>ML677333.1:57325308-57655508 GCA_007922305.1 Dermatemys mawii | reverse complement strand
AGGACTCCCCTATGATCTCTATTCCCGGAGGGGTCTGCCTGCCACAGGGCCGGGTCTCCACACCTGGGTGAGCTCTTACCGGCTGCGTCTGTGGGAGAAAAGGAGGCTGGGAATTGAGAAGCAGCTTCAACCTGGGGCACTGGCAGGAGGACGGAACGCTGCTGCTGCCTGCTCCATGGCACCATTGAGAGCAGCAACTTCCCCACTCTGCCTGGCTCCAGCTTCCTGCCTCTGACCTGGCCAGGTGGCAGAGAGAAGAGATGGACAGGGGAGAAGGGGTGCTGCCCCCGGGGCTCCTATGCTCTTGTGCTGCAGGGTTTTTTTTTGGGGGGGGGCAATGCCCTCCAAATCCCCAACTCTGCCCATGGGCTCAGGGCTTTTGCTGCACAGAAAGTACCAGGGCTCAGAACTCCAGGATTCAGCCCTGTGCCTCCCAGCTTCAGCCCGCAAAAGATACCAGGAGGGCACTCGGGATCAGGGCATCAGCTGCAAGGCTCCACGGCCTCCTTGAAAGGGCTCGCAGACCCCTGGTTGAGAACCACTGGAGTAGATGACCTTTCGAGGTCCCTTCTAGCCCTACATCTCTATGAGTCTATGAGTCTATGCTAACTGATAAGGTAGGAGATACATAGGTTATTTCTGAGGGCATTCTGCACCAAAACAATAAAAATTCTGTGCACAATAATTTCAAATTCTGCATTTTGTCAATAAATAAATGCACAGACTTTAGCATGGGACTGGGCAGCACAGACCATTGGCTGCATGAAGGTGGGAAATCACCTTCAGCCTCCCCACCCCCAGGACATGGATTCAGCAGTGAGGCTGCACCGGACCCTGACACACACAGTACAATGCCTGGATTGGCCCCCAAAACACCCTAAGGCCCTGCTCTTCTGCACCAGGTGTGGGACAGGCAAGATTCATGTGAGAGGATCATGTGGAGGACAGTCTGGGTGCAGGCAGCTCAGTGGGGGATCTGGATGCACACAGGCTCGGGGGTGGGGGGCAGGGAGTTCCAGGTGTAGGAGCAGTAGGAGTCTGCAGGGGCTTTGAGGTGACAGTGGGTCTCAGCAGCTGGGTCTGGGGTCTCAGTTGAGTGATCTGGATGCTGAGGAAGTGGGGCTTGGTGGGTGGGGGTCTGGGTGTGGGGTTTCAGGGTGATGCAGAGGATGAGGCATTGCTGGTGGGGAGGGTTGAGTGCAGGAAGAAGCTCAGTGGGCAGTGGGCCATGTGCAGGGGTCCAGAGGCAGAGAATCTGGGTGCAGGTGGACTCTAGATACAGGGGCTGAGGGTCAGTGGGGTGGGGTTCGGGTCTGGAGCGCTAAGGGAGTTCTGGATGTCCTGCGTGAGACTTGGCAGGAGTGTCTGGTATGGGAGGTCTGGATGCACGGGGGGGGATGGATGGGTGAAGCAGCTCCCCATACAGATATAATGATCCCTCCCCCTACAGCTGAAGAGCAGGAAGCAGGGAAGGATACTGAGCTTCTTGCATCTGGGGGAGGTTTCTGCGGGTGGGTCTGCCCAGACGCCTACCCCGCCCGGGGCTCCGGGGCCGTGCAGCAATAGGAGGGAGCGCCGGGAACCGCAGCCTCGGGCTGTCCTACGCGAGCCCCCAGAGCAGCCAAACACCGCGTCCGCCACCCCTCACAAATCAGACCGGGCAGCAGCCAAGAATCTGAGCATAGACGCAGACACCGGATACCTGCACCGCTGCTGGGGACTCCTACCCACCTCCACCTCCTCCTCCTCCTCCACCGCCGCCATGTCCCAGACCCCGCCGCGAGCCAACGCCTCAGCGCGCACCACGTGACCCGGCTGCCGCCATCTTAGATTCGGGATAGTCCCACCCCCTACGGCGCAGATCCGGTGGGAGGTCGAGCCGTGGGCCTGTCCTGCCACCCGATCCCCCAGGTGGCGGGCGCTGACGCCGGGGGCCTGGAGCAGCGAAGTCTCGCTCCAGCCGCTCGTTAGAGCGGGGAACGGGCTGCAGCCGGCAGGGCGCGCGGGTTGCGGGGGTGGGGGCAGCGGTTGGCAGGGCGCGCGGGGCGGGACGGGGGTGAGGGGGAAAGAGGCGGTTTGCTGGGGGTTTCCTCCGCCGCGGGGTCGTCGGCGGGGAGATTCCGAGCGGCTCCGAACTCCCGCCATAGCGCACTGGCCCCGAAGGGGCGGGGCTGGGGCAGCGCTTGGCAAACCCTACCGGGCACCGCGCGGTGCCGGGCCCGCCAGGCCCTGTGGGCGCCGGGAGACGGCGAGGGATGGCGGGTAGCCAGGGGGCCGGGCCGGCGGGAGAGGTGAGTTCTTGGCGTGGGGAGGGGCGGCGGCTGCTAGGCGAGCGGTGGGGGAGGGGTCAACACGACACCAGGGCGATGTGGCCCCAGGGCTCTCTCCGCAGCTGTGCTCGAGGCATAAACTGGAGGAGACGGGGTCGCTGGTGGCTGGTTGTGAGCTGCCTCCCCACAGCCCAGGAGCCCAGCCCAGACCTCAGCAGAGTAAGTTAGTGCTGGGTGATGTGAAGTGATATGTCTGCAGGCCCACTGCTGCCCGGCTCCGTGTCCCTAGTGCCGCAGCCACACAGCCCTTGTCTAGTGAGAACTTCTAGGAGCCTGCTCCCGCCTCTGCCCCTTGCCAGGAGCCGGGCGAGCTGGGGTCGTATGGAAGCTGTGCTCGCCTGGGGTTTGCAAACAGGAATGCTTCATCTTCATAGGCCGAGCTGAAAATGTAGCTGATGGCAGCCAGAGGCAAGAGATTTACCAGCCGTGACCTGATATCAGTCAATGGCACAGTCACCCAGAGCAGGAAGTGAATGAACAGGTAGGGTCATGGAGAGGAGCAGCCCCAAATGCAGAAAGGATTGTGGAGCACTTTTGCCTTTAGTCCAGGAATACAAGGCAGATTACAAACCACATGAACTAACTCTATGGGTGATAATAGAACTGCAGTATTCCACAAGGTTTTAAGAAATAATAAAAGTGCTATTGATTTGTGTCTTTTTCATAATCTGCCGCTAGAAGTTGACACATTAACAAAATATTGCTTGATTTGAAAATCTTGATCAAATAATGAGGCAGGTTTTCAGTTTTTAACTTTAAAGGCAGTATGTAAACATAGGCCACTTTATTTCAGTGATCTTCTCATGACTCATTCCGAGGCAATAAAACTAGCCTTTTAATTATCCTTAACTACTGGTATTATGATTATTATATAATTATACTTAAATGTTTTTGGGCCAAATCTTGAAGTGTTTAGGCAGAATCTATAGTGACTTTAAGTCCTGAGAAAAAGGACTGCTGGATAAGTCTTTAAATTTCAAAGTGATTTACAAACATTATTTAATGTTTACAGGACTTCTATCAAACAGGGTTAGTACTATTCTCTTTTTATGAATGGGGAAAACCAAGGAAGAGGAATGACATTCCATAGAGAGCCCTCATGAGAGCAGAGATTAGAACTCTGGAGCTCCTCTTTGTTATTCCTCAAACCCCATCTCTTGCTTTAGATTTAGACCCCAGTGCTGCACATACTTATTGCATGCTTAATTTTATGCACTGTGAGTAATTTTGTTGAGTTACTGACAAAGGTAAGCATGGATTTAAGTGTTCACGGGGTTGGGCCCTATAGATTGGAGCTTTTGGATGCATCAGGAAGTTTGGGGATGTTTACATAGATCAGAAGTTAAGGAGTTGGACTAATGATCTTAACTGAGATCTAACAATCTCTATAATATTTCTTCTATAAGGGTTGTTCCCCTTCACCAATATTACAAGAAATAGGGAGGGACACTCTGACATTAACCAGAAGCAAATTTATTGGATCCCACTTTATTTTTCACTTTGTCTCATTCTTTATCTCTCATTTTCTTGTCATCTTTGATGCCATACCCATGATCAGAACTCCTTCCCAGTCCCCCTGCACAAGGCAGCTGTTCTCTCTGCCTACTCTTTATTCACTTCTGTGAGGTTCACAACATCGATCCATTTCAGTTAAAGGTTCTTTTTTTATTTTAGTAATGCTTAATAAGATGGAGCCTTTGTCTGGGGGTTTGAACTTGTTTTGTCTGTCTGTTTAGACTGTAAGAAGATACAAATGGTCATGGTAGGTCAGACCAGTTGTCCATCTAGTCCAGTATCCTGTCTTCAGACAGTACAGTGGTCAATGTCAGATGCTTCACAGGGAGCAAATAGAACAGGGTAATTTTGAGTGACCTAAATTCAGTGAAAACTGAGAATGCTCAACAGCATTGAGGATCAGACCTCTTATTTGATCTCAGTTTGATTTATCTATAGTTGTTTAAAACAAACTGATGCAAAAGAACTCAGTGCTTTTAATGATGATCCTAAGACATTTTTATATATAATGCGTATAGAAACAAAAGCTCATGCTCAATATCTTTTATAATCATTTACTTACTTTTATTTAAAGTATGCTTCAGGGGACTTTAAAGTGAAATCTGTTTCCCTTGTTGAATGTTGTTTTGTCTTCATCATGTATGAACATTGCTTTGCTGCTTAATGCAGTATTAACAAAAGCATCAAGTTGGACAACCCCAAGAACTGCCAGGGTAAAAATACTTACAGTAGCCAATCTGCATAATAGAACATCTGTTCGCTTTAGCTCAGTGAGCATTTGAGGCCTAACGGCAGAATTTTGAAATTCCTGGTAGTTTAATGTGTTAGTGTTCTTACTGACCTAGGAAAAGCAATTCTTACCCAGTGAAAATACAGAGGACCCTATTACATAATTTTGGAGACAAAAGCCATAAGAATGGATTTTCATTCTTAATACAAGTACTAAACTTGTGACTTTTTTTAAAGTCACTGAAAAAGGGTTTGGGATGAAGCAAAATGTAGACCTCGGTCACCAATCACTTAACTATTTTGCTGATTGTTACCTATTGCTGGTGCTTTCTCAGGTTTCATTTTCATAATAGCATGAACACTTGCTCTTATAGGATTGATGGCTCTGACTCCATACCCACCTATAATGACAGAAAGGAGAACAACAGGGTGCTTGGAGGGCCAAGTGGGCTAGTGGTTGGTGTGTCTGCCTGCCGGCTCTTTGTTTTCCTGGTCAAGGTGCCTCAGTCTTTCAGGCAGTGGGAGTAGGGGGACCTACGCCCTCCCACTTGCACTGGGTCCCAGCCCAGGACCCTCCGAGTTGATCCTGAACAGGGAGAACTCCAAGTAGGGAGTCTGAATCCACTGCCCTGGGGTCCCTTCAGTTTGAGGTCTGGCTCCTATAGTCTAACATGCTGGGATGGCTTGCTTCCCGTGGTGCCCTCTCGTGGATTTTGGGCAATGTCCTGCTGCAGTCCAGGGTCCTTTGGGCAGGGCAGCCATGAGTTTGCTGAAGCCAAACCCCTCAACATCTCTGGTCTGCAATCACCCCCTCAGTTGCTGGAGACTTAGATGTCTCCTCCACGGTCTCCCTTGGCTAGGAGACAGAATGTGCTCCTTGGTGGCTGCCTTGGCTACCAGGCTAGTAATCCTTCCTTTCAGGTAGGGTGGTAGCTAGTTCCTGCCTCTTAACCATTCAGCCATGAACTGGGCCCTGCTCTCACCTTTCCTCCCCCCACCCTCCAGGCCTGGGATTGGCAGCAAGTATAACAAGACAGGGCTAGCTGGGCCTAAAGCTCTCCTTCACATCTGCTGTGCTGGCAGGCAATTTCTTTACTTTATCACAAGGTGGCTCTGATAAGGCCTACAAATTGACACAATCTCTCCACTGGCATTTTATGTTACTTTGGATAAGGACATTATCATTATGATTTTTATTATGTTTGATCACAGTTGTAATGGGTCACTCAAGTCTTGTGTGCCTCCTAGCAGCTAAGTGCAGTACTGCAATCCTTTTCTTGTTCCTGGTGCCCCCTGCAGGCTGCCAGTACACTTTGGTGGGTCTTCCGTAGCTTGGCCCTCCAGCCAAGACACAGAAGTCCAAATGGTCCCCTTCTGGGGGTAGCAAAGAGTTAAATAAATTAACAATTCCATCATCGTTGCTAGGTTCTTCAGGGTTGTCCCCTGTTGGGATTTATGCCACTGTGGCTTGCAGGGCAGCCTAGGCCTGCCCACTACTACGGGTTCTAACTCGGGGACCCTATAAACAACAGGTATGCCAGAACATTGCTGCTTTTTCCCTATGCCTTTTTCTAACTGGCCCATTTTAGGTTCACTCTTACCTCAGGATTAAGGTTTGTAGGTCCTCTTTTTCTCTGCAAACCCAGCTTAAACAAATACTGCTGGAACCAAATTCTGGCTATCCCTTAAGAACCTTTGGCCAGAGAGACATACCCTTCCTTCCTTTTCCCTCTGGTCCTAGATGGGAACTGAGCTGCTAAGATCCTGAAGCTCCTTTTAGCTGACCCTGCTGAGCTCTGTTGGCTGCTTCTGAGAGGCCTCTCTAGGCATGCCTGGAAAACCCACCTTCACTGTTCTTGGGGCAGGTTGTAGTGGGACCCCACAAGGCCTTCCATAGGGAACTACAAAGCCCGGGTACACTCCATCACAACAGGGACAACTTTTTTTGTAAGAAGTCTGATCACTGAACTTATCTTTTGTATTATTACTGTCTTTGTAATTCTCAAGTTCCATGCATTTTGCCCTTATATATTAAGTTTTGTCTCTTCTAGTTTGCCTTTGGATCTGTCTTCTCAGTTTCTTGTACTCTTTCCCATGTTTTTCAGCTGCCAAACCATTGTCTTTCTCTGTGGTTTTTTGCAAGTCCAACACTTCACAGTTAAAATGCCATTGGACATCACAATTAATAGTCAAGTTGTAAAGGCAGTAGATGAATTCAGTTATCTGGAATCATATATATCCAACCAAAGAAGCTGTTCCAAAGAAACCAGCAGACTCGGAATGGGTTACGCCACCGTGTAATCCCTTATGAATGTTTGGAAAAGCCATGGCATCTTGAAATGTATGAAGGTTCAACTGGTGAAAAGCCTGATTTTTTTCCTTAGTGACTTATGGATGAGAATCATGGGAAATGGGTGCTGGGTTGACAGGAAGAAAATTGAAGCCTTTGAGATGTGGGCTGGCAAAGATTTTTGTGTATGTTCTGGATAGAAAAGATGACAAGTGCTTATGTTAGAAATATGATTGCAGAGAAGCAGACCCTGCTTTCAGAAACCAACAGACGTAAACTTATGTATTTTAGTCACGTCAAGGATAGAGATGAAAATAACAGTGAGAAAGTTATCGTGGAAGATCTTTGTAATAGAGGTTGAGCAGTGAGGAGATGGTTAAATGGAATGCCACAAATCACTGGGAGATCAGCTGCTGAGTGCTTGAAGTTAGTGATGAATTAAGAAGGCTTTTGAAAATTCTATTATGGTGTCACTAGTATTCAGACATGAACAAATGGATTTTACATGTTTAAAAGGTAATCCAAAATATGACCTATCAACCTTCAGAGAGGCCTGACTTTTTTTTTCTGCTGCTTTATTCCCATATCTTGTTTTTAAAATTTGTTCTATTTAGTAATTTTAAAAAGCTCTACACTGTCACACGCACTTACCCCTCAGGCACTGCATATGTCTCTCTTAAATTCTTGTTGAATGTCTTGTTTGCTGTTCTCTAGTGTCTACCTTTTTGACAATAATATAAGAATGAAATTAAAACAAAACATTTTAAATCATTTTTTTCTTTCCGGACTTTTAAAATAAACTACATTTCTTCCTGTGCAGAAGCAGAGGAGTGTAATCAGAGCAGGTTATGATATGAGACTTTTAATACAACTCCATGTCACTTATCATGCTCATGATACTTGGCAGGCCTGAACTTAATTGCATTTTACTCATTAATTCCTCAGTTCACTATTCCTTATATAGGAATAACTATATAATTCAACTCTTTAGAAGTTTTGTCTATGAGGGGACTGCAGGAGGATCCCTAAGCTTTAAGGATACTGAAAAAATAGTTCTGAGAATCTTTTGCACTTGACTGCTGCTAATCAGTTCACAGGATTATTAACAAAACATCTTGCCCCAGTTTCTAAGGACTGAAATCTTGTTCTTTAGTAGTGTTAACCAAAAAATGCTGAGGCAGGTTCATTCTCATGGTTGATCAAGTACTTTCAGTAGTTCCTGCTTCTCTGATTCACATCATTTAGTGGATGCTGTACCTGTGGATTAATTGAACCTTTATTTGAGACTCATTTATGCACAGATGTCTTTCTCATAACTCTGGACTTTTTAAAATTAATTTATATCTATAGCCAGTTAAGGAGATGAGTGATAACTTCAATATAAGAATAGTTCTGTAGGAAAGCACCCTGTCAGATTAAGGAAAGATGGGAGTTCTGAAATCACATATAACTACAGGGCAGGTCCCTGCCAGAGGAAAAGCTGTGATATTTTTTTTCCTATTTATTTTTATTCACATTAATGAGAAAACAAAGCATGTTTTATTCATCTATTCCATTTTTACCATTGAGTCACTTGATGTTACCACTGTCCTGGATATGTTGACGTTAGAACAAGTGTTGCCATTTACTACAAGTTCTTGTTTCACTTGTTAACACAGCTTTTATTTTGTACTTAAAGTGCAGTTATTTAGAGGACCACTTTTTCAAATTGTTTTTGTTACCGTATGCAATGCCTGGTCTGTTAAATTAGTCAAAGACACCAATCAGGAGATGAATTTTTGAGAGAGAAACTCTGAAAGTTTGTTTCACTGATAGCCTATCCATTCTGCATTTCCCTTCTTCTAATTAATGGTAATTAAGCACCAAATCCAATACACGCACAGTAATTCTTACCTTTCCAAGTTTGCTTCTCTGATTTTTAGTCTACACCAAAAGAGTTTCTTGACATTAATCCTTATGAGTGGATTTATCAGATAAAAAAATTCCTAATAAATCTTCCTTTGAAGAGAGAAGGCTAAATTGTAGATGCTGATCTTCCTTAACTGTCTGCCTTAGCAAGGAGACAGCTGCTTTCCCTCAGCCCAACCAATTGAGAAAGGGAGGAACAATCATTGATCTACCCTTCAGGAGCTCAACTTCCAAATTCAATTTAAAGTGAATTCTGAAGCAATCACCAGTGCCCTGGAAATATCTCAGCACTGTGTTTACTGTCATTTGGGTTTTGCCTTGGTATAGAATTCAGAAGGGTCTGATTCTGGACTCATGGAGTTTCCCTTTGAGCACTGAGGGATTTGTGTAATATATTAGATGGATTTTTAGTTAGAGCACGGATTTGATACATTTAGAATAGCAAAACGTAGCACCTCAGCCTCTTCTGATCTTCATTATTTGCCTTCTTGGGCATCCTTCAGGCTTTTAGAATAATCTTTCACATTCAGCTGCAAGACCGATGACGTGCCTTCCAAGAAAGTAATTAATTCAGGAATTTTTTTATCTGCTGTAGTCCTCAGAACCTGAATTTCTCTCTAGATTACCTGATTTCCAAAGAAGCGATGTTGCATCTCTGTTCTTTAAATAATATCCAGTGTAACGTGAGTAGCTTTGCAATATGCTGTTACATTGACTTCATTCTGAGGTCCACATTTTTTATGTTCTTATCTGACTTCTCCAAGTGCCTTCCAGCTCAGTGACTATCTTTTTTGTTTGTTTTCCATCAAAGTGAGAATTCTTTTGATGGACTTCTGACTTAGAAATAATTAGTACCAGTCTGGTATGAATCAAGCTTTCATCTGAATCAGAAGTGGAGGGAAAATTACCTACTGTGCATATTAAAATGGTGTAGCCTCTGTGTGATGTTTTTGAAACACACTGTTGTAAAAGGTAGTTGGATTTTGTTCTAGTCCAGGGGTAGGCAACTTATGGCATGGGTGCAGAAGGTGATATGCAAGCTGATTTTCAGTGGCACTCACACTGCCCAGGTCCTGGCCACTGGTCGGGGGGGCTCTGCATTTTAATTTAATTTTAAATGAAGCTTTTTAAACATTTTAAAAACCTTATTTACTTAACATACAACAATAGTTTATATATTAAAGACTTAGAGAAAGAGACCTTCTAAAAACGTTAAAATGTATTACTGGCACGCAAAACCTTAAATTAGAGTGAGTAAATGAAAACTTGGCACACCGCTTCTGAAAGGTTGCTGACCTCTGTTTTAGTCTTCTGGCATCTTGTCCTCTGCATGAGGATTAAAAAAACAACCTCTCTCTTCTTGGCCAGTTGTTTTTTTTCCCAGTTGTAGAAACATCGCCAGCTCTTTCCAGTAAGGTACAAACAGTTAATCCTTTTTTAAATATGTAGGAATTGTGTTGAAACGTTCTCAGGTTGTGGTGAGACTCCCCTTTTGTACATTCTTCTGTAACTAAGTTTAACTCTGCTCATTGCAGTCTTTGCTGTCTGAGCAGGTCACTTGTTGTAAATCATGCTGAATAAAGTATGGGGCATTTAGTGATATAAGTTACTGTTCATTGAATGATGTGGCAGTCAAAAGCCACAGGACTCAGCTGGAAATGTTTTTAGTAGGATATTAAATGTAAGTGATTGTGAACTATAGTGCAATAATGCAAACTATTTGGGGTTTTGCACTCTATTGAATGCTGCAAAATTGTAATATAAACTAGTAACCTCTACCTTTGAAGGGGAAAAGAGATTCAAGGAAATGACTCCCAAGCTTAAAGCACCAGAGCTGTGTTTGGTTCTGATTTTGCTCTTTGAACCTCCCTGATGGGATTCATTTGACATTGCAAATTCTGGGCTTGCAAGCCTTTAGTTAAGCCAAAACTATTCATTAAATCATGCGCTAGTCTAGATCAGTAATACTCAGACTGTGGCTTTCAGGCTGCAAGTGGCTCTTAACTTATGTTCTGCAGTTCATTGCAGCATGTGATATTAAAATACTGTGTGATTTAATTAACAACAAATCAAGATGCTTTTACTATGCTGTTAACCAGTGATAGTTGATAAAATAATACTTGGTCAATCATTTTGCTGTGAGATTAATATGTGTAATGCCAGTTTTAACACAGTATTTTTATATATTTTCCCTGTTTGTGTGATTTAAAAAGGAATATATAGTACTATAATAAAACAATAGATTCACACTGCAGTGGCTCTTTTGGCTAATGTTTATTGCTAATTTGGCTCCTGAACCACTGGGCTCTGAGTATCATTGTTGTAGCCCGTCTAAATTGTGTAGGTACACATTCTAATTTCTTTTTAAAATCTGATCTCGCATCTCCACTGTAGATTAAAGCTGTTGACTTGCATTAGCTCAAATGTTTTGTAATAGTTGGACCTACAAATTTACCCTAATTAGGAGCTCAACTGTGAAAAGTGAGTGAAAGTTCATGAAATGTCACAATAACCTCTAACAACAAATGTTGATGGGAAATGGTGCAGAAGACAAACAAAGAGTGAACTAATCCAAATAAAAAAACTACTGATATAATTGAAGGACTGTGGTAAGATCATGCCTGCTAAACAAGAACAGGATGACACTGAAAATAAATCAGTTAACCAAAACTGATGTGTCAGAAGTAATGAGAGGATCAGCTATTTCACCTATCACTCCCTTCGGGGGTTCTTAAAAAAGAGAAACTTTCTGGGGAAAATAGACAATCAGATGGAGGCTACCCCTTCACCAGCTGACTCAAAGAAGGGGTGTGAGTGAGTTTTGCAATCATGACTGCCACCTCGATCATATCCTGGGACCTGGACCTTCTGTATTCCAATTCTGGGAAAGTGACAAAGAGTCCTGTGTCACCTTAAAGACTAACTGAAGTATTAGAGCATAATTAGAGCTAATACCCACTTCGTCGGATGCATGCAAGATGTCCTGATGGGACCATGCCAGAGAGAGGGAGCCAGATGACATCATCTGCTCCAGCTGACTCCTGAACACCACCTGGGATGCAAGACACTCTCTCTCTCTCTCTCTCTCCTCTTTCCCCTCCCCCGCCCCCACTTCCTACCAAATATATCCTTTTTTCTTTCCTACCTTATTTCTCCTCTTTTTTTTTATCCCTCTCCATTTTTCCTTCCATCTAATAAGTGTGGTGTAGCTGGCCAAGACTGCATATTTTGCAACACTTGTAAGCCTGTGACCAGCAAGGGACAGCTCAAAGCAGTGCTGTGACCTAAACAGCCTGATGCTGGTATGAGTTTGCCAGGTCTCGGAACGGCTAAGCCATGTGCTGTGCCTGTGTTTTTCCAGCAGTGAGGTTGCAATGGAAAGTATTTTCCCTTTTATGCGTTTATCTTGTTTTGTCTTCTAGGGAACAGACTGAACTTTAACAACAACTTCAGCCCATCAGTACTAATCTCTTCTCTTTTTCCCCCAAAAGACAAGTATTTCTATCTCTGATACCATCACAATACAAGTCAGAATAGAATCCAGATCAATGCTTTTAGTCCTGTTGGCTGAGCAGCTCTAGCAAGTATAAAATAAGCAGTAAATACTTATTTTTGTCACTTAAGTAAGAGGGTGTGATTTGGTATGTACAGGGAGCAGATCAGATGATTAAAAAACATCCATTTTTAAGTTATTTGCAAAATCAAGCCACAGTTTTAAGTATTTCTGATCAAATAGGCACATATTGACCAAGTCTGGAATAAAAAACGGATGACCCTATATAGAACTCTCTTGTGCACTGAGTTCCATTTTGTTGTGAAATATGGATGTAATCACTGTGTGTATAAATGAGGAAATAAGTAGTGTTTTCACAGAAATGTAAACTATAGCATCCATTAAAGAGTATATACAATAATTTATTTATTTGGGTTGGTGATCCCCATTATGCAAATAAGTGGCCAATTTAGATCTTAATTCAGTACAATGTACAATAAAATCATCTCTTTACTCAGCCTAAAAGCTTAAAGTTAAATTTTTCTTAACATTAAAAAAGCACTTCTGAGTTAATGCTGCTCCTGAGCATCTTGCTAAAAAGCATACTATCATTTTTCACATTGACAGTATAGAAACTGTATGTGAAGGTTATTTTTAAACTGCTTTAGCACTGGATTACAGTTCCATTGCAGAACACACACATTCGTGACCTCATGCATTGACTTCCATGGGACTGGTCATGTGAGTATCTGCTCAACAATTCTTGAGGCCCAATCCTGCACCCCAGGCAGTCATTGGCAACATTACCTCTGAGTTTACTGGGTACATGAGTAAGCTTTATGATTAGGGCAATGCCAAAGGATGGGGAATTCCCTTTCTTTCAAAGGCCAGGGATTTGCAGTATTTGGAAGTTCTAACTTCTTGATTCTTCCAAAGATCAAACATACCTCTCTCTTAAAGGGACAGTTTCAAGGAAAGACTGCAATAGAAGCTTCCGTTTCCTAGGTCTTTTGTATGGCTCCTGGAAATTTAGCTGATCATAATTTTTGATCTGATGGTGTTTTGAATAACTTGCATTTTGAACTTGTAATGCACAGAACGCTGGCAAATAGCCAAATCTTGCAAACTGACTCAGTAGGCTGCCCACTGCACAGTAGCTGTAGTAAAGGTCTTGCTTTTGAACAAGTTCTTCAAGAAAATATACTCAGTGGTGAGTAGATCTAGTACAGTGTCTCCATTTCAAGACTATGCAGATTTCTGGCCACGTAGTGGAACCTCTTACAAGGAGATGAAGTACTACTCTCTTCTCTCTTGTGTGGTCCCTTTCCATGGAATCGTAGGACTGGAAGGAATCTCAAGATATCATCTAGCCCTCTCATAGCTAATTAATTTATTTGGACTGAAATACATGGGGAGAGCCAGGACACTTGCACTGTCCCTCCCTCTACCATGTCTGTTCTGAGATTAAATGGGGATGGTTCCAAGGCATATGCCTAAATGGGAAAATGAGATTATTGTGCTGATTTAAAAATTCAAAATAAGGCTGTGAACAAGAAGCTGGGCTGTAAAAAGAGCAAAATACAGGAGCAGCCTAATAGGACAGAGTATTTGAGAACCAAATACTAGTACTGGAGCAGAGAGATGTGGAGGAAAGGATGGAGCTAAATAAATACAATTTATATACTAAAAAAAAGAGAGAAAATGCAGAGTGTTTCTAAGGCAGAAGGTTTTATATTATATACCTGGGGAGGGGGAAAAAGGGATCTTGGCTTAGTTGCTAATGAAGCCAGAACAAAGTCCCTAGGAAGAATATGCATTATAGAAACATAGGGGTTTGCATGTCCTAGGGTACGCAAAATACCAGTGGAAAATTGTCAGGATTTTGTGTTAACATGGAAGAGACTGATGTGCCTCTAGCTTCTGTACTTGCCCCTATATGGCATGGTACAGCAATAAATTTGAAAACAAACAGTTTAACAAAATTCAGTATTATCAGCCACTAGAAAGCTGGTAGGACAAGACAAATCAGTGGTAATTACTTCTGCCAGATACAGTTCTGTGCTAAACTTGGTAAACTTAAAAGGTTGCACGTGAAGTATTCCATGATATTCTCAATTTCCTTCTGAACAGCAGAATCAAAAACCTGACAAGGCACTAGCACTATCCAAAAAGTGGGGGAAAAGAGCATTTGTATAATTTATTATAACCATTTGGGAAAAAAATGACAAGTACACAAACATATAAGGCCTTTTTTTTTAAAGATGGGCTGTAATTTCATTAGCACAATTTTGCTCCTATAATTAATGTAGACACAAGTGATACATAATTGGACAGTTAAAAACCTTATTGTTCCCACAACTGGGGAAGTTTGGCTAAATTCTCATTTCCATCAGCACTTAGTTCTAGACGTACAGTGTACTTACAACACTGAAAACCAGACTGCAGTCTTTCAAATAATTTAGTTTAATGCGTCTTCATGTACAGCAGCAGCAAAAGGGCTCCTCATAAAATAGTGCTGTTAAAGATAGGTGTTGATACCAGTACTCCTGGAATCAAATATGGAATGGAATGGAACAAGGTGAGAAAAGGTTAACATGTTAGTAACCCTAACAATCTGAAATTGGAGAACAGTTGCCAGAAACCTGTTTTGTGAGTGGAACAATATGTTTCATGATGTGTCTGGTGTATTTTATGGCTATGATTGCCCTCTGTAATGACTAATTAACTTTTTCCAAATAAGTCATTTCTCTGGGTCACTTTCATTGTTAACAGGCAAACATAGTGAAAGACAGATGTAAATCTAGGATGGCTAATGTGTGATTTAAAAAGCACCATACTGAAGACTGGATAAATATGATGCCTTTAATTTCTTTGGGGAGGGGGTTTTATAAAATCATTTCAGAGCGGTATTCAACTATGATATCTACTGCTGGACTCTTTCCTAAAATAGTTTCTCATTTTAAATGACCTAGATGATAGGACTTCCACAATTTCCCTAGGGGCTTGTCTTCACTAGAGCCGGGAGAGATCAATCTTATGTCGATCGATTTATCACGTCTCGTCAAGACGCGATAAATAGATCAACAGCGGCACCCCTGTCGACTCCGTAACTCCAGCTCGCCAAAAGGCGCAAGCTGGAGTCGACGGGGGAGCGTGCCGTCGAGCGCTGTGAGGACGGCAGGTAAGTCAGCTGTAGATACGCCAGTTTCAGCTATCTACAGTCGATCCCCCGCGCTAGTGAAGACCAGCCCTAGGACTCATGGTCTAGTCCAGGAGTGGCTAAACTGCGGCTCATGAGCCGTGCACAGCTCTTGAAGCCCTCCATGCCCTCCCCATTCTCTGCCTACGAGACTGTTTGGGGGATTTTTAGGTTTCTGCTTTGCAGTGGGGAGGTGGGGCTAGAAGCTTCTGCTCAGAAGGCAGAAATCCTGAAACAGTTTGTATAGTGGGGGTACTGAGAGCCATTGAACCACACTGTAAACCTGGATCCAATGGAAACCACTTCAAGCCAGGAGGTGAGATAGCACCCCCAGAACTCCTAGTTCCAGCACTTATGCCAGCAGGGAGGGGGTCTTGGAGGTTCAGTGGGAGCAGGGCTGAAGCCTTGAGGCGCAGTAGGCATGCCTCATGGGGCTGGAGCCCTGAGACACCCTGCCTCCAACCCCGGAGCGCAGATGTCCCTAGCCCCGCCACGTCACTGCAGGATGAAAACCCTAAACCCTGAAAGGCACATACCTGTTCTTGAACTTCTGAAGACTGTCCTATGCCACTCAGAGAGCCAGTTAGTTTGGCCATCCCTGCTCTCATCTAATATATATCTCAGGATATTGACCCTGATATGATTAATTTTGCCTATTAAATTATGATCATTTATATGGGCTAGCCTACCTTTTACAATATTTATCTAAATTATTTTAGTGTAAGTGAATGTGTTATCTACCTAAAGCAGGGGTCGGCAACCTTTTAGAAGTGGTGTGCTGAGTCTTCATTTATTCACTGTAAGTTAAGGTTTCATGTGCCAGTAATACATTTTAACCTTTTTAGAAGGTGTCTTTCTATAAGTCTATAATATAGAACTAAACTATTGTTGTATGTAAATAAGGTTTTAAAAATGTTTAAGAAGGTTCATTTAAAATTAAATTAAAATGCAGAGCTCCCCAGACCAGTGGCCAGGATCCAGACAGTATGAGTGCCATTGAAAATCAGCTCACGTTCCACCTTTGGCACACATGCCATAGATTGCCTACCTCTGACCTAAACTATCTTTTGGGACGCGCTGATGCCACAGTGGATGCAGCTTGAATGTTGCTTCTGCACTTGGTCACAAGGTGCTGGGGTGGGAGTGCTGTGAAAGCAGCCTCCCCAACACATTGGGGAAAAGGCATTGCTTTCCCTTGACCCCTTTTACCAATTCAAAGAGGGATGCTAATGAGAACAAGAAAGAAACATGATTGGCCATTTTCAATGGAGGAAAGTAGCCTTATTACAGGATGGAACCTAGAATGTTTTTCCTCTTGCATAAAACTTCTAGATCTGAAACAAAATATTACAAGTCCTTTTTCCCTAGTCAACAAAGCTGCCTTTGAGCACAGACCATTTCCTGGCCTTTGCACCTTATAAATTTAGAAGACAATTATCAACTTAAAGAAGTCCATATCTTCTGTTTATCTTGTTACTAACATGTTGGAGAAAGGACATTTCTGTTAAAATATTCAACACCTCCAGTGAATGTATAAGAGCATATGATAAATATGTGATGAGACATCTAGCACACCTTCCAGCAAAACCAGTGAAGACTAGAATTGACATTCCTGCTATTTGAAGGAAAAATCTTAAACTTTTCTGGTCTTAACACACATGAAAGAAGCAAAAGAGGCATAAGCCCAAATTTTCAAAGTCCTTTAAGAGCAAGAAACAAAGGACAGTCAAAAAGAGTATTTTTTTTCAATGCTGGAAAAGGTTTATTGGCATGCTATCTAATATAAACTTTTGTTAAATGTTCAGATAGTATGAAGAACAGATCCTAAGAGTATTGAAAAAAAGATTGTAAAATTTAAGTACTAAAATTATTAGTAGGGCAATAAAGAAGAGTAAGGCACACATTTAAAAGGATTGGACTGAGTTGGACAGGCACTGTCGTCTGGAGGACAATCAAGAATCAGGAGGTCTTGTATTCTACTGCTGACTCTGTAGTCCTGAGGAAATCACTTCCCCTGTGTGTCTCAGGGTACGTCTACACTACCCGTTGGATCGGTGGGTAGTAATTGATCTATCGGGGATCGATTTATCACGTCTAATGTAGACATGATAAATTGAGCTCCGAGTATTCTCCCCGTTGGCTCTGGAACTCCACCTCCACGAGAGGTGGAAGCAGAGTCGAGGAGGGGAGTGGCAGCAGTCAACTCACCACCATGTGGACATCCAGGTAAGTTGACCTAAGATACACTATGCACGTAGCTGAAGTTGAATATCGTAGGTTGACCTCCCTCCAGCCCCTCCCAGTGTATACAAGGACTCCCTTTTCTGTCTACAAGATGGGATGTAAGCATGTAACTCATTGGCTGGCATGCCCCCTGATGGCTAGGTGTGGCATAGCAGGCTCTCTGTTTTTTAGAACCTTCTGCTGCCAGCCATTCTGTCCCTGCAATGATCTGCTTTGTCTTGTGATTCAGCCTTAGGGCAGGTCACTTTTACTCCTGCTCTTTCCAGGGATACCCAAGTCCAACACTCCACTGATCCAGCAGCATCACATTGGAGATTTGGTCCAACTTCAAGCATTTGGCCTAGCCAGTCTTTTACTCTGGGGTCTTCATGTCCCCACCTTATGTGGGCTGGTAGGGGAACCTAGACACACCCTATGCTCTGGATTCCAGCCCAGCGACCCCATATGAAGCAGGTGAAGTCTGTTTGTTGAAACCCTCTACCATATCCCTTGTCTGCTGGCTCCTATGGCCTCACCTAGACCTTTCTCAGTCTCTTCCTTATCATACTCTTTCTTTGGTGGTAGAAAGGTGGAAGTAGTTACTGAGAGGGCCACAGCTGTTTGAAATGTCTCCTCTTAGGAGCTGGCATGTACAGTCAGAGGGAATGCAGAGTAGCTTGCGAGTCCTTCAGTGTGTGGAGAAGCTCATATATCTTACAACTGAACAATTCAACTCCTCCAAAGTCTTTTGGAATCCTGATCCTTAAAGCCAGGATGCTAATCACAACTGCTGACGACATAGATGACAGCTATGTCAGCTGCATCTAGTTCAGCTTGCTGGCTTGTTCTGCTGACTAATGCCACAAACAAACAATGTCAGTATTGTTTGGCAGGTTGTCTGCAAAGGCAAGCAGTCTCTTCTGGATATGGAAGTTTTATGTGGCTAATATGGTATAGACTTGCTGAGGAGTAGGCTTTCTGGCCAAATGTTTTTTTTCTTTTCTCCTTCAGTGTGGACTTGAGTTTGTTTTGTCTTTTCATTAGCTGCTCTGACTACAAGGGAAGATGGGATATGGTGACAGTAAAAATGCTGCATATGTGGGAGGCACCTGTTTCCTCACCACCTTGGGAGACAGGCATTTGCCACAGGGTTGTGTCTGGGTCTACAATAGCCTTGTTGATAGGGAGGAATATCTCTCTCACCAAAGAATCCTGGAGAATGTTCAACTCATGTTAACATGAGTCTGTGCCTAGAGCCCCTTAATAGGTATCTGAAGGGCTCCAGCTATTCTTTTTAATAAATCTTGAACCTTTGTGGGGTTATTGGTGGCACCACAGCCTTCAAGGGGACAAGGACAGGAACATTGGGAGGTTTTTGTTTTGTTTTGTTTTCTCCTCCTCTTGTACCTGTGGTTGGGAGAAGGTCTGGGGGACCAGCACCACAGATGAAGCAACCCTGGTGGAGGTGTTAGTCCCTCAGGCTAAAGGTGGCCTGGGCAGAGCAGGATGGTCCCCAATAGGATATGAGGCCAGGCTTCATGATACAGGGAACCATGGACCAAGATTTTGTAGGTCACAGTATCTGCCCTGTGAAGAGTGGCTGGACTCTCCGTATGACATGGAGGGTTGCAGCAGAATTTTGGGTAAATGTAGTGTTGGTATTTATCTCTCATTCTCTGACTTGGCAGAAGATGCTGAAGAGAATGTGTAACTCAGATCCAGCGTACCACAGGAAGGATATTGCTTTGGCGTGTGCTCTATTTTGGTCATTATCCAAAAATATCTACTTTTAAAACCTGGTAGCTTCAAGGATTTGTGGCAACAGCCCAAAAGCTGGTATAAAATTTTCATTTACTTAAGTTCAAAATTTAGCCAGACGTGCTATTTTTCATCTTAAATTACCTATAACCAAACTTGACAGAATAAAAACATCCTTTGGATACTAGCATTCATAAGATGACTTACACAATAAGGCCCTATTTTGACTGGAACCATTGCACAATACAGCTTAGTGCTAATTAAGTCAATTGACCTGTAGTCCTTCATGTTTTAGTGTACTCAAAGGCTTCAGGGACACTACCCTGAGGAAGAGGGATAATAGGGACCTTTTAACTAGAATTGTAGGTAGTGGATCACAGTGTGGCTGTGAAGCTCAGAAATTGATCAACTACTGAGAGTACAATCCTACTTTGCCAGACTCCACCTTCTTTCTCCCCACCAAAGAATGGAAATATGTATTTACCAGCCTGCAAAGCCTACTACTTTAGGGAAGCATGTAGATGAGTACTTATACTAGACAAGGGTGTGTTGCTTCAGCCTCTTCTGACTGGATAGGCCAGACAGCACAGTAGCTTGTCACAATGAGGTCCTTTACTGGGACTCATACACCCTACAATACAGACTAACTGAAAATCTTTCTATGTTGTTTAAGACCTCCCACAGACTGCAGATAATGTTGAGGAATCAACAGGATCAACTAAGTAACAATTGTGTATCCAGTCATGTAACAAGTTTGGTTGAGCACAACTCCACTGAGCCACAGTCCCAGTCTTCATATTTCTATTTGATTATTTATATGCAAAAATCAAGTTGCTATACAATAGCAGTAGTAGAGTATTGTGAAAACGTAGGGCAAAAATTCAGTTTCAAGGTCAGTGGCTGGACAAACCAAATGGTTCACACTACTGGTTCCTAGGATCTGCAAGATATGAAGCTTTTGGAATTAGATTTAAAATTTTATGAATGACAAGATGAAACAAGCATGTACCAAATATTTAATAGAGTTTAAAAATTAGTTAAGTTTACAGAGGAAAGATCCATCAATGGCTATTTGCCAAGATGATCAGGGATAGAACCCCATGCTTTGGGTGTCCCTAAAGCTCTGCCAGAAAATGGGTCTAGACATCAGGCAAAAACACAATAAATTGCTGTGCTATGTTTATTTGCTCTGAAGCATCTGGCACTGGCCGCTGTTGGGATAGGATATGGGGCAAGACAGACCATTGTTCTGACTCAGTATAGCCTCTCGTGTTCTTAAATCCTCCAGAGTTAAAATATTTAGTGTTTTAACTAAGTTTGTCAAATAAAATGGGTACATTTAATCTCAGATTGTAGCACTACAGAAATGCCAAAGATCAGAACATATTGCTTAGACGAGGTTACTCCAAGCATTCAGCTATCTAATATTTCTGAAGTTTTCAAAAGTGTAAAACAGCTCATAAAATGCTCAATGATAATTTAGAGCAGTGATAGTCAGACCTCAGTTCAGGAGCCAAATTAGTGGTCAACATTACCTAAAGAGCCACAGTAGTGTGAATGACAGGAAATATTTAGTTTTTCTGTATATTAGTCTCACAGCAAACAAGTAAATAACCAATTAAGTTATCAACTTGTTCTGTTTTTAACACAGTTAAAGCATCCTGATTAAATAAGTGTTTTAATCTGTATTGCAAAGAGCCACAGAAGACATTAAAGAGCCACTTGCAGCTCAAGAGCCACAATCTGAATATCACTGATCAAGACTAGCACGATTGAGTAATTTTGGTTTAGTCACACAGTATAAACTCCGATTATTTAGTGTTAACTCTAAGTTACTTTGAATGTACAATATTTTAAAGATGCTTTAAAGATTCAAACCATTTCTGTATGAAACATTAGCAAAGACTTCATGACAGTAAATTTCATAGCTACTCTTTATTCTTTGTATGATGATGCTTTTGGGATTCCCGTTCTCTAGCGAGCTCTCCAATGGAGATTAATTGGAAGTTTTAAACAAATTGCTCCAAGACTGTTCATAAGGCTAGACAATTTTATATTTAAGTGTAGCAGTAAGAGCAGCTGAAAAACATGCTAAATGCTAGCCATTAATTCCTGCTCCTTAGTATTGCTGGAGGTTAACAGATAAAACCTGCAAAATTAAGGGGCTTGAATTCCAAGTTGTTTCATGGCATGAACTTCCTAATACTATCAGGCATGCATGGACTAGAGAGTAGGGCAGATAGAGGAGAAACTGATATTTGGTTAATGTGGTAAGTAGTTATTTGGAAAGAATAGCTTTAACCTTCATAAGAGCAGCTTAATATTTCATCTGACTTGTTTTGGTGTACTGTCCCCTTTAGGCTATGAGTATTCTGTTCAACGTATGCAATGCATATCTCCAAGTTCTTAAGTGCAGAAGTAAATTCAAGCTAATGAATACATTAATCTGATTCATATTTCAACTAAGCTGTACAAGAAAGCATGATTTGTAACATACTGCATCACCACAAGACATTTTATTAAGCAAACTTTTATTGAAGCATTAAGTTTTGTGGTACAGATATATTTAAATTATCAAAGTCTAACACCATAGAGAAATTATAAAACCATACTTCCCCCTCTCCTGATCACCCAAGATAGTTCATTAAAAATCAATTTAACAGCTTTCATTTTCTATCCAAGGCTTGTTTACATAAATTTGCATTTTTTTCAACTTTACACAGAAAGGGATCTTCAGTCTGTTTGTATTATAGAACCTCAAACCAACAATGTCAAATCAGTTGGGACAATGTTCAAGAACAAAACCCACTTAAAATATTGGTCCTCAAAATATACAGCACCAAAGAAAAAACATGACTGGGTGCCATCTACAGAAGCAATTGTTAACATTGGTAGATTTCTTCCTCAATGAAGTCTTCAAACAATATGGTTAAAATAAGTCAAAATAATGTTCCAACCACTTGATTTCCAATCAAGCAGATTTCTTAGTTTAGAAACACTAAAAAGGTGCTTCATTCATAAATACAGAAGGAACAAAAACCACCATTGCATCAATCCAGAAAGTCAAAACAATATTGTGAGGACAAGAGGGAAGTCTCAAATTTGTAGTTATTAATTTGGTCTTACATCTGCTAAAATCCCACAGTATTTGCAAACATTGCTGAAAATATGCCAACTCTTGAAAGCCTGCATCTATTAGTCAATAGACATTAAGTGACTGAATTACGTACTTTTACTCATGTTCTATGAATAGCATTCTATTTCACTGTGTCCAGGTGTCCCAGACAGTACTACTTCTATGCAGTCATTCAGTTAATCCCATCAAGTCATGGTAAAAGGAACCACCACATTGGTTAGGAGGAAAACAGGTGAAGTCACAACACTGTCGAATACAGCATTAGTCACATGCACAACGTCACAGGACTTTCAGTCACAAGATAAAGGCATTGATTTTGTTTGGAATGACAAAACAGACATTTAGACCAGTTTATAGCATATTTTCTCAAAACAGGAAATGAAAGTTAATGTGAAACAGTTTATTGAGAATGACCCAAGCTCATTAGCACAGCTATCCTGGTAAATTCCACCATCTTTTTTTGCTAGGTCCATCTGCCAACAAATTTGAGCTAACTTTACTAACTTTAGTAAGTTAGTCTTAAACATGTAGCTTGAATAGATTACAAAAGGTGAAAAATTATAAGCAACAACAGTGTAACAACTTTGCAAAGTACCAGTTCAACTATGCCAAAGCATCTGTATCCTCACAAATTACTTCCTGGCCTCCTCTGAATGTAGACTACCCTACAAACAAATATCAACTTGGGTAGTAAATGAGATGAGACCAGACTTGACCTAAGCTAATATTTGAACCCAAGCCTCTAGAAGTGAAAGGCTAGTGCATTATCCCACAGTGCTACAGCATATTGCCCTTTAGTCTTTCTGAACAAAATCCTATGAGTTTAAAGGACTAAAGATTGAGTAATTTTATTATATTTCAAATAAAAAACACACCCCATCTGTAGTAGTCTTTACTTGTTCTCCATCTTGCCAAATTTCTATCAAGTGCAAGAACTTTGATTCAACCATTGAAATGACTTAGAAATCAATTTCTTTAGAGAACACACAAATTTGTCAAGACACAGTCTAAAGATTGAAATTACAGCATAGATGAAAAAAATCTGGCAGCAATTTAATAAAGAACTGCCCAAGATGAGAAGGCGGCTGAAGCCAATGTCTAATGAGGACGAAAGCCTTGTCTGTGGGGAATTTTTGGTGATACCTGGAGAAAAGCTATACTGTGTGAAAACCTAATTGAGTTGTTTTTACAAGTTTTGTAAAGTCTCATACAGTAACATTTCTCTACATGCACTTCAATTTCACAGCAAGAGTGGCATAGAATACCTAAACACAGAAGAGAGCATTCATGCAAGATATCTAACTCCTTGATATAATAATGCATACAATTCAAAATGATTATACTATGATTACATCTAGGGCTTTCCGCAACTACAAGGTGGTAGTGGAAAGCATGGCCCCCTGAATCATTAACTAGAAAGCAGCCACCACCTTCTATAAGGGATCTCTTTTTGCGTTTTTTCTTCATTTTTCTTAATCAACTGTGTTGCTGCTGCTGCTTCTTGGCAAAACTGGTAAAAACAAAATTGTAATCATTGAACTGAGCAATCTGGCGATCAACACGTTTAAACCCTTCAATCTTCTGGGCAGAAGAAAACACTGTGCGACATTTAGAACTCTAGAAACAAAAAAGTTAAATGTTTAAATAAGAAAAAGCTCAGAAAATGTAAATTAACATATAGCAGATAAACTTCTAAACTAGTTTGCGGCATGTTCTTGGGATACAATTCATATTGTGTTGCTTTGAATTAGTGCTGTAAGAAGCCACTTCAGTCTTTTAAGAAGAAAATTCTGTTTCCTATCTGGCCCCTAGGTCTTTCATATTGCTTCTGTAGCAGATACGCAGGTTAGATGACCTGATCAGTACTTAAAAGCAGTGCTTCTAGAACTACCAGTTGTGACCAAGAATCAAGCTCTTATTTAGGTATATCCACAATGCCTATCCAAAAGTGACCAGAGAAAATTCTAAAGCAGGGGGTGGCAACCTTTCAGAAGTAGCGTGACAAGTCATTTATTCACTTCAATTTAAGGTTTCGCGTGCCAGTAATACATTTATGTTTTTTAGAAGGTCTCTATAAGTCTATATATTATATAAACAATTGTAGTATCGTAAAACAAACAAGGTTTTCAAAATATTTAAGAAGCTTCATTTAAAATAAAATTAAAATGCAAATCTTATCAGTTTAGTGTGATCTTTGCCCTTGCTTTTCCTGAGTTTTCCAATGTGGGCCACATCAGGGGGTAGATGAAGAGGCAAGTAGAGCCCCAGGGTGGTTGCTGGAACCCCAAACCAGCAGCAGGCTGAGCGGGGCTGGTGGCCAGAACCCCAGACTGGCAGCAGGCTGAGTCGTTCAGCCTGCCGCCGGCCCCGCTGAGTCCACTGCTGGTCTGTGGTTCAGGCAGGGGTGAATAACAAATTTCTTACAGGTACTGCCGTACTGCAACTCCCCTCAGAGGGAGGAGCTCAGGGGCTGGGGGGAGCACTTGGGGCAGGGGATTGGGGTGCAGGAGGCTCAGGGCAGGCGGTGGGAATGTGGATAGTGCAGGAGTCAGGGCTGGGAGCATGGGAAGGGGTGCAGGAGTCAGGGTTTGGTGGTGTGAGGGGCTCAGGGCAGGGGGGTGTTGGAGGAAGTCCCAGGGGGCCAGGGGCTCGGGGATGGCCTGGGATAGTCCCAGTTGCGGCCAGGATCCCTGGATAGTGGATGGATCCCTGCCCCACGTTGTTCCTGTTCCTGCCAAGGGAGCTGTGGGTCAGCTGTGTGGGGCACTGCATCTGCAGGCAAACATCAGAAGACCCTCTGGCCTGCTGCTCCCTTCTTCCCCTGCCCACCCCCAGGCCGCAGCAGTGCACACCACAGGGACAGCACCTGCCTGCAGCACCCTGGTGTCCAGCCACAGTGGTGAAAGGAGCAGGACAGGCTGGGATGCTGACACCTCCATCTACAGCGCACTCCCCACCAGCCCCTTTCACTTGCCTGACTGCACCTACAGGAGAGTTCTGGCAGCCAGTAGGACCTCAGCTGGGAGCGCATCACGCACCGCGCCTCCACACACAACAGAGTGTCTCAGCATTAGCTGGCTCTGGGTTCCGGCTGGCAGGGCCAGCTCTGGCTCTTTTGCTTCCCCAAACCCCTCCCCCCCAGAACCCCAGGTCACAGGGCAGCCAGAGTGGGGAGCCACCATCCCCCCGCAGGGCAGCTGGAGCAGGGAGCCAAACCCCCCTCCCCCCCACAGGCACAGGGTTGCCTCAGAGCGGGGAGCCACCCCACCCCCACCAGGGGCAGCTCAAGATAAAAAAACATGCAAACATCAGCTGTCCCAGGCACATGCCAGTGTCTGGAGCTGAGTTCCAGTTCCAGCTGTGGCTGCCAGCCCCTTGTCAGCCAGGCTCTCAGCTGCCCGCCCGGGGTTCTGTTCACCCAGGCTGGCAGCAGGCTGAGTGGGGCCGGTGGCCAGGCCCTTGGCATGCCATTAAAAATCAGCTCGCATGCCAAAGCCAGGGGTTGCTGACCCGTTCTAAAGCTTGATTATTCCTGTATTTTAGCAATTTCCTGAGAATGTAAAGATACTTTAGAGAGCCCTGGCTGGAAATCCAGATTAACTGACTTCTAAGTTTTGTGTTTGACATATGCCAAAATTATTAAGACTATTTGGACCCTGAAGATTGCTTCTCCTTAGCCCAAGCAGCTACTATTCAAATTAATGGAAATGGAAATGACAGGAAATGGAGAAGAAAAAAAATGATTCTAAAGCAAGGATATTTTATTTAGTAAGCATCTATGACTATTAGTTGCCAGTTAATGAAAGGAGACTTACCTGATTAACAAAAAGGGTGGTAACAAATTTTCCTGGCTTGAAAACATCTACAACCTTTCTAATTAGCTCATCATAGGATGTCTGACCAATGTTGGTTTCAAAACTAACGTAAGAAAACTCTGGTTCTGGAGTGATGTGAATAGTCCAATAAGTTCCCTGAGGAAGACACAAAGTTAATTAGAATCATAGAAACAATGATTTATGTGTCAATGCTCAATGACAGCAGAAAAAGTATGAAACTTACATCCGATTTCATCCCATTCATTGAATACCCACAAGGATTGAACATTGTAGCATCAATGACAGAACCTGGTATCAGGTCACGAATTCCACTCACCTGAAATGTAGAAGTAAAGTTACATACTTCACACTTTATACTAATAAGCTTCCATACTTTGTTTTATGGAAGTCTGGCTATCAAAGTCAGTGAACTCCAATTTAAGAGACCAGGCTCAGAAAGGATATCAGAACTCTTGCTTGGACAGGGAAAGAAGAAATTTGACATCAACTAGAGACCCTTTATACAAAGACTTGCTTTGTATCCAGCCCTATCCATGTAGGAACACCTGCCACACAAATCAAGGTGGGTTGGCCCCTTTCCCTCAAATCTTTATGAAAATTAGTATTTTCATACTAATTCTTAGTGTCAGCTGCATGTTTCATTGAAAAGCAAATTTAAGGATGAGGGTGTAATTGACAATTGCAGCTATGACTGCAACAAGTAAAAATGCAGCTTAATAGTCCCAGCAATCCCCAACTGAGTAATGAGGACTGTTTGGATTTGCTTTGAAGTCTGAACAACATTCTCCCTTATTCATTTTCTAAAAGTAGGGGTCTATTCCACTGTAAGTACAGATCTCCCAGACAGTACTTGTACTGTAGTCATTCACTTAAAAGCCATCAAATAATGTAACACAAATCATAACATTAGTTAGGAGGAAAAACAGATGTCACAATACTATTGAAGTCATATGCATATTTCAGTGAGAAGCAGTAACTGTCTTTTTACCGGAGTCATAATTCTGGGAGGAAGGTAAGAGGCACAAAAGATGGAATTCATACCTAAATTTTGTTATCAGAAGGGGAATCTTCACCTTAGCAGGATTTTTTAAACCTTCACAGTTTTAGGGGAGAAGTTTTGTCTGAGTTTTAGACTGCTAGTCATATGGTTCAATTAAAATTAAGCTGACTTGTCCCTTCCTTTTATTTCTGCCAGTCTCCATCTCTTCAGTTTGATGTTTTATCTGTTTCAGTCTTGGTCAGTAGGTTCATGTCCTTTTTCTCCTAAGGAACTCATACTCCCTTCACCGTATTTCCAGGTCACTAGTAAGAGCTTGCCATCAGGAAAAGAGCTGGGAGTTGCTTCCAACAGATGCTGCAATGCTGTTCCAGTGAGCTGAAATAGGGACACTAGAGGGGAAAGATGCTCTTCTATAAAAACTAGTTCCGTCTCTAGGATTCCCAAACCTGTTTTGGCTCTGGGAGAGAGTCTGGACTATTTGTCTGCCATGACATTTTCCCTATTAATCTCTTTCCCTATCATAGGATGAAGATTATGAATCAGCAAGTGCTAGGGGAAGCTACAGTTGCTCAATTCTGACCACCCCATATAAAATTTCAACTCCAGACTTACACGAGTGACATCATTTGCAGTAACACCGTCTTTCATGTAGAACTGGTCCATAACTACTGGATCAAGCTCGCTCATCAGAATTTCCAGTGTCTGATCTGGCTGATTGATTACCCGACTTTCTGGGAAATCCAGAGTGTATAAATACCTGTTTAATATACAATCACTTCTGTATTATAATAGCAGCATTTCAAACTGACCTGTACTTTAGAAAACAGATTCCAAAAAATCTTTAAAATATACCTACCAGCAATCAGAATTCATACGCCCCATGCAATAAGCTGCTCCATCTATTTGGGACAGAAGGAAAGTTCATTTATAATGCACCACAGCTGATTCCCTTCTCAGCGAAGGGACTAACTTAATTTCTATTTTTAACAAGGATAATGCAAGTGTCATTTATGGGACATGTAAAATGGTTGTTACCCATCTATTTGGCACACTGTTCTTGTAATCTTGTAGATAAGGACACTCAAAATATAGTATCAGAAGCAGTTGTGATAGTGTTCATTTTTCTCACAGACTGACCCACAAGCCCATCATTTATCTTTTAGGTCTACCTTTATGAAACGTCTTTAGAATGTTTTATTCATAAGGGCAATGAGAATAAACACAGAGCTGTGACCCATTACAATACCCAGTTACAGGCTGGTCTTTACATAGCAGGCTCAGAAGCTAAATGATCACTATAAGAAAACATACCTAAAGAACACTAGGTAACCGAATATATTAAATAAGGATGTATATTCTGTCATTCAGGATCAGTATATTAACTTCTAGTCCCTATTTTTTTAGTTGAGAATTTTAAATTAGAAATTCTTTCAAAGCATTTTGAATGTTGTAAACTGCCCAGCTTAGTACATCAATGTGGTTTTACTTTGAACAGTGCAAACTCACTGGCACCTTTTAGTCCGATTTGCTCTCGGTGCACATTCAGAATCCCATCTAACATTAAGATTACACTGCTTTTTGTTTCTGAAACCTAAAGAGCCAACACCACTAAATGTCAGCTAGATTTTACTTGATCTTTTAGGTCAAAAGAATTGTTTACTACTTTCCACTCAATTATCCTCACCTCACTCATGATAGTCCCTAACTGGACAATGTGAGCTACAGAAGCTTGCCAGTAGTGACACAAGAAAAGAACCCAGCTCAATTTTCAGATCCCAAGCTGAGTTTATGATGCCGGCAGTTAGAAGCATGTTCCATATCAAACATCATTAACAGATAGCAAGGAACCTCACAATGACACATTCAGAGCCACTTCAGCGCAAGACTAAACCCAATTTTTTTTTAAAAAAAGTTACTAGGGACCTTGGAAGCACTACAGTAGTAGCCACCTTGTTGTAGTTACTAGGCTGGGTGTCCTCAGTGGCCACCTGTTTGAGAAGCACTATGATTTTAACACTGCTGGCTTAAGCATATCAAAACCCTACAAACACATACAGGACTGGAAGGGATCTCAAAGGTCATCTAGTCCAGTCCCCAGCGCTGAGGCAGAACTGTGCATTATCTAGACCATTAATGACAGGCGACTGTCTAACCTGTTCTTAAAAACCTAACGGATTCCACAACCGCTCTTATCTTGTTCCAGTTAGGAAGTTTTCCCAATGTCTAGCCTAAATCTCCCTTCCTGCAATTTAAGCCCCTTGCTTCTTATCCCACAATGAAGCAGCTATATTCCCAGCCAGTAGAGCAGCACTGTGAGTAGGCATGGCAAGGTCCTGAGGTACTGCCAGTTCAAAGCCTACCAGGCTCCTTTTAAAATTTATTTTTAATATGGTATAGACCCTGGTCAGGAAATCAGCAGATACAGTCTTTGGTTAAGAGGTGGAGGAGTCAGACAGCCTGTACTGGCTGTGAAAAGCTACAGCAGGGGGTGGGCAAACTACAACCTGCCAGATGTTTTAATCCAGCCCTCGAGCTCCCGCTGGGGAGTTGGGTCTGGGGCTTGCCCTGCTCCAGGGCTCCAGCCCCTCCACATAGCTCCCAGAAGCAGCAGCATGTCCCCCCTCCAGTTCCTATGCGTATGGGAAGACAGAGGGCTTTGCTCTGCCACCACCCCGAGCGCTGCCCCACAGCTCCCATTTGCCAAGAACCCGCAGCTAATGGGAGCTGCAAGGGTGGTGCCTGCAGATGGGGCAGCGTATAGAGCCACCTGACTACCTCCATGTAAGAGCCAGAGGGCGGACATACCACTGCTTCTGGGAGTTGCTTGAGGCAAGCACCGCCAGGAGCCTGTACTCCTGATCCTCCCTGCACCCGCCCCAAGCCCCTGCCCCAGCCCTGATCCCCCTCCTGCCCTCTGAACACCTTAATCATAGCCCGGAGTCCCCTCCTGCACTACAAGCCCCTCATTCCCAGCCCCATCCCAGAGTTCCCACCTCACTCCCCAGCTCAGAGCCCCCTCCTTGACCCCAACCCCAATTTTGTGTGCATTCATGGCTCACCATACAATTTCTATTCCCAGATGTGGCCCTCGGGCCAAAAAGTTTGCCCACCCCTGAGCTATAATAATGTTTTCAACAATTCTTACACTTAACATGTGCAGGATGTTATGACTGCCACAGGAAGAATCAGTAATTAGGCAGACTTAACTAAATACATAATGTATGCTCTTAATACACAAATAGACCATGACAATTCTATTAACTCACTTGGGAAAATTTCATTAAGGAACTCTACTTCTTCCTGGAAATTCCTATGTGGGTACTCCTGATGGGAAGGCTTCATGAAATTCTTACGCGAGTAAAAGAAGCTCTGAAAAATAAAAACAGATATTTGGTCCTTGGGTACTATTCTAGACATTTTTACATTCTAGTTAGACAGCACCTAAGAGGTATAATTAGATTCAAACACTCACTATTAATAAACAAATCAGAAGAGATTATTCGTCTTGTGGAGTAACTGCAGTTCTTTGAGATTTCCACCCTGTCTCCCCCAATGTGTGCTCCACTAACGTTCGCCTGTGCCTCTCAAGCCCTTGATCAGAGATTTTTCAATGCACAGTGCCTCTTTGGCCTGTGCACACGCCCTATGCCTTCTCATGTCAGACAGGGGCTATACAGAGATGTGCAGGCAAACTGCCCCCAGTTCCTTCTCCACCTGAATGTCTCCACAGAGAACCAGGAAAAAAGGGCAGGAAGTGGAGCATCCATAGATGCACACATTTTGAAGAACTGCAGTTACTACTGACTATCAGTTACTACTATGAGTAGTGCTCCACTTCAGGTGACTTCTGACCAGCTTCCCCCAAAGGCAAGAGGGAGCTTTGGAACTAGGCCCGCAACTGAGCCGCATCAGATCCAATGGCAGGGACTAAACAAGCTCAGTACTTCGAAAATGTATGCAGTGAAGCCCACGTAGCGGCCCTACATACTGCAGACATTTGTACATTCTTAAGCAATGCTGTGGATGTTGCTTGTGACCTGGCAGAATGTGCTATCACCCCTTCAGAAGGATGAATGTCTGCAATCTCACAGCAAGTGACAATACATCCGGATATTCATCTCAATAGTCTGAGCAGAAATCACGGATACCTTGGATCTATCTGCAAAAGACATGAACAGCCTGAGTGATCTTCAAAATTGCTCGGTCCTACCCAAGTGGAAGGCCAGAGAAAGCCCTTCTAACATCCAGGGCATAAAAACAGGACTCCTGCAAAGATTTATGTGGCTTGAGGAAAAACACTGGTATATGAATAAATTGGTTAAGATGGAACTCAAAAATTTAGATAAGAATTTAGGATGTGGACATAAAGAAACTATCTTTGAAAAATACTGTAAAGGGAGGAATCTGCCAGCAAGGCTCTAATCTCCCCAACTCTACAGGTATTTGTCTGTGAAGACTAAAGAGTCTTCACAGACAAATACAAGGGATCGGTTTGCCACAGGTTTGAATGGATATGTCACAAGGTAATTCAGTACCAGGTTGAGGTCTCATGTCAAGGTTGGGTCTCCAGTCTGGGGGTAGAGATTTTCCAAACCTGTGTTAAACTTAGATACAGGATGAGCAAATATAGAAAGCTGCTCTACAGCCAGATGAAAAGCTGATATTATGGCCAAATGGACCTTAACTGAACTGAGCAAAAATGTGGCGAGTCCTGCAGTACTGCGGGACAATAGCCATCTAGAGACTGAGGTTTCAGTATTGACAAAGTCGGTACCCATGAGGAGCAGGATTCTAGCTCATCCATTATAGAGAAGTCCCTCACATATCTAAACTCCTGCAGGTCTGAGTAGAGAATGAGTAATGACATGTTAGCGGAGGACACGGTAGCCAAAGCTGAGGATACTGTCAGTGGTGGGCATACTGATGTAAGGGCTGATGCAGTCAGGTTCCACTGCTTGCTTGGTACCAAGAGTGCAGAATGGGTTGATACCAATAGAGGGATGAGTCTGACTGTACTGGAGTAGGATGTTTATGCTTGCCATCCTCATCCCCAGTACAGAATACTGAAGCCCTGTAAGAGCCACGTCTGCCCTCCAGAACAGGGATCTCAAACTCCCAGACCGCGGGCCATCTGCAGCCTGAGAACCTCCCCACTGCGGCCCATGGAGGAGACACACAAGCAGACAGTTGCTGGCAATGTCTGCTGTAGGCACTTCCCCCATAGCTCCCACTGGCTGGGGGAGAGGGACAGAGATATAATCATTAGTTGCCAGGCAGAGGCAGCCATGGAGGCAGCATCATTTTTTCTCCCACAATGAATATAAAGTCAAAATACCAAACTCATATCTGATGCACACCTTACTGCAATCCTGAAGGTTTCAACTGCTTAGTCATGGAGGCCAAACAACAAACTGACAGAACTGAAGCGCTGCCAGGTGTCCGGCAAACACTAAACTCTCTGGCAGGTGAAGAATTGTATAAAGTTGTATGACAGCTTTATTATTTCTAAGAAATTCAAAATAAAAATACAATATAAATGTTTTATTTTCTGACCACCATCTTCACTGCCATTGGCCCGCTGGAAGGATTTGAGGACTGGCACTGGCCCTAAGGCGAACTGAGTTTGAGACCCCTGCTCTAGAACTCCAGGGCTTTCCAGCTCCTCTAGTACTGGAGGAGTCATCCTTCAGTGGTACTAAATGAGAGGTGAAGGATCCAAAGAATACAGATCTCACAGGGGACCTGAGCCTTTTTGGAACAGGGTCTTCTGATAGAGCTTGTACTCCTCTCCTCTTTGGGAGCCCTCAGAATCCTCCAACAACCTCCACTTCTTAGGGGAAGCCTGCTTCGGATCTATTTGGAGACAGATGAACAGAGGGGAGGGATCTCCTGACCTGACTCAAGACACTGGTCAAACTAACAGGTCTATCAATAGTCTGAACTTAATCTCCCTGTTCCTCTTTGTCCTCAACTTGATGGTTAGGGAGACACTGCACTTCCAGAACATGTGGGATTCTCTCAAGACAGACACTTGGAGTGGCTGTCACTCAAAAGTATAACCTCTTGACAAGAGAGGCAGCATTTATATCTGGGAGCTATGCATGCCTTGCCAGGAAGACAAGCCTCCCAAGAAGAAAAAGTCCTCTAGTCTCACTTTTAACACTTAACTATAACCGCTAACTAATCTTAACAAAACTGTAAGAATACAAAATTGCTGATGCACACAAGCTGGGCACACTCGCTCTGTTTCAGGTCGAGGTGGTAAAGGAACCAGGGCAATTTGCCTGTGCATCCCTATGTAGCCTCACTGTCCAGCACAAGGAGGCATAAGGCACATGTACAGGACAGACACTGCTAGTAGAAAAACCTCCAATGAAAACCTCAAGAGGCATATGTGCACCTGAAGTGGAGGACCCATTAAGGACACACCCGAAGAGCGAGTTATTTATCAGGTCTCCTATACCAAAAGAGGCAAAAAGAGCATTCACTTTAAATAGATATCAATCTTTGAATAGCTACTTTCTGTTTAATGATGTGACCTCCTCTCCTATAACTTTCATACTTTTTGTACCAAGATGGCATTCATAAATCTGTACTTTTTAACTTTGTTCCTTTTTTTAAAAGGAAGTACATGGTCAAGATAGCTTAATACTTCTCAAATGTAATTCAGAGTTTAAAATAAGATTGCTTCCTTAGTCTTAAAGAAATATTTTCCCTTGTGTATTCACTGGATTTTATTGTAAAGTTATCAGTGAGAGCTAAGATGTTGTTTATGTGGAGTTAGCTCAGAAGAAAGCTCTAGATTGTGTGATTCTCCCCCCTGTTCAGCAGGGGAAGGGGGAGAATTGCATGGAATTTGCAAACAATAAAAGAAAGCGGAAGTGAAAACTTAGGGACCATCAGACTAATCTTAATTTTTTAAATGTAAATGGTTAAAGGAAGCAGAGTTCATGGATGTGTGAAAGAATACATGAGAAACACGAATGCAAAGATCTTTAGTAGTACATTGCACCAAATCTTTGTTAGTTGTATTGCTGGCAGCTTACCTGAATTGAGTCAAACCCACTGTACTCCCTAGCAAGCTCCAACAGGGGAACCAGTGCTTGCAGTAAGAGGGTGGTACCACATGTCTTCAAAATGAAACGTCTCTTGGAGACAAACATGCTACTCTCACTGAAAAAAAAGAAAATTTCTTGCATTAAAAATGGACTGGTGGTTTAAACTTTCTATGTCCAAAACAAGCTTGGGGCAGGATTTGGAGAACAATTAGACCAGGGTTGGGCAATATTTTTCACAAGGGGTCACTCCACGAATTTTGGTAAGTTGCCACAGGCCACACAATTCTACTACATTAATGAAGGGAGTGCAGGAGGGAGCTCTGGGCTGGTGCAGTGTTGGGGTTTAGGAGAGGATGTGGGCTCTAGGAGGGAGTTTGGTTGCATGACAGGGTTCTGACCTGGGGAAGGAGTGCGAGGTGCAGGCTCTAGCTGCAAGGTGCTTACCACAGGCGGCTCTCGGCCAGGTGCGCAGCAGGGCTCAGCCAGACTGCCTGTCTGCTGTGACCCCACGCTGCTCCCAGAAGCAGCGGTGTCCAGCTGCTGCTGGCCCATCTCTGCACAGCCAGGGGGGAGGTAGGGGGGAAGAGTGCAGTGGGTCTCCATGCGCTGTCCGCCCTCGCAGCTCCCATTGGCCTGTTTCTGACACTGGGAGCTGTGAGGACAGTGCTGGGGGTGGGTGCAGTGCATGGCGGAGCCTCTGCCCCCACATCTCCCACATGGGTGTGCAGAAATGTGCAGCAGCAGCTCACTGCTGGGAGCAGCATGGGACCGCAGCAGGCAGGCAGCCTGCCTGATCACCCTGCTGCACTGTGGGACTTTTAGCATCTCGGACATGGAAATTGGAAAGAGGCAGAGGAGGCTGGACAGAAATGTTAGACAGGCTGGATCCAGTCCATGGGCTGCATTTTGCCCACCTCTGGAATAGACGAATTCATCACACTAGAGCCAAGCTTATCAATTCTAATGTAGGTAAGTAACTACAGCACACAAAGCCAGCTGCTGCAATAGGCCTTTGTACCTATGTATGACCAAAGTAAGATTTCAGCCAAGATTTTCAGAGGGTTAGTTATTTTTGGCTGCCCACCTCAACACTTCGAAGGGGCCCCACCATTTTCCAATTGTGGGTGCTCAGAATTCTTGAAAGGGCCTGATTTATCAGAAAAGCCAGGAATACCATCTAAAAATCAGATTTATTCAAGATGTTAACTTGAGCATCCAAAAATCATTAGTTACTTTTAGAAGTCTTGGCCTAAGATATCAACAGTAAGAAATCAAGATCTTTAGTACAAGTGTGTGAAATTAACTATTTACAGTTGTGGAGGCTAATATACCTTTTTTGAATAAGTATGTAGTAGATAAAAGCAGCAGCTGGATAATTTACTGTTAAAATGCTTTTTCAAATGCAGTTGCAGCAAGTAAATAAAAACAGGCACGCATTCATGGGCATTCCAAGACACCATATATATTCACAAATCTTGATTAGTAAATACAGCTATTAGAAAACAATGTCAGCATTCATGTAAGGAAAGTTACCAGTACATTTCAGAAAGACTGTTTAATCTGAATAATCAGATCCATAATGCCCATGTTTTCAGCATTTGTTTCAGATTCTATTAGCATGACCACTGTATCTAATACACCAAAATTAATCTTTGGCTAAAAGAAAGTATGAAAAGCATTTCCTGAAAATGCTATGTTTCTTTAGGAAACATTTTTGATTGGTTTCATTATTTGTTACTATGGGCTGGTCTACACTAGGGGGAGGGATCGACCAAAGATACTCAACTTCAGCTACATGAATAACGTAGATGAGGTTGCCATGTCTTCGGCCGACTTACCTGCCGTCCTCATGGCAGCGGCGGTCAGCAGCGCACTCCCCTGTCGACTCCAGCTTGCGCCTCTTGGTAAGCTGGAGTTCCGGAGTCGACGGGGCACTGCTGGCGATCGATTTATCACGTCTTAACAAGACACGATAAATCGATCACCAAAAGATCGATTGCTACCCACCGATCCAGCAGGTAATGAAGACATACCCTATGATAGTGGGTGAGATAGCTTCTAGGCTAGCAAGACAAGACTACAGTACAAGCATATATGTTTTCCCAAATATTAGGCAAGTATGGAATTGGACTATAGTTTTAGTTACTGAAATGCTTTCCCTGAAACAAAAAATTCTATTCTAAGACTAATTAGCTTTATATACAGGTACTGAAGGAGTAAAGTGAGCCATAACAATCTCACTGCTTTTTATCAAGTCTTCGATTCCAGAGCCAGAAGGGATCATTATGATTGATCTAATCTCACAGGCCATAGAACTTCCCCAAATTAATTCCTGTTTGAACTGGAGCATCTATCAAAAAACATCCAATCTTTAGTTAAAAACTGCCATTGGTGGTAAATCCACCACAATCCTTGATAAGTTGTTTCAACTGTTAATTACCCTGGCTGTTACAAATAGACACATTGTTTCCAGTCTGAATTTTGTCTACCTTCTTCCATCTATCTGATTTTCTTATACTTCTCTCTCCTACACTTAAGATCCCATCATTAAATATTTGTTTTCCTCTCTAAGGCATCTGGCACTTGCCACTGTTGGAAGACAGAATACTGAGCTAGACAGACCATTGGTCTGACCCAATATGGCCATTCTTTATGTTTATGTTCCTATATATGACTGCCCTATCCTCATTATTTACCACTCTATTGGGCTTACAAAATTGCTAGGATTTCTCGTTTCCAATATACTTTAAAAACTCCTCACTGTCTCTAGCCCTGCCAACCATGGATTTTTCCCTGAAGAATTTAGCTTCTTTTATCAATATTTTACACTTCTATCAGTTGCTACTTATTTCCCAAGCTAGATAGCAGGAAGCCTGTATTTAGAACAGTGCAGATATTTCTGTGAAGAACGCAGAGATTGCACAGCTACCACGGAGAACAGACTGTATATTATCTACAAGGTTTGCTCAAACCACACCTTGGATTTTCATTTACACTACAGTCTCCTTTAAACTGCTCTAAAAGCTCAAATTGTGCCCCTCTAAGCTGCCATAGGAGTATAAGTGACAATGAGGGCCCCATAAGTTGCAGCTGAAAAAGCATTAGATCAAGAAAGGCAGAGCAGCCTTGACAAAACTTTAACTTACTTCATCTGTCAGTGAAGATATAGTAGCCAGAAAGCTATAGCTTAATGTCTGTCCACAGTGGCATTCCAGATTTAGAATACTGAGTTTAGCCATCAATATACTGCTAAACTCTTAGCATGGGTTAAAGAAACTGAACATGAAAACTAAACTGAGAACAGGACATTTGCTAGCCACAGTGAAAGTTAATTCAAATGGCATATACTAAATGAGATGCAGCCTTTAATCATGGATACATTTATGGAAGTTTGAGTTACTAACCTAGTCTGATCCTTTGATTTAAGAGGTGAGTTTAAGATCATACTATCTGACAAATTAACCTTAGTAAGAAACTTGCAGAATCTGTCAAACTGAATAAATAAGTTGCCTTTTAAAGTAGTTTGCCAGTTCCAGAATTTGTTCTTGAGCTGAATACTACTTGGAGGCAGTCTTCTCTATTTCATAATCAATTAGTAAGAATTCAAATTGCCTCTCAATTTATGACATGAGATGTGTGTTATGTAAGATAGGATACACAGCCAACATCTGTGTTTAAAGCCATGTTCAATACAAATCAGTGACTACTCAAAGACCTGAACTTCAGTGAGCCAGATACTCACGTACACTTTAGCTGACCTGGGAGATGGAGTGTTTGATATATGTTGACTATGTATGTTTACTACTCCCTTCTTCTGGGGGCAATGTCAGACCTGTTCAAATATTTGTTTCCTATCGATGGCTCGCTTATGAAGAGTACTATTATTATAGATTCATTCTTCCTTTAAGAGACAAATATAGGAGTTATGCTGTGTGCACAGTTTAGTTAGTTGCGTACTTTTTGCAGCCATGGATTCGTAACAGATTAAACAGCAATGCAACAAGACTGCAAATACTGGAGGTTTTGTAAATTTCTTCAGGAGTTTCTCACAAGCTCTCTTCTCTGCTTAACAGATTTATGAAAACTGAAACTTTTGTGTTGTGAAGGACTGACTCCAAGGTGCAGTTTGTGGTCCTTGTAGTGAAATGAGGGAGAGTAAAAATTTTAACCTTCATTTTCCACACATTTCCATTTGACTGAAAGTTAAAATCTAGAGTCATACACAAAACAGGCAGGCAAGTGTGTTTTTGCCTCTCACTTTCTGGAATATGGGCAAACAGCTGAAAGGAGAAAGTGCTGAAGATTCTTTTCCTTAGTACAAGTCGTTCAAGGTTCATACAGTGAAGCTGCAGAAGCCAGGAGGGAGGAATTCCAGGGGTTTCAGGGAATCTGAAAATTTGTTTACAGATATCCTTAGTCGGGCAGCTATACTTGCTTTCCAAGGAAATTAGTCTGATTTCTATATTTTACGTATATGTAACAACGCAAGAACGCTTGAAATTAACTTTTCAGTTAGTCTTCCCACACAGTGCTAAACATAATCCTTGTACATGTTTCATGAGCCCTTAATGTGGGAGATTTCTACTGATCCCAAGGCAATGTCTACTGATAAGTAAATTCATCACAGAACTAAAGCTAGTTTCTTAATCCTTTGAGATGCAGAACAAGCAGCAGTGGTTCAAAACCTTTACAAATTGATTCATAATTGAGCATAAATGTAAACATGTTTACAGTTGACTGCAAGATGTAGACATCAAATAAAAATCTGGAGGCTAGAACTAGGAATGACTATTTCTTGGAAGAATATAATTATGCATATGCTTGTGTAAAACAAAGTACTTTGTTGGGATATTGGCTTACCTGAGTACATAAGCTTCCTGCTTGTCAGTTTTTGTCACACTTATGATCAAACAATGCACATTCTCCAAAAGTTTGTCCCACTCAAACCTATAAAAGAAATCAGTAAGTTAAAGCTTATTCAAACACCAAGAGGATTTTTGCCACAGAATTCATTTTAATTCTATAGTTAAGGTATGGTGTCATTTTTAAGACGACGACTTTATATTAAAAGCTGTAAGCCACAATATATCTGAACCCTTCAAATTTAGTTTTGTGAAATAGTAGTTTACTGCCCCAATTTGAATTTGCACACATCAGCTAGCTGGTTTCCACCAGTTTTATTTTTTTTAGTCACCATGGCTTAATTGACACTGAATATGGATTTAAAGCAATCACAACTGCTCCTTCCTCTGGGAAAGTATACAGCTACACTGATTAATTAATTGCTTCCACATTTTGCTAGAGAAGATTCATAAATCAATTCCCTTACATTTTCACTGCAGATACTCTTCAGTTAACCACTCACTCCTCCACCATCCAATGGCACTCATTTCTAGTAATTTGTTGATGATACCCTGTGGCATTAACTGGTAGTCAGGAATTCTTTTCCCATCTGCTAATTGACCAGGGCAAATCAAAAATACAGCTTACCCATCTGTTCAATAGGACACTCTAGCTATCCAGTTGTGGTTTCAAATGTTTACACTTTAATACTCAGCATCTTTCATTTCAAAAAATGTCTAATTTGCTTGTGCACTGTAAGTAGTATTGACATAATCCTTCCATTCCCATTTTACCAGGAAATAGGAAATTAAACAATAAGTAGTAATGCCCAAAATGAGCCTGTAAAAATACCTGCAAAGTTATATTATAAGTAAGCTATTATTGAAACTATAGTCACAGCAACTACTTAGCAAACTTGACTAGTTTGGTTAGAGATGGACAACCTGCATTTGAGCTACCAGAAGTTTCAGCTGGAGAGCATTTCAGCCAATATTCTTCATGCAAAGTTCCAGCTCCCATGGCTGTGAACAAGTGCTATTAACTTCTGAAGAACCATGTCTAGACTAGAGATCAAAAACTGAATTATGTGGTTACTAAATAAAACCATGTAACCATGGGCAAGTCACTTAATCTGTGCCTCAGTTCCCCATTTTATAAAAAGGGTATATTTCCTTTGTCTCAACCGTATGCTATTTGAGGAAAGGACTATTTATATATCTGGAATGAGCATACAACAGAACTCTGATCATCATTTCAAATGAGATTAATATCTAACTTTAGTGACATGATCTGTGTTAACTGGCATTCACAAGTAGCCTAGGACAGGGGTCTCCAAACTTTGAAACAAGGGCCATATTAGATTTTTGAAGGGGCTTCATGGGCCAAAGCAACTGTGAAAATATTCAATATATGCAAAATCCCCCCCTTTGCTCCTCTGGCTGCTGCTGTGGGGGCACTCACCCCTCCACACATGGGGCCACCGGCAGCTGCTCGTGGAGGGGAGTGACAGTGGCGGCTTCTCCACATGCCTACTTGTCATCCCTGCTCAGCTGCAGGGCTGGACAAATCGAAGCCGCGGGCCGGATCCGGCCCCCGGGCCGTAGTTTGGAGACCCCTGGCTTAGGATGATGATGTCTAACTAACCTGTGTGTGAACAAACTGTTTGCTTTTGCCTTTTTTAAAAAATAAATAAATTAAAAGCTGATTTTTTCCCCCTCATCTTAACATAAGATATCGAGTTTTTTAGTGCCACTTTAAGCAGCTTCGTGACAGAAACATTAGTAAGTTATTTAAGTTAACTTTCTGTGGGGCAGGATAAAAAAAGTGTAGTCCACGTAGGATAAGGCACCAAGTTATAATGCCCTGGTAATCAAACAGGATGATGCACTAGGACAGGTTGTCTTACCACTCCAACAGACAAATTTCAATGAATAAAGTGAAATCTGGTCAATTAAGAACAAAGCTTAATTTATACAGCATATTCTAGAGAATATTTACTATCAGAGCATTATTTTTAAGCTTCCGCACAACAAATATATGGACCACTGGTATGTGTTACTCATCCCTCTAAACAAAATGTCATACTGAAAATTCAGACTCCGAGTTTCTCTTACTTTTAGATAGTGTGCAACTTTCATGGAAGTTAAAAAGATTTTAAATGCAATCCACAAAAAGCACTAAGATCCATATCTACTGAAATTTGGTAAAGCTGAACATTGATAGCTTCATCAATTGATGAAAAAGCTATGCATCAATATATTTAAATATCTCTTCTATAAGTGATCAGTGTTAACTTCAGCCACCACTAAACGCTAACTAATTTCTTAATGAACGACAACATATAAAAATGTAACAGGCAAGCTACGACACTAGTTACTTCACCTGACAGTTAACATTTAAAACTTGCCTTTAATGGAATAAATTAAGTAATCAGAAGGTGGTGCACACTGAAATAAAGTGCTATGTTTCACAGTTATGAAATTAAAGCTGAATTCCAGTTTAGCTGTAAAAACCCATTTGTCTACGTATAATGCCAGTACAAAGTTGAACTCAAATGGAAAAGCAGAAAGTGAGCCACTGAAGAAAAATTCATTTGAGAATTAAACCTTTAAAGATTAAAGCAGTAACTTTCAGTTGAACTATGAACTCACACTAAACACATCCTGTAACCCATTTTATCTACCATCTGTATTACTTCTCAGTTTTCTATAATCAGTGATTTGAAATGAAGGAATCTAAAATGCATATCAGGTTGCTTTGTTTTTTAATACAAGTCTAAGGTGATGAAGTCACTCTTAAAAAACTAGAAGACAGACAATTTAGTTCCTCAAATGAATATATTAATCTGCATCTCCTGTCACTGTTGCTGATCTAACAGCTGCTCCATTCCCCTGCTGATCTAAGTGTCCCTTATTACCACTCAGGTGATCAGGCCTTGTGCCTTTACCTCTCCTGGGATGGATTTCTGCATTCTCTCACTCTTTGATCTGGTTGCAGTACCCAATATAACAGTGCTTACCCAGGTTCTGGCACCTGTAGTTCTTCCCTTAGAAAGTCTCACCAGTTGTGTATAGTTACCAAGTAGCCTTCTTAAAGAGAAAGTTATTCCTCAACAAGACTAAAGGCATGAGGAAAAAGTTTATAACACAAATGCTCTTCATGCATGTCCATTTTACACTAAAGGCTAACCATCATCTGATGGCACCCCAACTTTTGACATCAAGGGGTGCTCCCCTCTATGTACACACTACAGCTTACATCGGTTACCCAGTCTATAAAATTATACTGGATTTCTTGGTTAAACTATATCAAATTAAAATGCACATTTTTGAATATCCTTGTAGCTGTCAAGCACATATTCTAAGAAGTCTATTACTGTCCAACAGGTAGTTTAGCTGACCTGAGCTTCACTCCCACCTCCCACTTCACTCTAGACTGCTAAATCTTCAAAATTTAAGTTAACAAGCTTTCACAGAATCCACAAAATGAAGTATTAAAACAATTATTTCTTGGTTAACCAATCTGAAGATACTCCTAAATCTCAGTGCATCTCACAGCAGGTTTTGAGTAGTGTATGCAGGGTGGATTTCACTTAAATAAAATTGATTTAAACTAGAATCTAAAAAGTTAGGAAGACTAATCATGGATTTCTACATAAAAGTACATTCTTGTTGGTTTTTATAACTAATATATATTCTTCACAATGCAGAGAAAAATGTAGGCTTCATTTTTAGAAGATACACCCCATACATTTTTAAGTGATTTATTTTGAAAATGTTTCAGATTAGTTTTATAGCTATATCAGAAAATGAATAATTGTTTGGTTATTTCATTTACCAAAGGTAATTGAAGCAGATTTTATGAAGTCATTGGGAGTGAACTCTCCAATTCAACAGGTTAATCAATATTTAGAGCATTTTCTTGCCATGCTGTATTAGGAGAACATCACAAGACAGACACTTAAATTGTTTTATTTAACTAAAACGTTATTTTAGATTTTTCTTCAACAGCAAACAAAATATTTTAACAAAACAAGTGCATTAATTTTTTAACCTAAACAGTCAAGATTTTTAAAATGAGGTTTGTTAAAGTTTTTAACTAAAATAATTAAATATTTTTTTAAAAAAGTAATTAAAATCTACTGTCAGCCAGGTCAACAGGAGAAATTTTGAAATATTGGCTTCTGCAGCTAACTTAGTCACCTTCATTTTCCAGTTTCTTCATAATCTGGAAAAGAAAAACAAGCTTTCCTGCTTTTTCAGGTCCCAAATGATTTCTCAATTTGGAATGAATTAGTCCAAAGGAAGAAAATATTCTCTCTCCACTGGGAGAAGAAGCTACTGCTGTTAAAAGTAAGATTTCACTTCAACAGTTTCTGAATCCAAGTGGTTAAGTGACTTCCACCAGTTTACTGGTGTGACTTTAAAACATCTTCAAACATATATTTCTTGAATGGTGCATCCTTAGCTCTGAACTTTATTATAAGTTGGCACTAAGGAGGGATGATTGCTGGATGTCCATGTCATTGCCAACTCCTCTTCTTCAGCAGTTAAGGTTTGACTCTGGTACCAAGTATTGAGAATCTTTGTAAGAAAATGAGCTGGACATGGTGCTTGTCCTATTTGTTTTTTTAACGCTTGCAAAGACAATTAAATTACATATTTCTCTTTTTAAGATCTCACTCAGTTCCATCCACATTTCAACAGCATCAGCAATAAAATAGCTATTTCCCTGCAGTTCGTTCAAGGCTACAGAAATAGGCTTCAGGGTATCTGCATGTGTAACATTTCTCTTAAGCTCAATGTTGAGAACTTTGGTTGTGACTGTGCCATATAATTTTTCACAATTTTGTTCACAACTGTCATCAGATTAGGCCAGTTCTTGATATAGCGCTCAAAGCAGTCCACTGAGTTCCATTGCATGCCTTATGGGACAGTTACCTTGGTTCCTCCCAGTTTTTTCAGAGCAGCTGCTACAAAGTGGTTGTTATGGACATATTTTGCGATGTAAACACAACATTGGCCTTTATTTCTGGAACAATGACATCTTTGGCTAGGTGAATCAAATGAGCACTGCAACCATATGTTATTAGCTTGGGACTCTTCACTCTCTTCTAAATTTCTTCTCATCTTGGATATATTTGCAGCATTGTCTGACCATGCTGTGTACTAGACATTTTAGTTCTCCTCCCCACCCACAGTTAGTTATAGCTTTTACTGCTACTTCTTGTAAATATTCTTCTGTGAGCATTTCCTGATGTATTGTTTCTGTAAGAAATGCATTCCCCTCTTCTGTTGTCACATAAGCACATACGACAGGATCATTGGAGACATTGCTCCACCCATCAAGACTCAGATTAACAATTTCACACTCTAGACCTTTTGCACACTGCTCAATTTCTCTTTCATACACTTTATACAGCAATTTGCCTAGGACATCTGCTCTGCTGGGTGAATTGTATTGTGGTCTTAATGACTGAACCATGTTCATGAAGTGTGGGTTCTCAATCATTCGGGAAGGAGTTTGTTGCATAAACATACCAGACAATTTTTTCATCGATTACCTCTTCTTGTAATCTGTTGGTTTCTTATCAAACTTATCTACGTTTGTTTCTGGAGGATGAAGGGGTTTTTTTGTTTGTATTTTTTTTTAAAAAAAAAAAATTTTTTTACACTTTTGCTACCAAGTGATACACTGTGGCTGTGTAACATACATGATGTGACAAACTAATTGGCAGATAACTATGAAACTAGAAATGATGGTGATCTTGAAGGTGGATAGCCTTCAGAATCCTGTATGTTGAAGATGGATTATGCTAAACAAAATAAGTCAATGCAGTTATTTAATTATTACCATGCTGCTCATTTAGTATTATTCATTGCATTCACTGACACTCAGTACTGCTATAAGGTGAAATTGAAAAAAAAAACATCTGCCTATTTCAGCTATTTATTGTTTATCAACCGCATCTAAAATGATAGTGCCATAGAGTAACAGCTATTTTTTTGCTCAAACATGAGAATTCAAGAAGAGGACAAAAGGAAAGCAGGCAGTCCTTAAGAAAGAAGTATGAAATGAAGCTTACCAACCTGAAGATCCTGCATGTTCAGACATGTTCCTTTCATCATCTCCAATACAGCTCCCTCCTGAGAAGGAACACTTCTCATGATGTTGTTTCATTCAGGCAACCAGGCCCTGCATTTCTTTGTTGAACTGTTTACATTTTGAACACATGCCTGTCTTACCTACACATAGAGGAACTTCATTAACATATTCCCAAACTGGGTCTCTTTTACGGCATGCTGCCGTTATAGGTTTTCCCTTCTAGCGAGAAAGTTGTATGGTAGATCTCAAAGCAATGAAGGCTACACTCAAAGACCAAGATTTCTGGAATATGCTACTCAAACAGTTTCACTTTTGTTTCTAATGCCTGTCCCCCCTTCTCACATTTATCTCTAGACTACTTCTTGTCCAGATATATTCCTCCCCCAACAATCTTCTATTCATTGCACTTTTTGAAACTGCACTTTTAGAGAGAGGTGAGGGACTGACTCTCTGTACACAAATTTGCAGAGGGACAATAGGGTTGAGTCTTATTTCTCACTTCTATATACTTATTTAAATCATTTTTGATGATAACAAGCATGTTATATATGGAGACACAAACCCATAGTTTGAGAACTGCAAAACTAAGCATCTCTGATGGTATCTTCTAGACTGAGCAATAAGTCCCATTGGGTAAATAGAAAGTGAACCTTAATCTATACAGAAGTCCCCTGGAACCCCATAAAATTGGGTCCCTAATCCATGAACTATTAGAATTCATTTACAAAACTTTTCTTAAATTTTACATGAATATATTGTCTTACACTATAGAATTAGAAATTCGAGCTATAATGCATCTTAACCAAAACCACCTTTAGATGGATCTTTTCCTCAAAAAGCATTATCAAAAAAATCTCATTTAAATAAAAAAATCTGATTTTTTGTTTTTAAATTATTGATCTTTATCCACCCTGTATAGTCATTTCTTGACTAAGTCATCCTGTACTATTAAGTCAGCTGTATGTTTACTCTACAGTATTGGCTGTGCTTCCCTTTTTTGCTCTGATCTTACACACACAAAAAACAGCACAATCTCCTTCCACCTCTTATGTTTACCAGGTTTTTCAAATTTAAACTAGTAATATTGTTCCAACATGCTACACTTGGCCATGGTATAATCTATATAAACAAACTGACCTTGAGAAGACTTGATGCAATGAAATACTAAGAGGAATAAAAAGATAGTGGGACCCCAGAATACCACGCCCCGCTATAGCGCGAATCCGCCTACAGCGCGGTGCGCTGCTGGCTCCTGATGTTGGCGACAGCCGCTGCTGTGATGCACAGAACCCCACAATACCACGACCCCGTCATTATCCCGATCGGGTTTTTCTGGATCCCGATCGGGTTTTTCTGGATCCCGATCATCGCGGTATTGCGGGGTCCCACTGTACTTTGGTATTTTGTAAAAGATTACATTCAGGAGTACGCTGAAGACAGACTGTCTATCTTCCCTCTTGTGCAGTTCAACTGAAATGAAATTTGCTTTTGTACTCTTTTACCCAAGTGAATGATTCTTCCCTTGACTCCCAAAGTGTTATATTTAAAGGTTTGTGGGTTTTTTTGGTTTTGTTTTTTTGGTTTTTTTACACACACTAGGCAATCTATTCACTGGTGATCAGCTCCTACATTTTGATGCTGACAGTGTTAAGTGTTAAAATCGCACATATATTTTCTGCTGTTTAACTGAAGCCTTACGCTTCACTTGATTGCGTTTCTTAGTATCTTGATAACTTTAGAATTGATCAGTTGCAATTTTCAAAAGTTTCAGAAAATGTTCAGGGGAATGTTCAAGGCAAAACCCCTATTGATTTTACTGAACGTCTGACAGCCAGAAAAGCCTGGTTTTCATTAAGATCACTATACAGTCACTACTACAGGGGTGAGGCAACGACCTCAGTGTTAGGAGAGCAGTTTCCTCTGCCTGCACTGTCAAATGTACATCATTGGCCTGATTTTAGTGGCACTCAGGTTGCTGGAAGCTTGTGGCCAGCCCTTCCTCAAGCCAGCCCTCCTTGCCCTGCTCCGCTCACTCCAGCCAATACAAACCCTGTAATATAGGCTTTTCTGGCTTCCCATTTTTTGACAAAATCAATAGGGTTTTGATAAGAGGGGGTGACGAGTGGCCTACCTGGGTGTACAGCTCAACTAAGCATGCAACCCTCTAGCAATTTAATACTTAAACAACTACTGCTCTAAAGTTTCTTAACGTGTGTATACAAGAAAGAAAACCAGGAAATACTGGATCAAACTTCTAGTTCTGTTTTCCAAAGCTTTAAATAAATGACTAGTAAATGAGCTGAGTCTCAACACCTGCTTACTTAAAATTGATTAAGTCCATGTCTACACTACCACTTATGTCACCAACAGGGATGTAAAAAAAAAAAGGGTGACAAGTTTCACCAGCGTAAACGTTCATGTGCACACTTATTGGTGGCAGAAGCCCACCTAACTACTGCTGCTTGTGGAGATGATTTTATTATGTCAACAGGAGAACTCTCTTCTGTCAGCACAGAGCAGCTACATGAGCCATCTTACAGCAGCACAGCTGCATCGGTACAGCTCTGCCTCTAAGACCGCTAATGTAGACAAGGCGTAAATGTTGCTGAATTCCACGGCTGGAGACTGATGCATGTACAGTTAAAGGTACACTAGGGAGAGTTCTTCAGCTTGTGGCAGCCTGAAAAACAGTTTATGGGGAATGGTGACCTTTTAATTTAGGGCAGGACAATTCTAGCCCTTACAATTGCAGAGATGTTTCACATAGGAGGTTAAATAAATGCAGTGATGCCTGTGTTAATCTCCAGATATATTAAAAATAGCTCAGAGGCATTAATTACCCCCATTTATCTCAATCAAGGCCTGTGAACACCAGGATTCTGTGGCCAGGAAATTTGGCATTTTTCATGGAAATAGCACACTTTTACTATGGGAGTCTATTTTTCTGCAGCCACATGCTCAGTGTTATTCCACTTTCCTTCCTCCTCTCCAGTTTTCCCCTCAAGGGGAAGTAAACTGAACTACATTTTTTCTTCCTGCATGGTTCCATAGAACCAAGCAGCAGAGTAGACCCAAAGGTTCTTTCCTCCCCTCATCCCCATCTGTGGATCCGCTACTTGAAGCCTGACCTTCCTCAGGTGAGCTCAAATCAAAGCACATCAGAATACCTGTCAGCTACCATAATACTTCAGAGTTGTCAGAATAGCCAGTAAAGGATTCTGGAACATGCATACGGCCATTAAAAGAAAAGAACACCAAGCCACCTGGAGCCAGCCACCCACCTTTGCAAAACAAAGCCCACTGCAGTGACATGATATAATGCTCAGACAGCCAAAGTTGTCTCAAGACTCATAAGTGGGGAAATCCTGATTAAGATAATTTTGGGGAGTTGTAGCTGTGCTTGGAGATAGCAAAACTTGATGAGTGGTGCAGTTTTGTCCTCAGGTTGTCTGACTGTTCTGTCTGCAAGCTGCATATAATTGGACTGACTCCCCGCATTTAAACAACTGAAACAGATCTATTTGTTGGTGCCTTGGTAAGGGCTGGGAGGCCTGGTCAACACTACAAAGTTAGGCCAACATAATGTATCTCTACGCTACCAGATTCCTCCTGCCAACATAACTTGCCTGCTATGCTGACAATTACTCTACCTCCATGAGAAGTGTAGCAATTGACATAATTAGGTCAACATAGTGGCAGTGTGGATACTGTGTTGCTTACATTGCCTTAACTGGCCTCCAGGAGGTATCCCACAATGCTCTATGATCACCCTGGTCACGGTTCTCAACTCTGCTGCCCAGCAACTAAGCACACAGGAAAGAGCCTCTCCCCTGTAAACTTCTGAATTTCCATTTGCGTGGAGAGCTTGCCTGCTCAGCTGATCATGCCCATTTCACAGTCCCAACACACTCCTGCCTGGAGTACACATAATGTGGTGGATCACCTGGGTCTGTGGGGAGCAGAGACTGTCCAGATACAGCTCAGAACAAGCCACCAAAATGTGGATATTATGAGAAGATTTCTTGTGGCATGGAGAAGGGCTACGAAAGGGATCTGCAGCAGCACTGCATGAAAGCAAAGGAGCTGCAGCAGGCATAGCAGAATGGAAGAAGGGCAAACTGTCACTCTGGTTTAGCACCATAGACATGCCACTTTTACAAGGAAATGCATGCTATTCTCTGCAATGACCCCACCACAACCCCCAAAAGCAGTGTGGATACCTCTGAGGAGTCAAAGTCCCAGGCCACCGCAGGCAACACTGAGGAAGACAATGGGAGACAGACGAGCAGGGGATCCACTGTATAAGAATGGCCATACTGGGTCTGACCAAAGGCCCATCTAGCCCAGTATCCTGTCTTCCGACAGTGGCCAGTGCCAGGTTCCCCAGAGGAAATGAACAGAACAGGTAAATCCAGTGATCCATCCCTGGTCGCCCATTCCCAGCTTCTGGCAAACAGGGCTAGGGCCATCATCCCTGCCCACCCTGGCTAACAGCCATTGATGGACCTATCCCTCCAGGAACTTTTCTAGTCTTCTTCACAATAACTTCTGGCAAGGAGTTCACGAGGTTGACTGTCTTGTGTGAAAAAGTACTTCCTTTTGTTTGTTTTAAACTTGCTGCCTATTAATTTCATTTGATGACCTAGTTAGGAGAAGGCATAAATAACTTCCTTATCTACTTTCTCCACACCAGTCATGATTTTATAGACCCCTATCTATCTCCCCTACCACCCAGTAGTCTTTTCCAAGCTGAAGAGTCCCAGTCTTAATCTCTCCTCATATGGAAGCCATTTCATACCCCAGCCATTTTTATTGCCCTTTTCTGAACCTTTTCCAATTCTAATATATGTTTTAGAGATGGGGCAACCACATCTGCACACAGTATCTAGATGGGGGCATACCACAGATTTATATGGCGGCAATATGATATTTTCTAATCTTTTGTCCCAGGGAACCAGGAGCTGTTTGTAACCCTGGAGCAGTCCAGCCAAGCAGTCCAGTCCAGGCAGAACATGAGCACAGCTGAGTGTGATTACAGAAAAGGAACCTCTGGTGAGTAAGCACTTACCATAAATATTGTGGGAGGGTCACGTTCTTATGTTTGTTTTTTTTCATTTAAAAAACAGTTGTGGTAGGGTGGCTTCTCGGTGCCTGCATCATCTAAGCAGACGGTGCCCTTCAAAACATTTATGTACAGAAGGACATCCTGGGAATCCTCTATAGAGAGCTCCAGGAGTCTATCATAAAAGTACTCTGTAATCCATTGTAGAAGGTTTCAGGGGAAGGCTGCCTTATTTCTTCCACCATGGTAGGACACTTTCACAGGCCACTACAGTATTAATTTGGCAGGCATCATCGCAGTACACAGCATAAGGACTCAGTCTGTACACTAGTACCTGTGGTCCCCTCTTGTGTTTTTCCACCTCTTCCCCCTACATGGCTGTAGTCTGAGTGGCAGGTTTGGCATTGCCCACACAAACTGCAAGCCTAGGGCACACAGTGTAAGGACACAGGCCAATGGCTACATGGGACAGGTGGATGGTCCAGGCCTCCTGCTGTGTCTTGGGCTTCCTGGGAGGCTAACAGTGCCTGGGTCCAGCTTCAGGACTGCACAGGGGGTGGTGCCTCAGTTTCTGGAGAGCAACAGTGGCAGGGAAGAAAAGGAAAATGTTTCAATGGCTATAGGCTATCACATACACAGACACATCTATCACCACCTTGGCTTGCAGTTTGGGAAGGGGAATGCCAGACCCTGACCTCTAGACAATGTTCATGTTAGAAAGGGAAGGTGGCATGGTCCCCTAAGCACCTATGGTTTTGCTGCAGGTCATCCCCCATCCCCCATTGTTGCAGAAGGTCCAGCATTCTTGCTCTTCTCACCAGAGCTAGGACATAAAACTTCAATGAATACCTTGTAGAAATGAAAATGTACTGCTTTACACTTGCATGGATTCAGAAGAAAGATTTTTTTATGTCAACTTTGCACTGACAACTCCCTTTGTGCCATCCCTGTTTTACAGCTGAAAGTGTAGCCTTCCACACTTCCTCCACATCAGCAGAGAGGGTCTCTCAGGTAAGACAAAGGCGGAAGAATGTATGATATTTAATGAGATATGAGTACCTCCAAGACAGTGGAAACTGAGTAGAGGGCATGGAGGATTGCTCTCGCAGAAAAAATGGACATGGACATTATGAGCAGGAGAAAAGCCGACAAGAACGAGCATGGCACAGAGACTGATGGGGGTTCTGAAGGAACAAAGACATGTTGTGGTATCTAGTTGACTTACAGGAGAAACAGCTTGAGGCTTGACTCCCTCTGCAGAACTGCATTCCAACATCACTGTACTCCCCCTCCACACACATTCCATTAGGTGTAGGGGGCAAATGCAATATCCCTTCCACTCAGCCTCAGGCAAGGACGCACAGAATTACAACCACACATACTGATTTTTAAAGAGATTAATGTGTTTTCCCCCCTCTCCATTGTATTCCCATCTTTCCAAGGTTTAATTCTTTGTCAAAATTTTTTTTGCATGCACGGAAACGAAAAGTCCAGGTCTTGAAAATTAAATCTTTAATAATTCAAAGTGTGGGGAGGGAGGAATGTGGAAACTGAGGCACAGAGTGTGAGCACAACCTCACAAAGACCCGGAGTAGTGGATTGAAGTCAGAGGAGTCCTGGTTCCCATCCCTTCCATGCTCCCCACACTCATGGCAGCCACTGTTCCAACAACTCACCTGTGTTGGGGGCTGAGTCAATTCTCATTCCCCAGGCATCAAGTACATGCCACATTCACCAGCAGTACCTTTGGAAGGGCCAAGGCTGAATGGAATGTCTCCCCAGGGATGGTTTCTCCAGCAGTAAGTTGGGAGGCAGTTTTACTGGTGCTAGTGGGCAGGGAGTTTTCAGAGCAAAACAGATTTTTTCCAAGGTAACACCACCACATACACAGCAGTCACAGCAAAGTTCAGACTATTGATAGGTACAACATAGAAAAGCACCACACATTACTGTAGGTCATTGTAACAGGTTGTGCTCACCACCATGGTGCCTCCTGCTGGTTGCTCTGGGAACAAGCTCTATCCATCAGCAGGGCATTGTCCTCTTGTGGTGTCTCTCTCCCTCACCTCCGCTCCCAGACTGTGGCAGCCTCTTCAGGGCACGGCACTCCAGCTGTGCCCCAAGTCCGTTCTCCCCCTCTCCAGGTGAACCGGCAGTCCTTCGCCTGCCCTCTTGCCACAGTGGCGAACCACAGCCCCTAGTCCAGCCCTTCGCTTGGGGCAAACTGCAGTCCTTTGGCTGGCCACTTCCCTTGGCAACCAGTAAGGCAAGGGGCAGGCCAGTCCACTAGCTACTCTGGGCCCCAACCCAGCAACCCTATAGCAGGCAGCCGCGCACTCTCTTCTGGGCCACTTCCTCATCGCCACAGCACCTACTTCCATAGCCCCTGCACCTATATCAAGACCACAGCCTGGGAGCCAGCCAGGCTGGAGCTCCGCTTGCTTCCCCCAACCCTGCCCAGCACTGCTCTGTCCCAGATACTTCTCTCTACAGGCAGCCAGCCCTTCTCCCTCAAGCTCCAGGGAGAGACTCAGCTCTTCTCTTCCCTGCAGCCTTCTTATAGGACCCAACCCACCTGGCCACTTCTAAGCCTTCCTCTGATTGGTTGGGTTTTGCGCAGCTGCTCCAAGAGCAGCTATTAACTCTTTGCTAGACAATAAGGGGCAGCTGTCCCATCACAGTCATTCATAAAATGGGTTTCAAAGTCTCTGAAATACAATATTCCACATCAGCAACTCTTCAAATGGCCAAAGGCACGTTCAACCACTTTGCACTTGCTGAGCCTATTGTTCAACCGCTCATTGCTGCGTTCCAGATGTCTGATGTACAGCTTCATGAACAATGGGAGTAAGGGGCAGGCTGGGTCTCCCAGGATCACTGTTGGTATTTCAACATCAATGGTGATTTTGAAGTCTGGAAAACAAGTCCTTGTTTACAACTTTCTGGACAGACTTGTGTTCTTAAAGATGCATGCACCAGAGACCTTCCTGGACCATCCCACGTTGTCAGTAAAATGCCCTCAGTTATCCACCAGCACTTGCACCACCACAAAAAAGTATCCCTTTTCTGTTTATGTACTCTGTAGCAATGGTGGTCTGGTGCCAACATGGATATGCATGCTATCACTCCACTGCAACTGGAGAACCCCACCAAGACAAAACCATCCAGTATCTCCTGCATATTGCCCTGAGTGACAACCCTTCTTGGAAGGTGATTAACGACCCTGCATGCTTGGATCACAGCAACCCCTGTGGTAGATTTCCCACATATAAATTGATTCCCCACTGACAAGAAGCAATCTGGCATTGCAAGCTTTCACACAATGACTGACTCACTTTTCCCCAGTCAGAGCATGTCTCATTTTAGTGTTGCTGAACTACAGAGTTGGGGAGGGCTCAGCACACAGTTCCTGGAAAGTGGCTTTATGTGTACAGAAGTTCTATAGCCACTGCTCATCATCCCATACTTGCATAATGATGCAATCCCACTAGTCAGAGCTTGTTTCTTATGACCAGAATTGATATACCACTGTGTTCAGCTGCTGTGAGACTGACAACCAGGAACTATTTCATTCCATGGCTTCCAGCAATGCTACTTGAAGGACATTGCAATGTTCCATGCAGTGGCTCCTCTTGTGGCTCTGGAAATACCACCGAATAAGCTGTGCGCTTTTTGTAATGCTCACCATAATAGTGCACAGCTGTGGGGGATCCATATTTCTCTAGAGATGGCATACATGCAGTTATGCCAGCCTTTTGGAAAAAAGGTGCAAAATATTATGGGTTGCAGATGAAATCGGGGACGTAGAAAAGTATCATGGGACGTTGAAGCCATGCTCCCAGTCACCTGTTTGCAAGCCCTATCTAAAACATCCTGTCGCTATACATCCAAGCAGTGCTAGTGAGGATGCACCCCACCAACGAACTGTGGCGTTGATATGCACAAACCATGCAATTACTCCAGTGCCTATATGTCGACTTAAGTTTGTAGCCATGCCGAGACTGAAATGTGGAGCATTGATCAATCCCACTGTCTGAAGTCTGAGTTGTTAATTGCTGCCTGGTGGTGAGGGCAGAGCTGAAATGAGCTAAGCAGGGTAACTTGGTATAAAAAAATCAGTTGCCAGGCAAATCCCACAGCCCTGAAAACAGTTATGGCACAAACTTAGAGAAAGTGAGATTTTTTTTCCTTCCAGGTCCCAGTCAGATTTCAAGATGAGCAGCAACAGAACAGTTGTGGTGACTTGTCACAGATGTGCCATGTTTTCTTTCCTGTCTGAAGTCCGAAGTGACTTCCTGTGCATGAAAAGCAAGCTGGAGGCTGTGTTGGAAAAAGATTCTTAGATTAAGGGGCAAGTACAGACACTGAGGAGTTCCTAGACAGCCAGGGGCAAGAAACATCAGTACACCAAGTTCAAGAACAAAAGGACATGAACACCAAAGAATCTGAGAAAGAGGAAGTCAGGGGACATCTGACAGTGTGTAAGCATGAGAAGAGGTCACAATGGTGTTCCACACAGCTGAGGACAGATGAAGATAGGCAGGCTGTGGCTACCAGAGAAAAGAGGACCAGGAGGAATTCCACACAGCTAGCAGTTTCCAATTGATACCAGGTGCTCAACATGAAAAACGTGGAAGATACCTCAAGATCCAGCTGGTCCAAGGGAACATATGGGACACCATCTAACCCTGTATATGGCAGCTCAACTCAACCTGTAAGAAAAAAAAACCATACTTGCCTATAAAGAGTTCTCCAACTGTCTACAGAAGACGGGCTATTCTTGCTGGAGATTCAACACTTGGAAGAACTGAAAAACACATTCTGCAAGGCACAGGAGGACAACAGGAAAGGCAGCATAACATCCAGAGCCAAAACATGAGATATCACTAACAATGAATAGGATTCTCAAGTTAATGAGCAAGGATCTATTTGTAATGGTTCATATCACTAATGACACTATTGTGGAATATCACAGATCACACAAGACTTCAAGATACTTGAAGGGTGCTGAAGAAGAATTTCCAAGCGATCACAGTTTCTTCCTGTCCTGTGAGCAAAGGAAGACAAGGCAGAAAACTTAGGAAGTGAAGTACTAGCTAGGTAAGTGGCGTAGACATTTGAGATTGTGGAACATTTACCACCTTCTATGGTAAAAGAAGACTGCATAGTTTAGATTACCTCCATCTCAGTAGAAAGGGAACCAATCTCCTAAGAGACAAGCTGGCCAGAGTAGTCAGGAGGGCATTAAACTAGTCACAAAATAAGAGTAAAAAGAGGGAAGATACAAGCGCTCATTTAACACAAAATCAAGATGCTGAAAACAAAATCAATCAAGAAACCAAAGGACATGAAGAAATTCTTCATCTGCCTATATACCAATGCTAAGAGCATTGGTATATAGGCAGAGAAATTGGAATTGGTCATTTAGGAACATAAATTCAACCTAATTGGCATTACTAAAACCTGATGGGAAATTATCTCTGTGACTGGATTATTTAAATCAATGGTTGTAACCTATTTAGAAAGGATCAAGTGGGCACAAACACGGAGTGGCACTCCCTCAAAAAATGTTTTGGGAGTCACTGATAACTTGGGGGAAAATTATTTTAACACCCTAACAGATAAAGTAGAAGTAGTGTTTTAGCTGGCATCTGCTACAGACCACTAAATCACACCAAATGACTTGAACATGATGACTGGCTCCTTACACAACTACTTATGTGTAGTAGAGGACTTCAAAACATATGCTGGAAATACCATGCACCAGTACTAAAACTCCCACAAAATTTCTAAATATAGATGACAATTTCCTAACTCAAAAAATGTTGCCTTCAACATAGGGGAATTCTACACTAGACCTCATCCTGAGGGATAAAGAGGAACTAATCACACAACTGAGAGCTAACTGTAGTTTAGGTGCAAGTGATCATAACTTAATCACATATATAAAATGCAAACAGAATGAAGTCCGAACCAGTTCTTGAAAATGTCAGTTTCACAAAGCTGAAAACTGAGCCTAGTTAGTTGGAACAATTGAATAGGAAAAATGTAAATGATAACTGAAAATTGTTTATGATTTTACTAGTTTAGAGAACTTGAAAAAAAACACTCAAGGAAGAAAACTGTATTGGTTAAAAACAACCTAGTTTAGAAGGGAAGGGAAGTGAGCTATAAAAATATAAAACAAATGGAAGAAAGGGGAAGATGACAGCATAAATATAAATCAAAAACAGAAATTGTTAGCAAATTGGTAAGATAACCAGAGCAACAAGGAAAAATCTAGCTTTTATCTAGTTAAAATCTAGTTAAGGATAACAAGGAGTTTAAAATTAAAACAAAAAACAAATGCTAACAGCATTGTTCCAAAACAAGATAGAAATAGCAAAATTATCAACACAGAAAAGTCAGAAGTGTCCAATAAATATTTCTGTTTTGTATTTGAGAAAGACAGATGACAGTCATATGCTAACACTAACATCCTCCAGAGATGTAGAATGAAACAGCAGCTACTAAAGTTAAAAATGTTTCAAGCAGTACGTTCCAGATAACTTACATCCAACAGTTTTAAAAGAGCTGGCTGAGAAACTCGCTGGACCGTAATGTTTATTTTCAATAGGTCTTGGAACACTGGGAAAGTTCCAGAAGATTGCAGAAAATGTAACATTATGTCATTATTTAAGATGGGTAAACAAAATGATCCGGGTAATTTATAGGTCTGTCAGTTTGACACTGATTCCAGGTAAGATAACAGAATGGCTGATACTAGACTTGATGAATAATGCATTAAAGGAGGGTAATATAAATAATACCAATCAACTTGGGTTTATGGAAAATGGATTCTTTCTAATGACTTTTTTATGACACTACAAGTTTGGTTAATAAAGGTAATAATGCTGATGTAATAAACTTTTGTAACACTGACATGGTAGTGCATGACATTTTGATTAAAAACTAGACTGATAAAATTAACAAGGAACATATTAAAGTCTGGCAAATTGATAGGACTCAAAATGCAGCTGTAAACGGGGAATCAGCATTTAGATAGCTTTTCTAGAGGGGTCCCCACTGGGGTCAGTTCTTGGTCCTATGGTTTTTATCAGTGACTTGGAAGAAAACCAAAATCCTAGAAAGTTTGCAAATGACAAGTATCAGGGGAGTGTTAAAATAAGGGAAGAGGACAGGTCACTGATACAGAGCAAGCCAGATTGCTTGGCCTCAAGCAAACTATGTTTTAATACGGCTAAATATATATACATCTAGGAACAAAGAATGTAGTCCATATTTAAAAGATGGTGGACTGGGAAGTAGTGACTCAAACATTTAGGGGTCATGGAGAAGGATGAGCTGAACATGAACTCCTAATGAGAGACTGTTGCCAAAAGGGCTAAAGCAATCCTTGAGCAGGGGAATCTCAAAGAGCAGAGATTATTTTATTTCTAATATTTGGTATTGGTGCGACATCTGCTGGAATACTGTATTCAGTTCTGATGTCCATAACTCAAGGAGGCTGTTGACAAACTGAAGACAGTTCAGAGAAGAGGCACAAGGATGACTGCAGGATCAGAAAACATGCCATAGATTCAGCTCCTTGTGTCTATTGCTATATCTTTGGTCTGGAAATAAAGCATTGATTTTTAACAGTGAGAATAATTAACCATTGGAACAATTTACCAAGGGTCATGGTAAAATCTCCATCTCTGGATGTTCTAAAAGATGTGCTCTAGAAATTATTTTGGGGACAGTTCTATGGCCTGGATTGTACAGGAGATCAGACTAGATAATTACAATGGTCCCCTCTAGCCTTGAAATCTATTAAACAGTCTTGTATTTGGGCTGGATTGGTATTTGCACTGATTGTGCCTGAGCAACACAGCAGCCCTGTGATTAGAGTCAAGTCTATTATACCATCGATCCTCAAACTTTTTTGACCACAGCCCCTTTCTGAGTCACAGCATCCACTTACAGCCCCCCCGGGGTATGTCCGCCGAAATGCCGCTGAACAGAAAGCTTCCCCTTTCTGCAGTGGCATTTCGGCAGTACAAAAATAGACCGCTGCTGAGTTCATTGGGATCAGTGGCTGCGCTGGGGTCTTGAGCACCCCCAGGGGTGGTTTCGCACACCCCACTTTGAAGACCACTGTATTATATCACAAAGGCCATTTGGACTTGTCATTCAATTCATCAGAAAGTTTTGGCAGCAAAGCAATGCCAGCAGAACTGACGAAGGTACTTGATAAGGCTTTGAAGTTTACAACTTTCACCAGGTAAATGCATGCCTCTTCTATTTTAAGAAAGGAAATAGGCCCTCAGCAGCAGCTCTTCTTCCACACTGGTATTTGCTGACTTTCACAAGGCAAAGTTCTGAATGGTGTGTTTAAGCTCAAAGAACCAAGGATTTTCCTTGCTGAATGTAGATCAGCCCTTGCAGAATGCCTATCAGTGAAGTACTACTTTATTCTTAAAGTTCATCTGCAGAGGCAGAATATGGCATAGGTTCTCAACCTGTGATTACAAACAGCCATTTCTGTATTGCTAATTGGGAAGGATAAGGAGTCCTGGTATGCCAAAGGTTTAGAATGACTGCACTAAGGGCTTGTCTATGTATCTATAGCTACATCAATATAACCGTCCTCCCCCCAAAATAATGGATCAGTATAAAAGTGATTTGCACCAATACAGATCAATCTGGACATAAGACACCGCTGTAAGTTGCTTTTTATTTATATTATTTTAACACATTTATAGTAGGGGACAACAATATGCAGAAGTCTCTGGTGTATACAAACCCTATGAAGAATCATCTCCAGAGGACAAGTTTAAGACAAGGTTTCTCATACAGCATCATTCTACTTTAACTCAACTAGACAACTGATTTTTGCTGATCGTAAGGTAGCAACTTACAATGGATTTCACTATTTCATAACCTCTGCCACAGGATATTGTTTATTACAGGATACTCAAATACCAGATCACTTGTATAAAGATGTCCCTGCCTCTTCCAAAAGCATCTTCTACCCAACCAGAACTATGTCTTAACTAGTTCACTAGCAGGTTAAACACAATTCACTGGGAGAATTCATACAGCAATGACCATGGCAGCCAGGCTGTACTGTTGTGCATTAATTGCCTGTCAGATTATGCTCAGCAATCAGAAAGGAGGAACATGGAGGCTGGCTAAATGAACAGTGTCAGCAGTCTGATAATAGGGACATTCATATCCAGACATTTAAAATCCAAGGTGAAATGCTGTAATGCAGACCAGCTATCTACTAAACAGATAGTTATGAAACTATTTTCCATAATAATGCACAATTTACAATTGTATTTTTTAATGTGTCAAAGCTACAGGGACATCAACTTAGAAATACCTGTCTAATGTTTTCCTACTGATTAAAAGTAATGTAGAGTTTAGGGTTTGTGTACAGTGAGGTCATTGCCATGGATCCCAAACCCTGGGCTATAGCAAAGGTCCAGTGTACTACTTAGTTTTTTCCTGAATATGAAGTTTTCTTAGTTGATGCACCAACATGACTGTATGAAAAAGTGGCCATTACTATTTTAAAATCCATCATTCTGTTTCAGATGTTACTCAGACATTTGTTTGACTCAAATTAAAGAATCCTGACTTTCTTCAGATTTTTTGAAAGAAGAAAAGTTTGCATGGAAGCAACATTTTGATCTTAAGTTGCTAAACAATTTGAATAAATGCTATTTTAACACTGTGCTCTGTTATAGCCTATAAAAGCTAGTTGTATAGGAACAATATTACAAACAGAGCAGTCATAGTTAGATACAAACACTACTTAAGATTCTATCTGTACTAAGCAGAATGAACCTGTGCATAATGTAGTTAGTGTCTTATTTGTTTCCTCTATGGGTTACTAATAACCTTAGATTTGCCAGTGTTGTCAGATTTTTATTCTAAGCCCACAACTAGTAACTGTTAGGCCCCATCCTGGAATTTCTACTCATTCAAGTGTTTTATTCATGCACAAGTAGTTCCACTGAAGTCAAGGGGACAACTTTCATGGGCATTATCATATTCACACCTTTATTGCCCAGGAGAAAACAGGATCCCTGTAGTTATTCCCCTATTTCATACACAACCTGATAACAGGGTGGACTGATTTAAATCAAAATTATTTAAATTACCAATTTTAATAATGATTTCTAACAGCAAGCAAATAACCTTGATTTAAATAAATTTTAGTTGTGTTTTACATTTGTATTTGATTCATTTATCTAAAAAAAAGATTGATTTTTACTGGTTGGTAACCTTTAATCTGCAAGAAATTTGCCAACCAATAACTGCTGGATGGAAAGCAAATTACGGAGATAGCTCCCTACATACAAAAGCCATGGAACTAAGCTGTGCCAGTCATCTTGATCACTCTGCTTTGTATGTTGTATCCCCTTTTCCCCTTTCAGACAGTAAATACCTCAGAACAGGGATGGTTTTACAGTACAACGTATTTTGTGCCACTGTTGAACTGTATATAAACTACTGAGCATATTCAGAGACCTGGTGCACATGTAGCATTGCTTCTCATTCAAGTCTCCATTTGCCCGACTACTAGACAGTAGATAAACTACATATTAGCTTTTTTTCCATGCTCATTCTACAATACTAAAAGCATGTAAACATACTCAGAAATTCAAGATGAAATACATATCTACAACTAAGATCCACAACTGTGAATCTTAGTTGTAGGCTCCAGCATCTAAACATATCACTTTCAGTGGATGATCCTTCTGCTAACCACCTTTACAGACCAAGCACTCAAAGGAAGTACAGGTATTTAACTAGACACCCCTTCCCAGGCAACACAACACTGTACTGGAGAGAATCTAGGGTAGCAGAAATCTCATGTGTGTCATGCCCAACACTGTTTAATCAAAGACCTGTGCCCGAGCAGGTTTGTCTTGGATACTGCACTGACAAAACAGAGCAGTCACAGCTCAACGCTGTCCCTACCACATAAGGCAGAACAGTTTGAAGCACGTGCACTGAAAAGATCCAGCCCCTCCCCCCCATGAATGGGGGCGGAAGAGCCAGCACATTCCTCAAATGCCCACTGGGTGACAGCCCCAGACCCAAACCTCATTGGCTTGAATTAGTCAATGGGATAGGAGAGGCAGCCCGATTTGGGGGGAGAGGAAAGGAGAGGAGGGGAAGGCTGAGCCAGGAAACTCACGTGTAATCGTGGTTCCAGCCACACTTTAGCACTGGGAGGGGGCTACTCCCTACGCCTGCCAGGCTGCCCCATGCGCCACAACCTCAGACAGGGGATCCCCACAGACTAATAGCGCCTGCGGGCGGGGAGGTTGTTATCTGAACCCGCTCTACACATTACAGAGTGGGAGCGGCTGCGATACCCGCCATGAGGGAACCCCCAGCCCTGCCTCAGCAGCAGCAGACGATGACACGCTCGCTCCTTCCCTCCAGTGCTCAGTGGGCGGGGGAAAAGTAGCGGATACCCACCCTTGTGACACAGGTGGCAGCCCACGCCGGTCTAGGGGTAGCTCACCCCTTTCTCCTCACTCCAGTCCCTTGGCAACAGGGGACCCCGCCGTAAAGGCGGCTCCCTTCTGGTTTCGTTATGGGGGGAAGGGCCAGGCACTAGCCGAATCCAGACTCAAGCCGCAGAGTGCGCACAGGGCAGCAGCCTCTGCAGCTGCGGCCCCTCCGCGTGCCCCGGCCAGCACTGCGCCACTTGCCCCCGCTACGCCACTCGCGGCCGGGGACACCGCGGCTCCCCGGCCTGTCACCACATGTTGCCAGCAGGGCCCTGCGGGCTCCACGCGGTGGAGGCGGGTATCATGGCTCCTGCGCAGAGCCCGGTCACTGACTAGCCCCGTCCGCCAGGCCCAGGCGCGCTCTCCGGGAGCCAGCGGGAACCGCGCCGCGGGCGGGCTGTGAGCGAGGCGCTGCCCGGGGCCCCGGGAGGGCGGGGGAAGGTCACACTCCGCCTGAGGCCGGAGCGGGCAAGGTCAGGCCGGCGCTGACTAGAAGCCAGGCCGGCACCTCGGGCACGCACAGGCCGCGCCTCAGGCCGGGGGACGGTTACCGCTCCCCGCCCTCCCCGGAGCCTCACCCGGGAAAGCGCCAGGCGCGCCCCTCCCCCCAGCCCAACCGCACCCCGAAGCGGCTCGCGGCGCCCACCGGTGGCTGCCCGGCTCCCCTGCGCGCCAACCTGGGGATGGTGCGGAGATCGCCGGATCCCTTGCTCTGGTGCGGCTCCTGCGGCGAGGGCTGCTCCCGGGCGAACCACACCTCCAGCAGCTTCTCGGTCCCTTCGAAGAAGTGTGCACCGTTCTCCTCCATGGCGCGACAACTCGGCAACCAACAACCACAGAAATTCACCCCAGCCCGGCGGCCGCCCCGGCGGCTGCTGCTGCTGCACGGGCCGCGCCGCCGCCGGGTCCCCGGCCGCGAGTCACCTTCCAGGGGATAACGTTATGTGACCCTTCCACAAAACCAACAGCAGCGAAACCGCCCGGGTGCGCGGCGGCTGCGGCGGCGTGAGCGCGGCGGGGGTTACAGTCCGGGCGAGCGGGCGCGGGGCAGGCGAGGCGGTTCGGTTCCTTGTATTCCGTGTGTTCCCCTGTTGCAGAGAAGAGCGTAGAGCGAGCGCTAGCTAATGTCGCCGGCCATACTGTGTAAGCGAGCGGGCGCCGCGCACGCAGCCGCCTTTATACCCGCACAGGTAACGGGGAACTGGCCGCCGAGCGCGGCCATTGGACAGACGCCTCTCGGCCCCGCACTCGACCAGCCCCCATTGGACACCGCACCTGTCTGTCAACTCGCCTCGGCCTGTTCGACTCCGCCCTCAACAGCAGCCCGCCCGGAGAGAGCTGTGTGAGTCGGAAAGCAGGCATGGGACTGCGAGCGAGAGCAGGAGTGTGTGTGTGGGTGTGAGGGGCGTAAGGGAGCGTGTGGGGAGCGAGCGGAGGGCAGTGAGAAGGTGTTTAACAGTGAGGTGTGGGGCTGGGGATGTCACTGTTCCTGAGGCTGAGAAGGGAGGAGTGTGACACAAGCTACTCAGGTGAAAGAAAAGGGGTGAATAGGGGAGAAAGTGTAGTTTTTTCAACGTGGAGCAAACCCCAGTGTATTAAACGAAATTAACATTACCCCGTTGTAAACAGATGTAAGTGTGTCCACAAAGGGGTGTTTACCAGTTGAACTAAAACCCTTTAACTACATTGAATTTCAAAATTGATTTCAGTTAAAATGGTGCAACGTTTGTGTGCAAACATGGAGGGGGTATAAGAAATAGCCTGTGCGTGAGAGAGAAACAACAGTTATAGTGTTTCTGAATGTATGCGTGAAAGAAAAAGGAGTGATTGCATGGGTGTGAGGCCTTGTCTACACATAAAAGTAGTGCAGGTTTAACTAAATATATTTTTTAATTGGTAAAGTATTAACTTAAGGTAAATTGATGTAAGGCACTCTTCAACGATTTAAGTGCCTCTGCAGGGCAACTGCACCAATTTAATGAACATAGTTTCTAAACTAATTTAGTTCAAACAATACAATGTTTGTATGTAGACAGGGCATGGGAGAGTGAGCGAGCAAAGTACAGTAAGAGATCATCAGATGATGGTGATACACAGGGTACAATATTTACTTGTGATATGGCCATTTTATGCTGCTCTGTATGTGCAAAGGGATTATAAAACCACTGTGTCTGGGCAGCTGGAGTTTCTTCCTGTCCGAAAGCTTCCAGGTCAGAAACTTGTAGTACTGCTGTAGTCCGATGCCAACCACCATTTTGCAACTTTCTGATATAGGGAGCTTGCTTGACCAAGGGAAAGGGTGCATGATCAGCCTGGCTCCAAATTCCAGCTATCCCTGCCTGCCAGAACATCACCTTGGGTAAATAGGCAGCTGGATGCTGGCAACCACCAGCCCCAAAATACAGGGAGCACAAAGGTAGCATAAAGCCACCTTTGCCTTTGCTCATTTATGTCCTGTGCTGAGCCTACCTTGATCAGAAAGAAGAATCAGTTCCAAACATGGAGTGAAATTCCCCATACTACTTCAAATTCCCCATACTACTTCAGCCCCCTTAACATCATTCTGGTACAAAAAAAGGGGCTGTGTAGTATGTAGAACCAACTCCTGGAGAATACTCCCCATGTACAGAGGTTTGTCATTTTGTGTATAGCTAGCTGAACAGCTATTTTTCAGCTGCTGAGAGAAATTGTGTATCTGTGTGTGTGAGGGAACAAAAACGGTAATGCGTTTGATGGAGGGGTTCCTCTGCTAAACACAGTTCAGTCATACTGTTGACTGATTTGCTGATATTCTGTATCACAGATTTTCAAGGACACTTTAAAAGGATACTGATAGAAAAAATTAGTTGCGCTGATCTAGTTTGTGCACATAATAAATGAATGACTCTCAAGACATTTGACCAGTTTCTACGCAAAAGTGTTCATTGTTATTCTGTATCAGCCCAGCACTGCCCTCCCACATTCATTTTGATTTAGCAGCCTTGGTTCTCCCATTTCTACTTGCATACTAGGCAGTAACCACAGCCAGCTCCCTGCTTCAGTGGGTGAAATGTTAGTGGTCAGAATTTCTCTCTGCAAACACAAGTTGCTTATTTACCTTATGGAAATTCTGGTTTGTTTTTATGTCTGTTGTAATGAGCAATGATAGTTCTTGTATTTACTTGCTAATTATCTATTGTTAGTGTCTACATCTAAAAACGGTCAGAATAGTCAAGGCATGGGTTGTATATGTTTATTATATAGGGGATATATAGCTGATTTCTTGTACACAACCAGTTGCTATTCTGATGTTTTATATTAGATATCAAAAAATACAAAGTGCTGTCTTTCCATTTGACCCCCTTTTAGGAGCCCAGTAAAATTCTGATGATGAGCCTGGAGTTTACTAATATTTTTCAAAGTGCAATGATTAGGTAAACTTATGCCAAGTAAAATTGTAAGGGCATAGGCGTATTTATTGGATCTTATATATCATATTAGCTAGTAATATAAATATGCAAGTGCATAATCAATATAAATAAAGGGCTGGTTTAGTTTGATTCATGAGACCATCGAATAACCTTTTTTTTCCAGAAGGAATGCAAAACAATGTTTTGGGCTTAGTATGTATCCTGTTATTCAGTTCTTGAAATGTCCCCAACTTGGGGACAAGCTTCCAAGGATGAAGTAACAATGAGAGATTATGATGACCAAGACAAATATAATCAAGGTAAAACAAAAAAAGTCCCCCAAATCCCACAAACCTCTGTCAAATATTAAGATTGATAATTTTGTTATTAATAATAAATATGTTATATAATTTAGGACGTAATGTGGAATCTTATATTTGTTACATAATATTTTATGACCAAGTAAGAGGAGGAGATGTTGATAAAAGTAGGTGTCATCATGGGTATAAAAGAGTATATGGACACTTAAGTCTTTGCCTTTGTTTATGTACAACTTGTTTGTACATACAGACAAACCTTAGGCCTGATATATCTCAGTTGATCACTGGGGTGTGGCACTTTGTACCTATGCTGAAATAAACCTGTTCCTTGGATCTGAACTCAGGAATTAGCAATGGTTTTGTATGCTACAGAACACAGTGGTTGTCTGATTTGCTAGGTTTCTAAAGTACCCGTGGACCTGCTTGGTGGTCCAGAAAATATCCTTACAATAACTTGAATATTTAGCTACGCCTCCCAAAATTCTGTATATGCTGAATAGCAAAGAGAAATAGTTCTTACATAATAACTGGCCAGTATTGTGAAAATTATGCCTTAATTTTTAAAAAAAGTTATTGTGACCTTCCCACAATTTACTTAAAATGAATTATTCAATAGCTAAAAAGAAAAATACATAAAATATTAAATAATCACTCATTGAAGTTTTTTAAAGATAAATTACACCCTCAGGCCAAGAATTTCAATTTTGATGCAAGTGATATGAACTAAAGACCTAATTATGAACTAAAGAGCTAATGTAAAAGCTAATAGGTGCCCAGATGCCACAGTAGTGGGTTGTACAAACATTAATTTATTAATTTTCACACTACTGTGACAGGATAAGTTTTATTCCCATTTCACAAATGAAGATATTAAGACAGAGGTTAGTGCTCTGGATTTCATAGCTAGAGCTTTTTCAGTGACTCAGCACCTCAGAGTGAGTGCATGAGAAGCAAAAATAAGAACTCGTGTTCTTGACACACAACTCTGTACTTCCTTCATCTCATGTTGCTTCTAGAATTAAGAGTGTAAATATGTAACAAATGTTAATTAAAATAATATTAATATTTATAAAACCCCTTCAGAAATGAAGATTTTAAATGTTATAATAATAATAGTATTTATATTTAAAATAAGTATATATTTTAAAACAATGTTTTATTAATCATATAGCACAATAAGTGAACATGGCACTTTAACAATAGATATCTTGTAACACCTTTGTAAGAAATATATAATTAATAAGTAAATCTTAGTTATTCTTTATTTTTCAAATTAAATTTTTCACATGGATTCTCAGCTCATCTTTGTTTGGCAATGATTGTCAACTGTTAAGGTATTCATGCATATTTGATTATTATATTGTTTAGAATGACAAATGTAGGTTTTTTTCTTTTAGTTGAAACCAGTGTTCAGGAATACTTAGCTGAATAGCTGTTGCAATATGTTCTAGTTAATAACTTTTTTCCATATACTATAAATACAGTGGAAGATCATGGCATTGTTAAGTTGTTTTATATTTGTATGTGTAATAAAATCTTTTTGTGGTATGTCTCACAATTGCTCAATCTTTTGAAAGCGTGTTATGTCAATTAACATATAAGTATGTCAAACTTCAAATGGAAATTATTTTTGTCAAATTTGTCTGACTTAAAATAAAGGATTTGTTTTAAAACTCTTAAACTTAAATATAGCATCAGTTGTACTTTATGATACCTCTGAGATAGTGTTGACTTTTAATGATCAATAATAAATAGAAAAAATACAGTTAGGGACCTTGAAATCCCTAAAATCAACAGATTAAATGGTACAAACAAATGAAAATCAACCCCAAACTCTTTCCTTATGGTCCTGATCTTCTAAACTGTACTTGCAAAAAAAGCATCCACTGACTTCAGTGGAATGCCCCATACTCTATAATGGCAATATAAACATGCTGGGTATGTCTTTCACCTCCCCTTTCCCCCATATGGCTCCCTTCATTTCAGTCAAAAGGAATTCAGTATGCAAACAAAGGCCTTGACCCTGTAAATATTTACACACATTTAACTTTATGCCCACAAGTAGCTATATTGTGAAGTCCTTTGTAGTACTCATGTGTAGAAGTTATTCACATACAAGTGTTTGCACGAATGGGGCCAAACTAATGACAGAGAGAGGAAGGCGGGATGACTTCTGTTCCATGTCACAATTTTTTTTCCCCTATGAGAGGAGAAAAGTGATTTTCCTCTTTACCAATACCACCAGACCACTTTAAGAATCTAGCTAAAGATCGATCCAGTTGACACTTCATCTGGAAGGAGGCTACACCCCATTTAGATTTGCCATGATGACGATGATGAAAAATGCTATCTTTTAACAAGGTCTAAATTAGTTGCAGATCTTCAAAGGGGGAAAATTGGGCTTATTCCTCTTTTTGTTTCTTTATGATGTATAAGAATTTAAAGTGTGTGTTTGTTTTGTCTGGCTAAAAACAGAGTTATATTCTTGTTTTTTTACACTAAACATTCAGGTTATGTCTACTCTGAAAGACATTGGTGACTGAAGAATTAGAGAAACTGACATAGTAAGAAACTGAAAGCTGAATAATTGAGAAGGGATTCTAAACTATTTAGAACTCTTTCTTCTTCTTTCCCTCTTCCCCCTGTATTAATGCAATTTTAATTAAATGTATTATGCACGCTGAGGAGGAGACTTTGTAAAAGTTTCCAGAATATACATCTAATGGAAAGGATGGCAAACTTTCATATCTTGAAATACCCCTTGCCTCCCCATTCTCCAGCAAACCTAGAAAAGGCTAGACTTACATGCCTGACATTTCTAAAAGTAAACACATCAGCCCTTCTTTGTACATATAAACTGCAAGAAAAGACACAAACCCAAATTTTAAAGATCTTTTGTAGATCACCTTTTGTAGATCTCAAGAAACTGGACAGTGCAATAGAAATTAATTAAAGGAATCAACCGTAGATGAACAGAATGTTAGCACTAGGAAAGTATTTTACTTACAAAGGTGAGAAAAGCCATTCTCTTCCTTTTAAGACCTCAGAGACAAGAGCAATGGTCTAAATTAATTGAAAAGGCTTTTCATAGAGACAACAAAGAATAAGCTATAAGCCGAGAGGAAAGCCCACAATTCAACTCCAGTTAGTATTGTTTGCTCTTGTGCGAAATTACACACACCATTGTAAGAGGTAGGACATGTTGAGTTTGTTCCCTATAGAGTTCACTGAAGGAAGCTAGGCGATTAGAATGCTCCATTCCCCTGTCATGGTGTTAGGTTGTGCAGAGACATTGGATTGTTCATGGTGGGTTTTAACCAACTTGATTTAAGGATAATTCATCACATCAATCACCAAAATACTGTAGAAAGGCTTTTTATATAAGTGAATACTTCAAATGGGACCCAGAAACTTACAATATTAAAATTATAATAATATTGCCAAAACTAAGCATTAAAAGATTCATGAGCCAGGCATCAAATTCATGAGGTTTGGTGAAAGTAATGAGATTTTTAAAAAATAATAAGTTAGAGTTCTTTTATTTTGACTTCTAATGTTGAATTTTTGCTGTTCAACATTTTAAAGTTTCTCTCTGCAACAATGAGGGATGGGAACATACCTTATTAAAAACAGATGAGATTCCCACATAGTCACATGAATCCAGGAGCTGGGTCTAAGAAAAGGTTACATATCACAAGATTCATAATACAATCATGAGACTTGGCAACATCATGATAAAAAATTAAAGCGGCTGTGCCATAATTTCATATATTGGATCATACTTCACCTATATATTAAAAGAGGTTTCCTATATCAAAGAGGAGTAGAATCTGTGTGGCTTAACTACCTAGAACTCTAAAACTGCATGCATAATTAGCTGGCTTACAACTGAAATAACCTATTATACTTTTTCAGTGGCAATGTGATTTAAATTTTACTATAGCAGCATTCGCTGCTGGCAATGCTATAGCTAAGCTTGTGTCAGCATTTCCAAAATAAAACCTCCTTTTAAATACAGATCATGACTCAGCTCTGAAATTTGCTCTAGAATTAATCTTGACAGAGCGCTTGTTTTTAAACAATACAAAAGTAATAGTTTATACATTTTGGGGATCGGAGGGCAACACTTTTTCCTAGAGTTGGGCAAAATTGGTTCCGATCATAGAGGTGTAAGAGGTGCATACATAAAATATTTTTATTTTTTTTAACCTGATTCTACAGCCTTTTTTCAATGCTTCATCTGTTTTCCATTTAAGTGAGTTGCACTTTATGACCTTACCTTTGGTAAATATTTCTGTACCAATATAATCTTACCCTTCCCTCTATGTTTTTTATGTTGATTTTATTGGAGAGACTAAGTCTCCATTTGTAGCTTTAAGTTTAAACTTAAAGTTTAAAGTCCAAGCTAGGCTTCTTGTAGAGTGTGCTACAAGACATTTTTTGTCTAGACTTTTCACTAACTGAAAGTTCTGGGATCTCCCTGTGCCACTGTGATATGCAGAATTAATGTTGACCACAGAATTCTATTTTTCCCTGCAGATCTGAGATTTCTAACAAAATGCTTCCTTCTGGTAGAAATAATAATTTTCAGCCCCATACTTGGCAGGGCGTGGGCTGTCAGCAGGAGCACCAGCCACATGGGGCTGTCAGCGGGAGCCCCACCATGCACACACCTGTCATTTGGAGCCCCAAGTGAGCTGGGCCATCAGCATGAACCCAGCTGTGCAACATTTCCTGAATCTTTATTGTCTGTATTGTTTCATACTTGCTGACAGGTATTTTGAAATAAATTACCAAAATAATTGCAACTGGTGCAATTATTTTGTTATTTTGACAAATAAAATATGTAGAATTTTGCAGAATTTTAAAATATTGTGCGTAGAATTTTTTATTTTTTTGTGCAGAATTCCCCCAAGAGTAGTTAATTTACTGCTGGAGTTTCTATTTATAGTGAGCTACTTTTGCATGGCCGGTGTGATAGATCATGGAATATATGCTTCCTGTTGTAGAGAAAAGACATAAGGGACATAATCAATTTTAAAACACATGCTTTTTAAAAAACTTACAATTGCCATAAACAACACCTAAGATAATTATATCTGAAAAATGAAAATCAATAATTATTTACCCCAGTTTGTTTTGTATATGTGACAAGGTATATGCTAGTCTTTTGGGACACAGATGGAGAGCTCTTCTGGTTTGACAGCATTGTCCAAATTGTTCCTGGAAAGAAAATCTTCTGCCCTTGTAATAAGTAACACACACATACACACACACGTATGTTGTGAAAGGAGATTGAACTTTATTTCTTGGTCCATGTCATTTGATATAGATGAGAGTTACAAAAGGTTAATATCCTTACTCTAAAGCAGGCCTGGACAGACTTTCTATCACAGATGCTTTGTCCATATTTTGGAGTCAAGGGTAATTCACGCATTCCCTCCAATCTCTTGAGTGACTGGGAAAAATAACAAGACACAGAGTCATTTTGATCACTCCACTCAGAGCCAGAACACTAATTGCCAAGTCCACTTCCAATAACAGAATTGGGCTTATTTTTTAAAAAAGGCACTTCAATATTTTGAGAGCCTTGTGTCACAGTTTTTTGGGCTTGTTTTATTTGGAGGTCATTTATCTGGGCTTTTTTGTAATAAGTAACTTTAACATGGAGGATGGAGAAAGCAAGGATGACCTTTTTTAGTAATGTAAGTACACACAAATGAATTATTGTAATATTTTAACATGTAACCTAATGTATGCAGCAAAACTAGAACTACTAAAAAAATAATGGCATTTGTATAAAACACACCCACCCCCAATCTTTTGAGGGTGAAAATTATACAGCCCTTATTTGATGATGATACAGAGTATTGATTTTTGATTTGAAGTTTCCTCAAAGATCAGTACTTACGATACAAGTATCTTTTTGCAGTTACCTTAAAAACATGTCTGCAGCTGCATTCGTCTAGTGTCCTGTAGAATGGTCACTTCAGAAAAAAATCACTGGCATGTTAGAATTCAGAGAATCCAGAAAATCTGTCCTTTATGAACTAATTGCTAGTATGGAGGCATTCATAAACAACTGTGGCTAACCAAAAATTCTTGAAGTTATCAAGATTCCAAGGAGAATTAAAAAACTTGCTTCAAAACCACACTTGAAATGTCTGTTTCTTATTTTGAGTGTTGATCCTTCCCACAGACACACATTAGTGTAGAAGAGAGCAGAATTTGTCCTCTAAATAATACATTTTAAGGCTGAGGAGACCACAATGATCATATAGTCTGTCCTCCTGCATATCATAGGCCATTGAATTTCATCCAGCAATTCCAGCAGCGGAGGTGTTTGTTCTTTGCTACTATGTAAGTAAATACTATCAAACCTGATAATTTGTGGTTGAACTAGAACATCTCTTTTAGAATTACATTCAATTTCGGTGTAAAGACTTCAAGGAATAATGAATTTACCAATATCTTCAAAAACAACGAGGAGTACTTAGAGACTGGCACCTTAGAGACTAGCAAATTTATTTGGGCATAAGATTTTGTGGGCTAAAACCGACTTCATCAGATGCATGGAGTGGAAAATACAGTAGGCAAGTATATATACACAGTACATAAAAAGATGGGAGTTGCCTTACCAAGTGGGGGGTTCCTGCTAATGAGACGATTCAATTAAAATGGAAGTGGGCTATTCTCAACAGTAGAACACCAAGGGAGGAAAAATCACTTTTGTAGTGGTAATGAGGCTAACATAATCAGGGTGGCCAATTTCAAACAGCCTTCAAGAAGGTATGAGTAACAGTAGAAGGAAATCAGTATGGGGAAATTAGTTTTTGTAGTGAGTATATCTGTACTGTGTATATATACCTGTCTACTGTATTTTCCACTCCATGCATCTGATGAAGTGGGTTTTAGCCCACAAAAACTTATGCCCAAATAAATGTGATAGTCTCTAAGGTGCCACAAGTACTCCTTGTTGTTTTTGCTGATACAGACTAACACAGCTACCACTCTGAAACCTGTCACCAAGTCCTTCAGTAAATTGTTCCAATGATAGATTACCCACACTGTTAAAGTCCTTTCACTATTCTACAATAAAATATAAAATGTTATCTTCAGTATATCTGACTCTTGCAGCACAGAATCTGTGATTGGGCGTTGGATGAAAGTAAGCTAAAATTCAATCCAGATCAAACTGAAGTGATATTAGTTGTGTAACCCTTCTGCCCATCAGAGTTGGCAGCAACAAGGGCCGGGTTCAGTATCCAGAGGTTCCATTCCAATAGCACAATACAAAAACCAGCTCGAGCCCCCACCCAGTGACCTGGGACAACCATATACCACTCCTCTGGGCGTCTGTAAGAGACAATACTTCCCCTCTCGCAAGCACAGAGTCTGAGTGTACCAAAGCCTTTTAATAACAGGGAGAAACAATGTGGCATTATATTGGGGAAACACCACAAACAAGGTTAATAAACCAAACCATGAACCAGAAGCCCCCCTCCCAGCAACTAGGCCGTGGCCTTCCCTTTGGCTCTTGAGTTCCACAACCCCAAAAAGTCACTCAATAGTCCCAAAAGTCCAACAGCCCAAGAGTCTCTGTTCTTGGTCCGTGCAGAGTTCAAAAGTCAATTGGCAGAGTCTTACCTCCAGCCTGGGTGGAGATGGAGGGTAGGGCACGGGGCACCTTACGTGGTCCGAGGCCGACTGCGCCGCCTCTCCATGAGGTTCCGCTGCAGCTCTCACCGCAATCGGCTCTGCTCCGCTCCGCTGGCTGTCCCACGAACCGCTCTGCCCGTTGATCCGCTAGCTGCTCTGCTAGCCGACACACAGACAGCTCTGCCGCGCCGGTCACTCTGCCCGCAGCACCAACACCTCTGCTAGTTGACAGACAGACAGCTCTGCCGCGCCGGTCACTCTGCCCACAGCACCAACGCCTCCGCTAGTTGACAGACAGCTCTGCTGCACCAGTCACTCTGCCTGCAGCACCAACAACTCCACTAGCCGTCCTGCTAGCCGACACGCAGACTGCTCTGCTGCACCAGCCACTCTGCACTTTTTTCCAGGCCCCCCTACTTAAGACAGTGCTCAGTGATTTCTTTAGCTCTTAGGTGATTTCAGCTCTTAAGTGATTTCAGCTTACAGTAGGGGAGCCTTAGTGCAGGTGCACCAGTGAGCCCAAAGCAATTTTCAGCTCAGCAGCCTGAAACCAGGCTCCTAATGGAAGCAAAATTCAATTCTGACATTCCACAGTGGAGAGAGGCAGGGTGCAATAGGCCTGGGAGGCCCTCAGACAGAGCCCACACCAAAAGGTATAGGTGCTTGTCCACCACCTCTCTCAATCTCATAGTGTTCTGAAACGCATGGACCTTGCCCAGTGAGTGCTACCTAGATGATGGCGAGTCCCTCCATCATAACAAGGGCCAAGTACATGTCCATAGTCCTTCATTCACATAATCACAGTAACATCACTTTATCATTCCTGCCCCAATAACACAGAAACTGGGGCTCCCTCATCAGCCGAAGTGGCCATGTGGGCTGCTGTGGGCTCAGGCTAGGCGCAGTGGGTGTGTCTATACAAATTGATCAGCCCCAAAATTATTTTCCAAGACTCACTGCAATTCCCATAGTTCGCCACCAGATGTCAGAATATATCTCATTCCTGACACTGCTTACAGTTGGATGAGAGTATCATATTGGAAAAACAGGTAGTAGTTGTATCTTCCTCTTCTGTTAACAGATATATCTTCCCTTTGCCAACATAATTCACAAACTTTGATCTTCCTAAAACCATCTCTACTTCATGAGTCTCAGATAGCATTGGTGTGCAAAGGTCTGGACCCGCGGTACCTAAAAGGCCACTTGAAGCTCAAGAATGAAGGCTGTGGTCAAGAATTCAGCTCCTCAGACACAAGACAGGTAGCTACCACAAAGGTTAAACTTGTTTGTGCAGGAAACAGAGGTCCGAGGGACCAGTCCAAGACTGAAAAGCTCTTGCAGGATCTAAGAAACATCTCAGTCATCATTGCTCCCATTCCAAGGGCAAGGCACACTCCTTTGACCTTGCCTTAATTAATAAACACACACAGCAGCCATAAAATAAAAAATAAGCAAACAGCAAAAACTCAGTTTTCCCTTTGGAGAGGAAGATGGGAGAAGAGGAGACACATGACAAGGACTAGTCATTTTGCTTAATGCACTTCTAAAAGATGCTCTGATGCTACAGTGATGAGGACAGTGTAAGAAAATTAATAGAATAAAATTAAAAGTTCAAGTAAAGTGAGGCATGAAGAAGTTAAATTACTTATTTAAAGTTCTCTTCAACGGATATTTTAGAGGCAGGAAGAGAACCCTGGAGTCCTGCTTCAGATGAATTACAGACTTAGGCCCCAGTTCTGCAACAGATTCTGTATAGGTGTGGGAATATGTCTGAGTGGAATCAATTGCAGGATTAGGGTTTTCAGGATGAAATTTGTCACTGATCTTCACTCAGAAAAATCCAACTGATTTCAGAGGGTGTTCTTTCTATAGTAATGTTAGGATTGACACAAGCACAAGGTAACTCTAAATCACAATATTATTGTATCTATTAAAACAATTGTGTTATTCAGACCATTTAAAAATAAGGTAACCTAATTCTGAATGTTTTCAATATTTTAGAACCTTCTAGAAGACTATGGAAAGTATAGAAGGAGCTCATTCAGTGCAACATTGGGCCCTGCTACTTCCCCAGGGAATCAAATTTATCACTGCAGGAGTTTTCACAATGAACCTCCTCTTCTAGGAATCTGATTTATTGAACACAAATCAGAAATGTAATCAGCCTTCTGCTTAGGGTTGCCAACTTTCTAACTGCACAAAACCAAATACCCTTGCTCCGTACCCTTCCCCACCCCTTCTCTGAGGCCCTGCCCCCACTCACTCCAGCCTCCCTTCCTCTGTAACTCACTCTCCCCTCACTTTCACTGTACTGGGGCAGGGAGTTGAAGTGCAGAAGGGGGTGAGGGTTCCAGCTGAGTGTGCAGGCTCTGGGACGGGGACAGAAATGAGGAGTTCAAAGTGTGGGAGGGGTTCCGGGTTGGGTTAGGAGTGTGGGAGTAAGTGAGGGCTTTGACTGGAATTACAGGCTGTGGGGTGGAGCTGGGGATGAAAGGTTTGGGGTGCAAAAGGGGGCTCTGGGCTCAGGCCAAAGGGTTTGGAGTGTGGGGATGGGGCTCAGAGCTGGAGCAGGATGTTGGGGTGCAAGAGAGGCTTTGGGGTGCGGGCTCCAGGAGGGAGTTTGGGTGCATGAGGAGGCTCAGGGCTGGCATAGGTGGTTGGGGTGCAGGAGACGGTGCAGTGTGTGGGCTCCAAGACAGTTTGGTTGCTGGAGGGTCTCAGGGCTGGGATAGGGGGTTGCGGTGCAGGACTGGGTGAGGGCTCTAGGAAGGGACTCAGGGGCGGGGCAGAGAGTTGGGGTGCAGGAGGGGGCATGGAGTGTGGGCTCTGGGAGGGAGTTAGGGTGTGGGAAGGGGTAGGAGGCTTGGGGTGTGGGCTCCAGCTGGGCAGCGCTTACCTCAGGTGGCTCCCAGTCAGCAGTCCAGCAGGGCTAAGGCAAGCTTCCTGCCTGCTCTGCCTCCACACTGCTCTGGAAGCAGTTGGCACGTCTGGCCCCTAGGTGGAGGTGTGGACAGGCGGCTCTGCATGGTGCACCCTGCTTGTACCCACAGGCACCGCCCCCGCAGCACCTATTGGCTGCAGTTCCTGTCCAATGGGAGCTGCTGAGCCGGTGCTCAGGGCAAGGTCAGCACGTAGAGCTTCCCTAGCTGCCCTGCACCTAGGGATCACAAGGACATGCTGGGTGCTTCTGGGAGCTGGGCAGAGTCAGGGCAAGCAGGGAGCCTGCCTTAGCCCTGCTGCTCTGCCGACTGGACTTTTAAGGGTCCAGTCAGCAATCACGAGGGGGTCTTTTTGATTGGACATTCCTGTCAAAAACTGGACACCCAGCAACCATACTCCCTCTAGGTCACAAACTTTGGTGTAGAGTCCTAGCTTTGAGCCTGATGAGGCTTTCCTCCCAGCCTTTAAATGACTTTTTAAATTAAATGCACAACTACAAAATTGGGAAAAACTGGATGAACAGTGGTTCTGCAGAAAAGGTGTGATGCTGTAAGAAACGTGGGAGACATTTTATGATATTGTTCATACCAATATTATAAAATTGCAAGGAATCTGACCAGATCTGCCATGTAAGGTATCTGTGAAAATGTTATGATTTGCCAAGTATGATAATCTTGTAAATATGTTCATATCATCTTTGCATTGTGAGTTATAGATATGTATATTATATCTGTATTTCAAAACTTGTGCTGTGTTTCTGTGTGACATCCCGAGACAGATGGGCATCAGTGCTGAAACTGTTCAGTGGCCCATCAAGGGTAATCAACTGTACAAAGAACCCACTGAAAGAAGCCAGGGGCTACACCTTATGAGTCACCAGGACAAGGAGGGGCAAGCCTATGGACAGGGGACTCCAAGGTTTTTCCATGCCATATGCTATGAAGCTTGTGTTTGGGACACAAGACGTACAAGTCACATGGCAGAAGGAATATAAAGGGCAGCTGCATTTTCTCCATTTTGTCTTCATTCCTGTTTCTTACCTCTGGAGTAACTTTTCTACAAACAGAGCTCTGAACAAAGGACTGAATGACCCATCCAAGCTTTGGATGTATTCCAGATGGACTTTCAAGCCAGCAATCTCACCAATACTGCTAAGAACCTTATATATGGACTTTGAAGTCTCTGTATGTATCCAATTGTTTTACCATTTAATAACTCTCTTCTTGTTCTATCTTTTTTCCTCATAATAACCTTTAATTTTAGACCCTAAAGGATTGACTGGCACCATGATATTTTAGGTAAGATCCAAACTAATATTGACCTGGTGACATGGCTGATCCTTTGGGGTCAGAAGAACATTTTGTATAGTGAGCAGAGTTTTTAAATAACTATTCACTGTACTGGACCTAAATGCTGATTGGGAGCCAGATAATTGGAATGCAATGAAGGGGGCTGTATGATTTCTTTTTTCGCTTTTCAGTAACTTGTGGGGGGGATTAGAAGCACAGTTTGTGACTGGTTGGTGAGTTTAACTTCAGTGTTACCCACCAGTCTTGGGAGTGTCTGCTCTCCCTTTTGCAGCCTGCCCTGACCGTGGCATTTTCAGTGAAGTTGCTCCAGGCAAAACGGGTCACAAATGGATCTGGGGATAATTGTGGATAAAAAACTGAATATGAGTGAAAAATCCGATACTGTTGTGAAAGAGACAAATGTAATTCTGAGGTGTATTACGGGTGTTGTATGTAAACTTTGGAAGTAACTGTTCAGCTCTTCTCAACACCAGTGAAGCTTCAGCTGAAGTACTATTTCCAGTTTTGGGCACCACACTTTAAGAATGATGTGGACAAAATGGAGAGAGTCAAGAGGAGAGAAAAAAAAATGACCTATGAGGAAATATTGGACATGTTTATTCTAGAGAATTGAGGGCAGAAGGAGAACATAATTTTCAAATATATAAAAGGTTATTATGAAGAGAAAGGTGATCAATTGTTTTTCAAGTCCACTGAGGGTAGGACAAGAAGTAATTGGCTTAGCTTGCAGCAAAGGCAACTTTGGCTGGATATTAGAAAAAACTTTATAATTTTAAAGTAAGTACTGGAACAGGTTACTTAGGGCTCTTGTAAAATCCCCGTCATCGGTCGTTTTCAAGCACAGATTACACAAACATCTGTCAGGTTAGCGTAGGTATACTTAATCCTGCCTCAGCACTGTGGAGGAGGAAGAGAAAGAATAGATGATCTCTTGAGGTCCCTTCCAGATCTATATTTCTGTTTCTATACCAGTATAAAAATGCTTATATTGGTATAGCTACATTTATGGTAATAAGCTATGCCAGGCATGGCCAAACTACAGTTCATGAGCCACATGTGGCTCTTTTATTAAGTGCGGCCTCCAGAGCCTCCTTCCCCATTCTCCACCTACCAGACTTGGTAGGGGGGAACCCTGAAGGTGTGGGGTTAGGGGTTTCTGCCAGAAACAAATGGTGCCTGCTGAGAGTGGGAGGGGTGCAATTTAAAGGTTTGCTCTCCCCCAACAGCTTGAGTCATGAATCCCCTTACCCTCAGTGGTTTTCCCTGCAGCTCCCAGCTATTTGCTGCTTCCTTTCCCCATGACCATAGCTCTCAGCTTTCCAGCTTCAACAGCTGCAATGCAGAGAGGGGGCCTTGCAGCACCATGTGATCAAGCCGGGCCAGCAAATCTTGGCAAAAATCTCGCTTCTATGTGTTTTTATAGCAAAGCTTGGAACATCCTGTTGTTCTTGTTCTCTCTGATAGCTCTCCATATAGCATGTCTTTGGGTATGTATCTGTCTTCCAGCCTATTCAGATGGCCCAGCAAGCGCAGTCATCTTTGCTTGAGCAGGGCTGTCACACTAGGCAAATTTACCCTTTAAAGAACCTCTGCGGTGGTGACTTAATCTCGCCATTTGGTGTTGAGTATGCAGCGTAAACAATGTAGGTGCAAACTGTTTAACCTTTTCTCTTGATAAGCATAAGTTGTCTATGTTTCCCCACCATACATGAGAGTGCTGAGGACACAAGTTTGGTACACTAGCATTTTGGTCTTGATCAGTGACAGGCAACCTGCGGCCCAGCAGGGTAATATTATTGCAGGCCGTGAGACATTTTACGGACAAGCTTGGTATACTAACATTTTGGTCTTGATGGTAAGCTCTGAATTGTTCCATGCTCTTTTAGTTAGTTCATTAAAGGTAGCGGCAGCCTTTCCAATGCAAACATTTAGTTCTTCATCCATTGAGAAGATGGTGGTCACTGTAGAAGCTAAATAGAAATAGTCAAAAAGTTCAGTTATCTGGTTTGTATTTAAGGTAATTGAAGGATCTTGTGGAACCCCCTGTTATAATATAACTGGGTTTTTTTTCTACTGATGGTGAGAGCAAATGCCTGACAGACACCTGAAAGGTGGTCCATGAGTTCTTGTAGTAGATCTTCATTGTGGGCTATGAGGGAAGCATCATAGCGAATAGAAGTTCCCTGATTAGCACCTTTTTGACTTTGTTCTTTGACTTAAATCGGGACAGGTTCAAGAGTTTCCCATCTGATCTTGTGTGGAGATACACTTCATATTTCATGACCTTAAACACACAGTTCAAGAGTACTGAGAAGATTCCAAAGAATGTAGGGGCAAGAACACATTCTTGCTTCATTCCGCTTTTCATCTCAAAGTTGTCCGAACTGGACCCATCAAACTAGACAGTTGCTTTCATGTTATTGTGAAATGAACATATAAGGCTTAACAGGGTTGGTGAGCATCCTATATTTTCTAGTATTGTAATAGACCTGCTCAGCTAACTGTGTTGAATGCTTTGGTTATGTCCACAAATGGTCAGTTTTGCTCTCTACACTTTTCTTGGAGTTAACGCAGAGAAAATATCTTGTCTATAGCTTATCTTCCAGCCCCGAATCCACACTGTGATTCAAGGTAGACATGATTTGCCAGCTGTTGTAGGTGCACTAAGATGATTTTTGTAAAAGCTTTTCCTGCTACACTTAGGAGTGAGATACCCCCTTAGTTGTTGCAGTTGCCCTTTTCGCCTTTATTTGGGCATAACCTTTCATGGGTAAAAAAACCATTTCTTCAAAGCTTATGCCAAAATAAATGTGTTAGTCTTTAAGGTGCCACTGGACTCCTCTTTGTTTCTGTGACTAACACAGTTACCCCCTGATACTTTTTGCCCCTTTGTTTTTATGCACAGTGATGATGCTTGTGTCACGCATCTCTTGTGGTAACTCACCCTCTTTCCAGCATTTAAGTAGCAGCTGATGAAGATAAGGCAATAGGCTGTCTTTCCTGCACTTGAGGATTCCTGCTTGGATGCCATCTTTTCCAGGAGCCTTGCCACTTGATAGCAAATCCATGGCCTTGCTTAACTCTTCTACAGTGGGCTCCTCATCTAGTTCTGGCATGACCAGTAGAGTTGGTATTTGTTCCAGTAATTCGCTTGTGATATTTCTTTCTTGTGCGTATAGCTATGAATAGTGTTCAACCCAATGAGACAACTGCTTGTTTTTATCTGTAACAATTGCAATGTAACTTTATTGTGCCTCACTGTTTCCACAACTGGATATTTAACTCTTTCCTCTGATTTACCATGTCTTTGTGATTTGTCCTTTAGCCTCAGCTTTCTGTTATTCCAGGGACAAGGAATATTCTGCCTACAGGACCCTTGTGCTGTTTTGTGAGGTAACACTTTGTTTTTCTCACCCCCAGAATAAAGCAGTTGGCCAAAGGCAGACCCTCCCATGTTCAGACCAGAGTACTGGATCATTCCCCAGAAAAACAGCACAAAGTTTCTATTTTGATTATGATACTTATAACAATAAGTGGATTAAAAGCCAATGTAGGCCAGTGGCTTGATCATGGGAGCAGAAGTCAAGACTCCTGGGTTCCATTCCTAGTGTGTACTCTCATTGTAAGATTCTTGGCAAGTCACTTAAATTCTGTGCTTCACTTTCCATACTTATAAAATACTTTTCTACATCACAAGGGTATTTTGAGATTAAATTAATTAATGGCTGTAAGGGACATAGAGAGACCCTTGGATGGAAGACGCTAAAATTTTTTTTTAATTAAAAACATTAATGTTAAAAATCACTGACACAAACTAGACTTTTCTTTGTAATGCTGACAAGTTTACAATTTAAATAAGACATCTGAACTTAGTACACTTGATTCTGCTGTACTCCCCTTTCAGATTTTGCAGATGATGTAAGTAAGGGCAGTGTTTAATTTGTAATGAAAGAGGTGATGATGCTCAAGCAATTAGATGATGCTCAAGCAATTTTTTACTTTTATAACTGACATGGCATGCCCAGAGATGCCACCAGGGCTATGAACTGCCAAGTCTTGAAGTGCTGGCACAAATTAAGCACTGGCTATGGGAGAACCTGGAACAGATTCAAAAATCTCTTGAAAAACCTATGCTATGATGCCCCACCTCATTGCAGAGATTCTTGAAACTTTCAGGCAAGCACCCATGAAGGCCCCAGATATATTTATTATACCTCCCAGCAGAAATTCCCAATGTGCTTACATGACTTTGTTTCTTAAGTGAATCTCTATGTGCTTTAGCAGCACTTCTATTTGAAGACATACACCTGCAGAGATCTCAAATAAACTCCTCCTCCTCCTCCTGTGAGGCCTCTTCCCCATCTGTGGTTTCCATTATATACTCCATACTTCCTTAGACTGAAAGAGATGGATCTCTTTTTACTCTTTAGGAAAGGCAACCTCATTTTGAGTCTAACTGAATTAAACTTTTAAAATAAGTATTTTATATGCTAACCAATGAAATGCCCTGTCAGGTTTAGCAAAGTTGCTGGAAAAAGGCTGCTTCTGGCCCTTTAAGAGGCAGAAGAGAAACTGTTCCCTTGCTGAACCTAATTGGCAAATGAATAGTCCAGTTAGGGATCAGCCAACTAAGAGTGAAGCAACAGAGATGATGCAGCCTCCAGTTATGAAAGACTGTGAGTTAAGGAAGGTTAAAGAAGAGATAAGAACTTTTTGCTCTTCCCTGAAAATTATACAGAAACAGAGTATAAAGTGTGAGAAATGTATCTATTCTAGACAATAAGGGAAGGAAGGAAGTTAGAGCAAACTGCAAAGAAAAAGTTAGCATATTCTAAAGGCAATCTGCAAAGGAGAAGGCTTATGTCCTTTTCCCCTCATATTGTATAAACAAGGTCTAAAAATGTTTAAAAGGCGGCTTTGGTCTTTACCTTAGAAATACGTGTCCTGTCTGCCTTGGAAAACTAAGATGAGTAAAGAATTAGTGAAATCACCAAGAGAATGAAAGCTGAGAAAGAAAAGAGTTTATAGTAAGATTGTTTAATCCTTTTTGTGTTTAGCTTCTGTGACTTAACACTTTGTTAAAAATGAATTATTTATTCCAAAGCAACATCTTTGCAACTCCAGTTAAGATGTTAGAGTGTATAACAAATATGCTTGGAGTTTGCCAATTTGGCATTTTTGATCTAAATTAATTCTTGAGGTAAGAAATGAGAAGAAAAAATGCTTTGGTGGTTTTATGTGACTTTTAGGCCACCTTTATACATCAACAGAAGGAAAAAGAAAAGAACGGTATTTTAAAAATATTAAAGCCATTTCACTTCTAACTGGTTTAGAAAACATGAAAATAGACCTAATTGAGACAGAAAGTATAGAGAAAAAACAAATTTAGTAAAACTGAGAAACTTCGAAGAGCTGCACAAGCAGACAGTACCAGTTTCAAAATGATAATCAACAACTGGAAAGTCCCTGAACTGTGAATAAGTATAAAGCTGATTCCTTCTCCTCATCCACCTCCACATTTTTCCTGATCAGGGTTTGGTCTGCAAGATCTTTTTCTAAGCTGAATGCATGTTACTAGCATATTCCTAGCATGAAAAAGCATTGGAAATAATATTGCCCCAGGACACAAGGTAATTCTTTGATAGTCTCCCTTCCATCCCCATTGGCTGTCATTCAGAGATTCTCCACCTTGTGTAAAACTGCTTGTGCGGCTTCCCCAGTATGAGCAAAGGGGACAGAAGAGGGTTCCGTGCAGCTCATCTCTAGCTGCCCAACTCTATTAATCCAAATGGATAACTTTTCTTCTTTTCCCCGTCCTCATCAACTTGTCTCCAGTCAGACAGGCTAAGATGAACTCCTCTAATTATTTCCATGTTTATGGGAGAGCAGAAAATGCTAACTCATACTCCCACATCAGGAGTTGGAGGAGGAGGGGATTTGTTGTTGTTGCTGTTGATTTTTTAACAAGCGTGAATTGAACTTCTGAAAATCATTCTTACTGGTGCCAGGGCTGGGTTAATCCCAGAAACACTTAGCCTTATATGGACAGGCTAGAAGTTGGTAGAAGCAGAAGAATTCACAGTTTATCACAGTTATATTAAAACTCAGCTTAGTATCAGGTAGGACAGCCAGCATCATCACAGTACAACAGTTATCATGGCCACTTCACTTTTTCTTTTTTTGCTTCTCCTTGAGTTCTTAGGCATTAGGACACTCACATTTAAAGTGAGTTAACATACATTTCCTTATCTGTTACTTATACCACAGGTTATTAAAAGAAATTTAAAATATCACTTACTTTTCACTTTTCTTTCTGTACCTCAGTTTGAACAATGAAAAAAACTAGGGAGTTTCATTTCTATTTCAAATTGGCTTCATTTACTGATCCTAATGCACCACCACAACGCTGCCAGAGAATAGCTTAAATTAAAAAAAAAGTGCTTTAATTTAAATTAAAACTGTAATGAAAACACTTTTATTAATACTAAGTTTTATAACAGTTTCCTCTCAAAACATGTTGGGCCAAACTGCCTGTGAGCGGCCCTTTTAATCTATGAACTACATTTGTAAAAAGTGTGAACAGAGGTGAAGGTCCAGAGAAAGACTGAGCCAGCTCTGGAATGTTAATGCCTTTCCCACCAATTGTAGAACTATTGCCTGAGAGAACTGCCCTGTTACGTGTAGGGCACTACTCAAAGTTACAGCTTTACTTAAGACTACTGGTAGGTAATCTGAAATGCTTTAAAAAAATTGATTTATGATCCAAGTTCAACCGAATACATGTATATTAGGCTCACAATTTTCAAATAGTGTGATTAACTGAGCCTTTTTAGCTGCTAGGACCTGAGGCAAAGATACTGTCTCTCTAAGAGTTCAGATCCCTTGCTTTAAGACTTTGTTGCAGGGAAAAACAACCCACCCAGATCATAGGTCTTGGCAGCTGAGTAAAGAACTGAACTTTTGTTTAAAAATTTGCAAATAAATAGAGTAGATCTTTGCTTAGCTTCTTACTGATTTGGAGTCTTAAACAGGTTCTTGGCTTTCTTAGATATTTTAATTCACCTGTAAAAAAACTCTAATACTTTAAAAGTTTGAGTCTTGTCTGGTTCTAGCCTCATCTATTTAATTACTTGTATTTCAAGGGTGTGATTTTATTGCTGTTCCTATATTAAAGATTTAAAATCATTCCTCCTTTCATAGGGTTGGCAGATATGATCAATTAATTTCCTCAAGGGAATAAAAGGAAGTTAAGATCCAAGGAAGGCTTTGAAAATGAAGATTAATTTGTTTGCTGCAATAGGGAAAGGGGAACCCGTTTAGTGATGCAAAGAGGGGTGACAAGTTAGGGAAATGATCTTTGCTGTAACATCTAGAATGGATATAGCTAAGGCAAGCCCTCATTCGTCAAAGCCAGAGAAAAGGACATTGTGCTAACTAAGACTATGTCTACACAGCAAATTACTTCGGTCTAATTTACATCACTCAGGGGTGTGAATAATGCACACTCCGTTATACTAATAACCTGATGTGTTATACCAACCTAAACACCAGTGTGGATAGCACTATGTCATGAGTGGAGCTTCTACGACCAACATAGCTACTACCTCTCATAGAGGCAGGAATTGTTAAGTTTATGGGAGAGCTCTCTCCTGTCTGCTTAGAATGTATTCAACGAATGTGCTACATCACTGCAGCTGAGTCCATGGGCAGCAGGTAATGGAGGCTGGGGGAGGCTAAGCCTCCTGAAATCTCCCCTAATGCTCCCCGCCATAGCCCTAGGGGATTCCTCTGCACTGCTCTGGGTACCAGTGGGCCAGTCCAGGTTCAGGGCTGGTCCAGGCACCACCTGGGGTAGGGGGCTGTGCCAGCAGGCTGTCTGGTGAGGGGGGAGGGCCTTGGGTGGAAGTGGCAGAGCAGGGGCCTAGCTTCTCTGAATGGGGGGTGCACGCACTGCCCATGGTTGTGCCGCTGTAGCTGCTGTAGTGTTGATATTGATTGAGATAGTGAGGTCCTTAATAATGAGATAAAGAGAGTTTCAGTTATGTGGGTGGACAGAAAAGGCAATATTTTAGAAATTTTTCTGCATAAGGTTTGAACTAGATTGACACAACCATTATGTGAGGATTTAGAGAGAATGCAAAGTTGAATATTTTGGACCTGAGAGATAGGGAGGATGGAGGTGTGGTACATTCCCTGAGGAAAGAGGGATTGGAGGATTTGGAGGACGAGGAGTTCTAGTTTGGCCATGAGTATAAGCCAATGGCTGCATATGCACAAAGAAATGTAAGAGACAGGCTGAGGCTTCAGTTTGGATAGAAAGAGACAAGTGTAGAACAGAAGTGGATCTGTGAGCTCTCAGCATAGAGATGGGTCAAATTTGTGTTTGCAGATTAGTTTATGGAGACATATGGTATAGGGAGAAAAGAGAAGGAGACCCCTAGTGAACCTTCTGCCGCCACCCCAAATGTTGGAGTGGGGAGACGAGGATCCTCCAAAGAACATGCTGAAGAAGTGATTATAGATGCAGGAGGAGGACCAGGAGACAGAAGACTGAGTCATGGAAGCCAAGGGAGAATAAGATATCAAAACTGCACCATCAACGGTGTCAAAGACAGCTGACAGGTTGAGGTGAGTGAAGATGGAGTACTGGTTCTGAGTTTAAAAGCTTTAGTGAGGCATTTCATTAGAGTGCAAGGGAAAGTTCTAAACAAGCTAGATTGGAAAGGGTCTAGGATGGATTTGGAGAGAAATTCCCAACAGCTATTATAGACAGTACATTTAATGAGGCAACAGATAAAAGAGAGAGGGATGTCAGTTGGAGAGAAAAGTGGGTCAAGGGTGGGATGATTTAAGATGGAGGAGACTAAAGCATGCTTGTATTATGAGGAGAGAGAGAACCAGAGAAGAGTGAAAGGTTAAGGAGAAGGATAAAGGAGGAGACGAGAGTGGGTGAATAGAGATTAGGAGGTGGGATGGAGTCAATGAAAATGCTAGAGGACAAGAACAGACAAACTTCTGTATCAGTGACAGGGAAAAATGAATTGTAGGAGGGGAAGGGAAGGTGAGGAAAAGGTGAAGGTCTTGTTGCATTTTTGCCAATTTTTCTCAGACAAAACTGGTAAAATACTGTCAGAGAAAAGTGGAAGCAGGAGGAGGTGGGGAGTGTTTGAAAAGAGAAACAAAGATGATAAAAAAGACAGTCGGGACTTCAGATGGGAGATAAATTATGGTGGAGAAATTGGAGTTGCTTAACTAGAAAGACGACAGAAGTTTAGGATGGGGAAAAATGTGAGAAATGGGAAATATGGAAACAGTATTTTGACCACTGAGGGTAACTCTGTAGTGGTTTTATTTTTATTAACACTTCTGAAGTATTTAATTGTATTTAATTATATTGGTTAACATTGAATTGATACCTCTTATTGGGCAAGATAGCAATGTAGTATCTCAAGATCAGGCCTTATGGATTTTCATTTATCTGTACCTGCAAATAAATCCCTGCTGAGGACAGCATCCTCTGTTAGAGAAGCTTGCATAGTGAGAAGCCAGGCTGTCAGACAATTCTGATTCACAAGTACTTGGAGCTACGGCAGAAGGAAAGCTGAGTCACGTACCTTTCTAAAAAAAAAAAGAGATCATGATAGAATAATTATGGTCCCCCTTTGCCTCTTCAGATACAAGCTTCTTGTCATGACTTTTATTGCCCTTTATGATTTCCTTTCTATACCAGTCAGATGCAGGATTTGAATTCAAACACTAACCACTATACAAAATTTGATTTTGAGATTCAAATTAAGACAAATTTCTCCTATTTACCTCAGCCCCAAACACTAAGTCATTGAGGCCTCCAAACAAGGGAAAGAAGCTTCAAAATAAGCAGAACAACATTTCAAAAATTAATAAAGTATTTAAAATATTTGAGAGTTCAAAGTAATTTAGTCTCTAAAATTTCAACACTTAGTTTTCATGATGTCTGTTTGAGTACTCCTTTGTAGGCCCAAAATATTTAGGACTGATATTGGCCTGGCTTTGAAGTTACATTTTCACATTGTTTAGAATTCATTAACATTACAAAAGAACCAAAAAGCCCACATCAAGACTCAGGTCCATATTTTGCTAAATGAGTAATGAGAAAACAGTCCCCGCACAGTGAAATCAGGCCCAGTCTACACTGAGCGGGGGGAGGGGGTCGACTTAAGATATGCAATGTCAGCTACGTGAATAGCATAGCTGAAGTTGATGTTTCTTAGGTTGATTTACTTCGGCGTCCTCATGGCAGCAAGTTGACCACTGCCGCTCCCCCGTCGACTCCGCTTCCGCCTCTCAAGGTGGTGGAGTTCCGGAGTCAATGGTGAGAGCACTTGGGAATCAATTTATCGCATCTACACTAGATGCGATAAATTGATCCCTGATAGATCGATCACTACTCGCCGGTCCAGCGGGTAGTGTAGATGTGGCCTCAGTCTTTGTTTATGATAAGCAGCAACAAGTAGATTCACCGAACAAAGGCTATTTCTAGGATGACAAGGTGAAAGTAAAAATTTGCATGTTTTGCATATTAGCCAATAGTCTGAGTTTACCACCTGCCGTACTTAGCCAACATTACTTATCGGTCAGTGTTTTGTAGATGTCATTGGCAGAAGTGAGTTGAGGATCAGGTGGTAGCTTTATGGACTTGATGGGGAGGTTATTTCCATGCATAATGGGAGAATTGATGATAAAGATTGACATGGTTGACAGAGCACTGATTTTTATTTAAAAATAATGCCAAAATGGTGTCTCTTTTTAAAAAAATGGTCACAGACCACTAAAATTCCGAGAACAGCTTAAGACATGGCGGTGCTCTTGGACCCAGATTCAACCTAAAACCTAGGGTAAACTTTACCCAGTATGGAACACTTCAAGCCATCCCTAGTTTCAGCCTGAAATGATAAATCTGTAGTAAACATCAATTTCAAAATAGAAATGGGAATTGAGAATATGTCTACCCTTTGGAGCTCGTATTATTATAACTAAGGCCTTATCAAATTCACGGTGCATTTTGGTGAATTTAATTATTTCAGATATTAAAATCTGAAATTTTATGGTGGTGTTATGGTAGGGATTCTGATGCAAAAAGGGATATGGTGGGTGTCACAAAGTTATTGGAGGGGGATCGTGGTATTGGGACCCTTACTTCTGCACTGTTGCTGGTGGTGGCACTGCCTTCAGAGCTGGGTACCCAGACAGCAGCTACTGCTCTCCAGCCATCATCCAGCAAAGGGCTGCCAGTTTTGTAGGCCGTTCAGAAGTAAGGGTGGCAATACCACAACCCTCCTACAATAATCTTGCAATCCCCCACCTTTTGGGTCAGGACCCCCACTTTGAGTAATGCTCATTTCCCCTGTGGAATCTTTATTGTATAGGGTAAAAGCACACAAAAGACCAGATTTCATGGTGTGTGATGCATTTTTCACAGCTGTGAATTTGGTAGGGCCCTAGGTATAACTATGCCAGCATAGCCCTGTAATGTAGCTGCAGCCTAGAACAACAGATTTGTTGTAGGAACACCCCTTCCCTGAATGACACTGGTTATTTCGGCAGACACCATCTTCTGTCAACATGGCGGTGCCTACAGTGGGAGTTTGTCAGCATAGCTATGGCTATCAGTAGTGTAGTTTTTCACACCCCTAATCTAAGTAACCGTTCCAACCCAATTTAAATGTACACTAAGCCTAGGACAGAAGGATGAAACTCTTCTCTTGACAATCATGCTTAAGACTGACCTATGACTAGACCAGAGGGGTAGCCATGTTAGTCTGGATCTGCAAAGGCGGCAAAGAGTCCTGTGGCACGTAGACTAACAAATGTATTAGAGCATATGCTTTCATGGGCTAATACCCACTTTGCTCCAATACATTTGTTAAGTCTATAAGGTGCCACAGGACTCTTTGCCGCTTATCACTGGATGTTTCCCCTTGCAGCGTAGCAGCCTCCCACGGATGTTGTCAGGGCGATGGTGAGTGAGGAGTGCGCGTGGTGTCTCACTCCCACCACCATGGGCTGGCCGGCAATCTAGCTTCACCTCTGTGCAACGAGTTCTGGGCAAGCCCTTGGTTTTTGCAGCACTCCCCGACGCCATGGTTCTGTCCTAGCGCAATGCAGGCGCTAGTGGACACCTTCGCATCTCCTGCGCTCTTGGTCTGGTAAGGAAGGAAACCAAAGCGTTACCCTCCTCTGCCCGCACCGTACTGGGGCCCGACGGTGACAGATCCCCCCGCTGTGCTGCAAAGGGGCGTATGTGTGGGGAGCGTACCCAGGGAGGGGCAACTCTCTCCGCCTCTGCCCCCCAGCTCCACCCCCTCCGCGGCCGCTCCGAGCCGCCACCTGCCCCCGCCAGGCAACGCCACCCTCCGGGGCACGAGGCCGGGACGTGGGCGGCAGAGCAGCACAGAACGCAGCAGCTGCCCCGACCTCGACCGCTCAGTGCGGAAACAGCTTCGCCCCCAACCGCGCGAGCCAAGACGGCTGACTGACGGGCAGGACAGCCACTCCCGCCTATGCCCGTAGCCCAGGGAGCGAAAAGGAGGGATTAGCCTTGGCCAATCGGGAAGAACAATGAGAGGGAGGCGGGGCCAGCGCTTGAGTGGCAGCTCACGAGATAAACAAGTTCCAGGTACTAGCAGAGTCCTTCCCCTCCCCCCATAGCCGAAGAGCTGAGGCGGCAGCTGCGGCGCAGGTATGGAGCACGGTCTCCCTACGAACCCCCGCCCCATGCAGTCACTGCTCCCCCGCTCAGCCGGGGAAAGTGAAGAGTCAGCAACTTCCTAGCGCCCGCTGAAAACCTCAGGAGCCCCGGGAGCGCAGAACGCAGGCGCTGACAGGGCCTGGGTGTTAAGGGGCATGCTGGGAAATGTAGTTTGCACGCCGCTGCCTGCCTACGTGGGCCTTCGAACTCCCGCGGCCAGCTACACTACCACTCCCAGAATGCCCCGCGCGACGCTGCGAGCCGCCCCAGTTGAAGCGGGTGGCGGCGGCGGGGACCAAAAACAAAAAAAACCCCCAAAACAAAAAAATCACACCGCAACCCAAAACGAGGAAATGGTGCAGGGAGGGGGCTCCTGGCGCTGGGGGCGCTGATCCCGCCGCGCCCCCCACCCCCATGGGTGAGCCATGGACTACGAGTTCAAATCCAAGCTGGCGGCCGAGCGCGAGCGGGTGGAGGATCTGTTCGAGTACGAGGGCTGCAAAGTGGGGAGAGGCACCTATGGGCACGTCTACAAAGCGCGGCGCAAGGACGGGTAAGAGGGGAGGCGGCGCTGGCACGGGGGGGGGGGGCTCCTGGCTTGGTCCCCCGGCTCTCCTGGGGCGGTGGGGAGCCGGGGGCGGCCGCGGCGCCCTGAGTCCCTGCGTTTCCCTCCCGCCCCCTCCAGCGACCCTGATGCCCGGCCGTAGGCTCCTGAGGCACCATCTCGACCCTGCAGCTTCGCGCCGGGGGGCGGGCGCGGGGGAGGCTGTGGCCCCTGGGGGCAGGGACTGGCGGTGACAGTGGGGTTGGGCGGGGCTGGCTGCCGCGCCCCCTGCCAGTGGGAATGCCCAGAGATCTCCCCCTCCCCGCCCCACATGCATGGGGGATCGCGGCTTGGGGGGAAGGGGCAGTTGTGCGGCGAGTCCGGGTGCGAAGGAGGAGCTGGCGGTGACTCTGTGTGTGGGTGGGGAGGATAGGGGGAGGGGGAGGTAGGATAAGCCGGGTGTGAAGGTTGGGTTGGGGGTGTGTGTGGGCAGTGGGAGGGAGAGATCTAGGGTGTAAAGGTGGGGGGTAGTGGGAGGGAAGAAGGGAAGAGACAGTCCTGGGGTGAAGATGGGGGTTGGTTGCAGGGAGCAACCCTGGGGTGAAAGTGAAGTGGGGAGTGTGTGTGTTGTGGGTGAGCAGTATCAGGGAGACTGGGGAGAGACCTTGTGTGGGGGGGATGGTAGGAGGGAGGTGGTGGAGAGTCAGGGTGTGGAGATTGGGATAAGGGCTTGAGGATGACCTGTGGTAGCCTTGGTGGCAAAATGTGTGTGTCTCTCTCTGTGTCCCTTTCTCCCTGCAAAAGATGGGCACCAGCAATTTTCCTCCCCATACTTCACCCAGTAACTTTACTGGGTCACATGAAGTCATGAGGGATGGGGATGCAAAAGAAAAAATACACTAAAGGACGTAACTCTTGAAAAAGTTTTGTAAACTTTGTACTAAAGTAGAAAATCCAGCTTTCAAAAATATGTATTTACAAAGCATGACTTTGTGTGGAGGTGGTGGTGGAGAGATTCAGGTGCATCTCCACTGACTGGTATATCCGGGCTTCGTATAGCTCATAAATGTGCTAATTAAGCACTTACGTTCAGGGCCTCTGAGTGTTTTAGCAAAAAACAAAGCAAAACAAAAAACAAACAAAACTAACAAACCCCCTTCCACACAAATAAACCATCTTAAAGAGTATTCTGGATATACTGATGCTAGCCCAGTGTGTTCTCTATGGGCTTAGTGGAGGTCTCTCTCAAATGTTGCTTCAAATATCTTATTTTGTTTTTGAATAAATGTTTTCATCCCCACCCCCAGAATTGTTAAGGCTGTGAAATTTGTTAGCTACTCAGTAATGTGGTGGTGGTTAGTGTCCCTTATCCATCTTGTGATACATTTAATAGCACAGTCTAGTAAAAAATTGAATAAAGTGGTGCTAAAAAGTTAGGTTTTCTTGTTGACCTAGTGAAGTACTTCAGTATCTCTACTAAATGTGTAAGGTTTTTAAGTATGGAAAATCACCTAGGGGTATTGTGTGCTACCAGAACCATTGACACCTCCAGAGTTCATCAAAATTATTTTTAAAATCCTAAAGAGTGACCTGCTATGCTTGCTTCCACTTTTCCAGTCTCTACTGTGTAGAACTGTGCTGTAGTTTTTAATAAATCTGGTAATTGTTATATGTGTGTGATAGCTAGGCCCAGAATGGGATGTGCGACTCTCCTTCCTATGATGCTGGATAGTAGTGCCTGAGCTAGCTGTTACTATTCCTTGCTTGTCTTATTTCATTGTATTGCAATTCTGTGGTTAAAACTTAGCTATATCTAAGGTTTTAAATAATCAAATGTTGATCCACACTTCATACAGCATGTATATTTACTGGAGAATATAATAATTCTAAACACCTCATTCAAATCAGTCAGACCTATAGGAACATAGGATAGTGTTCAGTGTTGTTGTTTTTTTAAAACCAAAACTATTATGTACTCTTTGTGTGTGTGTGTGTGTAAGTTCTTTTCTTTCCACAGGCTACTAATTGTATGTAGACTTCCATCAGTATAGTCAAGTGGAGTTTTGGAAAAGCAACAGGGTGTTAAAAATACAAACTGATTATCATTTAAATTCCATTATCGCTATACAAAGGAATGAGTGTGAACACAGTGGTTAGAGTTCTGTCCAGTGCAGTGCTGTGGAGGGCAATCAGTGCAGCTGCGCCACTGTTAAATCTCGTGTAGCCGCTTTGTGCCGACAGAGAAGAGTTCTTCTGTCAACATAGCTACCACTGCTTGTTGGAGGTGGTTTGATTATGTTGGTGAGAGAAGCTCTCCCACTGACAGAGCTGTGCACACGGCCACTAATGGTAGAGAAACTTGTGTTGCATGGGGTGGTATTGGTGTTTTGTTCAGACCCCTGAGTGGAGCGACACAAGTTTTGCCAACATAAGTGGTAGTGTAGACATTTCTTAAGTTAGTAGGGTATAATACTGAGGCTAGACTAAGGGCTTGGCTACACTTGAATTTTCAAAGTGCTGTCATGGGAACGCTCCTTCAGCAACACTTTGAAGTGCGACTGTGGTAATCCATCTCCACGAGGGGATTAGTTCAGAGTGCTTGGAGCCTGTCCGCACTAGCGTTTTAAAGTGCTCAGACTTGCTGCGCTCAGGGGGTTGATTTTTCACCCCCCGAGCCAGCAAGTTAGAGCGCTGTAAAATGTCAGTGTAGCTAAGCCCTAATAGTTGCGAGACTGAGGATTGATCCAAGTACGCCACTGAGAGTCAGGAAATCTGATACCAGCTCCAAAGCTGACTGCTGTAGCCTTCAGCATAAAGTCTAGTTAATTTCAAATAGAGAATTTAAAGGCGTTCCAGGTACTACCAGTGACCCTGAACTCCCATGATAATTTTGGTGATTTTACAATTCCATTTTCCTTTTTTATGGCTCTTCTCCTCCTTGTTACTACATGGAAGATCTTTGGAAACAATAAGAAAATTGACTATACTCACAGTGCGGTCAAACACATGAGGTAAACTGAAGAAATCTTTGTTACAGTAATCCTTTCTGTTACTTATAAGAATTGGTTTCCCTCCTCCCCCGAAGTATAATTTTTCTGTCTTAAACTTAGAAGTTGATTGCACACCTTCAGTTTTTCAATTTGTAAAATGGGGATATTGCTCATATACTTTAAATGGGTGTTGGAAGAATTATAAGGGACTTGTACCTAGAGCTATTAAAATGTTAGAAAGATTGGCAGGAAATAAAATGGGACTGAACTTGGAACAATGATAACTAGTACATCTGTCTGAGAATGATCCAAAAACTACACTGGACACAAGAAAGAGGAACTGGAGAGAGGTGATGATGAGAAGGATTTAAAGGTGATAGTGGACAGTAATATGATGCCAAAAATGCCAGTCAGTGTGGATAAAAATTAGTGATTTAAAATAAAAAAAAAAACTTTTATTTTTTTATTTAAATCGGATTTTTTTGATAAAATGCTTTTGAGGAAAAAATTCATCTACAGGTAATTTTAATTAAGATACCTTATAGATCAATGATATCATCATGGAATAGGGATATAAATTTTAATTCTATAGTGTGAGACAACAGAGTCATGTAATGTTTAAGAAAATTTTTATAAATGAGTTCCAATAGTTCGTGGATTAGGGACCCAATCTTATAGAGTTCCAGGGGTTTCTGTATAGATTTAGGTTAAGCTTTCTATTTACCAAGTGGGACTCAGTGTCCCATCGGAGATGCTTAGTGTTGCAGTTCTCAAACTGTGGTTTGGGTCTCCAGAGATAACGTGCTTGTTAACAGCAAAAATGTTTTAAAATAAGAAGTAAATAATATATAGAGGTGAGAAATAACAGACCTCAACCCTGTTGTCCCTCTGCAAATTTGTATACACAAAGTCAGTCCCTTACCTCTCTCTAAAAGTGCAAAGTTTCAAAAGTGCAAAGAATAAAGGACTGTTGGGAGCTGAATAGATCTGGACAAGGAGAAGTCTAGAGATAAATGTGAGAAGCGGGGGACAGGCAGTAGAAACAAAAGTGAAACTGTTTGAGCAGCATATTCCTGGAGTCTTGAAGTCTTTCTGAGTGTAGACTTCATTGATTTAGATCTACCATTTCATTCTCTCACTAGAAGGGAAAACCTATAATAGCAGCAGGCCGTAAAAGAGATCCAGTTTGATGATGATGTTTTAAAGAAAGTCAAACCAGGGAACTGCTGGAAGACACTTAAGCACTTGGGTTCAGAGACTGTTGAAGTGATGATTTCACTTTTAACAGTAGTAGCTTCTTCTGCTGGTGTAGAAAGAGTGTTTTCTTCCTTTGGACTAATTAATTATAAATTGAGAAATCGTTTGGGACCTGAAAAAGCAGGAAAGCTTGTTTTTCTTTTCCAGATTATGAACAAACAGGAAAATGAAGGGGATGATGACTGAGTTAGCTGCAGAAGATAGTATTTCAAGTTTGTGGCTGACAGTCAATTTAATTTTTTTTTTTAAAAAAAATATTTAACTATTTTAGTTTAAAACAATTTTAACAAAAACAAACCTGGTTTTAAAAAACTTAACTGTTTAAATTTAAAAATGTATATGCTTGTTTTGTTAAAATATTATATGTTTGCTGTTGAAGAAAAAAATCCAGAATACATAACATCATTGTTTTAGTTAAATAACACAGTTTAAATGTCTGTCTGGTGATATTCTCCCAATACAGCATGGCAAGAAAATCCTCCAAGTATTAATGATTAATCTGTTGAATTGGAGATAGTTCACCTCCCAATGACTTCATAAATATCTGCTTTAATTTCCTTTGGTAAATGAAATAGCCAAACAATCATTCATTTTCTGATATAGCTATAAAACTAATCTGAAAAGTTTTCAAAATAAATTACTTAAAAATATATGGCGTGTACCTTCTAAAAATGAAACTACATCTACCTGAGTTGTGAAGAATATATAACAACCAACAAGAATGCATTTTTATATAGAAATTTATGATTAAATTGAGGCTTCCTGACAAGTGATTTAAATCATGATTTAAATCAAATCCACCCTGATGCCGATATCACTTCTGGGCCGCATACCCAGCAGCTTCATTTCGTGGAGTGTGGAGGTGATTGTTGACCTTTTCTGTATGGTACTAGTCAGTGAGTCCACAACAGGAACGTATTGTACAGGTTTTAAGGTACCTCAGTACTAGAGATGTCACCAGATAATCAAAAATAATTTGAAGAGCAGCCAAAATGACTCAGAGGCTGGAGTGACTCATTTATGGGCAAAACTAATTAAAATATATTCATACAGAGAATGTACTCACTGCAACTAGCTGTAGAGTCCTTGGCTACAGAAGGAGAGGTCTCCTTAAGGAATTGTGAAGAGGGGGAAAGGGAGTTCCACCAAACAAAATGGATTATGCAAACAAAGGAAAGTGGCAGGTCCAGGTATAGGGAAATCCTAGCCTTACATGTGCCTTGGGTGTGGTGGAATTTATATTCTGTGCACTGCAGTAGGAACATCTTCTATCTCAGACCAGCAACAGGTGGCCTGTGCCCATACTCATTACAGTAGAAAGATGGTTCAAGGGGAAACAGGAGTTGGAACAAATTTTTGTGGACTGCATCCCCTAAGGAAGTTGGAGAAAGGTGCTTGGGATTCCTAATATATGGTTGTGAGAATCCCCAGGGTACAATCTGGATTGTTGAACAATTGTGTTCCCTCAGTTCTCCAACCTGGAGTGCCTTTTACACCGCTTTTCTGAGACAGCGATCGCTCCTGGCCTGATTTCACTATCGCTTTAGCATGCAAATTACTCCCAGCTGTACTGCAAGTGAGGTACAGCCATCCACCCTTGAATTACACTGCAAAGGAACACCAGCAGATTTGCAGACCTAGACTTCCTCCAGAAAAGTGTATACTTCTCAGCCCTCTCCTGAACAATATAATCTCCTATAAAGACTATCATTTTTTTAAATAGAAAATGATATGCATACATCCTGTTATTTTAAATGGAGTTTCCTGAACACGTTAGTCCAAGCATGCTGGTTTAGATAAAACAATGAAACAAGTTTATTAACTATAAGAAGATAGATTTTAAGTGATTACAAGTGAATAGGCATAAAAGTCAGAATTGGTTACAAAGAAATAAAAGGTAAAACTCAACTAATGCCTAAACTAACAAGCTAAGTGCATTCAAAGCACAAATCTCTCACTACATGTTCTAGCACAGCGGTTCCCAAACTTCTTCGGGGGGCAACCCCGTTTTGCTTTCCAGTATTGTGCAGTGGCCCATGGGTATGTCCGCCGAAATACTGCTGAATTGAACACTTCTGCTTTTGGCGGCATTTTGGCAGACACACGGCGTTCATGTCTGTGTCCACCGAATTGCTGCCAAAAGTGGAAGTTTTCACTTTGGCGGTTTTTCGGCGGACACAGTCCCGCATTTGGGGCTTCCGCCAAAATGCCGCCGACGGCATCAGCAGCTCACAACCTTCCGGGAATTGCCCCGCGTCCCCTTGGGGGGGTCATGACCCCCAGTTTGAGAACCATTGTTCTAGCAGTCTTATTGGCTGAACTCCTTTCTGCCAAGATCCTTCCCCTGTCCAGTGATGCTTCCTTTGTCCTTCAAGTGTTGTCGATGCAATGATTAGAGATGAAGGGAGAGATGATTTGGGGCATCTGTTCCCCATTATTTATATTTTTTGAGAATCATCTCCAGCTGAGGGTCAGGAGACAGAAGGTCTGGGGGGACAGGAACATCTAGCTGTTTCTTTGCCAAAATGTAGATTTCTCTTTTACACTCTTTTTCCTGGCAAAGAATGGCCACTTAACCAGGTGATAATTCATTTTATTTTGTTGACTTCTGGCAGAGGCGTCAGTTTGCCTTTTGTATTTGGAGAACTGGTTTCTGAACTTGGAACATGTCTCAGTACTGTCATAGAGCAGTATCTTATAAGTGTATATTCAATGTTGCCTTGCATTTCACTGACTAAGACAATAATGATCAGCAAATCGTAAGTTTTCAAATGATACCTTAAAAGGCATACTTTGTACAAAATTTATCATAGTCTTGTAAAAAGGATGAACATAGGGATATAGACTCTCACTGGTACAGTGGGGAGACAATCCTCATCTTTTCCCCAGCCCCTCCCCTTAAGCCTCAGACAAACGGAGCGTGGCAGCATTCCAGCAATGCCTGCTTGGACCAGGTTGGAAATGGGGAGAACTGACAGCAGCCCTCCGAATAAATGATGAAGGAAATAAGGACAACCTGCATGGTATGATTTACTGCCAGATATGATGCCAACTTTCTCCTTTCCGGATGGGTGCTGTGCCCAAGGCTCCACCCATACTCTGCCCCTTCCTCCATGGCCCCAACCTCATCCAGCCTCTTCTGGCCCCACTCTGCTTCCTTCCCCCCTAGCTGATTGGCAGGTGAGTGGGTGTTCCAGCCCTGAAGCACTCACTGCTTCCCGCAGCTCCCATTAGCTGGGAATGGTGAACCGTGGCCACTGGGAGCTGTGAGTGGCTGTGCCTGAAGATGGTCAATGTAAACACTGTCTTGCAGTCCGCCAGTGGATTACCCTGATGGGCTGCAGGTTGCCCACCGCTGCTCAAGAGGCTGAACATGTTCAGTACTTTGTAGCTCTGCAAACATTCTATGCAGGGTTTGTCACTTCATGTTTCACAAAGTTTATAAACCAAATGTTTGAAACAGCAAAATGTTATATGATACTTGACCAGCTATTCCATAAAGCGCTGTGAAAGTGGCTGCATTGCGCTGATTTTGATCTACTGGGACATGAAAGGATTCTAGATATGGCATTGACTGCACTTGACTTCTTCACTATGTGGTGGTGTGTCTTTAGTGACCTCATTATTTTCTGGAGATGTTAAGCTTTAATAGAAAAATTAGGGCTAAAATCATTAAACATAGGTGCCTAAATATGTATTTAATGAAAATGGGCTCATTTTTAAAGGTGTAGTGCACCAGCATTTCCCATTTACTTCAGGATTTGTATGGCCCTCAGCACCTTTAGAAAAAAATATGTCCCTTATTAGTTGCCTAAATATGCATTTGCCTAAAGTTAAGCCGACATTTTCCAAATATAGGTGCTGAAGTCTCTTAGGCTGTGAAGGCAATCATCTTTATCTGATGTGATGCAGTACGTTCTTTCAAAGTTTGTACACAAAATGAACTGATAACTCAAAAGGATAGTACAGATATGGTGGTAAATCTGAAATCTGGTTATTACAATTTAAATGTCAATATAACTTTAATTTTTCAGTCACATTAATGGAAATATCCAGTAACTGGGGTTTTGGCTAGAGCTCAGCTATGACACCATCACTTTCTTTTAATTTTGACTGTTTAACAATTCCTTTTCTCCACGAAGACGTCTCTTCCTAAATGCTTATTAATTTGTCCTGCAGTTGAGAGACTCAGTTTAAAATGTTCACGTTTGTCCAACAAGAAATAGAATATATTTGGAAACTTCTTCCTAACTACACCTACAAAAGTATGACTAGTACACATTGTTTTGCATTGTTTTTTTGCTCCATTTTCTTGTTAAATTCTTTGCAATGTCTTGATGAAACTGTGAGTCAGAGTGATGTGCTTAACTTTTGTGAGGTGATAAATCTGAGTTTCTGACAAGGGAGAAAGCTTTCAGGATATAGTAAGAATCTGGGTCTCTGTTTTCATCATATCACTGAAAAAACTTTTCTTTTATAACTCAGGAAAGATCAGTCTGTAGCCTTTGTGTCAGTGTGAGCAAATATAGATTGCTTCAATTCCTTTCATGTAGTTTATCTATCTAGCTCCCTGGTCAAACCTATCTCCTAGGGGTAGGCACACTTTTTGGCTCGAGGGCCACTTCTAGGTATAGAGATTGTATGGTGGGCCATAAATGCTCATGAAATTGAGATTGGATTGCAGGAGGGGGTGCGGGCTCTGGAGTGGGACCAAAAATGAGTTTGGGAGGGTAGGGGTGTGAGGATGCAGGATCTGGGATGGGGCTGGAGATGAGGGGCTTGGAGTGCAGGAGCGGGTTCTGGGCTGGGGACTGAGAGGTTTGGAATGTAGGTGGGGAATCAGGGCTGGGGCAGTGGGTTGGGACATGGTGGGGGTGATGGCTCAGAGGTGCAAGTTCTGGGTGGCACTTACCTCAAGCAGCTCCCAGAAGCAATGGCATGTCTGCCTTCCAGCTTCTGTGTGGAGGCGTGGCCAGGCAGCTCTGCTGTGCCTCATCCCTCCGCAGGTGCTGCCCTGCAGCTCCCATTGACTATGGTTCCCAGCCAATGGGAGCCTCAAGGGGGCAACTTGGGGCAGGGGCAGCATGCAGAGTGGAACCCCGTCTCTGCCCCTATGCATAGGAGCTGGAGTGGGGACATGCCACTGCTTCCAGGGAGCTGCGTAGAGCAGCCTCAACCCTGCTCACTGGCTGGAGTGCTGGAGCAGGACAAGCTCCAGACCCTACTTCCCAGTGGGAGTTCCAGGGCCTGATTAAAGCAGCTGGTGGGCCAGATCGGAGTGGGTGGGGGGGCATAGTTTGCTCACCCATGTCCTAAAAGATACTATTGTTAATCCTTGGGCCAATCAAGACAACAGGAGGAGCAATGGGAGTCACAAATCAAATAGACGCAGTCCATGTTGTTTTTAGCTTTGTAGAGGAAGTAGCAACTACAAAGCTGAAAATGAAGCTGAGGATTTCAAGTAAATGTAATCTTTCTAATTCTGGTCAGTTCTGATCACCTTTACCCAAAACGAGTGTTTTAAACTGGCTTGCTATCTTCCAAACTGTGGTGATGTTACATATTCTGAAGTACTTTGCTTGGTTGTTTATTAACTGCCTTTGAACAATTTCTAGCAAAGATAATAAAAACAAAATCACTGTCAAATAGTAATTACTCTTTACATAGCATTTTTACACAAAGGGTCTCAAAGCACTCATGAGTAAGTACATTATTCCCATGCTATGAGTGCAGAATGATTATGACTTGCCAGAATTGATTGATTTAAATTACCAAGCGGACAGCTTTATTTAAATAATTGATTTTAATCAACTTTTCTATTTGCGCTTCATGTATTTTCTAAAAAAGGGTGCATTGGTTAGCATAAGCATAAAATATGTTGATTTACAACTAAATAGCACCTTTACACTAGATTTGGTACATCTCTTTGCTGCCTTGGAGGTTACACTAACTATACACATTTAAGCAATTGTGTAGCTTAATAGTTTCAGATTCTTATTAATTGTTCATTTTTAGTGTGTTAGAAAATGGTGAATGATATATTGCTTATTTACTAGATAATTAACTGTTCATGATTTATGTCAAGCTGCGTTAGTGCTAACTAGAATTTAATTAAACACAGCAGCATATTTTTTATTTAAATGTTTTAATGCATTATAAGAAGTTTAGGCCTTGCCATATTTTGTATAAAATTCAGCTATTATTTTAAACAGATTTAGAAAAGGAAAATGTATTGTAATTACAATAATTAAAAAATCCAATTTAAATAAAAATCAATTTTTTATTTTTCAGAAAAAATCATTGATTTTTATCCATATGGTGACTTGCCTGGGGTTGTCAACACTCTAACTGCACAAAACCGAATACCTCTGTCCCTCCCCTCCCCCCTGAATCTCCACCTCTCTCCCCGAGTCTCCATCCCCCACTCCAGCTTTTCTCCTTCTGTTGCTTGCCCTCCCCCACTCTCATTAACTTTCACTGGGCTGGGGCAGGGGGTTGGGATGTGGAAGGGGGTAAGGGCTCCAACCGGGCTGTGGGATCCAGGGTGGGGCCAGAAATATGGCGTTCAGGGTGCAGCAGAGAGCTCTGGGTTGGGGTGGGGGCTGCAGGAGGGGGCTCAGAGCTGGGGCAGGAGGGTTGGGTTGTGGGCTCTAGGAGCTCATTTGAGTATGGAAGAGGGTTCCAACCTGTGGTAGGGGGTTCGGGGTATGGGATCTGGCTGGCTGGCACTCCTTGCCTGCCCTGCCTCCTTGCCTCTCCCGGAAGCGGCCAGCATGTCTGGCCAATAGGTGTAGGCACAGCCAGGCGGCTCTTCATGAAGTATGCTGCAGGCACCGCCACCACAGCTCCCATTGGCTCCAGTTTCCGGCCGGTGGCAGCCATAGTGGCGGCACTTGGAGTGGGGGCAGCGTGTGGAACTTCCCTGATCACAGCTGCACCTGGGGCCACCTCACCCACATCCATCCTATTCAATGGCTTGTGCTGTTTGTTTTCTAACGTGCTGAATGCGCAATGCTATGTACTTTATCATCATAAAATGTCTTGTGTTGCTGCACAAAGTATATTAGTTGACTTAGCATGGTAATTGTGGAGCACTACTATTGGTTTCATAGCCTGAAGCAGAATCTGTAAATTTGTAACGATAGTTTGTGTAATTAAAAAGAAAAAAACCTCCATATATCCTGATAACAAGCAATAAATAAAAATTAAATGAATCTGAAAACATGCTAGTTGCAAAACACACTGGAAAAATCATGAAATCGGAATTATGTAGTTAGTATTGTCATGATTGACAACTGTGAATGAAATGACATGACATAGCTGGAGATGATGATGCGGCTTCTGCTTTCCAATAGGACAAAGTAAATGGTCATGGACGCTTGCTGCTCTTTCCTTAACTCTCATGTGCAGAGTTTTTCAGGGATCTGTCATGCCTCCCCCTTCTTCAGTGTCTGAGACCTCTAACAGGCGTGAGATTCTCTTGGCTCTGCTGTCCATGCTATGCAAATAGTACACCATTATATATAATTTCCCACTGCATCCAGTGCCAGGACAAAGGTGGTGATGTGCTTGTAGGATTTGAAGGGGAAACAGGATGAATCTAGGTGACAAGAGTAGGAGACCAGATAAGAAATGGTTAAGGGTTTTTGTCATGGGAGCAGAGAAAACTGATTGCATAAGAGGGCAAATTTTCATAACCTAATGAAGAAAAACTGGCAAGATTTAGTGATTGACCTCCTGAGGGGGGGTCAGGGGGGCTACAAGGAATGGCTAAGTTACCATCCCATTGCACAAGTTGGACAGTGGATGTTAGAGAGGAGAGAAAGAAAAGAGTGTCTGGGAGGAAAAATGAGTTCATTTTTGCTGTGTTTTAAACCTGTGACAACAGGTTTGAGGAAAGGTGTCTGAGAAGCAAGACTGATCTGGGGATTGTCAGGAGCTGAATAGTCTTTCCATAACCTCTCCTCTATTTTCACACTCCTGTTCTCCCTCAATTATAACTCAAACACTGAATGGGAAAATGAATCATATAAAAAAAAACCAATTGTAAACTTTGATTTCTACTTCCCAAAGATGTATCTTTTCTTGACCTTGCTTGTTGGCAATCAGGAATTGAAACAAAACCAGCCTTTTTTAATATCTTGGATTTCACCTTGGATGAAACAAAGTAGTAATTGACCTAAAAAGATTGTTTCAGTAGTGATGTATTTGACTGAAAGAATGTTGAATCCATTCCAGGACAGTTGTTTTCACAAAAGAATTAGCAAACAGAAGAAGGGTAGTGTGGATACCAAAAGCTGATTTAATTACTGCTGTGGCTCTAGGTTGACCTAAAGTCAACCTAATTTTATAGTGTAGACAAGCCCTAAGCTATCCTTATAAATTTACTTCTGGTTGTATCTCTGCCTCTGATAGCTTAAAAGGGTACTATTAATGGCATTCTAATAAATTTTTAAAATGTATAGTAATTTTAGGTAATGCACCGGATCCTAAGTCCCTGTCCCAACTCTTGTTGTTTTAAGATGTCATCTTATTTTTTTTAAACTTTTCTCTTATATTGGTGTGTGAAATATCCCAGGGATGAATGATGAAGTTGAGTATCTACAAAGTGTTGTTAAATGAAAAGTAAATAAATTGAAAACTAAAGATTTAAAAAGATTAGAGAAGTAAACTTTGTGTTTCTAAAAACAGGCAAAAATTTCTCAGGCAAGGTCTTTACTACAGACTTGTATCAGTATAACTACATTGCTCAGAGGTGTGAAAATCCATACCCCCGGCAACTTTAACTCTGCCCCATAAGGAAACCCTGGAAGAAAAGTTTTAATGTTTTTAAAAATCAGTTTAATCCATTATGGGACAGCAAACAATTATACAATTCAGTTATATAATCGGAATAATTGTGACATATTCCCTAATATTTTTTATCCTAAATAGTAATATATCCTCTTAACCTTAACTCCATCTTAATGTAGTTTTTCATCTGGGTATTTAGGAATGAAGGTAAAAATGTATAGTATCGTAGTCTTTTAGTAGTGCATGATAGTGATGCTTTAGTTGCATACATCAATAATAATTTCTAACTGTAGCATGCTTAGTTATCTACCTTCATGTGCTCACTCCATTTCTCTCATTCTCCCTTTTCATGCTACTCTGACAGGTTGCGTGGACTGACAGACAAAGCAAACATTAAGTTCTGAAAGTGGATCTACAGCTCCTCACCTTGAAATACAGATACAGTTTTATAAGAGATCTTAGTTGATTAGCTTAAAAGCTTAGGAACTGTTTAATTCCAAGTACAGCACTTTGTTCTAAACTTTAGTGCTCAAAAGAAAAAGAGCAATGCAGGTGCATTTCCTAAAATAGTACCCTTTGCTTAACTTGTGGAGGCAGAGAATAAAGAGCTCAGATCAGCTTTCATGTTCTGTGTGCAATAATTTGGCTTCAATGGTGAATAATAGAAATACTGCAAAGCACAACATTTGTATGGTTGTAGCGTTCTGTTGTCCAGATTGCTAGTGTAATAGGCTAAAAATATTACTCTAGGTGTTGGTATTTAGAATATAACTACTCTGAATGAGTACTTCATACTGTGCATGAATATTTACGTTAACTGTGTATTAGGTGGACTTTAGACCAGACTAGTGAATTATTTTTATACGTGTTCAGTTGGCTGTGCTATGCAATGAATACTGAACATGCTGCAATCGAGGGTACTGTAACTGCATAGCAAAAGATGTTAGCATGACGTTCTTGAATCACAGCTCTTATTTTTCAAGAGGAATGAAGGAAAGTTACAGCCCTGGCTGAGTTCTTTCTTGTCATCTGACACCAGGCTGCTGTCTTGGCACAAGGTTAGAATTCTGCATGCTTCATGCTTCCTGGGTCTGAGTAGCATCTGAGGCCAGACTACAAGACAGGCACACTCCTGGGGTTACAGATTCCTACCTAGTACCCATTCTTAGGATGTGGGGCCCAGTTGACCTAAGCCACAAGATCAATACCTATTTGCTTAAGGGGTTGGCTACAGTGACATTTTACAGCGCTCTAACTTGCTGGCTCAGGGGGGTGAAATATCACCCCCCTGAGTGCAGCAAGTCTGAGTGCTTTAAAGCACTAGTGTAGACAGGCTACAAGCACTGGGAGCTAATCCCCTTGTGGAGGTGGATTACCAGGAGCGCCGGGAGAGCTCTCTCCCAGCGCTCGTGCGCGACCACACTTGAACTTCAAAGTGCTACCGCGGGAGCGTTCCTGCGGCAGTGCTTTGAAATTTCAAGTGTAGCCAAGCCCTAAGACCACAAGATCCCCAAGTCTCCCAATAGTGTAAGCATGCCATTCTCAGAGCATCACCCTCATGAGTGCTCTACTTTATAATTTATTTCATCAGACTACTTGACAGTTAAAGCAAGGAACATGCAGACTTTGGAAAGGAATGTCATAACTATACACACTTTCTTCATAGAAATGTACAAGAGTTAGCTCCCCTTTCCCTCTTAAAGGTTTCTGGCATAGAAGGTTATTTCAGCTAATAAATCATTAACCAGTCAATAGTCTTGATTGGTAGCCTCCAGTTGTTCTGCTAGGGCAAGTCTATTCAATTGTTGATAATCCTTGATGTTCCTTTTTCAGTTTCTTAGACATTGTCTATTTTCTGCCATATGTGGAAGATTTTAATCCACACAGAAGGTCATAGTCAGCAACAGTGTTCATTAACTCACATGGAATTCAAAAATTTACGTAAAGTTCCCAAACTTTCAGTACTAGCTTCAGTGTAAATAATTCAGTTTCTGGATTTCTTGATGCAAGAAGTCATATTAAAATCTTTTGCAGTGCAGTTATTTCTGATTCCACCATGGTCAGTATGCCTGAGTTGTCAGTTATTGTCACTTTTCATATTCGATGCAGTCAGTATCCAGGATAACTGCTTGTAAACTTCACTTGAACTTTTACGAAAGGATGGGGTCATAATCTGCTCAGTTAGAACGATCTTGCAAGTATGTTTTTGAAATGGAGAAACGATTGGGCTTTTTGGTGCTAGTGCTATGAGACTCTCAAGTGTGAAGTCTCGCTCTGGAATTGGTCTGATACCTAGTAATGACCAGGAGGGAACCCAGCAGTGGCTCAGAAGAAGTGATTTTGTAGCAACAGGACACTGAGCAGCAGCACTAGCTGGAGGAGCTCCTTCAGGATAAATGAGAGAAAGAAGGGTGTCACCACATGGCAAGGATTTTGTCTATATTAGAGAATTTTGCAGGATTGAGAATAATCCCCCATCCCAATTGAAAATGCACCTTATGACCCAAACTAGTGCTTCAGTGGATTGTCAGGGACCAAGCAATGTCCTTGTAGCTTTTGATGTTGTTTAAGGCTCAATCATTACTTAGTCCTGATAAATTTAGTACCAGTCGTTTGCTGGCACAATTGTTTGAAATAGTCATCCAATCACAGGAGGAAGTGGAGTTACCAGTTCTTCTCTATACTGTCTCATCTAGTGAACATCCCACTCCTTGAACATTGTGGTCTGTTTCAATCTTCTACTAATTTGACCTAGATAATATGAGCCTTATTGGAGGGAGGGTAGGTTTTACTGGAAAATTCAGATATTTTAATCATGACCAGTTGCTGGTAGCTACATGCTCCCATGGGCCTACATACATTCCCAAAGTAAAATTGCATATATTTAGGGATGAAGCCCTGATTTGATATCTCAGACTTGCCATGACCTGCCTTTGAGAGCAGAGAGGTCCAAACTCTTTCCCACTCCCTTGGAGTCTTTGTTTCTCTTAGTGTCCCCTTTTTAACTTCTCCAGTGTTTTAATTATGGAGACATATATCCTTGAAGTTCTATTTAATGCATCATATTTAGAGGCACTAGACTCCTCTCATTTTTATTTTAAAAAAAATCTGGTTGCTTGTTTAGAATAGCTTGTATTTTCAACTGTGCGTGATGCAGTGTGTATTATTGCTCTCCTTATTAGCCTCTTGAGCTACTCTATTATTCCTGACTGAGACGCTTGTGATGATATCTTTAAAGGAGGAAAAACTACTTGCTTTGTAGTTCTGTTTCTTTGAAGATATAATCTTGCAAAATTCTCCCTGTTGCCCAAGTCCAGTCAGGAGCTCTCTTTTGAGATCGTCTTTAGAGTTCTGCATAGTTGAATGTTTTTCTTCAGCAAAAGGAACTGACAGTTGAAGGCACTAATGGGTTGTACAATTTGCAGTGCATGATGGAAATGTTATGTTTAGGTAGGCATGAGGACAGGGAAGAAAGGGAGATGGGATTTGCAGCTCTTCTAAACTCTTTAGATTTGGGTGTTCCTGACCAGTCTTTCTCTAGAGATTTGAGATCAGATTGAGAATCCTGACAGTTCCTCAAAGAAGTAGAATATCAAAGGAAATAATTATCCATTGTTTGATACCTTTTGAAATTTCTTATAGAAAAATATTCAATATGTTGGGAAGTAAATTGTTTTTTCCTCCTCCCAAATAGAGAGGTACAATACTGTCCATGTTTAGTAGTTTTCCATGTGCAAATACTTGTATTTAATAAAGTGAGTTTATTCTGGAGGGCAGGGATTATTGTCATCTAGAATGAGAACTACACCTGTAAGGGAAATTCTGGATAGTTCTGGTTTACTAATTTTTTTTGAAACCTCAGTTAACTTCTCGATCCATTCCTTGCTTCAAGTAAAACTCCAGACAAAAATATGCTCTAAAAATTGTATACTTATTGTTTATTGTCAAAACTTGTTTCTATATTCTACTTATGGTAACAAGTATGTAGTTTGGCTGCTGCTGAGTAGTACCCTTTGTCTCTGTTTCAGGATAATTGCATCTGTATTTCCACTCTTTGGTCCCTCATGGGCACCCAGTTAAAAGTTTCTGTTTCCCAACTGCCACCTCCCCTGGGTGAAGACGTGTATCTCACTGTGGCACTCTGTGCTTTAAAACAGCACCCAGGAACCCCCATATTCACCACTGTCATATAATTGACATGTTTTATACATAATATATCTTGTGAGGTATCATTTTAGAAGTCTTGACCTGTTAAACATTAATATCCTGTTGGATTATATATGAAGCTATGAAGTTTGGCTATGTGTGTGTTACTGAAATATGTCGTGAGGTTAGGAACACCAACAACCAGCCTTGCAGATGCAACTGTGGAGGAGCCAGACGTGCTGATGGCCCATTAAAGGGAATCCATGCTCCTAAGGATTATCCCAAGAATGGAGACTTCTCACAGATAACACACAGGGAAAGGAGACTGCTTCACACGTGTCATAGCTAAGGATCTTTCCAGCAAGCTGGAAGAAACTATAAAAGAGGGGAAATGACATCATCACATGGCCTCACTCCCCCTACAACTCAACATCTGGAAACACATGTGAAGGACAAAGATTGAATGGAGGAAGGTGATCCTGGGTTGGAGGAGATTTCCAGCTTGTGTAATGAGGATCTGTAACTTGCTTGTACTATCTATCAGGGTGAAACACTGCTTGTTTCAAATCCTGTTTAGTTTATAGACTTTAGACTTTTATTATTTCTTAGGTAATCAGCTTTGATCTCTACACTCACTACTTATAATCACTTAAAATCTATCTTTCTGTAGTTAATAAACCTGTTTTATATTTTACTTAAAACAGGGAAAACCGCATGTGTTTTGGTTGAAGTGGTTGGGAAATCTGCTCAGATTACAAAGGCTGGTTGCACATCCACTTTCCTTTATAGAAACTTAATTACGCTGTTCCAATGCAAGACTGCACAATTCTGGGGTACAAGGCAGGGGAGATAGGGGGAATTGGCGGGAGCCTTTCTATAATCGGTTAATGAGTGCCTGGGAGAAGCATTTATGCAACACAGTTGGGTGTGTCCCTGTTTGTGGATGTCTGTGTAAATTCAGTACCTGATAGAGGTTTGTGGCTTAGCAACAGCATCACAGTGTGAGAGGGAGCCCAGGTAGATCAGACAGAGGGTTCAGCAGTACCCCAGTTATATGTTATACGTCGGGAACCCCGTCATATTCATTTGCTTCTGAACTGGACTTTTAAGGCTGTGCAGCTTCTTGCCTTATTCTGTAATATTCCCAGCAGTCCAGTTTGCCTAAAAGTCCAGTGCCTGTGTTTTGCTTTCTCTACAAGGGGTGTGACCAGCATGTCACCAGCAGTTATAAGTTACCACACAGCTCCTTCTAAGTAAGCATATTTATTCTTAAGGTAAAAGCATTACAAAGAAAGCATATAGAACAATAAAACAATCTATACACATGCTGGGCTCTGGGAGAATGGGAATGCAGGTGTCTGTGCTCTGGAGGCACCACACAGTCCCCTCCAGCACCCTGGAACTGGAACTGGTTGTTTTAGGGTAAAGAGGTCTTTAACTCTCTTTACTCCTGGGGGAATCTTTTTTCTGTCGCTTGTATTATTGACATATTTGTTGATAGGTATTTTGAAACAAATTACCAAAATAAATGAAACTGGAGTGATAATATTGTGTCGTTTTGACAAATAAAATATGCAGAATTTTTCAGAATTTTAAAATATTGTTTGCAGAATTTTTAATATTTGGCCCAGAATTCCCTGAAGAGTAACCCTTTAACTCCCAGTGTGGGGTTTATATGTCCCTCCATGATGCCAAACAAATTACAAAAGGTGGGCCCTCAGACTATTAAGGTTGCTTTATTATATTAAAGGTCTGTTCAATCAACCATAAGATCTACTAGCAGTTGAATGTAACTTGTGCTATCTGCAACATATAAATTGAGTGGAAAAAATCTTAACATCTTAATATGAGTGTTTACACATATTACGCTTCTGAACTATTAAAGAATACAAAAGCACACCCCAGTTTTCTATAAGGAAAAGGTCAAAAGGATTCTCCAGTGTAGCTTTTCCTATTGGCTTGCCTTTATGTGCAGCTACACAAGAATCTCCTTCAGAGCTTGTCTTTGTTAGAGAGCATGAGCAGCACATCTGACCTAGGGGCCTTTTGCACCCAGTTGGGAAGGAACAAAATTTGTCCCTAAAGTCTGTGACCATACCAGAAAAGGTTACTGCCAGGTTCTTATGGCTTTCCCTTTTACTATACAAAGCACATGACTTAAATTTTTCACAGAATTTGACCAGCATAATTTAATTTTAACTATTGCTCAAGTGTTTAGTCAGCAACTTTTTATATTCCATCTTCTTCAAATTTATCTACCCATACTATAAAATGTAGAATGCCTATTGACTATAACAAAAAAAAAATCTTGTAAATATTCAGTGATATGTACAACATTTTGTATGATGTACATCAGATTTTAAGATTGGGAATTTAGGTAGTGACTTTGTTTAAAATAAATAAATAAAATATATCTATGAAATTCGATGCTAGGTTGCTGTACATGGTTAAACTCATGGTAAGGCTTCAGGGAGGAAAGGGCAGTTGATAAGATATTGGTAAACTTGTTCTCTGCAGAAATGAGACCTTTAGTCACTTTAAATGGAAAAGGTAAAGCTTTTAATGTTTGGTGCAGTGCATGAAATCTTAACTCTTTTAAAATCTGAAAGTAAACCTAATACAGCTGAGAGTAGGGAAATTGTCTTTTCAAGAACATGTGATGCTTAAAAACATAACTCTTTTAAGGGTATTTAATAACTTACTGATTTATCATATGTTCCAGGAAATCTACTTATAATTTTGATATTGGCATTAAAATACATGGTAACCATCTGAGTTGTGAAAACCTGACATACAGTTTAATAAACATTGAGAAAAAGGGTCTTCCATTCTATTTTAATATGACTCAGATAAGTATAGCAAATAAGAGGGATGTCATTTGTTACCTGAGAGCAAGTAGAAGAATAACAAAATTATTTTTATAGTAAAATAAAATCTAAATGTGTGGTTTTATTTTGTTACTCATGCTGACTCAACCGTTCTAACATGTTGTGTATTTGTAATTTACAAGACTGTTTGACACCTTAATAATGATTTAAATTCTTAATCTTTTTATATATTAAAAAAATCAAATCTGGAGCATGCATTAGCAATGATGGCCGTTCTTCCAAATTGCAGGGAATGAAATTGGACCTGACAAAGCATCTATCTTCCATTCCAATCTGTGCCTAAGGGTGTTTTTCAGATAGGACAAACATGTAGTCTGTCTGACTATGGCTGTGCAGATTGCCAGGTCTTGCCGCCACCTCATCAGTGAAATTGCAACCTGAAGTCAGCAGTTTCTATACTTAAAATCTAGTTTATCTGCAAACTGCCTATATGTATACCCTTTAATAAAGCTAATTGAAGACTGCAGAAGGTAAGTCAGCTGAGCTGGAGAGGCCTGGGATGGGAATATCAGTAGCTCCACAGCATGCTTCCTATAGACCTCTGGCATCTCTAACGGGCTTGGAGGACGCTCCTCCTGTTCATGTGGGTCATAAGGGGAACATTAAAAGATTGATGTAGAGTTTCATGTGTTTTTTCTTCCTGTGAGCTTTAGTGCCAAAGTCCTTTTTTCCCCTTACTCTGTTAAAAATTGAATTAAAATGAGGATGTTATGATCTTCATAATAGTTTAGAGAAGAATCTGCATTCAGAATATTCTACACACTTGTGGTCTTTAAGCAGAAGAATATGCAGTACAGGCTCCCTAATAAGATCAGTATAGACCTAATATTTGGTGTTCCCAGAAAATTATCTTCTACCCATCACTAGATCTGCAGGGACTACAAGTCCCAGAGATAGAGAAGTGAGACTATATCACCTCCTCAGGGAGGTTGCCCTGCGTCTAACTTTTGAAACTTTCTGCTTGGACTGAGCATCAAGGAATTCTGTCTCAGATGATCGCTAGTCTGGATATTGTGGAAGATTGAAAGGATGAGCCTGTGATATCTGGGGATTCTTTGTCTGTCCAGGATGATTACAGGACCTACTCAGAGTAACTAAAGAGCGTAGCTCCTGAACCACCTCAACCTGAATATCAAGTGAGGCAGAGTTCCCACAGATTGGTAGGCATACAACATATATGTGGTAGGATATTCTTTAGTGGCGCTGCCTATAAATTAAATCATTCTAGAGTGCACAAAATCTTTGTGGCAAATGCCATCTTCTCTGCCTCCAACAGCGAAGAGGGCTGAGGGCTTGGCTACACTTGCAGATGTAGAGCGCTTTGGGTTAAACCCGCCTTTGGAGAGTGCTCCAGGGAAAGTGCTCCAGTGTGTCCACGCTGACAGCTGCAAGCACACTGGCGTGGCCACATTCGCAGCACTTGAAGCGGCATTGGGAGCGGTACATTATGGGCAGTTATCCCACTGAGCACCTCTTCCCATTCTGGCGCTGTGACTTGTGGGAGGCGGGCGTGGGGTGCGGGGCATTCTGATCCTGTCCCAATGCCCCGTGATGCATCGCTTCTCATCCCAGCAATCCCTGTGTTTTCGTCCACATTTGGCTCCATCTTTCAACGGTTTCTTTGCGTCGCGCTCTGTCTTCTCTTTCAGTCGGCAGGAATGGAGCCTGAACTGCTGAGAAGCATGCTGACGAGTCTCGCCAGCACGTCTCGTTTGGCAGTCGAGTTATCCCTTAAGATCCAAAGTGACACTGAGGATGACTCCGACGATGATATCAAGTTGCGTAATGCACATGACATAATTGCTTTTCTCATTCACGGACATGCTCTCCACTGTGGAACGCCACTTTTGGGCTCGGGAAACAAGCACTTAGTGGTGGGATCACATCGTCATGCAGGTCTGGGATGATGAGCAGTGGCAGCAGAACTTTCGGATGAGAAAAGCCACTTTCCTGGAACTGTGTGCTGAACTTGTCCCCACCCTGCGGCGCAAGACCACGAGATTGAGAGCTGCCTTACAGTGGAGAAGCAGGTGGCTATTGCAATCTGGAAGCTGGCAATTCCAGGCAGCTACCAATCGGTTGTTAACCAGTTTGGAGTGGGAAAATTGACTGATGGAATTGTGTTGATGCAAGTTTGCAGGGCCATTAATCGCATCCTGCTTAGAAGAACTGTGACTCCAGGTAACGGGCATGATATTGTGACTGGCTTTGCAAAAAGGGGTTTCCCTAGCTGCGGAGGGGCGATAGATGGGACGCGTATTCCTATTCTGGCACCAGACCATCTAGCAGGAGAGTATGTTAACCGAAAGGGTTATTTCTCCATAGTTCTCCAGGTGTTTGTGGATCACTGTGGGCATTTCATTGACATTAACGCAGGCTGGCCCGGTAAGGTGCATGACGCATGCATCTTTCGGAACACTGGCCTGTTCAAGAAGCTGCAAGCCGGGACTTTTTTCCCCAGACTAGAGGATCATGGCAGGGGAAGTCAAAATGTCCATTGTGATCCTTGGAGACCTCCTTTACCCTTTAGTGCTGTGGCTCATGAAACCCTACACAGGGAGCTTGGACAGCAGCCAGGAACGGTTCAACTACAGGCTGAGCCGGTGCTGAATGACTGTGGTGTGTGATTTTGGATGTTAGAAGGGCTGCTGGCGCCCTTTTTATGGGAAGCTGGACTTGGCCGAAGACAGCATCCCCGCGATTATATTCATGTGCTGTACCCTGCATAATATTTGTGAAGGGAAGGGTAAAAGCTTCACTCAGGCATGGGACTCAGAGGTTCAGCACCTGGAGGCTGAATTTGCACAGCCAGAGAGCAGGGCTATTAGAGGGGCCCAGAGTGGGGCTGCAAGGTTGGGCATGGCTTGAGAGAGCAATTTGAGGCTGAAAGCCACCAGTAATGTGTGGTGCTCTGCACGGGAGTTTAGTGCAGTGGCTGTGTTCGGTACACTGACTCGCAGTGCTTGTTGCTTTCCTGGGCTAAGGTATATTTTGCTTTATGCACTAATAAAGTATGTTTTCGAAGTAAAAAACTCCATTTATTGAAAAGAAGATTCATTTATTGAAAAAAACAAAGTAACACAAAAATACCAAAAGGACAAGGGGATCGGGTGGGGACCAATTCACTCACAGCCTTGAGTATGTCCTGATTTAATTCTCTGGAATCCTGTCTGGAGTGCTGTGCACTGAGTGCTGCACTTCAGGATGGCTATAAGGCATGTTGAGGGTGGTTGAGTGCAATGGATAAGGGTTGTAGTTTTTGTGGATGAGTGGTGAAGCTACGGGTGTAAGAGGCAGCTGGGGGCAGATTGTGAAGAAACAAGTCTCTACAGTTCTAGTAAAGGCTGAAAGAACTTGTCTGGACCTGGAATTAAAGTAGCTGAATTTTTAACAATTCAGAATTATTTAACATAGGGACATTTGCTTTTGCATTATAGCAGACTGTCAAACGTATTCATAGCCTTAGAAAAAACTTAACTGCACATAGTATAGTTTCTAGTCACTAGTGGTACTGTGGAGTCAGCTTACTTTCAGCAGTGGTGACAGTTCGTTAGCTTGATGATATCTCTATGACTCTTCATCAAGAGAGTTGGTAGTAGCAGAGGCAGTCTCTGGGTGGAAAGGAGAGTGAATCGCCAAAGAAGAGATTTTCTATTGTGTCCTATAATAGGGTTAGAAAAACTACAGCTGATAAATTCTTTCTAATTAGCAAGTAGAAATCCTAAAAACTTGCTGGGATTTATGATTGTATAATAGTCTGAGGTGTTTATAATCAATGAGGATTTATCTCTGATTATCCTAGTTTAGAAATTACTGGCGAGAAGGAAGAGAACTAGGCTAATATACTACTAATGGTGCTGGAACAGAAAAGATCATGTTCATGAATATCTCCTGCATTGCCTGCAAGGTTCTTTTTGCATAAATACCAGTGAAAGATCTTCTCTCAGAAAGTGCTTGTCTCCATCCTGGTTCAGGTTATGGTCTGGCTCATAGGTAGGCTTTATTAAATCCAGAATATTCACCATAAACACATAGATTCACTGCTGTCTTGGTTAAATCACTTAACCTCTTTTGTTTCTCCATATGTAAAATGTGGATAAATACCCGTCTATCATGGGTGCTCTGAGACTTGCATAGCTTTTGCAATACACTTTCAGGTCTTATAGTCGGTTCTCTAGAAATGCAAAGTAGAAGAACATATAAATATGGCATTTTAAAGCTTGAATTTTGTGGCAGTGGGTAGTGAATCTGATTTATTCCGTAAGCTGTAAACATCCTTATGAGTTCATAGACCCTGGTGAACAGAGAGACAAATAAACAGAAAAGCAGCTATGTTCGTAGTGTCTATTCTAAAAATGCAGCTGAATATATTTACCAAATGGAGGGCAAAATCAAGCTATAGTTATGTTTCTAATAGTATCTTGTAATAAAAGCTTGTTTATAATTTCTGTCTAGTTTGCTGTCCTGTAAGTTGTCTCTATCTTATTGTTTTAGTGTAACATTTACTTAACTAGACTACTTTTAAAAAAATCTGATCTGTCCAGTCATTTGTCATGTGGTTTAGATTGGCTCCTCTGATTAAATAAATATACAATTTTTTAAAATTACTGTCTGTGCAGCATACATAGAAAATACTATTTCTAATACAGTAATTAGAATTGAGAACTTTTCCTTTTCTAATTTTTTAAAACAAAATGTAGACTCCGATTACATTTTGGATGCTGAATCCTAGTAATTGCTTTGTTTTGGGCATTTAGTTATGTAAAGATATTACATTGACAAGTCTGTAAACAAACTAATAATAAACTAAGCATAGCATTTAGGAATTTGGCATTGTTGTGTTTTGAGAAGTGTAACCTTTAAATCTACATAAACTTCTCTGCCTTTTACTTCTGCTATGTTCGTAGATTCCAGAAGGGCTTCGTGTATGGACTTCCTGCCTTGGAGGTAGCAGAATATTCAGCAGAAGGTAAAGAAAGAGGAGTGCTGCCTTCTGGTGTCATTGTATGTTTGCTGGGGTGCCTGGCATTGTGTGGTGATCTATTAGAAAGAAGAAACCATATAACAAAAAGTGCAGTGGTGTTGAAAAGTGTAAATCGGACAGTGACATTCTGGTAATCCAAACTTTGTGTAAAATTATTTGCATAAATTAAGTTCCAGGTGAGATAATGAAGCACTGCAAATGCTCCTTCCCTGAAAACTAAAGCGGTTAGAACTTATTTTCAAGATTAAAAGTATAGAAACAAAGTGCTAAGTATAATATCTTTTCAAGGATGTCCGTTGTGCTTACTGTGAGATATTTCCTGCTTTCCCTAACATCTGTTATGTTGTGTAGGAAAGACTGCCACTTGTTCCAGGATTGGGCTGAATACTTCAGATGTGGCATATCATCTTTCTCACTGATGTTAAATGTGGATTTCTTGATATCTTGAGGGCTTTGACATTTCCTCTTCATCTGCATCTCAGTCACATCCCATACCCCTGGCTCTATTTTCAAGGCTTCTTACACACTGAAATATCTTACTACTTTTTTGGCCAGAGCTTGAGTCCTCTTTCGAGAATTTCTTTTCTGGTGAGCCTGCCATCACCTAATTTGGGTCTTGGCTGCTAGCTTCAAGGTAAGATGGAAGTAGCTGCTCTAAAGCTGTAACTACTGTACATGAAAGGCACAGATTATTCACTTTCTGTATTAAATGAAAAATGATCTTTGTCTCATTAGATATAGCTGTGAGTGCTAAGTGATTAAACAGGTGTTTGCACCCTTGGGAAGAATAATTCTAGGCTGCAGTCCTTTAAAGCAAAGCTTTGTTTAAAAATTGATCATTAAGATCTCCTGCTGAGAGATCCATCTTAATGTTCTGAAGGTCCCAGAAAGCAAAACATAGTGTTTTAATTTATCTAATTTACAAGCCAGTGCAATTTCCAAATTGTTATAAATTCTATTGTCCTCTGCCTTTTGTTTTGTCTTCAATTTTATATTGAAAGTAAATGTTGCACACTTTTCCAGGTCATCGATGTATAAAGTGAATAAGATCTCTCCTACAATGGATACCACTCTTGTCATCTGAGTGGTGTTCTGTTTGTGTCAGATTTGCTTCAGTATTTTCTTAAATCATGGAAAATAAGTTTCCGGCATGTCTTTCACTTTTCTTTTTCTAATTTTTAGATATTTAAAGGTCCATGTACTTGACAGGCATGTGTTGAAGTACATAGTTTAATAAAATCTTAAGTATGTTCTTCATAGGTAGTATATTCCATTAGTGACAAATCCCACCATCACCTCCGCAGGTATGCCGGCTCATGCTGGTAGTGGAACTGGAATGGTGCCAATGTAGGGGAGTTCCAGGGCAGAATGCTGTGAGGCTTTGCAATGAATGGGTACTCCCTGTGTGCTGTGGAGCCTAGGGCTCTTCACAGCAGGGCTCTTTCTACATCACCTTACAGGGAAAGATTGGGAGTCAGGTTAGAACATGTGACTTCCTGGATCCATCAGCTTTTCTTCCTCGTACACTTCTGAAACACTGACCCTACAGTAGCAAGTATTAGGCCATTCTGCTGCTCTTCACATGGGGAGGATTCTTCCCTTCCCCAGCCTTCAAAGAACTAGTTAGCATACAAGCCAGATACTGTATTCTGCCTGTGTTTGAACATCAAAATTTGCACCATAATGCCGTGTCTGGTCTTGTTTAAAATGTCTCAAGTGAGGATGGAGTCTTCTGCCACTTCACTGAAGTGATTATTTAACAGTCTGAGATCAGATTTTCAAAGTGTTGGCTTTGATAGACTAAATTTTCTCTTCATTTTTTCTCATTCTGGTTACACCTAGCTACCTTAGGTTATTCCTTATACAGACGCTCCCTGACTTATGCAAGGTGTTCCGGAGCCTTTCTTAAGTCAGATTTTGTGCATGTCAGAAACGTATCTCCGACCATTATGCCAAAATAAAAACACCCCAGAACCTCCCACACCTATTTTTAGCTAATAGAACTTTTTCTGTGAGTGCGAATTTGCGTAAGTTGGGTCTTCCATAACCCGGGGCATGTCTGCATTTGTTGTTTACATTTTCATATGTTAATAGATGGTTGTAATTGATTCTCTTTAATCGTTTAACAGAATTGTAAACATTTCACCACTCCATTCCATCACATCCAGTATGAAAATACTGTTTAATTACCCTTTCCTTTCCCCTCCCCCCCCAAAACAAACAAACAACTTTCCTACTAATAGGAGTGAGAGGTCTTGTGGCCATAGTTGTTTGTTTTTTTCTCAAGTATCCTGTCATTTTTCTTCTGAACTCTTTTCTTACATATTTAAAAAAGTTTTCTTTTGTCAGTTTGCTTTCCTTTTTATCTACTTTTCTGAATTTTTTTCACTTAGCTTCTTTTTAAGATGTTTCAAATTTTCTTCTGCACCTGATATTTTATACTTTGCATCTAAATAGTATTTTTAATAGACTCATGAAGTAAGATCTCTTGAAGTGTTATAATGATTGCATAGGCATGCATTGCCTACCTTGTCTTCTTGCTTAAATTCATATCTGGAAACAATTTTGAAGTTTGAAGAGCTAGGCTTAGGTATGTCAGTACTAAGGACTGGATTGCAGTAAGAAAGTAGAGTGCAACTATATCAAAGCCAATACCTAAATAGCTGAACTTCTGCCTTCTTTGCTTACAATTCCCAACATAACAAATAAGGAATTGGAGATAAGTGAGCAAAGGAAAGACTTGCCTTCTTCAGACATTCCATTTGGAGATAAGAATAGAAAATCTGGGATCATTCAGTTGGCATTATGACTGTGAATGTATTTGGCACTGGGAGATAACCGTCAGTAGCGGTAGAAACAGTTGGGGAAAATCTTATTTTGTCTGCAATACTGGGGGGTGTGTGACCTAATGTTGGCAATAGACCACTGTGGGTACATAGTTATGAGTCTATATCCAGGGACTTGCCTAGGCAAGTGTTTCACCTGTGATCACTGTCTTCATGATATTTCATTGAAGGGGGCTGTGTATGGTTTCTGCCAAAAGCTAAGAACCCACTGGTTGTGACGGTGGTTGTGAGATGTATGGATGGAAAATATTTTATGTTCCAAAGTGCTAGAAGTGAAATTTCAGTTGAGGCAAGGTTTTCTCGGAGCCAACTCAGTCAAGAATGAGAACAATTGACATTGTTGGACCCAGCCTAGCTAACTGTTTATAGGCTAGACGAGGCTTGGGCCTTTACAAAGCACAACAGAGCCTCAGGAAAAAAAGACCTTGACTAGGTGGACTATTGGGGCAAACTAAAGTTAACGAAACATCTTGGTCATTGAAGAGAGAGTTAAAGGGCATACAGTAGTATCCATTACAGTGGTGACACTCTGACAGTGTGAGTGTCTCATGAAAAGTGTATTCCAGTTCTCTCTACTGGAAAAGCTCTGTACAGACTGACAATTGGGTGAGAGATAGCTTATTAATTACAAAAGGAATCTTGTTAATAAGTAGGCTCTGGATGGTGTTTTATATTTTTTTCTTTTATCTGTCACCATATATTTACAATCCTTATACTTGTTTTGATTGAATCTTTATCTTAAACTTTGTCAAATAAACTTCTGTTTGGTTTTGCTACATATATGACTAAGTGCTGTATGCTATGGATAGTGCTGAACTGAGGTGAAGCTAGTGAACTGAAGGCACTGTTTCCACCGAAGCAGTGAATCTTTGTGCATTGTAGGTGGCCGGAAGTTGAGGGACTGGGCACTTGAGTGTAACGGAGAGAGTTGTACAGATTGGTAGGAGGGTCCTAGGCCCAAAGCAGAACTTAGGAGGCTATTTATCTCCATAGATTTAGTCACAGGTTGTTTGCTCTGCCCCATGGACTCACTTAGGAAGCCTGAAGGCTGAGGTGTTGCTATCCTGCGGAGCCCAGAATGAGATGTTTGTGTTGCCAGTGGTTGATAGCCCTGGATGAGTGGGCACAGACAAACCTCCTTCTTGCTGTAAGTTGGCAGTAGTGATTCACCCTGTGCCTCTTGGTAACCCCAAAAGTGTAAGTGGAATAAGAGCTAGCTGATTGATGCACTTTTTGGGTAAGACTTAATTCAGTTTGGGGAAAATACAGAGAGACTAAATATATGCCTTTATTTGCCTTTTGATATTCAAGTTTGAAATCTAGGAGTCTTGTTGGATCAAGGGCTGCTTTTGTCTGTCCAAACAGTAGCTGAAAATGAGAACTTTTATCTTTCATTGGAAAGATGGCATCCTGCTTCCCAATCAGATGCGCATCTCCCCACCATTATTTGTGCTCGTTATTTCCATATGGAGCTATGACTACATGCTCTTCCTGGGGCTATACTTGAGAGCCACTTTAAAACTTTAGTTAGTAGCCAGTGTGGCTACTTGTTTAGCAGTGTGTCACTCCTGAAGCATGTTATACCTGTACTCCAAAGATTGCACTGGGTTTCCAGTTCATTTCTGGCTGCAGTCCAGAGTTTGGTGTTGATCTGTTCAAAAAATAAAAAAGGGTTTATAATTTATGTTCTAAATATCTTGGTGATCTCATTTCTGCTTATGCTTTACATCTGTAGTTGAGTAGCAGCTTGTGATATCGAGGCAAACAGTTGATAGATTTAAAAGTCACGGTACTGGCAATATAGTATTCTCGCTGAAAGGCCCTAGGCTCTAGCTTCCCACCTATCGTGGTCTAACATACAAAACCATTATTTCAGCTTTGTGGTTTTTGTTTAGGAGAAGTGAGTTGGAGATCTTTTAAATTATAATGATGGGCTTACAATATATTTTATTGTACATGCTACTAGAGTGGTGATAGGTGCACAACATAATCTTTAGTATACTATGCAGTCACTTCTATATTTTCTAGCTCAGATGTTCTCAAACTGGGGGACGCTGTGGAATGTATTCTGGTGGAGGGGAGGGGAGGAGAAGAATCCGTTCTGCCGTCAGAACTCGGCAGCCAAAGAGCGTTGTCTGCTGGCTAGGCGCCCAGCTCTGAAGGTAGTATCACCGCCAGCAGCAGCAGAGAAATAAACATGGCACGGTATGGCATTGTCACCCATACTTCTCTGCTACTGCTGGACGTGGTGCTGCCTTCAGAGTTGGGTGCCTGGGCAGCAGCTGCTGATCTCTGCTCTGCCTTCAGAGCTGGGCTATTATATGTACTTGTGTGATTGGGGAGGGGACAAACTACTACAGACACAAGGAAGGAGTGTTTGATCAAATAAGTTTGAGAGCCGTGTTCTAGCTGGTGATCAGTGGCTATTAGAGCTTGCGCTGGGAGAATAATCTTACAGAGCAGTCCCCTTGATGGAAATCATTAATCATGATCTTGTTATATACATGCTGAACTGTATTTAATGATATCCAGATTAAGCCTACTTGAATTCAAACTGAGGCCATTATGATATGTCTGAAACATATTCTGAATAGTGTAGATAAAATAGTATCAGAGATTACAACAATGAACTAATTGTCAAATCTACCTGATTTCTGTTACAGACACCGTGGTCTTGGGCAGGACTCTTCTAAGTCTCTGTCAGCTTATCTGAAATATGCTTTCTAATTCTTAGAGTACTGTGAGGCTTAGTACTAAAATTCTCTGAAATGTGTTAAGGATTTTAAGTATTATGTTCTTCTGAAATGAACATTTTGAAAGTAGACTTGTTTTTGGACTTGTGTGAGGAAAATGCAAAGTGAAAGTGGCAACATGAAGAAAGCATAAAGTTGCATTTTTCATTTCTGCAAGAGTACTTTATTTGGAAATAAACCAGTTTTTCCTTCCACTGTACAAATTAAGAAATATTAACCTTGAAGACTTACAGAGGTAGTTTTTGCCTAGTGATGGAGAGAAACTGTTCAAGCAGAGAGATCACCTCATATACTGTACCTGGTGTGGTATTTTACAATAGAAAGAACCTCCTGTCTATCATTTGCTAGGATTGAAGGCTTTTATATCTAGATGTTCCCCATGGCATTTTGCAAAGTCTGGAGCCAGGAAAGTTTCAAGCCAGGATACATGTTTCATGTAGTTCAGCTCTTTATAATGCTTTTATTTTTCATAAAATAACAAGGTTGATAACACTTCTGGCGCCAGAATAGTCCCTTAATACTACCCATAGTCTTGAATATGAGAATTTTAAAACTTCATAAATGTAAATATCTAGTAGTTGGAACAGCAGACACTTCAAAACAATGCTTTATTTTTGGAAAATCATTGGACGGAATTACTAGTGCTGTAGCCAGCTAAGGGAGAAACTTCTCTGTTAGTAAAAACAACTCTTATCTGATTTGTTGTTAATAGTCAAAAATCTGTGTATGACTAAGTTGCCGTCTTTTGGATTGTCCCAAAACTGCAAAACTACAGGATAAGAGTCTCTTGCATGACTCTTCGGATTTGTGGAGTGCATTATAAAGACAATTCTTGTGCCTCTTTCAATGAAAACTGCGCTCATACTCTTCCTCTTATAGAGATCTCACAACACTATTGTGGATATTTATACTGTGTTATTCCTATTGACTCTTAAGCTTATTAGATAATTCACTAGAACTTTCTTTTGTGTATACTGTAGCATCACACATTCAAATATTTTTTTTAAAAAAAAGTTGCTTAAAAGTTTAGATCACTAAAGATCAGGCAGTGTGTTTACATACTGTTTTCTTTTATCAAACCTCAACATTTAAAAGCATGGACATGGCTAGTTAAGGACATAAGAATGTTTGCATGGGAATATAAGATTTCTTATCTAATCTACAGAACTATGTATTTCATCAAAGTGCATCAGCCTTAACTGACTCATGGAATGTTGGGGGGTTAAAATGGCTTTTATCTGAAAGGATACTGATACATGGGAAATAGTAGGAGCTAAAATATATTTATTGGTTGGCAGTAGTTCTTTGGTGAAGTACTCAAAATGGCTGTTTCTTGATAATGTGTATAAAATAGGAGAAGTGTAAAACTAGTCGGTGGTTAAACTATGAACATGGATATGCATTTCAGGCTGAAGAATTTAGCATTAATGTGCACATATGTAATTTTTCTTAAGAAAATTTATACTTTGAAATGACTGAAAATAATATTTTATGGGAGTTAAGACTGTGGAGATGTTTATGTGACGAGCTGGGTCACAGAGACACCCTTGGGACTGTCACCTGATATGCTGAAACTACTCCTGAGCCCGTTTTTCCTATTAGCTTGGGACTCCAGAAACCTATTTTGTTGAGCCAGACATGCAAGCCTGCTGCAACACAGACCCAGGGTCTGAACCATGTCCCCAAAGTTGCAGGCTTTAACTGAAAACCATTTGGCAGGTACTCCTGTCTCCAGCACCCAGACCCTCCGCTCCCAATGGGACCCAAACCCCAAATAAATCTGTTTTACTCTGTAGAAAGCTTATACAGGGCAAACTCATAAATTGTCCACCATCTATAACACTGATAGAGAGATGCACAGCTGTTTGCTCTCCAGGTATTAATCACTTACTCTGGGTTGAATAATAAGCAAAAGTGATTTTATTAAGAATAAAAAGTAGGATTTAAGTGGTTCAAAGTAATAACAGATAGAACAAAGTAAGTCACCAAGGAAACCAAAACAAATCACGCAAGTCTATGCCTAATACATTTAAGAAACTGAATACAGGTGAAATCTCACTCGTAGAGATGTTCCAATAAGTTTCTTTCACAGACTAGACTCCTTCCTAATCTGGGCCTAATCCTTTCCCCTGGTACAGTTCTTGTTCATTCCAGCTCAGGTGGTGATTAGGGGATTTCTCATGACTACAGCCCCCTTTGTCCTATCCCCCCCACATTTTATATCTTTGGCACAAGGCGGGAATCCTTTGTGTCTCTCCAGGTTCCCATCCTTACTACTAAATGGAAAAGCACCAGGTTTAAGATGGATTCTAGTATCCTGTGACATGTTCACATGTCCTATGAGACTTCGGTACTCACCGGCTGGCATCCACGTATACAGGAAGTCTTACAAGTAAACAGAGCCATTTACAACCAGTTTCCTAGTTCAGGGGTCTCCAAACTACGGCCTGGGGGCTGGATCCGGCCTGTGGCTTCGATTTGTCTGGTCCTCCAGCTGAGCAGGCACACCAAGAAGCCGCCACTGGCCTCCCCCTTCCCTGCGAGCTGCTGCCGGTGGCCTCGTGTGGAGGGATGAGTGCACCCACGGCAGCGGCTGGAGGAGCAAAGGGGGGACGGGCGCAGCAGCGGCCAGAGGAGCAAAGGGGGGATTTTGCATATATTGAATTTTTTCAGTCAGTACGACCCACGAAGCCCCTTCAAAAATCTAATATGGCCCTCATCTCATAAAGTTTGGAGACCCCTGTCCTAGTTGATGGGAGCCATCAAGATTCTAAGCCGCCATTAATGGCCCCCACTTTGCATAACTACAATAGGAACTCTGAATTGTATTTCATATTTCTAATTTCAGATATAGAAATGATACATTTATACAAATAAGATAAACACAGTAGATTATACGCTTTGTAATGATACCTTACAAGAGACCCTTTGCATAAAGTATATTCCAGGTACATCATATTTACACTTATAAACATACAGGCATGTTGCGCAATTTCAGCTTTACGTGGTCCGCAAAAAAAAAAAAAAAAAAGAGTTTTTTTTTAAAAAAACTTCCTGCAGGGGGGCGCAATTTCGCCTCCTATTGAAGTGAATGGATTCTGGCTATATGCAGTAACCGCGGAATGGAATCCTCGCACAAGACGCGACATGCCTGTATTTCCATAAACCTAGGGAGTGCAGTGTCACAGTATACATTTCTTAATACTTGATAAGAATGTCTGTTATGTGGGCAGAGTAAGGTTTATTATTTTCTCAATTAGCTATTTCCTTTCTTCTTAGTTACTGGGTTTTGTAACCAAGTTTTTGGGTTTTGGAATTTACATTTTAAGAACTTTTTTTCTATTGTGGAGATGAAGGGGGAATGGTAGCAGTCTTCAAGCACATAAAAGGTTGTTATAAAGAGCAGGGTGATAAATTGTTGTCCTTAACCGCTGAGAAAGATTTAGGTTAGACCAGAGGTTCTCAAACTGTGGGTTGCGATCCCGTTTTCATGAGGTGGCCAGGGATGGTGTTAGACTGAGTCCCCCTGGACTGTGGGACTCAGGTTACAGGCCCTCTGCCTGGGGCTGAAGCCCTGGGGATTCAACTTTGGCTCCTGCACTTGGGCAGTACGGCTCTGGCTTTGACCCCACGACCCGGGGCTGCAGTTTTCGGGTGGGCTCAGGCTTCGCCCCTCCCCGATTCTGGAATAGTGTAGCAATTTTTATTGTCAGAAAGGGGTCGGGGTGCAATGAAGTTTGAGAACTCCTGGGTTAGCCATTAGGAAGAACTTCCTAATTGTTAGGGTAGTTAAACACTGGAACAAATTACCTAGGGAGGTTGTGAAATCTCCATCATTGGAGGGTTTTAAGAACAGGATAGACAAACACCTGTCAGGGACAGTCTAGAGATAATACTTAGTCCTGCCTCAGTGCAGAGGACTGGATTAGATGATCTGTTGAGGTTCCTTCCAGTCCCACATTTCTAGGAATCTATGAACATAGTATTTTTAACTTTTTTAGGGCTGTCGATTAATCGCAGTTTACTCATGCAGTAAATCCTGATTAAAAAAATTGTGATTAATTGCAGTTTTAATCACACTGTTAAACAATACAACAGTAGTTAAAATTTATTAAATATTTTGGATGTTTTCCTACATTTTCAAATATATTGGTTTCATTTACAACAACGAATACAAAGTGTGAAGTGCTCACTTTATATTATTTTTATTACAAATATTTGCACTGTAAAAATAATAAAAGAAATAATATTTTTCAGTTCACCTAATACAAGTACTCTAATGCAAACTCTTTATCATGAAAGTGCAACTTACAAATGTAGGGGTTTTTTTGTTACATAACTGCACGCAAAAACAAAACAATATAAAACTTTAGTGCCTACAAGTCCACTCAGTCCTACTTCTTGTTCAGCAAATTACTAAGACAAACAAGTTTATTTACATTTACGGGAGATAATGCTGCCCGGTTCTTATTTACAATGTCACCTGAAAGTGAAAATTTGAATGGCCCTTTTGTAGTCGGCACTGTAAGGCCGTAGTCTTCAAACTGGGGTGCGCGCACCCCCTGGGGTGCGCAGGACCACCCACGGGGGTGCGCGGCTCCAGCCAGGAGGAGCTGGGTGCCGTGGCGGCAGGAGAAGGCAGGCGGCCTTGGCCACTCCTCCGCAGGCACTGCGGCGGGCCCCGGCCAGAGGAGCTGGGCACCGCAGCGCTTGCAGAGGAGCCGCCGCGGTGCTTGCAGGAGAGCTGCTGGGGCTGGCTGGCTCCTCCTGCCTTAGTGGAAGCTGCCTGCATTTTCAATAAGACAGGAGGAGCCGGGCGGCCCCAGCGGCTCCTCTGCAAGTGCTGCAGCAGCCCCGGCACCGGGCTGAGGCTGGGCGCCGGTGGCTGGTAGCCGGGCACCGTGTGGTGGCTGAGACCCAGCCCTGGCAGCCGGGTGCCCTCGGCTCAGACCGGCCCCGGGAGGGCAGTTTGGGGGCAACGAGGATGCAGTCAGGGGACATCGGGCAGGGAGGCTTACATAGGGGGTGGGGTCCTGGGCAGCAGGGGTCCCAGGAGGGAGCAGTCAGGGGACAAGGAGGGGAGGTTTTGAGGGGGGCAGTCGGGGGCAGGAAGTGGGAAGGAGTAGATGGGGAGGGGCTAGGGCAGGGCTAGGGTGGGGCTTCACCCATGGGGGTGCGAGCTCAAAAAAATTTTTCTGCTAGGGTGCACGATCAATAGGTTTGGAGACCCCTGCTGTAAGGTATTTACATGCCAGATATGCTAAACATTTGTACACCTCTTTATGCTTTGGCCACCATTCCAGAGGACGTGCTTCCATACTGATGATGCTTGTTAAGAAAAGAATGCGTTAATTAAATTTGTGACTGAACTCCTTGGAGGATAATTGTATGTCTCCTGCTCTGGGCTGAAACTGAGACCCCCCTGTGTTTTACCCACATTCTGCCATATATTTCATGTTATAGCAGTCTCAGATGATGACACACTTTCACTGCAGATTTGACAAAATGCAAATAAGATACCAATGTGAGATTTCTAAAGATATTTACAGCATACCAAGATTTAAGAATCTGAAGTGCCTTCCAAAATCTGATCAGGACAGGGTGTGGATCATGCTTTCAGAAGTCTTAAAAGAGCAATTCTCTGATGAGGAAACTGCAGAACCTGAACCACCAGAAAAGAAAATCAGCCTTCTGCTAGTGGGATCTGACTCAGTTAATGAAAATGAACATGCATTGGTCTGCACTGTTTTGGATTGTTATTGAGCAGAGCCCATCGTCAGCATGGATGTATGTCCCTGGAATAGGGGTTGAAGCATGAAGGGACATGTGAATCTTCATCACGTTTGGCATGTAGGCAGGTAAATATCTTGTGACCCCGGCTACAACAGTGCCATGAGAACACCTGTTCTCACTTTCAGGTGACATTATAAACAAGCAGGCAGCATTATCTCCTGAAAATGTAAACAAACTTGTTTGTTTGAGCAATTGTCTGAACAAGAAGTAGGACTGAGTGGATTTGTAGGCTCTAAAGTTTTACATTGTTTTATTTTTGAATGCAATTTTTTTACATAACTCTACATGTAAAAGTTCAACTTTCATAATAAAGGGATTACACTACAGTACTTGTATTAAGTGAGTCAAAAAATATTTTTACAGTTCAAATTTTTACAATATAAATATAAAGTGATCAATGTACACTTTGTATTTTGTGTTGTAATTGAAATTAATATATTTGAAAATGTGAAAAACATCCAAAATAGTTATATAAATAGTATTATATTATTGTTTAACAGCACAATTAATCATGATTAAAAAATTAATCACAATTAATTGCATTTAATTTTTAAAATCACTTGACAGCCCTAAAATTTTTCAATAGAATGAATGGGCCACCAGATTATTAAAACAGAAAAGTGAGCATTTCAGGTCAAGCTAATAATGACTCGGGTGGACAGACTTGTCTCTTGCACTGTTCACCTAACGAGGTAACTAAATAGTACCACCTACCTTCATTTTTAAACACTGGTAAAAATTGCTTAAAAATCGTGGCAAATGTAAGTATGTGATCACTGATCAAGGCTAAAGCTCTGGTCTTTGATTCCACAGACAATGCCTCTTAAGCTTCATGGCTCTGGGCTTCAGTTACCGTATCTGAAAAAGGGGTTAATGCTTTGCACTTCACATAGAGTTCATCTGTAGTTATCAAGGAATACTTGTAGCACCTTAGAGACTAACCAGTTTATTTCAGTGTAAGGTTTCGTGGGCTACAGCTTACTTCATCGGATGAAGTGTGCCATAGCCCATCAAAGCTTGTGCTGAAATAAACTGGTTAGTCTCTAAGGTGCTATAAGTATTCCTCGTTTTCTTTTTGGATACAGACTAACATGTCTGCTATTCTTAAACCTATAGTTATCAAGGTAGCTCAAAAAGACGGGTAAGCATTTCTTATTAACTTTGTTTTACATTTGGCTTAACTAAGTGCTGATATCCAAAGCAATTTGCAGGGCCAGCCCACAACATTTTGGCAGCGAAGGTGGGGAGCTCAAATGATGCCCCTGTGTCTCCTCACTTGGGCCAAAACTTTGAAAGGCCTCTTGTGCTCTCCTGTCTCCAGCACAGCACTCCACCATCTCTGTGCATCTAGAGCAGAGAGAATATATACGCACCAGCAGCAGACACATTTTTCTACACTCTGGGTCTTAGTGGCACCTCCCCCACAGCTGGCACCTGAGGCAGCCGCCTCATGGTAAGGCCAGCCCTGGCAATTTGTATGCAATAAGGTACAAATCTATCACCTCTAAAGTAAGGAATCCCTTCTTGGCTCAGTCAATGTTACTTCTGACAATCTACTTAAATTCAGTCCCTCAGCTACCTCATCTGAAAAATGGACCTGTGTACCTTCCCCTAGGCTAAGGGACTGTTTTGGGGTTTTTTTGAGTGGGTGGTGGACACACAGGTGGAGTCAATTACTTCAGTAGATTCTGGAATTTCTTTTCACTCTTAAAAGTAGCCCTGTCCAGTTCTGAAATAGTCTCAGTAGCTGGCAACAAAAATTATGAATACTGTGAAATGGCTGCCATGTGAGGAGAGGTTAATAAAACTAGGACTTTTCAGTTTGGAAAAGAGATGACCAGGAGGGGAGATGATTGAGGTCTATAAAATCATGACTGGTATGGAGAAAATAAATAAGGAAGTGGTTTTTTTACACAACGCATGGTCAACCTGTGGAACTTCTTGCCAGAGGATGTTCTGAAATCAAAGACTATAACAGGGTTCAAAAAAAGAACCAGATAAGTTCACAGAGGATAGGTCCATTAATGGCTATTGACCAGGATGGGTAGGGGATAGTGTCTCTAGCCTCTGTTTGCCAGAAGCTGGGAATGGGTGACGGGATGGATCACTTGATGATTACCCATTCTTTTCATTCCATCTGGGGTACTCGCATTGGCCACTGTCGGAAGACAAGATACTGGGCTTGATGGACCTTTGATCTGACCTAGTATGGCCATTCTTATGTTCACATTTGTCTTTTTGCAATCAGCTTTACTGACAGAAAATGGGGTCTTGTTTAAGAAATTGCCATTATTGAAAACATTTTTCATTCCTGCCCTTGAAAACTGCCTTTTACACAAGTGCCAAGACAGAAGTTACCCATGTTTTCAAACTTTGTAATCTTTCATTCCATTTAGCGGACATAAATATACACTCTTCTACCCCCACCCCCATCTGAAGTTATAATCTCAAAGTTTGAAATCTTATATTTCAAAATATATTGTAGTTCTTGGTAAATCAACTTTAAACTTCAGAAAGCATGAAGGTTTTTTTCAGTAATAAGGTTGATTATTATTTTTTGTTTCCCTTAGAATGGAACCATAATTACAGGCCTCATATGACGAGGCTGCTATGTCTCCATAGTAAACTCAATTAGAACCCCAGTCTAATAGTTGCAAAACCTATTGGATTGGGCCATTATTGCTTAAACTAAAGGAAAGTGTTAGCTTTAATTTATAGAAGGACCTTTGTTATTTCTAAGCTGTTAATAGAGGACATCTGCATATTAAGATACTTAAGCGTACTTGTGCTAAAGGCAATGGCAAAAAAACCCCCAACCAACCAAAACCAAACTCTCTTGTTGAAATAAGTAGAGCAGGTTTCCCCATCAATTGCCCACCACAAAAATCAAGAACTTTGGCTTTATTACAATATATTTTCAAATTTCACTAGCACACAAGTTTGTAGATGTAACAAGGGGGTTAGTTTGGAGGAGGAATAATAATCCGCTTTTGAGTTATGGGTGAGACCAAATTAGAGTGACCAGATGTCCTGATTTTATAGAGACGGTCCCAATTTTGGGTCTGTTTCTTATATAAGCTCCTATTACTCCTCACCCCCATCCCGATTTTTCACACTTGCTGTCTGTTCACTCTAGACCAAATTAGACAAAACCCAATTTCCAGTCAGTGTAACTTTTCGAATTCTCCTTTTTCTTAAGAATAAATCTGATAATTTTCAAGCCAAACAAATTTTGTATCCAAAGGTATAGGATTGCAAAAACAAGCATTATTATGGAAGCTAATTGTAATGTTAACTACAGATAATAAGGAGATTAAGTTGGAGCATAAGTGAGACTGCTTTACCTTTAACAATGACCTTCTGGGTTTTCCCTACTTCTTACTATCCAACCCTTTGATTAAGTATACTGTATTGTGGTTGTTTTAATGCATGATAGTCTGTTTAGTGGGAACATCTCAGATTCTAGGACTTTGTACCACAGGGTGCACTGAACCATACAGAGCACGTGAAGTTTGAAACTGTCAGTGATGAGGACCCAGCAAAAACTTTGTTAGGTCTGTTGCAGTACAATAAGGAAAACTGTCTTTTAAAAACCCACATTGTGAGTTTGATATTCTTTCAGTGATGTATTAAATGTTAAAAGCATAATTAAGGTTAGAAATAGACTATTACAATTTTATTTGGATTTGAGCCTTTTGATGGTTGCTAGGTCTTCATGAGAGAACCTTGCTGATATGTTGTGTTTGTGTGTATATATTTTTGTTTGATATTCTGTTAAGGTCTGGAAAAAGCACCTATGGAATTTCTCTATAGAAATCCTTGTAAATGTTTTATAGTTTCAAAAGATGAAGATATTTACAGATTAACAACTTTTTCTTAATGCAATTTTCAGTTTTTTAGTTTTGATTATTGTGACAGTGGTTAAAGATGGTTTGATTCCTTTAGATCCTCTTTCTGCTGTAATTCATGTTATAAGAAGTTAGGGTTAGGGTGATCTAGTTTAAGACGACAAAAATCAGTGTAATGTACTTGCATTTATCAGTTTAAGTGAATATAAATGGTCTATAAAATATTCCTCTTTTTTGTTTTTTGTGCACAGAAAAGATGAAAAGGAGTATGCACTGAAGCAAATTGAAGGTACAGGGATATCGATGTCGGCCTGTAGAGAGATTGCAGTAAGTGGACATAACAAAAAGAAAATATCTTCTTATACTTTGTTATACAATGGATAATGTATGTCTTGCTGTGTGAGCAACACAACCAAAGGCTTAAAGTATAAACTTTTCACTTTAGGTATGTAAATTTGAAGGTTTATTCCAAGATACGCTTCCACTAAAATTAATGTTTTGTAAATATATTAACAAACCAACAACTTATAAATATCAGATCTGTGGAAAGGCTATAATATATATTTTTTCATTATAATTTTTTCTGTCTTTATTTCCAGGGTTAAAAAACAAAATTATTGTTTTAAAAACTATTTCAATTAAATGTAAAAAATATTTAAGGTTCCAAAAGAGACTCTAGTTGCCATTATAAAAAGGTCACTAATGTGCTTTATCAGTGTAATGGTAACCTACTCTTGTTTTATGTCTGAAAATGCACTGTAGTATTGTTATACTCTGTGGTCTCCTACATATAGAAAGTTGTTTTAAGTCTACTTTTTCATTTTGCATTAATGCTTTCTTTTATTGTAAGTATCTGCTGCAGATCTCTGAAAATAAAAGCATTAGTAGAAGAATTACATAATTTTGAACACAAATTCTGCTCTTAGATATGTGTGTGCATCTCCTAGTGATGTCAGTAGGATTCCTAATAATAATAGGAATTGTGTGTCTGTATCTGAAGGTAGAGTTCGGCCATTAGATGTTTTTTGAGACTGAAAATAACTGTGTATTAGGGTTAAAGTACTTGTTAGGAGAATAAAATTTTGTAATGCAATGCGTGCTGCATCATTGTAAAAGAGATGCACTTGCTTAATCTAATATATTTGAATGCTGATATCATGGACAATGCTTACAAATATAAGATGTATGCCTCTGGCTTTTTATACTTTAGCATGCTAATGCAAAAATAAGCTGTTCAGACACACACAGTATCACGTGACAATAGAAGCTCATGGTGGTCAGGAATTGAAGAGGCCACTAGCATAATATTCATGGTAATTTTGTGTAATCCAAGGAGGTTTAGCAGTTAAAAGTACTGTTCTTTAAAGTGCCGGTCACTATTCAATTAAGGTAATTCACTGTGGAGATTATAGGTAGTTGCGGTGCTGTCCAATTACAGTTAAAACAATCTACCCCCTATGACCTGCCTGCTGGAATTTCTGCCTTTGAGGGAATAACAGCTGTTTTCTAATATCATTGCTAGAATGTGTTTAGTTGGCATACAGTCAATCTTCTGACAACAGTGAGACTTATCTTTGCATTTCTACTCCCTTAGTTTTAAATTGTATTAATATTTTGTGTGGGAGGGTTCAGTTCTCACATGTGTAACTTTTCTCTTTGAGACCATATGGCAATACTAGTGTCTAGTTAATAATTTCTTTGTGCTGACATGGGGATATGTCAGCATCATAGTCTTGCGTTACCTTTTTTTGAACTGTTCTAACTAGGTTCAAGACAACCTAGAAAAATGACAGAACCGTGCTTGCTTCAGCAGCATGTATACTAAAATTGGAACAATACGGAGAAGATTAGCTTTTAATTCTACAGTAAATAAAAGTGTGGATTTTACTTGTTTTATTTTGGCTGCCTCAATGGATGACTTTTTCATCTCCGGAACATTTCTCACAAATTCCATAGTAAAACTCCTTTGGCTGAGATGACATGGCAAGCTACTGCTAGCCACAGTAAAATTTAAGGTTAGCAAACACTGAGTAACCTTAGGGAAGATGATGGCTAAGGCAGCTGAAACATACTCTTCCTTTTATCAAATAAGATAGACTAAAGGGGGTACTGTGCGGCATACTTTATAACTTCTGTGGGTCAAGCTCAGTGCTTGCACCGGGGCTCTGTGTATTCATGCATTGCACCCTACAAGTTCCTAGTGTCATACTCTCTCAATCCCCTCTGTTTCAAGGATTTTCTTTAACTTCCCAGTCTCCCTTTACAGGTTTTCTGTGTGCCCCCCTCCACCTACAGCAGGGTGGCCCATTCTCCCCACCATACCAGGGGCTCTTTTCCCCCTTCCTTGCTCATCCCCAACCCACTAGGGTTGCCCATTTTCCCCACCATACTAGGGATTATCTTCCCTGTCCGCCATTTGCCCCGCCATAATGGGGCTCTGTGCCTCTCTTCCTGCATCCTTCCAAAGGACACCCAACCTTTTCTTCCTCTCTTATTGAATACTGGTTTGGATGCCTTCCTTTGTCCAACTGGATCAGGCTTTGAGGAGGCAAGGTATGAGGAAGGAATGAAAGTAGCCTTCTTCTCTATCTCTTCCTCTGACTTCCCAAGGAGCTTGTGCATCCACCCCACAGCTCCAAGCAGGGAGAGCAATTATTTCTCTTTTGTTCATTCAGAGATCGGGTTGTGAACATGTTAAATTCTATTGGAAGGATGAGGGGATATTGTCCTGAAGGAAAGTATTCATGGGTTGCCATCAACAGGTGACTGTGGCCGAGTGTGTGTCTTGTTTTCCCTTCTTCAATATTATCGAATATTATTGAATTATTATCCTCAAAATCAGTAGGCTTCTGACTACTGATGTTGAGAATATTCGCTGAAATATTGGAATTGATTGGACAGTGTTCAAAAGCTACTGTGTGACACACACAGATTCCATCAAATTGAATGTAAGGTCTCACAAGCTCAGCCAAAAATGTACCTCAAACCTGCAGTAGAAGGTTTGCTTATAGAAAGCTATGAAGTCCGACAGAAGAGAGATGGGATTGGTAGAGACATCTCTATTAGTCCTCAGATTTAAACCCAGTTTACAGTACAAAAACTCAGTAATGTCCTCTCTGATATTTGTATTGCAAGTGGGAAGACTACACATTTCTCTTGAAAAGCTCAACGTTACATAGGTGAGTTTAAAGAATTCAGATGGAAAAAGTTATTTATTTACTAATGATACCAAGAGGCAAAATTGATATAATTAAATTTCTATAGGCTCCCGTGAGAAAACAATAAGACTATTGTGTGGCTAGTTCTTTTGGCATCCATAATACAAATTTCACAGGAACGATCAGGATGGATGCCAGTCTTCAAATATTTGGGGCTCATCTTCCATATGTGGCTCCACTGAATGAGGTTACAAATAGGAAAGGCACATGTGGTACAAACAACCTGACCGAGTGTTCAGGATAGCTGACAATCTATCCTGTTTCTGATGTTTTACTATATTATATCCCTAGCAAAACCTGAGGTTCCAGGAATTTATCACTGTATTAAGAGGTCATTCCGCTGTCCACAGGCTCAGAACCAGTATATACAGAAGACATTGCCCAAGATAGGAGGATATCACATATAGCTTTGTGATCTAGAGGCTGAATGTTTCTGTCTAGGAGAAATGCAAAGACCACTATCTTTCTCCAGAGAGATTACAGATCAGTTTATCAGTCCTTTGCAAGGCGTGGCAAATCATTTTTGTACCTTGCCTTTCTTCCTTTACCTCTGTTTATGTTGGCTGTCCATAGAAAGGAAAGGGCTCATATCACTGATTGAGTCAAATAGGTAATGGTTACTAGAGTTAGTGGTGGTGATTTTATCCCATCTTTCAACTTTTGGACAACATCAGCTGAAGCAGGAATCCATAGTGCATCCAAGCTTGTTGTATTTGCATTGTAATTTAGATTCTTTTGGAGATCATAAGAACAGCCATACTTGGTCAGACCAATTGTCCTCGAGCCCAGTGTCCTGTCTCTCGCAGCAGCCAGTGTCAGATGCTTCAAAGGGAATGAACAGAATATGGCAATTTCAGTGATCCATCCTCTGCCATACAGTCCTAGATTCTAGCAGTCAAAGGTTTTGGAGACACCCAGCCTGTGGGATTGCATTCCTGACCACCTTGACTAATAACCATTGATGGACCTACGCTCCATGAAATTATCTAATTTTTTCTTGAATCCAGTTACAGTAGACTCTCGATTATCCGGGATGATAGGGAAAAAATAAATGCTGGTTAATAAAATCCCGGATAATCACCATCCATAGGAAATATGGGGGTGGTGGTGTTGGTTCACTGGCTGCCCTGCGCCCTGGTGGTTTTGTGTGTGTGTTTGGGATGGCAGCAAAGCCAGAGCTGGCCCTGCGAGTTGCGTGTATTTTTTTTGACAGCCTGGTTAATCCACAACCAGGTTAACCTGATCCTAGATAATTGAGAGTCTACTATATATATTTTTTGGCCTTTACAACATCCTTTGTTGATGACTTCTGCAGGTAGACTGTGTGTTGTGCGAAGAAGTGCTTCCTTATGTTTGCTTTAAACCTGCTGCCTATTATTTTTATCAGGTAACCTGTGGTTCTTGTGTTATGTCAAGGGGTAAAAAGACTTCATTATTCACTTTCTCCATACTGTTAATAATTTTATAAACCTCTGTCATATCCCATCTTTATTATCTCTTTTCTAAAATGAACAGTCTCTTTTTAATCTCTCTTCATGGAAGCTGTTCCATACCCCTAATCATTTTTATTTCCTTTCTCTGCATCTTTTCCAATTATAATGCTTTTTTTAAAAGACAAAACTGCATGGAATATTCAAGATGTGGGCATACAATCAGTTTTTATAGTGACATAATATTTTCTGTTTTATCTGTCCCTTTCCTAATGGTTCTTAACATTCTGTTAGCTTTTTTTGACTGCTGCTGCATATTGAGTAGATTTTTTGCAGGGAACTATTCATGATGATTCCAAGATCTTTCCCGAGTGGTAACAGTTGATTTAGACTCGATCATTTTGTAAGTATAGTTGGGATTATTTTTTTTCAATGTGCATTACTTTACACTTACCAATATTGAATTTCATCTGTCAATTTGTCACCTAGGACAAATGACAGCATGAGCTGCAACATAACTACTAGTAGATTTAAAATTGCCTACTAAGAGTCTTATTTATCAGTTTAATAGCTTATGTAGAAGAATTTTTATTATATATATGTATATGTGTGTGTGTATGTATATATGTGTGTGTGTGTATATATGTGTATTTATATATATAAATACTGGGTAGAAAACATCTTGTATTTGAAAAATAGTAAGATCTGTAGTGTTCACAGTTGCATGATCATGCAATGAAAGACCACAGTCTTAATGTATATAATTAAGCTTAATCTTGTAACAATTCCTTGATATGACTTGCCCATTAACACATATTTTCAAGGAAGCTTAATTTTTCTCTGACTCTTGAAGATACTTTCCTTAGATATTCATCATTTTAAGTACTTAAAATCATGGCTTGGATACCCAGCATTGTATTTTTCTTTTATTCATCATTCATTATTTTGACTTCTATGTTCTTGTCATAATGAGAATGGAAAGGCAGTGAATAACATGGAGTAGTAAAAAAAAAAATTCTAGAAAGTTTGAAACATTTGTGTAAAATTGCCTTTTCTTTTCTATGAATAATTGAAATACATATAATTTATCCCATTAAACATAGACTGTGGTGCTAATACAATTTTCTCCAAAGAATCTGAGAAGCAGCCAACAAATTTGACTAAGCTTGTTAAAATAAATCTTTAAAGCTAGGTTTTAAATCCATTTTTACATAAGAGATCAACTGGTGGATTATATGTTAGAACTAAATAATGTGCTCTGTCGAATTTAGAGTATTCTTGTTAATATCTCCTTTTACATAAGTACTGTCATTTTGGTTATACCTAATGTTTGCAGCATTTGATCAAAATTTAACACATTACAACCATGACTTAGGTAAATCAAAAGGATAAACAGTTTTAAGATAAATATCAGCATTTTTTATTGTATATTACATATAGAATAAGTTGTGTTACAAGTAAGTGAATTAAAGGACTTTAATTCTATTAAGGGATTCTGGTAATATTTTTATATCATGTATACCAAGGTTTCTTAATTACTTTAACTTTCTGAAGCCATCAGAGCCCATGTGTGATATTGGAGCCCAGTGAGTCAAAACTCACTAGTCTTGTTTCACTAATGCATGGATCATCTCATTGAAATGTCAAGCTGTAAAAGCTTTCATAATTGGATATACTTTAGTATTCTAGAAGCTACAAAGAGTCCTCTGGCACCTTAAAGACTAACAAAAGTATTGAAGCATAAGCTTTTGTGGGTAAAACCCACTTCGTCAGATGCATGCAGTGGAAGTATCCAGAGGCAGGTATAAATAAGGCAAGAACCAGGTTCAAGATAATGAGGTTAGTTCAATCAGGCTGAACCACCTTGTCATCTCTAATCAGGGAGAATGAGGTCCTCCTGTAGCAGCTGATCTGGAGGTGTGAACACAGAGAGAGGAGAAACTGCTCTTGTAGTTAGCTAGCCACTCATAGTCCCTGTTCAACACTGAGTTGATGGTGTCAAATTTGCAAATGAATTGCAGCTCTGTAGTTTCTATTTGAAATCTGGTCTTGAAGATTTTGTGCTGCAGGATGGTGACCTTTAAATCTGTAATTGTGTGTCCAGGGAGACTGAAGTGTTCTCCTACAGGTTTTTGTATATTGCCTTTCCTAATATCTGATTTGTGTCCATTTATCCTTTCATAGGGACTGTCTAGTTTGGCTGATGCACATAGCAGAGGGACGTTGCTGGCACATGATGGCATATATTATGTTGGTAGATGTGCAGGTGAATGAACCGGTGATGGTGTGGCTGATCTGGTTAGGTCCTGTGATGGTGTCACTGGTGTAGATATGTGGACAAAGTTGGCATCGAGGTTTGTTGCATGGATTGGTTCCTGAGTTAGAGGAGTTATGGCGCGGTGTGCTGTTGCTGGTGAGAATATGCTTGAGGTTGGTGGATAGTCTGTGAGCGAGGACTGGCCTGCCTCCCAAGGCCTGTGAAACTGAGGGACCGTTGTCCAGGATGGGTTGTAGATCACTGATGATGCGCTGAAGAGGTTTTAACTGAGGACTGTAGGTGATGGCCAGAGGTGGTCTGTTGTTTTCTTTCTTGGGCTTGTCTTGCAGCAGAAGGCTTCTGGGTACGTCTGGATCTGTTGATCTGTTTCCTTATTTCCTCTTGCGGGTATTGTAGTTTTGAGAATGCCTGGTGGAGATCTTGTAGGTGTTGGTCTTTGTTTCAGGCTTTAGAGCAAATACGATTGTACCGCAGTGCTTGGCTGTAGACAGTGGATCGTGTGGTGTGTCCGGGATGGAAGCTGGAGGCATGAAGGTAGGCATAGCTGTCGGTAGGTTTTCGGTATAGGGTGGTGTTGATGTGGCTGTCACTTATGTGCACCGTGGTGTCTAGGAAGTGGGCCTCCCATGTAGACTGGTCCAGGCTGAGGTGGATGGTGGGGTGGAAGCTGTTGAAATCGTGGTGGAATTCTTCCAGAGTTTCTTTCCCATGGGTCCAGATGATGAAGGTGTCATCAGTGTAGCGTAGGTAGAGAAGGGGCGTGAGTGGACGAGAGTTGACGAAGCGTTGTTCGAGGTCAGTCATAAAAATGTTGGCATATTGTGGGGCCATGTGGGTGTCTATGGCAGTGCCATTGGTCTGGAGGTATATACTGTCACCAAATTTGAAATAATTGTGAGGATAAAGTCACAGAGCTCAGCAACTGCTTGTGCTGTGGCATCATCAGGGATACTGTTCCTGACAGCTTTTATTCCATCTTTCTGTGGGATGTTTGTGTAGAGAGCCTGTACATCCATGGTGGCTAGGATGGTGTTTTCTGGAAGATCACCAATGCATTGTAGTTTTCTCAGGAAGTCAGTGGTGTTGCGGAGATAGCTGGGAGTGCTGGTGGCATAGGGTCTTAGTAGAGAGTCCGCATATCCAGACATTACTTCGGTGAGAGTACCAGTGCCCGAGATGATGGGGTGTCCAGGATTTCCAGGTTTGTGGATCTTGGGTAATAGATAGAATAACTCCAGTCGGGGCTCTAAGGGTATATTAATTTGTTCCTATGTTAGTGTAGGGAGTGTCCTGAATAGATAGTGCAGTTTCTTAGTGTATTCCTCAGTGGGATCTGAGGAAAGTGGCCTGTAGAATTTGATATTGGAGAGTTGTCTGGTAGCCTCCTTTTGGTAGTCAGACCTGTCCATGATGACAACAGCACCTCCTTTATCAGCCTCCTTGATTATAATGTCAGGGTTGTTTCTGAGGCTGTGGATAGCATTGAGTTCTGCATGACGTAGGTTGTGAGGCAGGCGATGTTGTTTTTCCACAATTTCTGCCTGTGCATGTCGGCTGAAGCATTCTATGTATAGGTCCAGTCTGTCATTTCGACGCTCAGGAGGAGTCCATGTGGAGGAGTTCTTCTTGTGCTGTTGGTGGGAGGGTATCTGTGAATCAGTGCGCTGTTCAGTGTTATCTTGAAAGTATTCTTTGAGTCGGAGACGGCAAAAGTAGGCTTCCCGATCACTGCAGAACTGTTTCATGTTTGTGGGGGTGGTGGGGTAAAAAGAGAGTCCCCGAGATAGGACAGACTCTTCTGCTGGGCTGAGTGTGTAGCTGGATAGATTGACGATATTGCTGGGTGAGTTAGGGGTACCACCATTGTGGCCCCATGTGGCAGGTAGGATTTTAGATAGCTTACAGTCCTTTTTCCTTTGTAGAGAGGTGAAGTGTGTAATATAGTTCTTCTGTCTTATTTTAGTAAAGTCTGTTTGTGTGGAAGGTTGGTTGTTTATGAAAGTCTCCGGGTTGGAAAGCTCTTTTTTGATGTTTTCCTGTTTGCTGTACAGGATGCTGATCAGGTGGTTCCTCAGTTTCTTTGATAGTGTCTGGCATAATCTCTCACTGTGGTCTATGCAGTATGTAGATAGCAGTGGATTTTTCACCTTCAGTCCATTTGGTTTGATGTCCATCCGTTTGCATTTGGAGAGAAAGATGATATCTGTCTGTACTTGTGCAAGTTTCTTCATGAGGTTGATGGATTTCCATACTTGCCTCTGGATACTTCCACTGCATGCATCTGACGAAGTCAGTACTAGCCCACGAAAGTTATGCTTCAATACTTTTGTTAGTCTTTAAGGTGCCACAGGACTCTTTGTCGCTTCTGCAAATCCAGACTAACACGGCTACCTCTTTGATTTAGTATTCTAGTGTTTCATTAATAAATTTATATATTGTGATGAGTTTGCTGAGCAGTAAGAGATCAGCAGAGGGGATCCACTAAGACTGAATCTGTTGAAGGGCAGTAGGGCAGACTGTTGGGATGGTTTCCAAGTTGATAGTGTCCCTTTAAAATGTTAGATTTGAAACATTTTGTTTGTTACCTGGGCAACAGAGAATATGTTTTTCAGTACCTATGAAAGGAAAAGAACAGATGTTCTTATGTGCAGCATGGAACTGCAGCCAGTTATCACCCTCATTAGTAAATATAATGCTGGTAGTAATTAAACTGCTTATTACTTTACCATTGCATGTGATGAAATTAACAAGCCATGAATAGAAGGAAGAAAGGTATGAGGGAGAAGAAACTCTTCCTTATCTGATGCTGTATGAGATTTTAAGTATTTTAACTTAAATAATAAAATTCATCAATGCTCCCTTTCTACACTAGAATTCTTTTTAGATTTTGTAGACTTACATTTTGCCACTGCATTTTCTTCAGTATTATGCATTCTTCTGATTGTCTCCTTAAGAAAGTTCCTTTTGACTGGACATTTGACTCATTAGTATTGCATCTTTGATAATTTGTGTTACTCTTCTAAAATATCTGCAAATCAAAAGGAAATTGGGTAAATCATCAAAGGAAAAAAAGGAAGTCTCTATTAGAATACCAGAAATAATATTATTCAGCTTCTGGATCATGTAAAATTATACTGAGGCCTGATTTTTACATGGATTTTTGTACCATTATAGCTATTATGATTGGGAGGTATGACTTTTTTAACCAAAACGTTTATGCTGGTACAGCTTCCCTGTTGCAGATGCAGTTACTTTCGTATTATATCGGTATAGTTTATTCTCCTTCCTTTGGGCAGCCACATCCTTTTCAGGTTAGTGAATACTGTTCTCAACTTTTATTCAAAGGAAGTTAAAGCTTTGATATTTGATATGATAAGTAGGAACAAAACACATTTTAGGCCTGATCGACCTGTAGCATACACTAGTATAACTTTATAGATGACAGTGATGTTATGCTATTATGCACTAGCTCAAGATCTGGCCTCTTGCCTGTACTTTTTCCATACTTCTTGCCAGAAATAGAAAGGAAAACCTTTATTTTATGCTTTTATAAAGAGCATTGCAAAAACATTTTTTCTATCTTGGCAACATGGATAAAGGAAAGTGTCCTTGCCTATCCTTTTTTTCAGGTTCAGCTAAAGGGCTTATGTGGTCAGATAGATCAAACTGTAACATGTCATAGTGCAGGGAAACAAGAAAGAAATATTGTATATCCCTTGTTTTTCGGTTTATTTGGCTAATTGGCTGAATTATCCCATCACACCCTTGTGTAATACTCCAAAATGTCCAATATTATGGCAGTGGTGGCTGAAAAGATGAATAAAAGAAAAACATTTCTCCTCAGGATAGAAGGCATGAGTTATTTTTAAATTCCTGGAACCCTTTTTTCATATTGTTTTTAAATCTTCTAGTCTCCCCATCAGCCTGCCCCTCTGATTTTGACCACTAGTGTATGCACCCTCTCATCACGCTATCCCACACTCATCCACAGTGACTTCAGCTTCCATGTTGATGACCCATTGGATCCCTTTGTTGCATGTTTCCTCACCTTTACTTCATTAGCCCTGCAGCCCTTATTCAACTCTCCCATTCAACAAAAGGACCATTCACTTTACCAAGCACTGCTTTCTCTAATCTTTGGGTATGTTACACTACAGAATTAAGCCACTTATCCTGAAGTCGATTTTTGGAAACAGATTGTATAAAGTCGAGTGTGTGCGTCCCCAGTAAACACATTAAGTCGGCAGCGTTCATCCACAGTACCGTGGCAAGCGTCAACATTCCGAACGATGTTCTGTGGGTAGCTATCCCACAGTTCCCGCAGACCCCGCCAGACGCCATTCCTGAGCAGTGCTCTGTGGGTAGTTATCCCGCAGTTCCCACACCCCCATGTAGTGCCCCTCCCTCCGTGAAAGCAACTGCAGACAATCATTTTGTGCCCTTTTCCCTGGATTGCCTGCGCTGATGCCATAGCAGTGCAAGCATGGAGCCCACTCAGATCACCGTTGCAGTTATGGCCATTGTAAACACCTCGCACATTGTTGTGGTGTTTATGCTGAACATGCAAAAGAAGGCAAGCAGATGACAGCGCTGTCACAAGAGTGATGACAGTGATAAGGACATGGACACAGACTTCTCTGAAAGTATGGGACCCAGCAATTTAGACGTTTTGGTGGCAATGGGGCAGGCTGATGCTATGGAATGCGGATTCTGGGCCTGGGAAACGAGCGCAGACTGGTGGGACCACATAGTGCTGCAGGTCTGGGGTGACTCCCAGTGGCTCAGAAACTTTTGCATCATCATCCTGCCTTCTCTCAGGTCTGTAATCTAGGTGTCTCCAACTCAGACCCCTCTCTAGGTCCTCACTTTCGGGCTATGTTTAGATCTTGCATGTTCTTTTCTGCAGAACATCTCTATGATACAGCTTTTTTCCATAACATCTCTATGATGCATCCAGGCCCTCACCTTGCATCTCAGTTACTGCAACACCCTTTTCTCTGGTCTTTGCAAAAGCAATCATGCCCCACTCATATCCATTCAGAAAGATGCTGCAAAGATCTTCCTCTTTGCTCCCACTTCTCTATTGCAGAAAATATAAACTGCTTGTTTTCTCTTTCAAGGCTATTTTACCTTCATCTCTGGAGAGATCAGTGCTGTTGAGATGTTGATGCTAGCCTGTATTGCCCAGTTGTTACACTTTCAAACAAGTACCTTTGTGCTTTCTTGCATACTGTTTGGGAGGAACTTCCCATGGACATCAGCAAAGCAACTTCATAATCCACCTTGAAATCCCTCCTCAAAACTCTCCTTTTCTGTGATGCCTACAAGAATCTTGACCACGGTTAGGTTGCTGCTGTGCAAGTCCATAGCTTATCATACTGAACAATTTTGTCTCCTTTTTTCTGCCTTGGTGGCCTTTGTCTTTTTTTTTTTAGTTTGTTTGTTTGCTTATTCATGTTTTAAAGTTAGATTGTTAGGCCTTTGGTATAGGGACAGCCTGGTTGTTCTGCTTAATATAGTGCTTAGCAAGGTCCATGGTCCATAAGTAGGGCTGCTAGCGTTATGGTGATACAAACAGATAAAACTGGGAATTTAAACTTTTAAAATATGATATCCTAAAACAATTACAATGGAAGCTCTGCACTTGTTCTGGGTTCAGGTCTGGTCTGGTCTGGTCAATGCTTCTGTCTTTCTTTACCATATATTTGTATGGTACTTAGCCCAGTGGGTTTCTGATCTTGATTGGCATCTCTAGCTGCTGCTGTTGTAACACAAACAATAAAGAATATTATAAAACAAGTTACCAGCCTGCCTCCTGCTGACAGAAATTTATAATAATTTGGGAAAAGTCCAGGTCCTTTGATTATATAGCTTTTCTGGTGCAGCAAAGCATTCCTGTTAGGATTCTTGTCAAACTGTATTAAATTAATTGTTTGAAGAAGTTTCTGGGACAAGCCATTGAAGTGTATAAGAGAAACAGTATAATCTTGCTGTGTCACGCTATTACATAAGATGATATATTGCAGTTCAGAATAGAGAGTATCTAATCTAAACTATTTTTCCTAACCTCCTTCACGTACATGTGAGACTGACTCAAATGTAAAAAGCATAGCTTTTGACCAGTCTCAGCCTGGAATATGCAGCACTAGTCACTGAGCACCCCTTCCTCAAACTAATTTACCTGATGCTCAAACATTATATGTGGCAGGATCACTACCAAAAGGGTCTGAGCCTTTGTATTATATTGAATGTGAAAGTATAGTGGTCACTATTCCCACTGGGTTTTTCCTCTGCACCCAGGGAATGTACAAAATGCCTCTCCCTAATAGTGGCTCACTAAAGGAATCGGGGTATTTTCATTGTCTCTGCTTGAATGATTAGCTACTGAAATGTGCTTTTGTGCAAGGACCTGATGAGCCATATAGCTACCTTCCACAGCCAAACTTCCCTCAAACCTAGAGTTCTTTCTCAACTCTCAGTGTCTGTTGTCTGTTCTGCTGAAAGGATTCACTATAGAGGCACCATATTCAATTTTATAGAAGGGAAAGCTTTTTCAGCCATAGGACAGATTTCTCTGAATGAGCCAATGTATGTTAAAGATTTGAAGCTGACCTGCACAGACATCGTTATGTCATCCAGGAGAGTGAGCTGAATGCGTTCATGGCTGATCCATCTTTTATTCGTTTCGTAAGGATGAGGTAGTTCTTAGACCTGATTCTCTGTTTTTACCTCAGGTAGTGTCAGTTTCCACATTGATCAGTCTTATTAATTTGACATTTTCCCCCTAAACCAGGGGTGGGCAAACTTTTTGGCCCAGTTCTCCAATTTATCGAGATGCCTCTGAATCTTAGTTCTGTCCTCCAAAATATTGGCAACCCCCTCTCCCCGGCTTTGTGTCCTCTGCAAATTCTATCAGGATGCACGCTCTTCTTACATACAGGTCCTTCATAAAGATGTTAAACATCACCAGACTCAGAATAGATCCCTGTGGAACCTACTTGAGACCTCCTCCAATCTGACATCATTCCATTAATTACATAAACATTTAAAGATTGGCAAAATTATGGCAATTGAAAACAAGGTCTTATAATGCCAAATTTCAGGCAGCCTTAATAATAGGCAGTGCTACCAGCCCTGCCAATAATAAAACTTTGTAACTTATAAAAAGAATTTCCCTGCCTTTTCAGGCAATCTGAAGTCATATGACACATAATTACAAAAGTAATCATGATTTCAGTTAATTCATTTGGAGATGAGGCGGATGTCCATGAGTGAACTCTGTACTGAAGTTTTGAATGAAAGTTATTTTTGCTGGGATTCTAGAAAATGACACTTGATAGCAAGTGCGTGCATACATGTCTTACTGAAACTGTATTCACTTTTAGAAAGGGGTCCACGAATAATCTTGAATAAGACTGCATGACACTTCAGTTACTCACTTGTGTATTGTCTAGGAAACTCTTTGAACCCAGTTCTCAGCAAGCATGTGTAATAGGAGTGTTGACATAGTATGTTCTGAGCCCTTAGGCATCACTATTGGAGCACCTTTGCCAATTCCCACGTTCGCTAAGCTTACCTAACCAATACTTCTTTTGCTGATCAAAGTTTTCTTAAAGAGACATCTATTAAGTCATCATACACCACCTAAAGCATTTGCCAGCTGTCTCAGTTCTTATTGGGGAAAAAATGTAGTTTTTCCTAATGGGTTGTGTCATCACAAAACTTTTCATTTTTGACTGCGGAATGAGAAAATACTAGTCCTAAACTAATAGTCCATTGAGTTTTCTCCATTGCATTCGATGGATGGTAAGACAATGAAAAGACTCTTGTTAGGGGGGTATTGTGACTTAGGAGACAGTCAGTTAATGTCTTGTTTTAGCTTGTTGCGTGCATGAGATTTTTCCAAAGGATTGATTGTGAGTGATTGCAAAAGATATCACTAAGAAGTGATAACTTAGTGCCAAATTAGTAGAAAACTAGTACCATATTTAACAGCAGTCACATCCATAAAAAGATACAATAAACATATCTGTTCTTTAACTCAGTGAGTGAAATGTTAAAATTACAACAAATAACTCTAAATTCTTTCACTAATTTTTCTTTAATGAGTCTTGAACAGAAAAGACCTTGAAGTATATTCTTGTTGGTTTTGGTACAAGTTCAATATTATTACCCAAAATTATAATGTGCAAGAGCATTTACTGTAAAAGAACTATGTGCAATATTTGGGTCTATAATGATTTACTATAATACAATGTGCAGTGAAAATGTACTGTATGCATCTATAAAATCCTGTGTATAGAACCATTTAAAGAAAAGTATTATGGTTAAACTATGACCACAGATTTACTAAATACAATGGAACCATAAATGTAAAATACTGTTAGTTTTCACTTTTTTCTACCACACATTGGAAATTAAAAAGAATTAAATATTAAAGGTGCATCAAATCAGCAATACTTGTGTGTCTAATTTGGTGCAAGAGTACAAGATTAAAATCTAGATTGGATTTATATTCCTTATTTTTTTAAAATGCAGAAGGATCAACACAAGCCATTTAATCAGATTTTGTGAGGCTAATAATAGCAGAAATTACTAAAGGAACTGTTGTATGTTTCTCTTCTTACCTCTTTTAATTTGGTAGACTTTCTCATTTTGAGGAGTTTGGCTTTAATCAACATCCAGCTAGCTATTACACTGATAACATAAGAACATAAGAGAGGCCGTACTGGGTCAGACCAAAGGTCCATCTAGCCCAGTATCCTGTCTACCGACAGTGGCCAATGCCAGGTGCCCTGGAGTGAGTGAACCTAACAGGTAATGATCAAGTGATCTCTCTCCTGCCATCCATCACCCCCCTCTGACAAACAGAGGCTAGGGACACCATTCCTTACCCAGCCTGGCTAATAGCCATTAATGGACTTAACCTCCATGACTTTATCCAGTTCTCTTTTAAACCCTGTTATAGTCCTAGCCTTCACAGCCTCCTCAGGCAAGGAGTTCCACAGGTTGACTGTGCGCTATGTCAAGAAGAACTTCCTTTTATTTGTTCTAAACCTGCTGCCTACTAATTTCATTGGGTGGCCCCTAGTTCTTCTATTATGGGAGCAAGTGAATAACTTTTCCCTATTCACTTCTCCACACCACTCATAATTTTATATACCTCTATCATATCTCCCCTTAGTCTTTTCTTTTCCAAGCTAAAAAGTCCTAGCCTCTTTAATCTCTCCTCGTATGGGACCCGTTCCAAACCCCTAATCATTTTAGTTGCCCTTCTCCGAGCCTTTTCTAATGCCAGTATATCCTTTTTGAGATGAGGAGACCACATTTGTACACAGTATTCAAGATGTGGGCACACCATGGATTTGTATAAGGGAAAAAAGATATTCTCCATCTTATTCTCTATCCCTTTTTAAATGATTCCTAACATCCTGTTTGCTTTTTTGACTACCACTGCACACTGCATGGATGTCTTCAGAGAACTATCCACGATGACTCCAAGATCTTTTTCCTGAGTAGTTGTAGCTCAATTAGCCCCCATCATATTGTATGTATAGTTGGGGTTATTTTTTCCAATGTGCATTACTTTACATTTATCCACATTACATTTTATTTGCCATTTTGTTGCCCAGTCATTTAGTTTTGTGAGATCTTTTTGAAGTTCTTCACAGTCTGCTTTGGTCTTAACTATCTTGAGCAGCTTAGTATCATCTGCAGAATTTACCACCTCACTGTTTACCCCTTCCTCGAAATCATTGATGAATAGGATTGATCCTAGGACTGACCCTTGGGGAACACTACTAGTAACCCCTCTCCGTTCTGAAAATTTACCATTTATTCCTACCTTTTGTTCCCTGTCTTTTAACCAGTTCTCAATCCATGAAAGGATCTTCCCTCTTATCCCATGGCAACTTAATTTATGTAAGAGCCTTTGGTGAGGGACCTTGTCAAAGGCTTTCTGGAAATCTAAGTACACTATGTCCACTGGATCCCCTTTGACCCCTTCAGAGAACTCTAATAAATTAGTAAGACATGATTTCTCTTTACAGAAACCATGTTGACACTTGCCCAACAATTTATGTTCTTCTATGTGCCTGACAATTTTATTCTTTACTATTGTTTCAACTAATTTGCCCAGTACGGGCGTTAGACTTACCGGTCTGTAATTGCTGGGATCACCTCCTCTGCAGTAATGGGCTTTCCCCCATCTCTTAGTTTAAAAACTGCTCTGCAACCTTTTTAATGTTAAGTGCCAGCAGTCTGGTTCCACTTTGGTTTAGGTGAAGCCCATCCTTCCTGTATAGGCTCCCCCCATTCCAAAAGTTTCCCCAGTTCCTAATAAATCTAAACTCCTCCTCTCTACACCATCAGCTCATCCACGCATTGAGACTCTTCTGCCCTTCCCTATGTCATTGGTACCTACATGTACCACGACCACCGGCTCCTCCCCAGCACTACTCATAAGTCTATCTAGATGCCTTGAGATATCCGCAACCTTCGCACCAGGCAGGCAAGTCACGATACCGTTCTCCTGGTCATCATAAACCCAGTAACTATCTATGTTTCTAAATGATCAAATCTCTCATTACTAACGACTGCCTTTTCCTAATGACTGGAGTTCCCTCCCCTGGAGAAGTAACCTCAGTGTGAGAGGATACCCTAATATCACCTGGAAGGAGAGTCCTAACTATGGGAAGGTTTCCCTCTGCTCCTGTTGACTGCTCTCCTTCCCTGAGCCTTTCATCCTCCTCAACAGCACGGGTGCTGTCTTAACTGGAGGTGGACAAGTTTACAGTGTCCCTGAAAGCCTCATCAATATACTTCTCTGCCTCCCTTAGCTCCTCCAGTTCTGCCACCCTGGTCGTCAAAGCCTGTAGATGGTCTCTGAGGTCCAGGAGCTCCTTGCACCGAATGTACACATACGCCACCCACCCAGAGGGCAGGTAATCATACATGCTACATTGAGTGCAATAAACTGGATAACCCCCACTCTGCTGCTGGGCTTCTGCCTGCATTATCTTTTACAGATACCTAGGCTAACAACAAGGTTTTGTTTAAATCAGGAAGTTTGGATTATAGTTCAAGTTAAAGGATTTACAGACTGACAATTATACCTTGCCCCCTTCACACTCCCCTTCTAAACTCCCTCTCGAAACTCCCTGTTAGCAGCCCCTGTTCGCTGATGTTATATCTGCATCTTAGGACTTGTCTGCATGGGAAATTAAGCTAAATTAACTAAAGTTGTCAATTTAAAATGCATTACTAAAAGTACATTGAACCCCTTTGTGGATGCTCTCAGAAGTAAAGTGGCCTTTATCTTAATTCACTTTCAAAAGTGATAAAGAATCTCTAATATTCCATTAGTTCATATATTTTAGAATTTCAATTTGAAAGTCAGAGTTTGTGAACTGGATTAATATAAGGAAATAAAATTTCAAATTGGCACTCTGTTAGGTTATCATCTTTATTTGGACGATTCATGTCACAATTTTGGTATCAAGCGAGTATAGATTTTTTTTTAATTTGAACACAGTATGTAACTTTGGTACACTTAGGTTGTGTCAAGATGCAAAAAGGCTCAATAAAAACAAACAAAAAAAAAAAGCCCAAGACAAACTACTTGTCACTTATAGGTGCTCTTTCCTTTCTGTGAAACAATGAAAGCATTATCCCTCTATTTCTTTTGCACTGGTTTATAATTACACACAGTGCTCTATTCAAAAGCCAGACGTTTTTTAAAATTAAGGGGGAAAATCAGCTTCTGAAAAATAAGCAACTAATAGGTATTGATGCGTCCATTTGTTGTGTGATCTCATGGGTTGCCCTAGTATTCTAGAAAACATCAGTTAATGAAAATACTGGTCAACATCTTCAATCCGAAGTGGATATGCCAAGTCAGAAGACATCAGTTTGTGACGTGGTAACTGAAGCCTTGTCTCTACTGCTTAAGTAAAAAAGCTGTGTGTTTTAGTTTGGGGTAACTAAAGCGTGTGAGCTATCCTGAGGTAAAAACACTGAAGACAAGCCATTCCCAGTTTTACTGTGAGTAAAATAATGCAGATTTCTGAATTGGAGAGTCACAACAAACTTTTCTTCCTCTGTAATATTCTGAGTTCTCATTTAAAATGAGCATCTTCTTGTTATACCTGTATTGGAATGCTAAAGTTATTATTCTGTTCAGTCTTTACAGGCAGCTATGTGTAAAAATATGTTATTTAAACAAACCTTGGCCATATTTGGTGGAGCATTAAATGTGTACATTACACATAAGCAAGGTTTGTAACCAGTCTGCATCTGGTACAGAAGTACGTGACATGGTGTCAGGAGTATACTAATAACAGAAACAGAAGGAACAAAGCACCAAAGGTTGCAGGATCTCATTGATATGCTACTCATCAGTTTATCAAAGAATTTCAGCTTTGACAGATGTTCACAATGGACAGATTGGAAGCAGTGTTTTGCAAGATTTCAAATTGCAAACTCCACAAGGAAGCTGGAGATATACTGGTGTCTTTTACTTTATGATGTGGGGAAGCAAGCAGAGCATATCTTTACAGTAAATTCAAAAAATTTTTAGACAATAGCAAGGATGACAAAGAACTGGTTCTGGCTACATTTGGTGTGTACTTTATACGTTAGAGAACTGTGGTTTATGAAAGAGCATGTTTTCACCGAGAACCAAGGGAAAAGGTTGAATGGTTTGAATGAAATCTTCTGATTTGGGGAATGCAAAACATGAAAATATCAGGCAGGTTGTTAGTGGGGTAAGAGATAAAAACTAAGGCTGTCAAGTACTTAAAAAAATTAATCATGATGAATCATGCGCTTATTTGCACTGTTTAATAGAAGAATACCATTTATTTTTGGATGTGTTCTACATTTTCAAGTATATTGATTTCAATTAAACACAGAATGCAAAGTGTGCAGTGCTCACTTTATATGTATTTTTGATTACAAATATTTGCACTGTAAAAAAATATATATATATATATTTCAATCCACCTATTACAAGTATTGTAGTGCAATCACTTTATAATGAAAATTGAACTTACAAATGTAGAAAAAAATAACTGCACCCAAAAACAAAACAATGTAAAACTTTAGAATTTACAAGTCTACTCGGTCCTACTTCAGCCAAGCACTCAGACAAACAAGTTTGGTTACAATTTGCAGGAGATAATGTTTCCCACATCTTGTTTACAATGTCAACTGAAAGTGAGAACAGTCATTTGCATGGCACTGTTGTAGCCGGCATCGCAAGATATTTACATGCCAGATGCGCTAAAGTTTCATATGTCCCTTCATGCTTCAACCACCATTTCAGAAGATATGTGTCCATGCTGATGACAGGTTCTGCTTGATAGCTATCCAAAGCAGAGCGGACTGACACATGTTCATTTTCATCATCTGAGTTAGATGTCATCAGCAGAAAGTTGGTTTTCCTTTTTGGTGGTTCAGGTTCTGTAGTTTCCACATCGGAGTGTTGCTCTTTTAAGACATCTGAAAGCAAGCTCTACGTGTCATCTCTCTCAGATTTTCAAAGGCACTTCAGAGTCTTAAACCTTGGGTCGAGTGCTGTATCTATCCTTAGATACCTCACATTGGTACCTTCTATGCATTTTGTCAAATCTACTGTGAAAGTGTTCTTAAAAAGAACATGTGTTGGGTCATCATGCGAGACTGCTATAACATGAAATATGGCAGAATGTGGGTAAAACAGAAAAGGAGACGTACAGTTCTCCCCCAGAGTTGAGTCACAATTGAATTAATTAATGCATTTTTTTAATGAGGAAAATTAGCATGTCCTCTGGAATGGAGGCTGAAGCATGAAGGGGCATATGAATGTTTAGCATATCTGACACATAAATACCTTCCAATACCAGCTACAAAAATGCCATGCAAACGCCTGTTCTCACTTTCAGGTGACATTGTAAATAAGAAGCAGTCTGCAGTGTCTTCCATAAATATAAACAGATTTGTTTGTCTTAACAATTGGCTGAACAAGAAATAGGGCTGAGTGGACTTGTAGGCTCTCAAGTTTTGCACTGGGTTTTTTTGGGTGCAGTTATGTGTAAGTTACACTTGCACGACAAAGAGATTGAAATACAGGCATGTCGCATTTTATGCGCATTCAACTTGCGCGATTTTGGCTTTACGCACTGGCCAAAAAAACCCCACAAGCCTCTGCGTGTGACCCCAATTCAAGGGGTCTGGCTCGGGACTGGCTGCAGCATGCCACTGCCAGCTGGCTGCAGGGCCTGGGGCAGGCACCCTGCCGCGGGGGCCGGGGCTGGAGCCGGCAGTCCGCCCGCAGCGGGGACTAGGGCCGCAGATAGCAGCATGCCCACCGCTGGAGCAGACAGCCCACCCTCCGCGGGGACCGGGGCTGCAGCTGGCAGCCCGCCCGCCGCAGGGACCAGAGCCGGCAGACCGCCGCCGCGGGGACCGGAGCTGGAGCCAGCAGCCCGCCCGCCACAGGGGCCAGGTCGGCAACCCAGGAGGATCAGGGCTGGCAGCCCATTGCTGGGGGACGGGGCCCTAGACCCCCCACATAAGTGTCGGAGACCCCCAGTTTGAATACCAGTGAGCTATAGTGCCGGCCATTCTGACTGTCATTGAACTCTACTGGTGTTTTGGCTATACGCGATTTTGGCTTTACGCGGGATCCGCAGAACAGAACCCTCGCGTAAGACGCAACACGCCTGTGTGGTACTTGTATGAGGTGAATTGAAAAATACTATTTCTTTTGTTTATCATTTTTACAGTGCAAATATTTGTAATAAAAATAATATAAAGTGAGACCTGTATACTTTGTATTCTGTGTTTTAATAGAAATCAGTATATTTGAAAATGTAGAAAAACATCAAATAATACTTAATAAATTTCAATTGGTATTTTGTTGTTTAACAGTGTGATTAATCGTGATTAATTTTTTTAATTGCAGATAATCTTTTTGAGTTAATCGTGTGAGTTCACTGTGATTAATCAACAGCCCTAATAAAAGCCTTTTCACATTAGCTACAATTGAAGAGGGATTTAACCCTAGCTATAGCTATACAGAAAGCAAATCAATCTAAGTTGGTGAAACAGTAAAACCTAGGACAGCTTGACAAATTTGAAGAACCTGAAACTAGCTTAGATGCTGTAAACAGAAACTTGAGAGTTAAAAGTCAATATCATAAAACCCTTGAGGCAATAGGAGAGAACTCCCAGTCTTAGCAGAATACCAGCCTACATGCAGAAGGTGTGGAAAAAAAAATCATAGCCCAAGAGATGAGGTGTGTATCGCCAGAGGTACATGGTGTAATACATGCATAAAATATGGATGTTTTGTGGCTGTTTGCCACACCGGAGCAGTCAGGGAGTTGACTCTTATTGCAGACAAGTAAGAGCTACAGAAATAAATTATATGTATAGCTTTGGCTTTTTTCTTTAGGAGGAAAAAGGCAGTTAAATTTGCATGTATCAAAATTTTCTGTTTCACATTCACCAATCTGGCATCTTTATTTCATGAACACTTACAGGAAATGAAACACAGAAGTAAGGGCTAATATAAAATGAAGTGCCAAAAATAAAAAAGCTATTAAACTACATTACAGCTACATAGTTTAAAATAATGTTTCAGTGTTAGGAAATATAAAAGCTAAGGTTTCTGCAGCAACATTAACTTGGCCACATTGCACATACTACTGTGCACAGCATTTTTTATTTTGATTAAATATTAATTAACATTAATTTCTGCATATCCCTGGAGGAATCTTAACTTCTGTAGTTCCTGATATTTTAACTCAAAGACCTTAATTGTATTATCAAACATTTTACTTTTTAAAAAAAAGAAAAAGAAAAAGAAAGCAAGAGCCAAAGTTATGTTTTTAAGCAGTTATGTTTTTAAGTTCACACCTGACTGCTATTAATATGGCAAGTCCCTGCTTTGCTGCTTCCAGTATTTGACCAGAGAGGGTTTTCTGCAACTCCAGGCTAGCAGTGTAGTAACACATTATTTACACTGTGATGCCTGCTTCCTTGCAAGGGGAACAAATACAATAGGTCTGTGCTGAGGAAATTTCTCCTCAGTGTTCAAAACAGTTTTAAATTAGTTCAGCTGAACTGTCCTTAAAACCAGACGGACACAAATGTAGGTACCCAAAGTAAAGAAAACACAAGACTCAAGTGGCTGGAACTGTTTTTATAAGTAGGTTAGACAAACCATCTGAAAGCAAGTTTGATATTTTTTGGTCATATCACGCTCCTGAACCAGATATGGACTGCTTACAGAGCTTGCTTATACATACCAGATGTGTTCATCATAAGATCCTTTAGTGCTCCACTATGTATGGCTGAGGTTTTGTTAAATTAAGGTATTTTACACGGAGTGCCACCTAGAGGCTAAACAGCATCATACAGTTTAGCATTCTATTACGTCTTCCCCTTTAAGTTCTATCTTCTACACATGTTTACACTGTCACAATGTCTTTGCAGTTCAGTACAGATCAGTCTGTTAAGTATCTGCATCGTACTGGTTTTCTGTTAACGTAACCCAAACGCATAATCACTTGGTCATAAGATCCTTTAATGTTCCACTGTACCAGCATCTCTCAAACTTTTCAGTCCGTGGCCCCCTTCCGCTTTCCTGAGTCCTCTCACGGCCTGGAAGTGTGTCCGCCAAAATGCCGCTGAATACAAAGCTTCCGCTTTTGGCAGCATTTTGGCGGGACACAAATAGAATCCTCCTAATTTCGATGGCATCCCGGGGCCGTTCCCGTGGTGGCGCCGGGACACCATGGCCCCCCCGTGGGGGATCTCGTGCACCCCACTTTGAAGACCACTGCACTATACTATATCATACTATACTATATCCTTTATACTATACCCTATATACTTTAATAGTCCACTATACTATATCATAGAGTACTATACTATATCATATAGTATATGTACTATACTATATCCTATATACTTCAGTGCTCCCCTATACTATATCATAAGATCCTTTAATGCTCCACTATGTATGTATGGTCCTCATAAGATCCTTTAGTGCTCCACTATGTATTGCTGAGGTTTTCTTAAATAAAGTATGTTACATGGAGTGTCATATGCTAAAAACAGCATCATACAGTTTAGCATTCTATTAGATCTCCTACTATAAGTTCTACCTTCTACACATGTTTACACTGTCATAATGTCTTTGCAGTTCAGTACGGATCAGTCTGTTAAGTGTCTTCATTGTACTGGTTTTCTATTTACATAACCCAAACACATAATCACTTGGTCACCTGGCTGTCCATTAGTTGCAGCGACTCACTGTGGTTGGTTTGGAATCACTGAGTCATTGTCTTCGTGTTCTGCATCTGCCATCTGTACAGTTTGCTCTGTTGACTGTTTCTTTTGAAGAATAAACTGTAGATGTTCATGCTTTCTGTTAAACTCTCCGCTGTTGGTCTCGATCACATACGATTTGAGCACGGAATTATTTTCCTTTATGACAACTGAGTTGTCCATCCCTTTTCTCCATCCAATTTGGCATGAACGTAGTCACCAGGTTCTAGACTTGGGAGTTCTGTGTGTGACATCTGTTGTAAAAGTGTTTGTAAGCTCCATTAGCCTTTTTATCCCTTTTGGTTACTCCCTTCATGTCTGCCACTTTGTAAATAGTGAGGTAGTTGAGCAAGGTCAGCACTGTACCTCCCACCCATGGTTGACCTCGCCTAGTTTACCACTCCAGCACAACTAAAGTGCATTGCTTCTACTAAATTTTTACAGCAGGATAGCTAATGTGCATTGGTTATTTTGCAGTAAAAACACAACCTTTTTGGTCACTGAAGACTTAGCTTTGATGAATCTGGCATCTGACCATTTGAGCAAGTGCTACAAAGCCTTCATATTTGATACAGCTTTTATCATAATGAGAATGACCTTCACAGTAACAAAGGCTCACCTCTCCTCCCTGATTCCTAAAGAGTCCCTATTCCAAGCAGACCTTTCTATCTTCCAAAAAGTAGACAAGTCAGAGACTTTGTATTACCAGTCTCTTATTCGGAAGGCACTTACATTCTCCAGCTATTGGCAGCAGTACAAAACCCTAAGATAATCAATGGATGACATATAAGAAAGAGTTTAAGACAACCTGGGCTCTGTTGAAGCCAAGTATCAGTATGTTGTCCTTTAGTTAGTGGGGCAAATAATGAAAGGCAAAGCAATGGTTCTTTGTACTGTGCAAATTGCTGGCACTATTATGATGGGTCCCTCACTTTCTCTTCTGGGGAGGTGGGTAAAGGGCACCATTTATTGCCCCTGAACAGGGTATTAACTGCTCCACTAGTATCCTAGAGGAGGGGAGTGGAGAGGGAGGGACCCAGGCCCGCCCTCTTCTCCAGGTCCCAGCCCAGGGGCCCTAGGTATAGTGGCAAACCACTTGAATTAGCGCTTCCTTCCCCTGGGCTACTTCCCTCTCCTGCTCTTTAGCTTGTGGGGCTTCCTGCCCTCTCTCTGCACAAGCCACATGTCTCTCTACCTAGGGACTTGGTCTTCTAACCAGCCGCAACACTTCTCCAAACTCTCTTCTGCTTCAGCTCCTCCAAACTACTCTCTGCTCCAACACCAAATCACTCTGCTCCAACTCCTCCAAACTGTTCTCTGCTCCAACACCAAACCACTCTGCTTCAGCTCTTTCCCCTGTCTGATTGAAGCAGGGGTTTTTATCAGGTGATTGGCTTCAGGTGCTTTAATTAATCTATAGCAAACTTTCTTCCCTGTATAGGGAATAAAGCTCCCCTCTAACGCTCTCCTGCTGCCCTCTGGCGATGCTGTATCACAGTACATTGTTCTTTGAAATGATCCTTACTTTTGTGAAGATTCCAACACTGAAGCTTCTGTGCTGATTCCATTACCAACTTTACCCTCTCTCGAACATCGGAAAATTTTCAATACTATTTTTTTTCAGTATACAAGATATTCATTGATAGAGGATCCTGTTCCAAATTAAGTTTCCCTCAAAAGACAATTCATTTTGACAGAAAGCAGAGAAAGTCTTTAGCAATTTTGTATACATTTTCTAGGTTTTCTGGCACCTACATACTATTCCAGGCTATGCAAACCCAGAATTTTGAGGCTGGAACCTCAAGATGTTATAGTGAAGGAGTGTATTAAAAAATACTTTAACTAGATATGCAAGAAATATTCAATTTTAAATGTTTTTAGAAGTGGGAAGTTCTACAGCATCGCTAAAGTGATGGAAACAATAGAAGCTGAGGTGCTGCTGAATATAATGAAATCCTTAAAGTGGTGAATTAGTTCTTCTGTCTCAAACCCCTCCCTTATTCATTTATTAAAATAAGAAAATAATTGTTCAGTAACTTACCTGGGATACAGGCAAAAAGGCTCTCGTACAACTGGAATAAGTATTATTGGAATAGATATATAGAGGGAAGGAAAAAAAACGTCATCTATCACAATGTTCAATCCAGTCTGCAGGGTGGATAAAAATATCAATTTTTGAATAATTTCATTGTTTTAAATTGAAATTGGATCTTTTATTTATTAAAATAAATTAATTTGTCATAATTTCAAAAATAATTTTAATCTGTGTTAAGGTATAAATTTACTATAATCTATTAATCATTCAAATTAAATTAAAACAATAATATTAAGCAATACATGTTTGCTGTTAAAGTTTTAAAGAAAGTCAAACCACTGAACTGGTATAAATCACTGAGCAACCATCTAAATCCTGAATGTGTTGAACTGCTAAACCAGCTTTTGACAGCAGGAGCCTCTTGAACAGATGCAAAGGAAATCTTTTCTGTATTTCAGTTTATTCAATTAGTTCAATTCAATTACTAGGTCATTCAAAGTTGAGAAACAAAATGAGAATTGAAAATACAAGAAATCTTGTTTTTTCTCTTCTACGATATAAATAAAAACCAGATGAGACAGCGTGAGAGCTACTTGTAAAATCTTGAAGGACCATGGTGATCAGAAACAAGCAGTTCAATTCATTAAACCACAGATAATACTTGTCTAATAAATCAGTTTTTAATGTAAAACACATTTTTCTTATGTATTCAGTACATTTATGGGTTAATTTTATTTAATTACTATTTTTTTAAAAAAATGCTGTTTTTTGCATTTAATTGAATTTGAATTTCCAAATAGTGCTTCACACAAATCAAAAATTTTAAAAATTAATCAACTGGTAAGTAAGAAATGCATCATTCACTATTTTCTAGCATAATAAAAAAGTAAGTATTAAGAATCTGTATAAATTAAGCTGTGTCATTGCTTAAATATGTATCGATTATAGTGTATCCTGGTTAAAAAAGAAGCTCCAAATTTAGTGTAAGGGCTATTTAATTGCAAATCATTGTGTTCTAATGATTGGTATCCAATGAGAATCAACTTTTCTTCAGGATAATAACTAAAAAGTACAAATGGAAAACAAGACTAAAATTGATTTAAATCAAGATATCCTGCTTGCTGATATAAAATCATGATTAAAACCTCTGATTTTAAATTGATGTGATTTAAATCAGTCCACTCTGTCAATCTATTATAAAATAAATCCAGACAGTTACACTGCCTTCTTAACACAAGTTACACCCACATATAATGAAATCTAGTCAGATTGTAATGTATGAAGAGATGGAATAATGTATTCAATGCTCCATATTGTGTTTGGACTTGTCTAAGAGTAATTCAGCTTAAGGAGTAGGCTTATGTAAGCACATAGTAACCAGTAGTAGTGGAGCTGCCCTTTATTGTGTGTCCTTAGAATGTAAACAGTGTGCTATGTTGCTTGATAAATGACTTACAATGTGTGAAGACTGCTTGGGCACTGAAATACGTATTCTTTAAATCATATCAGTGGTGAGCTCACCCATAATCATTTCAGAACTGGCATGTGACCCATGAGATAGTGCTGTTTGAATCTGGCAGAAGGTGCCCCTGAACATAGTGGGTAGTGGAAGGAGAGTGAAAAAAGGGACCGTAATTGTTTGGAAAGTCATTTCTTACACGAATACTTTTCCTCTAGTATGTCAATGGAAACCTCAGAAGGCTCTTGAGATTATAAGAGAGTGTTATAGTAATAATATTATAGTACTAGGTTTAATTAAAAACCAGATTTTAAAAAAATATTTTACATTTTATACATGTGGGCAATGTTTTCCCTTCTGGACATTGTATATGTAAGTGTGACCCTTTCTCGGCAAGAGCAAACAGCAGTGTGTCTCAGATGAAGCTACGTGTCTGACACCTGAGCTGAATTTGGAGCAGAGGATCTAAAATCAAAGTCTGTTAGCAAAGTTTAGTTGTTAAGTTTATGCGTGGGTTTCACATTCATTGCTTCATAATAGATTCAAAACCCGTTAATATCACTTGAGCCATTCATGCCATGAAGGAGCTTCAGCCTAACTCAGATTCTACCTTATCTTTTAGACAGAAAATTTAAAATTAACTTTTTAATTTCTTGACTCAAAGAAATTCCAGTCATTTTCCCTCTCATTGGACACAAAATGTAAGTAAAGGCTTTTTTGCAGCAGAAAATCATGGTTACAGAGACAAAGGAAAGGAAAGGGTTTTTATTTTTTTAAAACTTGTGATGAGTTTAATTCCAAGAACAGTGGATAGTATGGGGTCTAGTAAAACAGAATGAATAGTTTTGAAACAGTTTGGAAGCAGCACTTCTAAGAAAAATAGTGTTAATGGAAAATCCAATTAATTGGCCTGAACTGTTAATAATTGCAGTTTTTTACATAAAAAGCATATAGGTATAATTCTTCTTTCTTTATCCCCCTGCTCTTCAGGTGCATAGGGCATCTTACAGTTTCTGCTATTTATTTTGGGCTTGTGCTGGTCTGTTGTGCCTTCTGAGTGTCATGTGAATGAATTTTGCTTCTTCCTCTATTCTTCTGTGTTTCTCTAGGTTACCCTCTCTTTCTCTTTTTTTTGGGTGGTGTGTCCAGGATGTCAAATAAAAAATGTGTAACTCGCAGAGCCGGCTCTGGCTTCATTGCCGCCCCAAGCACAGAAAAAACAGAACAACAAAAAACCCACCAGGGCTCAGGGCAGCTAGTGAACTAACACCACCTTCCCCAGCGCAGGGTGGCTGGTGAACCAACCCCTCCCCCATTTCCTATGGATGGTGATTATCCGGGATTTTATTAACCAGGATTAATTTTTTCCCTATCATCCTGGATAATTGAGAGTCTACTGTATTGCCAAAGAAGGGTGAGCTTGCCAACTGCAATAGCTGAGAGTAATGTGATTCCTTTCCAGTGCCTGGGAACATCATGTGTAATGTCATCCTGGAATCTAACAAGAAACAAATAGACTTTCAACTTGGAGTGACAAGCAGGTTTTAGACCCTTAACATAAGGTGAAGACCAATTATAGTTCTCAGACATATACAACAAAGTGTGGAGTGGCAAGCAGCACTTGTGATCAATTTCATAGCTTTCCTGAAGGCATTTTACAGCATTTATAGAGACAGTCTTTGGAAAATAATGGTATAGTATGGAATACCAGCAAATATAATTAGAATCATCAGGGATCTAAACAGGGTTTGTACCGCTCTGTGCATCTGATGAACTGGGTTCTAGCCACAAGTAGTCCTTGTTCTTTTTACGTCATATAAATCTCTTTCTATGCTTCTTTAGTACATCACCATCATTGGAAATATATAAATTTTTAAAAAATTTCCCTAGTAGTGTATCCTAAACTCAGGTTCTGGGCACATTAAATAGAATGACTATGTGGAAATTTTTTTAACAATCTTTCCTGTACTGGTTTCCTATTGAATTTGCAATGGAAACTTACTTGCAACATTCTTCAGTGAAGCATCAGAAACGTTCTATAAAATTAAAGCTATTGATACCTTCTTGTATTTAACTACTGTGAGAACTAGCAACCTAGAGTTTGGTATAACTTCAGCAGATCTACAGCAGTATCTTTTGGCTATAACTATGAAGTAAACTTTTATTTTTAATTGCTGTGAGTGAGAAGCAATGAGTCAGAGCGTGCCTCTCAAGAATGACAGGTAATTGATCTGTCCATTCAGAATAGCTTATTATGAACTCTGAGGGGGAAATGTCCATTTTCTGCTTATGACTTCCATTAAATCTTATCTGAAATCATGATGGTGACAGCAACTCTAACCAAAAAAAATCTTCTGTTCTAAGTAATTTATTTTTACAAGTGCCACTTTATGCTGTAATTTTGATATATTTAGAATCCCTTTTTAAGGACCAAATGTTTTACAGTATGCGGTTTGTTGTTCAGCAGCAAAATAACTTACTGTTTTCATTGTATGATTCACTATAATTATTTAAATATTTATGGAAAATATCTAATGTTTATACATGTTATTATGTGGGCTGCTGGTGTTGCAACATCACTTTCAAATGTAGCTATAAATGATAGCTGACTTCATTCCATTTAGAAGTCTAAAAAAACATTAACTTAAAAGGGGCAGATAAGGATATTACTGAAATGTAATCTTTTCTTTAATGAGCATCTATGTTCATGTTACAGCATAGATCATATAATATTGTACAGTAATTCAATGTCATGAACATGAAAATATACGAATACCTAATACATATAACATCTGGTGTTATATAGAACTGAGAGAGCTTGATGGGCCCCGCCCAAGCAGCCTCAGCCTATAATCTAGTTAAAAAATTTTTTGGAGAATTTTGGTGTCTGATTTGAATGATCAGAGAATGGATTTATCTCAGGGAATCAAATCTATAAATATTCAATACTGAATTTTGAACATACTGCAGCTTTAGATCCTGACCCTGCACTTGGCTTCATGTGGGCAGACTCCTGTGCCCGTGCAGAGCCCTAATGAAGAAAAAAAATTCTGCTTAGACAGAATGATAATATGTATTCCAGTATGTGTAACTTTGCTAGTCCCTGGACAATAGCTTTTATCACTTCAATTTTAAAAGAATGCTGTGTGACAAAAACTAATATCTATCTGATATATTTTTAAAGAACAGCAGTTACAGTGTTCTGTATTCAAAGGCTACCGTAGCCTCTTGAGACAAAGCTGCTAATTCATCAAGCTAGCCAATGTAAATACAATAGAACCTCAGAGTTACAAACGCCAGAGGTACATTTAGTCAACCACACACCTCATTTGGAACCGTAAGTCCACAATCAGGTAAGCAAGCAGATGCTGTGAAAATCATTACTGATCAAACTGTGTGAAGAGATACAGACACAGGAAACCTTAAAGTCATGTATGATGGCCTGCAGAAAGCTCTCAGTCCCACTGTCAACAAGGTTGCCCCCTTCAAATCTCTCAGTGGTGAAATCATTACAGATAAAAGCAATCAGTTATCTTGTTGTGTCAAACACTATTCAGAGCTATACATAGAAGAAACAAACATCACTGGACCAAATACCAATTCCACAGGTCATGCCAGAGCTCGATGTGGAGTCCACTGTAGAAAAGCTAAGAAAGGCCACTGATTTGCTATCTAGTGACAAGGTTCCTGGAAAAGGTGGCATCCTAGCAAAAATCCTCAAGAGCAGGAAAGACAACTTATTATAATATGCACCGAGTTTCTAATCTGCTGGAGATACTCCCACCCTGGCTCCGTCCAAGCCCTGTCCCGACTCCACTCCTCGTCCCAGTGCCCCACCACCATCCTGCTTCTTCCCACCCTGCCCTGCCCTCTCCCCACCTCTTTCTCCCAGTTCTGCTCCCTCCCTCGAGCATGCTGTGCCTTCACTCCTCCTCCCTCCCTCCCAGCACCTCTTGATGCTGTGAAACAGCTGATCTGCAGCAGGTGGGAGGAAGGGGGAGGTTCTAATAGGGGAGCTGGCGGTGGGTGCTCAGCACTTATCATTTTTTCTCCGAGAGTGCTCCAGCCTCAAAGCACCTACAGAGTCGGCACCTCTCCCTATTACAATATCTTCATTGGCTGCTACTTAAGTGCTGAAAGAGGGTGAGGTACCACAAGAGGTGCGTGACACAAACATCATCATTTTGTCTAAAAATAAAGGCGAAAGAACGATTGCAACAACTACAGGGGTATCTCGCTACTAAGAATAGCAGAAAAAGCTTTCACAAAATTCATCTTAGTGCACCTACAACAGCTGGCGAATCATGTCTATCCTGAATCACAGTGCAGACTTAGGGCTGGAAGATCCAACTACATAATATTTTCTCTGTTTCAATTTAAAGAAAAGTGAAGAGAGCAAAACTGACCATTGTACATTACCTTTGTAGACCTAATCAAAGCATTTGACACAGTCAGCAGAGCAGGTCTATTTACAATACTAGAAAAGAAAGGATGCCCACCGCCCTGTTAAGTGTTATACATCCATTCCACAACGACATGAGAGCAACCGTCAAGTCTGACGGGTCCACTTCGGACAGATTTTAGATGAAAAGCAGGGTGAAGGAAGGACTCGTCCCTACACTCTTTGGAATCTTCTCCTTAGTATTCTTGAACTGTGCATTTAAAGATATGAAAGATACTCTCTATCTCCACACAAGATCAGACGGGAAACTCTTCTACCTGTCATATTAGCCACTGCTTCCCACAGCTCCCACTGGTTGGGAACAGCAAACTGCAGCCACTGGGAGCTGCAGGTGGCCGTGCCTGCAAATGGTCAATGTCAGTAAAATGTCTCACGGCCTGCAATCAGATTACCCTGCTGGGCCGCAGGTTCCCACCACTGATCAAGACCAAAATGTTACTGTACCAAACTTGTGTCCTCAGCACTGTCGTGTGGTGGGGAAACATGGACAATTTGTGCTCATAAGGAGAAAAGGTTAAACAGTTTTCACCTACGTTGTTTATGCTGCATACAACATAAAATGGCAAGATAAAGTCACCAACACAGAAGTTCTTCGAAGGGAAAATTTACCAAGTGTGACAGCCCTGCTCAAGAAAAGACAACTGTGCTGGCCAGGCCATCTGAGTAGGTTGGAAGACAGACTCATACCCAAGGATATGCTGTTTGGGGAGCTATCAGAGGGAACAAGAACAACAGGATGACCCAAGCTTCGCTTTAAACACATATGCAAGCAAGACACCGGAAACCTTGGCAAGTGATTGTAACAAGTGGCACTGTCATCTCCATCAGAGTATCAAAGCCCATGACAGAAGCTGGCTACTACAGTTTGATGAGAAAAGAGCCATTAGGAAGCAAGCAGCTCCCAACCAAGATACATGCAGTTGCAATAACTGCCAAAGATCATGCAAATCTTATATTGGACTGTTCAGTCACATGAGACATTGCAAACCATCTACATCATAGGCTGCACTTCCCACTGTATCTCACAGACAAAAGGATGCGAACAAACTGTTAAACAAACACTACTAAAAAAAAAAGGAAAAAGTGTTTTTCTTCTGCATAATAAAATTTTAAAGCTGTATTAACTCAATGTTCAGTTGTGAAGTTTTGAAAGAACAATAATGGTGTTTTGTTCAGCGTTATGAACAACCTCCATTCCCGAGGCATTCATGACTCGGAGATTCTAATGCACGGATCTTGCATTTAGTTTGTGCGTTTACAATTTAATTATTTAGAAATCTTCCTAGTTAATTTCACTTGGCAGCCTCTCAATATTCTTTTGGAATGTTAATATATTTAATTTGGCTTTCAGAACATGATCATTTAAAAAAGCATGCATACAATGTGTACTTTTGTAACATGCACAAACAAATTTAGATAATTTGATGGGATCTTTTTAGCTTCTGTGATTGTGACTACATAAATTTACCCAGAGGGTTACACAGTAACTGAAAAAAAACCCACTTTTTTCAATGAGAATTCTTGATATTCCATTTAAATGTAGTACTCCTTCAGTTTTAGGATCAGATGTATCAGTTTTATGCAGGAAATTAAAAACGTACTTTACATAAAACCAAAGCAGTAATTTTTCTGAGTTTTATGAAATCCTTATAAGTGGTTAGGCTAATCATAGTCTAGTTCTTCTCAGGTTTAGTCTTGAAGCTTTGGACACGTGGGCTTTTCATGCCTTCTTGTTTTAAATGCTATAATATAAATGAAAAAAATAAAATATTAATTAAAATGTTTAGAATATCAGTTGGTGTGTATCTGTGTCTCTTGCCTAAAAAAAATTATCATTGCTTTTGTAGTGTGAAAATTTTTTTCTCCTCTAACTTGTTGGTACTCCATTGTTTCTGCACGTTTCACTTACTAGTCAAGTTGTGCTGATATGTGCCCACTGATATAATATTTCTTTAGTTGTGATGACAGTAACATATTTGTTTTTTGAATTCCAGAATGCACACATGTTGGTTTCTCATTTTAAATATTGTACTCTTTAGTTAATGTAAATCATGTGCTGCGCATTCTTTCCTATTTCTCAGCTGTATCTTTATATAATTGCAAATTGACATCAGATCTACGGCATAGAATTTGTGTTTTAGTGATCTGATTAGCACTGCTCCTTTTTCAGATAGATTCAGAACTGCTCAACTGTGTATCATGGGTCCTAGACTGCTAACAACTCAAGTAGATGGTAAATTCTGCAGGGGCTTAGGCTAAATAAGAGTGCTCAAGGTGGACCACTTTTATAGTGGTAATGAGGGTGGTCCATTTCAAACAGTTGACAAGAAGGTGTGATCACTACAAAAGTCATTTTTCCTTTCTTGGTATTCCACTGTTAATTGAATTCTCTCGTTAGACTGACCCCCACTGGGTAAGGCAACTCCTATCTTTTTATGTACTGTGTGTACACATATACACCTGCTACTGTATTTTCCACTCCATGCATCTGATGAAGTGGGTTCTAGCCCATGAAAGCTTATGCCCAAATAAATTTGTTATTCTCTAAGGTGCCACAAGGACTTCTCTTCGTTTTTTTATTATAAGACTGTTTTCAGTTGATTATAGCTTTGCCATTCTTTAACAGTTTGGGTTAAATTTTTCATGCTGGGTCTCTGCCTCAGATTGATTTTTTTTTGAGGGTGGGGGGAGGTTGAGGAGAGAGGATGGAATTTCCATCAAAAGAGTTCAGTCTTTTCCAAGAATGAGACTAGAGAAAAGTATGTTGTTTTGACCATGTTAAAAATTCTGGCGATGTTGTCTTTGAAAACTTCAAGCATAATCATGATTTGGAGCAGAGACTTGAAATTTGACATGGATTGGCCTTATTCTCATTCCTGTGAAGATCTTCCCAACTTTGGCCAAGTTATGTCTTGGAAAAATCCCCGGTTGCATGTGTTCTGTAGAGACTTGCTAGAGCTTTACAGTAAATAACTCAGGAGATTCCATCTGTATTGAACATGCTTCAGTCAGAGGCTACAGGGTTCTGAGCAGGACTTTCTATGCAATTGTTGCTGTGGGCCAGGCTGGGGCCAGGAACAGACATGGACAACAGTGAGATCATCTCTCCTGTGCAGTAACTGATGTCCCAGCTGGACCCAGACAGCATGGAGGAAGAAGCTGCTGGTCCTAGATTTGAATACAGAGGAGACGAGCCAGATCCAAGGGTGGAGAGAAGCAGACTGGCACAAGGAGCCTTAGTGGGAGAGGGAAACGGGGGGTGGGAGGTAGATTGGAATTAGTTGGGAAGGAAAGAGACTGGGAACCAGTGGGGTGGGGGAAAGGAGGTGAGGGGAAGAGACATGGGATCTGACAAAGAGCCAGGATGTGAGGATGCGGGGGAACTGAGATTGGACAAGGATCTGAGGGGAGAACAGAGGCTGACTGGAAAAGGAGCCAGTTTGTGGTGGTGGTGGGGGGACTGATTGGACAAGAATCCTATTGGGATGCGGAGGACACAGACAGATGGGATAAGGAGCCAGGAGTAGGGGAATGGAACTGGCTGGGCAAAGAGACGGTGGGCAAAGAGTTGTGTGTGAGTGGGGGGACTAGGATTTTCTGAGCAAGGAACACTGACTGGGAGTGGGGACTAGGAGGAAGACTGGGACAGTGAGTCCAGTGGGAGAAACTAGGGCTTTCTGAGCCCTGGGATTGGGATGGAAAGCCTGAGGAGTGAGACTGGGACTGGTTAAGCGAGGAGACTGGGGCAAGGAGCCAGTAGTGATAAAGAATCAGGATGGGGACATGGACAATCTGGAGTGTATGTGGCAGAATGGATCAAGCTTGTGGGGAATGGACAAAAGACTCTGTGCCAGCTAGAGCACACTCCTGTCCAGAAGCTGGAATGGAACCCAAGATTCCTGAGTTTCACTATTCCCCTGCTGTCAGCAAATATCTGTGAAATGCAGTGGCAGTGTGTGTTTCATGTTCCTCTAGTGCTGCTCCACATAGAATTAAGGCTGCCCGTGTATCTGATGTTTCTTAACTTTCGAGTGTTTGACTTTGCAACCCTAGTATCCTTTTAACATAGGGTTTGTGTGTGTGTATACGTAAAATAATAGAAATGTTTACTAATAAAAGCCATGTGTCAGTGGTGAAAAACTGCTGCCTTAAAGGGCTGGTCTTCACCAGAGGGGGTATCAACTGCAGATACACAACTGCAGATACGTGAATCACGTAGCTGAAGTCGGTGTATCTGCAGCCAATTTACCTGCCACCTTCATGGCGGCGGCAGTCGGCGGTGCACTCCCCTGTCGACTCCAGCTTACGCCTCGCGTCAAGCTGAAGTTCCAGAGTTGACGGGGGCAGCACTGGCAATCGATTTCTCGCGTCTTTAGAAGACGCGAGAAATCGATTGCTAAAAGATCAATGGCTACCCGCGGTAGTGAGGACGTACCCAAACACACAAAATGATATGCATCCTTCAGGATCAATTGTGTCATTTAAGCGCAGTCACACCACCCGGGGAACACCGTGAGGCACTGTGCAAGTATGTCTTTCTGAGCTGCTTGACATGTGCAGGTTGTTCACTGCTGTACACCTTTATGAGGCTAGCCAGGGTGTGTGTGTGTCTCCCAATAGAAATAGAAATGTAGTCGCTCTTAAACTTCAATTCTGTTTGACCCTTCAGCAGGCCATTGGTGGTGGGATGGCTCTTTGTGCTCTTCTTACTGCACATCACTCTGTATCCGTGTTCTAGCCGGGCACAACTAGCCCTTTCTGAAGTTAATAGCAATAATTAACTTGCTTTGGGTACATTGTCTATGGGGCCAAACTTACTTTGTTGCAAGTACCTTGTATGACTATGACCTACCCTAATTATCCATGTCTCCAATTCTGGTGAGACAGTTGCTTTTGTCATTAGATACTTTGCATTACAGACTGAAATATGTAAATGGTGGTTTTTTGTAGCTGCGGAAATACTGACTTCTTGTGTCTTTACTTACAGCTTTTACGAGAATTGAAGCACCCCAATGTGATTGCATTACAGAAGGTTTTCCTTTCTCACAGTGATAGGAAGGTTTGGTTGCTGTTTGATTATGCCGAACATGATTTGTGGGTAAGTTCCTGTATTTTTGAAATATCTGTACAACATTCATATGATGTTATGAGATATGTTTGTGTATAATATAGTTAAGGTTGTAACTGAGGATCTATTATAAGCCCAAATTTGGCCTTCCCTCTAATATACATGAAAAATGCCAGATCAGCTTCAAAAATGAAGATCCGATTTGAGGGCAAGATTGAATAGTCCTACCAGATTTGAAGGGGATAAGGGGTTCCCGAATTGTCACTCTAAAATAGAAGTGTGAAGAAGCTTTCCATGCTTTCTTTGGTTACTTTTGTTACAAAAATTAAGTGTGTGAGAGAGATTAGTTCACTGGCTTCCCTTATCAATATCTAGTGAGAAAAACCAAAATCCAGTTGTCTTATATTCTGATTTCAAAGTTCATTAATGTCTGAATTTGTAATGTTGCTATGAGTGAGGGCAGTTCCATTGAGTTTAGAGTAGGTTATGAAATGATTTCTGGAGACTTTTTAAAATAAAACTTACATCTCTAGCCCAGTTCCTCATACTGATACCAGATCAATGGCAGAAAGGGATTTTTTCCACCAAAAATTTCATATTTGGTTTGATCGGTTATAGTCTGAGATTTGTTACAACCTTGTGTTTTGGATTTGGGTACAGATTCTCAAGCTACATTTCCCCATCCAGAATATATGGGTTGCTTAGATGCAGGGGCTTGATTCAGGCCCAGAAAAGAACAAAACATCCTAAGAGTAATTTGTGGTGAATAAGTTACTTTGAAAACATTCCTGCCACTTCTATCCTTACCCATGTCAGTCTCAATGTTATTACAAAGGCATCACTAATATGGAAGTTTGCATTACTAATGATATTTTTAATGTCAATGGCAGATTGTTGAATTGCTTGTAATTACAAGCATGTTAGATAGTGAGAGCTATTTATACAAGACACTATCAGAAGTTTACTGCTGAAGAAAGTACACACAGACCAAGTGTAAAAGAAAACTTAGATCAGAGTGAATCAACTCATGAGATTTAATCCCCCTGCATATAATCTAATTGAATCAACTTTCTCTGATATGATGACAGTCTTGTACTAAGTCATTTGTGAAGGTTTTTCACCAAAGTCAAATTACACAAAAAATGTGTACTCTACACAGCTGATAACTAAGTGCTATATTTCCATTCTACATATTATCATTTTACATGCATAGAATTTAAATAATTCTGTCCATCAGCTGAATATACTTGTTTTTTAGAGTAACCACAAGAATCATTTTACTGCTGCATTCAGTGGCATGTTCAAGAACCCTTTTCACCAACCTTTGCTATTATAATTTTTTTGTAAGTGTGGTATTCATATTATGTTAAAAAAAACCCACATGGCTAATAGATGAGACATCACTATGTTTTAATGTTCTCACCACTCCTTGTGGGTGGATCTGGCTGTTGTTTAGTCATAGTCCCAGTTTAGTTAATTGATATATATTATTTGAGTTGTAATGTTTGTTACCCTAGTAGTTTCTGGCCTCTGACTTTCTCTTCACTCCCTTCTGTGCAATATGTGCTGATTAAATAATTTTCCTTTCCCATGCACTTGATCATATCTCTCCACATTTCAATCTTTACAAGAACTCTCCCTCTTCCTCTGCATAAAATTAGTTACATTTAAGGCCCTCTATAACTTGGTTCTTGCCTAAATCTTTGGCCTCATCTCCTTTAAAAGCCTCTTATTCCTTCCCCTTCTCCCCAACATCACTCATAACTTCCCCTGTTGTTTCTTTTGCTTACTCCCAACTTTGTATCTTTTTTCATGCTGCCTCCTACACAGGAATAGCCTCCCTGTTAACGTACGTAAAGCTCCTTCTCTCTCCTCCTTTGAAAAGCTCCTTAAAATCCCATTTTTGTGAATCATTTCAGTAGTAATGTCCACTTGTTTCTGTGTTGTGGTGTTTTGCATTTGCTGTGCTGCACAATTTGGGCCCTTAAGTCTTTTGGGGAAGAGAACTTGCTTGTTTTACATAGTTTTTTTTCTGACCAGTATTATATACTCTCCCAGCATTACCCTAAACAAAATAAGTATATTTAATGCCTATATCAATCTGAAAAGATTTTTTTTTGTGAAACTGTGGGATAATAGATGTGCTTTCACTAAAGAGAGATACACAGATGATCAACATTTTCAAATTTTCCTGAAGTTAGTTACCCAAATCCATATGTAAGCACCTAAATTAGTATGTCCTGTTCATTAAAGTTGCTAATCATCTGCAACTCTTAATGGCTTCAGTGGGAACTGTAAATGCGCATCACTTATAAAAATCAGGCCACTTTTAATGAAAGTGGTTATCTTTAGGCTCCTGTGCTAGAAAATTTTGGCCAGAGATGAATAATGAAGTATTCCAGATATTATCTTATTCTATATATTTTGTGAAGTACAATAAAAATGCAAATTATTTTAATGAACAAAAATGATAGTTAGAAGCCCAGTCATTAAAGGGGAGAGTCTATGGATTCAGATTATGGTTACATTTTATTAAAATTCTTTTGTGATGGGCAAGAACAAACACTATTAACTTTTGTTCAGTGGTTTTAATACAGAAATATCATAGACCACCTCACATTTGCTGACAAATATAGTAAACTACAAAATATACTTGTAATTTATGTTAGTAGCTGTAATTTATCTTTTTAGTGTCTGTGGTTGGCATAAGGAAGAAGTGAAGAGAGCTGTAATAACTTAAAAACATTTGACTAAGTCTTTATCAATATTTGTATTATCCCTCCCTGCAGACATATTAACTACCCACTCATTAGCTAATATAATCACACTGAATCCCCAGAATGCCTCCAAAATTTTACAGGCCAGGCAAAACAAAATTACTTATTGATTTTGTAACTGGGCCCTCGCCGGTCCTCTCACAAAAACTCCCAGAGACCAATCAAAATGCATGCACCAGTGCTCTTTTATTGCTTGTGTCCATTCCCACCACCTACTATATACATATATCTACAGACCATCACCCTGGGGGCCTGCTAGCTTCCCCAGCCATCAGGGATCTAGAGCCACTTGCTCCTCCCTTTCCTGCTCCTGTCCGTCCCCCGCCCCCGGCCCCCGGCCCCCGGCCCCGGCCCCGGTGCTTCCTTCCAGTCAGCTTTATATAGCAGGCTAGCTACTCAGGCCCTCAGGTGCATCCCCTCAGGTAATTTGGGCTTGGCCTTGCAGTCAGCCCCAACTAATACCCTTTTTAGCCGGAGCTGGGCTAACAGGGGCCCGGCTTGGTTCTCCTAGCCAGCACCCTGTTACAGATTTGAAGAAAGCATGCTTATTTAGAGAACTTTGGCCATGTAGCAATTCATCAAACCAATGCAATAGTAATACTTGGTTTTATACTTTAATTCCAAAATCCTCAATATAATCCACATATGGCTTCTGTATGCCTATAAATCTTGTCCTGTGTTTTTTCAGTCTGTCTTTCAAATGATGCAATCTGGGGTAAGGTTAAGCAACCCCTATTCCTCTCTTTGGGGGTGTATTGTCTTTATAAAGTCTAATGGCTATTCTTTTTGGTCACTTTTAATCTAATGTTCATCTAGGTTGTTTGTCTTGATTTAATGATCTTCAGATCAGAAGTATTAGTTTTACATACCACCGAGCTAGTCATAAAGACCATGTGCAGTGATGGCCATGTTTCCAGTTGCTTCTTTCCAATGCACGTGTATCAATGTACAGTCCTGTAAAATGTGTTTGATGGATGAAACTTGTAAAAGAAAAAGTGTATTACCTAAACCTTTCTACCTGTTTTCTGCAATGCTCAGTGCTGACCATGTTAAAATTTTTAAAGACAATTTTAAATTTCTCTTTTGCTGTTTTATAATTAAGAAACTTTGTTGATCTATTCAGTTTTCATATTATTTTCCTTATTCTGTCTTAGTTTAAGGTTTTATACTGCTGCCTGTCACTTCTTTGGTGGCTCATAAGCTTTTGACAGCACTTTTAAAATTTATAAGAAGCAAATTAAATGTGTCATGGCCACTAAATTCAATTTTTCTTAGTGACACCTTTTTTAAAGGCCACTGATGAGCTCTGGCTAGAGAGGAGATATTTACTGGCAAAAGTTATGTATAACTTTCCAGCAGGTCAGAAATGTGTAGGATTCCCAGCTATACCAATAAACGCTTATGTCAAACATCTCATGGGTTTGGTGCTCTGTCCTATCACAGAGACTGTTTAGAGAGAAATTAACGAGTCTGCTCTACACTCTTAGGTAAGGAGCACCTCGGTTTTAGCTCATGCAGTAGAGGCTAATGCATTTAGCTCCAGTGGTCCCTGGTTCTATCCTGCCTACCGACAATTGGGGCCTGTCGGTGTAACATCATCACCTTTTTAATATTAATATTCCCTGTACATGCTCTTTGATTGAAATATTCAACACATCCCTCCATCCTGTGTATTTATATTATGCATCCTTTCTATTTGCTTAACTAGATTCCTGATCTTAAAGAAAATAATATCCATTTTGCTGTCCTGAATTGCTGAGATACCTTTACTTCTGTAGCTTATGGCACAAAAGCTGATCCTCAGTGAGTTTATCTACAGATACCAGTGAAACTGTTAAAATAAAAAACAGTTGTTGCCTATGATATGAAATAATGTTGGATGTTAATCTATTACACATAGCCTGCCTTCTTAAATTAAAGAAAAAGGTTATAAGCATGCAGGATTTGTCTTTAATATATTATTTTTTATCTAGTAGTAGAAATGAAAAATCCTATTATCCTAATTTAGTTCAGAAAGAAAGCACAAAGGATTCTCTTTGGATCAAAGCTTCCTAATTCCAATTGACTCAGCATTCAAATAAAGATTTACAATTTCGCATAGTCTTGTATTCTAACTATTAATTTAATAATGGTGGTGAAGAGCCTGCTAGTAAATACAAATAGTACTGCAAATTTAAGTGGGTTCCATCAACATTTTCTAATATTTAAGTCATACTTAGATCTGGTGCAATTCCATTGGTTTTACTTGGTTACATTAAGTCTGATTTTAGCTCTTACTCATAAGGAGAGCTCAAGCAGCAACAGGTCCCAAATATTTTTACATTACTTAAATGTAGGCTTGGCAAGTCAGTCAATTGTTATTTGATTACAATCAAGTATTGTCAAATATTTCAGCAAGTATCCCCTCATCCACAGTGGATAAAGCTTGATGATTTTTAAAAAATCAGATTTTTTTATTTGTCAGATTTTTAAAATTTTATTAAATTATCATTTGTTTTTAAAAATCAGTTTAAACTAAAAATTGAATTTAATACAAAATATGTAAAGACCTAAATTGATTATATCTTAAAATATTTAAATGTTGAATCCATGAGCTTCTACAAAAACTAAAAGCTGCTTTTCTAGGTAAAGAAAGAAATGGGAAAAATATTCAACTTTTCATAGAATCTCAGAGTTGGAGGGGACCTCAGGAGATCATCTAGTACAAACCCCTGCTCAAAGCAGGACCAATCTGTACTTTTGTCCCGTATCCCTACATGGCCCCCTCAAGGATTGAGCTCACAGCCCTGGGTTTAGCAGGCCAATGCTCAAACCACTGAGCTGTTTCTCCCTTCAACTTTTGAGGTCAAGCTTTGTAAATGTGGCACAATAGCTCATATACTATATTAAGGACTTAATCCTGTGGGGACCCAGGGGGGCAGTGCTGTTGGGTGTAAGAGACTGGCAAAGTCATCCAAGGTATTGGGATCTGGCTTCTGACTCCAGGAGACACCAACACGTAACTCATCAGGATCATAGAACTCACTTAGATACTCCTGTTTTATAGCTTTTCTCTACCTCAGCTCCGACAAGCTCAGTTTTCAATTTAAATAAAGTCACATCACTGAACAGATGGAAGTCATATGGTAAGCACCTAGAACCTGAGTATGATGAAATGCTAAACTAACTTCTGACAGCAATAGCCTCTTCTGTAGGTACAAAAGGAATACAGTATTTTCTTCATTTGGACTAATTCATTCAAAGTTAATAAATTGATTGGGAGTTGAAGAAGCTAGAAAACTCATCTTTCTCTTCTCATCATGAATAAAGATGAGGAGGAAGCAGATGAGATCTGCTAGTTTTAAAAGTTTGAAGGATAGCCTGAGTAACTTATCTTCAACAGGCTTAAGACTGGTCTATGCTGCAAACATAGGTCAGGTTAACAGGGCTGTGAAAAAATTCACACCCTGGGCGATGTAGTCAAGGTGACTGTAACAGGGTCTGCTAGCTCCCCTCTTCCTGCAGCCCTCTGGCTACCCAAATAAGGCTCTGCAAGAGGCTTCTACTGTGCAGCACTTGTGTATTTATTATTTACAATGCAGTGCTCACCACCAGTGCTAAGCTATATACAGACATCAGCTTGCTTGGCTCCCTTTTACAGTCAGAGCAGCCCTCAGCCAGGAGACTGACCTTACCCTGGCCATTCCCCCTCCCTGCTGGCTTCTTCCAGCCTTTATAGCGCTCAGGCCAGCAGGTGTAGCCAGTCCACAGGCCAGGCATCAGGCTTTCCCCAGCCCCAATCTATTTCCTCTGACTGGGGCTAGCTGAGCAGGGGCTGATTAGGTGCCTCTGCACCAGCACCCTGCTACAGTGACCTAAGCTCCAGTGTAAATACTATGATGTCGACGGATGTCAACCTAGCTACTGTCTCAGATGGTAGATGTACTACAGTGACAAAGAATCCTTTCGGTCATAAGTGTCTATATTATAGTAGCACAGCTACAGTGCCACATCTGGGCTGCTGTAGTTTACCTACTGTAGACATATCTCAAGGGGTGTAGAAACTTAACTCCAGTCACTTTCGCTTGTACACATTTGAAAATATTCCCATGCTCATCTGAACTAATCAGTTTAATTTACTGACTATAGTTAATGCTTCTGTTCCTTTAATAAATTATTTAGTTGTAAATGTGAAACACATTTTAATAAGAGAAATTTATGTATCCAAAACATTTAAGGTTGGTCTGTTTAATAATAAATGTTATATGCTGTTTTATGTTTTTAATTACATTCTAGTTACCATCCGAATGCATCTTGACCCAAATAATGAGCAAAAAATTAATTATCTAATAAAAAAGCAAATATTGTTTACCATTTTCTAACATACTAAACTACAATTAATAATTTGAAAATGTTAAGCTCTGAAGTGCTTAAATAAATGTATGTAGTTATGGTGTACCCTCCTATAGCAAAAAGATATGCTAAATCTAGTGTGAAAAGACTCTATTTAGTTGTAAATCAACATATTTTAATGGTTATATCAACCAATGAGATTGCATCTTCTTTAGAATATAACTGAAGTACAAATGGGAAAGTTGATTAAAATTGGTTATTTAAACAGAGGCTTTCCACTTGGTGATTTTAAATAAATCCACTATGTCCTGTTGTAGGTGGAAGCCTACCTTTGCATCATGGTGCATTCTTCATTACGTTTTGCATTTTTGCATAGCAGACTTTTTATGACTTACTAACTATAAGTCATCCACTCCTATGCTTTCTTATATTTTTGTTGCTGTTGTTTTGCCCTAGCTTTGTTCATCTAATGCAGTTTTACTAGGAGAGAGTGTTTTGGAAGGTTCAACTTCTATTCTGAATGATCTAGATTGTGTTTGTTTTCCATTTTGTTATGGGTCTTTGTGTTACCTAGAGTCATTTAGTTTTGATAGTGGTTGTAGTGAAAGTGTTAGTGTGACTTCTGATACCTCAAGGCTCCAAAAGGTACCTCACAATCCTCCCAGACATTGTCCGTAAGTTTTTTTTTATTTAAGTGTTCACATTTGATGTTACTTAACAGATTGCAACATCAGAAGAACAAGTAGATTACAGTCTAGTAGCTACTATTATTATTTTTATTTTACTTGTAAGTTGTGTAGCAGCTAATAGTAAGTAGTGGGTGTCAGTATAGAAAGAGATATAATCTGCTACTTGATTACTTTTCCAGCCTCTCTTTTACTAGTCTTTTAGTTTTGGGGCCCATCTCCTCATGACTAACTCTAGTGCATTGCTGCATTTTGGCTTTCTCAAGCAACAGCAGTAGCATGAAATTAACGTTGCTACTTGAGTTAAATCTCATGTTTCAGAGTTTGTCACTCTCCTCCAACTATCAGAGATAAAGATGAGACCTAATGTAGGTGGACAGAATATCCCACCTCTCCCTCCTGTGGGATTCTCGCACCTTTTTCTGAGGTATCTAAAGCTGTTCACCGTCTGAGCCAGGATACTAGACTAGATGGACCTTGGGTCTGATCCATTCTGAGGTTTTATGTTCCTATGAATTTCACTGTTGCCACAGGCTTCTGAATAGCAGCAGTAATTCTTACTAGTCTTGCTAATACCACTATTTTATCCTTTAAAAGTCTATTTCAGTGCATAAGCTAGCACTGATGATTGAGTCTTCCTAATTGATGATAATTAGGAAGAAACTTTCTTTATGGGCAATCTATCTTATACCTGCCTACTGCAAAGTTTTTTGCACCTTTTTCTGGTACTGGCTCTTATTAGCAGTACTTATGTTTATAACAGTAGTGCCTAGAAACCAATTGAAGTCAGGACCCCACTGTACATAACCCAGAGTAATAGGCAGTCGCTACCTGGAAGAGTTTAAATAGACAAAAGAGACAAAAGGTAGGGGAAAGGTATATGACATACATGAAGAATAAACAAAGTGACAGTTTGCAAATGCCAGGTTAGTTCCATAATATTTTGTTTTTAATTGTTTAGATGAGCCTCTTTGGGTGGGGATTAACTAAAAGAAAGACAAAGGAAAGGAGCAGGGACAACAAAGGAAAGACAAAGGAAAGGAGCAGGGAAGAGACAGAGGACTGAGGGGGACAAAGAAGAAGAGAAGAATGGGTGGAGGGAAGCATATGAAGGGCAGGTGGAATTGAGGCATAAATAAGAGACTGTGAAGGATCAGCAGTAGGAGCTTAGTGCAGACAGTCAATCAGCATTTTCAGGGGAAAGAATGTCCATAGTGAAAACTGTGCAAAGCAGTGTGGTGACATCATCATTGTCCTTTGATCCGTGTTGAGGCTGCTTTTGTGTCTGTTCCTGTTGGCTTGATTTTTTTTGGGTAAGGGCAAGGTATGTGTGTGTGGCGGGGAGTGGGCGGGGGGAGAGGTTCATTCCTGGTTCTTACTCCTTTTCACATGGCTTAGGGGAGGTTGATGCCCCATAGGCCCTAGCATCCCCAGAAGGTGGGAGGCTCACCCCTACAGAGTTCTGGGTCTGGAAACATTGAGGGAGGAAGGATCATTCTGGCTGAGCGTCATCCTTCCCCCCTTCTTCAATGCTATTGTAGTTGCTGAAGGCTGCTTTTATGTCTGCTCTGCCAGACTGACAGTTTTTCTGCTACTGTGGAAAATGGTATACTGGAAGAGAAGGGTCTCTGGTCTAAGCTGGTATAACGTTTCCTAGGTTCTAAGAAAAAAGACACAGTGGAAAGTATGCTGGACATATGGTGTGAGGGGTTGTGAAATGTTCAGTGCTTATATATCAATCAAAAAAAGAATTAGCTAAGTTCATGGAGGATAGGTCTATCAATGACTAGTAGCCAAAATGGTTCAGTATGCAACCCTACTTTTGGGTGTCCCTAACTGCTGACTGCCAGAAACTGGGACTGGATGACAAAGTATGGATCACTCAATAAATTGCCCTGTTCTGTTCGTTCCCTCTGAAGCATTTGGCACCAGACGTTGTCAGAAGACAGGATACTGGGATAAATGGACGATTGATCTGAGCCAGTATGGCCATTCTTATGTTCACGATAATAGGAGGTTTCATCAGGTTTTTCTTACCAAGTGTTGCAGGCCAATTGGGAAGTACTGAGTCATTGTCGATTGATATTGTCAGTGTTTCCCTGGGTGAGGGAAGAACGGCGGCTCCAGCAGCTCTTAAGTTCGTTTTCAAAAAACCAACTCATGATGTTGTCAGTCTTGCTAATTGTGAACCTGTATCTTATCTACCATTTTTAGGCAACGTCATTGGGAAGGTTGTAATAAAGCAACTCTGGCAATTTCTTGATTTTTCAATTTCCTTGACCCTAAATAATTTGATAATAGGCAGGATTTAGAGTAGAAACTACACTGATTATATAAGAGTGGTTGCTATGTTAGTCTATATCAGCACAAATGAGGAGTTGTAGCACTACAAAAGTGATTTTTTCTCCCTTCGTCAGCTGTTGAGAATAGCCTACTTCCATCTTAATTCAATTGGCTTGTTAGCAGTGACTCTCTCTCCCCCCACACACTTGGTAAGGCAACTCCCATATTTTCATATGCTGTGTATTTATACCTCTCTATTGTATTTTCTACTCCATGTATCTGGATGAAGTGGGTTTTAGCCCACAAAAGCTTATGCCCAAATAAACGTGTTAGTCTCTAAGGAGCCACAAGTACTCCTCATTGGGTTTTTTTTTACTGATTATATTAGTTGAAGCTCTCCTCCTAGCAATGGACAAACATGGAGAAGAGCCCATATTGGTTCTTTTAGATCGGTCATCAGCCTTTGATTACAGTAGACCATGAAATATTGATTCATTTGCAGGTACCAGCTGGGATGGATAGAGGAACTCTTGAAAGACTCCACCTTTGTGAAGCTGGTATATGTTTTGAGGATGATGATAGTCTGGGGTGCTTCTGGATACCCATATAGTGACAGTAGTCCAGACTGCTTTTGTCCATCTGCACCTGGCAAGATCAGTGGGACATTTTCTCTCTAATGTGGATCTTGCCACAGTTATCCATACCTTTATCTTCTCAAGATTAGGTTTCTGTAAAGTGCGCTACATGGGACCATTCAGAAGTTGAAGGTAGTGCTGAGTGTTGCCGCCCACTTATTAAATGAAAGTGCACATTGGCGGAGGCGCATAAGACTAGTGCTCTAATCTGCACAGATTTTCAGTAAGCTTTGAGGATAATTGAAAGCTTTGACTTGTGGAGCCCAAAATGATTTCTGACCTGGTTACCTGAGATGTCATCGCTCTCCTTCTTATATCCTGTCCTATTTGTGATCAGCAGAGGTGCTTGAGCTGGAACTTTTTCAGCACAAACAAGGGAGTGCTGCTGACAGAGCATTCTCTGTGAGAAGTCCTGTGTTTTGGAATTCACTTTCTCCTTTGGTTTGCCAGAGCCAAGATGTGTTAACTTTCTGGATATACTGCAGATCCCATTTTTTTCTCTGTTCCTTAGGCTGTTGAGGAGGGAGTGGGCTAAGTTGGCTATTTTATTGTCAGTCCTTTGTTTATGTTGTGGTTTCTAGTTTATGGAACAGGCCCCCAGAGCACTGGATGGAAGTCTATAGCTGTACTTTTGGAAATTTGAAGAAATTAAATTAAAAAAAAAAAAAAAAAAAAAAGGACTGGGACCCACCCGTCAATCTTGTTCTGGAGGAACCATCTCTAATGGGGAGATTGTAGCCAGTTACCATGTCTCTACATTCTGTGGACTCTCAGATGAAGCTGCCAACAAAATTTCACATTAATACCAGTTGTCCTGGTAGGTTTTTATATGTATATTTGTACACAATAAACTAGACTGAGACCAACTCATCTTACATAAGTCATTAAACAGCCTTGTCACATGTATGACTTGGTCACTCATAAGATTGATTCAGTCCAGTGACATAGCAGTGAAATATTCTGTATCCCAATCCTTTGCCTTGAATATATCTTTAATTTAAATTTTACTCAGAACCGAAATTGTAAGTGGGACAGGATCAGATCAAGTGTGTTAGAATAGTGTAAGCCTGTCTCTACTGGAACAAGATAGCAGCAGTAACAGTAGTTTTTGCTTTTGTTTTGTATGAAATGGAATTTGAGACCCACCTTCCTCTGTTGAGGGGAAACTGCCAATTATAATTAACCTGTAAAATTTTTGGGTGTGGGGGAATTGGGAAAGAAAGTAAAGCTGCACTTAGTATGGGGCACTAGACTTTGATAGATTTTTAAAGGAGAATCTCTCCAGAGAGGGTTAGATAATTTTCCAACAAACCTTAATACAGTATTAATTCCCTGACTTTTTTATAGTTGTAATTTTTTAACATCTACTTCTCATTTGTGTTTTTTCACAAACTTTGCTCGTGATGGCTATGCATTTGTTTCATTTAAGTATCCCTAACCAGGCTTGCTCTTTTATGGTGGGGATTTCTCTACATACCATGATATGGCTTGGTTTTAAAAAAATATTTTTGTCAGGACTGGTTTCTTGCAAAGATCATTAGCTAGTTGTGAAATGGATCAACTGAAATGCCATCAGTACATGCTCCATGAGAAAGGGCTAAGCTTTTATTAATTGCTTTGGTGTGTGGGTCTTTGACATGGTAACTTCTGCATGTTTCATTGCTCCATCTGAATTTTTGATGGTATACCAATAAAATATTTTTTAAAAATTGTTGTAATTAGCAGCAGCATCTTTTGAAAAGCACTTTGAAGTACATAAGAGAGTTTTTCTTGTCCAAGGAGAAATACACAGTACTGGGAGCCAGGAACTCCCAGTTCTCTTTTTCAAATTCATTCTGTAGCATGACTGCAAGAAAAAACTTCAGGGAAGGTTCCTATCTAGTATGTAAAATGATCCCTTAAAGGTTTCATGTAGTGTTATCAGAATATTCAGGCATTTGGATACCTGACTGTAGGAGTTTGGGGTTTACTTACTAATTGTATGTTGCGGTGGCAAGAACTAGAAACCTTATGGCTTTGTCTGTACTAGGAATTTTTCTGTATTTCTCACCAGAATCATTACTTATGTAAGCAACAATGAGAATATTAGTGTTGACAAGGAGTTGCCAGTTTTTAACCCCACTGTGTCATCAAGAGCTGCTCTAATTCTGATTTGATGACATGATGGCTAAAATATCAGTGGCTGGCCTATATGAACTCTCCCCTCCAGCGGAGCTTCACCAGTGGTAGCAATGATGAGAGCGATGAGAGAAAAAGTCTAATGTAGACACAGCTTCCAGTTACAGCCTGATATCTAAAGCTTCAAAACTGGTGGGGTGAGGGGGAGTTTGAATTAGGCAGCTTCTACTGAAAGTTAAGTAATTCAGTCTTGTTGCTGCTCAAATGAATGCCTTGAATTGCTCCAAATAAATGTATGTAAATGGTCTGTATGAATTTCATCCTGTAGAAAAGCATGTTGAAAGTTGGCTTGTTATCCATGATTCTTTGAATCTTAGTCTGTGAGAATATGACTTATGGTGCACTGCACCTCATGCATATGAGACTGGAATCTTTTGAGCAGTAGTAACTGCTGGGGCCATGCCTGTGCCATCTATGTCCTTGTGCACTCCACACTCAACTAAGAGCATGTAAGGCAGAGTGGCTCTGACTACCTCTCACTTCCCTTTTACCGCCAGTGACAGTGAGAGGAAACTTTGCCATGTTCGCCTGCTATCCCATAGTGCCCCTTCATTGAAGCAATTCTGTAAATGTTTGTAAATATTAGTAATTACCATAAGTAGTTCAGGAGCATTTTTCTACCCTCAAGACAGCTCTTTTTTGTTTTTTGTTTAGATTTTCTGTCTTTCGCCTGAGTACTAATTAGTGCCAAGGTGCCTGCCTGTGTAATGGCCGAGTCTAAACCCTCTGACTTCAAGCCATACCAATCATGTGATGGACTTATTCCAGTAACTGATGGACACAGTTGGTGTCTTTTCTTTTTCAAGAGCCATGGATCCAGACCATTGCTCTGTGTGCAGGTCCTTCTTTATCAGAACTCATCACTCTGGAGATACTTGGCTCCGGGAGGTAGGGTTTTAGCCATTCGTAAGAGGTTAATTGAGTTCTAAAAGGTGTTCTCTTATACCAAAAAGGGACTCTTTTCGTCCCAATCCTCAAGTAACCCTGTAAATAGGGATGAACCCAAAGGCTCCCTGTACCAAATGGCACCAAATCTATTCTTGTACTGAAACAAAGATTCCTCATAGGCACCAGGATCCCCAGTACATTCCATAACAGTATTACACGCCTGTTCCTACCCACTGACATTGAGTCCCTGGCACTGGCCTCAGTTCTGATGCCACTAGTACCAGTTTCTTTGGCACAAGAAAGAATTAAATCCTCAGTACCGGTAATGTCTTATCCTATCACTGAGATGTCATCACCATCTCTAGAACATATTTACTCTTCCTTCTCTTTGCCCACATACTCTTTCCCGAATTAAGATGAGATCTATCTCCAGATGTCCATTCCCCATCTCCTCTTAGAGATTCCCCAAACAATTCCTGAATCACCCTCTTCCCAGAGATTAGCCAAGTGGATCATTCAGTGCATTACATCTTGTTGCCAACAAGCAGATATGTTCCTTCCCTTAGGCAACAGGACCGACTCAACTAGAGCTGAGGCATCCTCTTCATAGACCCACAGGGCAGCCACTGGCAGCTAATTTTGTATCTTTAACAAACATTAGGCTCTGAATCAGAGAGCAAATCAAATGCCGAATTTGGGAGAGCAGTCCTGTAGCTAGAACTCCTCACACCCTCCTTTATTAATCTGGGAACTGCTAGGCCATCACCATAAGTGGGATCCATACTGACCAAGACTCGAGATGAGAATGGTTACTTATCCCTACAGTAACTGTGGTCTTTCAGTTGTTTTGTCCTTATGAATCCCATGGCTGCCCCTCTTCTCTGTTTCTTTGGAGTCCATCTGTGCTGGGATTGTGAATTAGCAAGGAAACTGAGAGGCAATCGGGGCTGGTCTATCCTATATGCCATTAGCTGAACTCCGGGCGCAGGTGTGGCTCCAATGGACATTTCTGGACAAAAGAATCCAATCTCATGCATATGTGGCACATATGTACCATAAATGGAGTGGGGTCCACATGGAAAAAAAAACATTTTTAAGAACCACAGTGACTGCAAAGTGGTAAGTAGTTACTGTTTTGGTATTATTTAGATTTTCTTTAAAAATTAGTAGGTGTGTAACACTGAGAACACACACATCTGAAAAATAATTGGAGGTCACTTTTGCAATGCAAAAGGCAGCAACTTCTTTATTTCTTCCCTTTGCTAATGTTATTTGAGGAAACTTACTTTGTTAAAAAAAGCTTCATGTTTCTACTTTTTATTTCTAGCATATTATCAAGTTTCACCGTGCCTCAAAAGCAAATAAAAAGCCCATGCAGTTGCCAAGATCTATGGTTAAATCACTACTCTACCAGATCCTTGATGGAATCCATTACCTCCATGCAAACTGGGTGCTTCACAGGGACCTGGTAAGTATTCTGTTTTATCTGATATCAAAAAGTTTACATATGTATACTTGGGAAGAGGAAGAAAAGTCACAAGTAATAATCTTGCCTATCGATCCTTACAGCTCTTCCTGTTATTGTTACTGGATACCATTGGAGGCTTTAAAAATGAAAACAAACTATGTGTTCACATTGTTTTTATCTGCCACATCTGAACTAAAACAATGATACTGCATCCGGTAAAAGGAATGCAGATACCAATATCTGAAAACAATACACCAGCCAGCTGGTATATATTTGTAGTGTACGTGTATGCTTTGCTTTACAAGGGCAGTTTACTATGAAGTTGATAGATAATTGCACATAAGCCAAACAATATGTAAGGTTATCATAAAAGCTAGTGAAACACTAGTTTCTTCTGTGGAATATTTTTTTCATGTGATATTTTTTCTGGCTGTGGGAAGTGAATTGAGATCAAGTTGTCAGCTTTGCAAGTTTTGCATGACCTAGAGTGGCTCTGGTTACAGATTATGAAAGCTGCCAATTGCCTCATCTATGCAAAATGTTTTTTCTGAAAGTTTCCCACCATTTCTAATACTAGTGCTGCGAAACACTAATGTAGACAGCCTGTAGAATTTTTTTTGCCTAAGGTAAACAACATAGTGGTTAAATGTTCTACCATTGTTAGAACTCCATCTCTGGTACAAATGGTGGGAGCTCTAAAAAAAAAAAAAAAGTAGTTTAGTATATACAGTTACAAAAGGCTAATATTTGGAGGTTTGTTTTGTTTTGTTTTTTGGCCTGCTTCTAGCATCTCCAAAAGATTTCAGTCATTTTCAAGTTTTGATAGGTGTGACATGGATTGTTGCCATATCTTAGTGATCAAATGAAAGGAGGGAATCAGGCTCATATTTCTAGTTGCCGGATAATTGCTTCATTGCAGAAAGTTAATTAAAGTTGACCTGTTCCATTGTGGTTTTTAAACTTTTAACAGGTTAGTCCTCTACTCTTAGAAATTAATATATTTGTGCTTTTCTGAGCCTGAAATCGTAGTTCTGAGCAACAGCGGGAAACAAAGTTCAAAAATAGGACTGATTGTAGTGCTGAATTTCCCATTTTTCTCAGAAGAAGGTCTGTGAAAGAGAAGTGTCCCTTATGCAAAATGTAAAGACATAATTAAAAATGTCTTAAGACAAAAACCTAAAAACAAAAAACTACTCAACTACATTTAAAGAAAGCATAAATGATATTAGGACCATGCCATATACAGTCTCAAAGACATGTTCTCTTAAGAGCTTGGTTTCTTGGCAAGGCTACCTATAAGAACCTAAAAAAATGGGAATTTCTCTCTCTAACCTATGCTATTTATGCTCAGGTTGGCTGATGATACTTTTGTGGATCCTATCGGTTGTTGGTATATATATATAGCAAAGATGGTGCCAGGAGTCTTTGTATTCTTCCTTAGAAATGACAGTTGTCTTTGTCGGAGGGAAGAATTTTTTTCCATATCTCACCTGGAATGATGATACCAAACTGAGCTTTCTATAAGTAGGAAGGGAGAAAACTAGAAGACTCCGAAGTTCACTGGGTTCTTGCTATGTAAATCTAATTTACTAAGAAGTGCTTAGATACCATAACAAGGGGTGCTACAGAAAACCCATAAACACACACTGTACTAGTGATTAGAGACACTCAGAATGTGTGTGTGTTTTAAAAGAAAGAACTACAGAAAAAAGCCCCTTTTAAGAATCTTGTAAATTTCAAGTAATTAAAATCACATATTGATGCACAGCAAACTATACAGTTCTGCAGAAAAGGACCTGGGGATTACAGTGGATGAGAAGCTGGATATGAGTCAGCAGTGTGCCCTTGTTGCCAAGAAGGTTAATGGCATATTGGGCTGCATTAGTAGGAGCATTGCCAGCAGATCAAGGGAAGTGATTATTCCTCTCTATTTGGCACCAGTGAGACCACATCTGGAGTGTTGCATCCAATTTGGGCCCTCCACTACAGATGTGGGATGTGGACAAACTGGAGAGAGTCCAGCGGAGGGCAACGAAAATGATCAGGGGGCTGAGGTGCATGACTTAGGAGGAGAGGCTGAGGGAACTAGGCTTGTTTAATATGCAGCAGAGAAGAGTGAAGGGGGATTTGATAGCAGCCTTCAACTATCTGAAGGGGGGTTCCAAAGAGGATGAAGCTCAGCTGTTCTCAGTGGTGGCAGATGACAGAACAAGGAGCAATGGTCTCAAGTTGCAGTGTGGGAGGTCTAGGTTGGATATTAGGAAATACTATTTCACTAGGAGGGTGGTGAAGCACTGGAATGGGTTACTTAGGGAGGTGGTCGAATCTCTGTCCTGAGAGGTTTTTAAGGCTCAGTTTATCAAAGCTCTGGCTGGAATGATTTAGTTGGGTTTGGTCCTGCTTTGAGCAGGGGTTTAGACTAGATGACCTCCTGAGGTCTCGTCCAACCTTAATCTATGATTCTGTGATTCTGTTTGCTCTAGTGGTTCACATCCACTCTTGAGATTGGAGTTAATAAGCTTATTTAGCAACTCATTTAAATGTTTAATGATAAAAAAGCTCAGTTATGTTTCCCAACATATCCATCTTCTTACCTTCTTGTTATTTGTACTTATGAAACAATTGTATTTACATTTCCATTAAACTGAATCAAAGTGTGTGTATGTGAACTATTTCCCTTACTCACTAAGCCTGATATTTGTCTCTTGTTTTGTCTTAGTTAGTTTGGTTACACCCTTTGGAAACAAAATACTTTTTTCTATTTTATGTGAAGCAGTGTTTTACAGCAGGGCACAAGGTGTCTTCCTGATTAGATAGTATAAGTAATTTCTAGTTATTTGTAGCAATTCAGCAAGAATAAGAACCCTGGCAAAAAACATAATATAAATATCATAAATTTACAAATCTAAAGCTAGAACATCAGAGAATATTTATATCATAGTACCAGTCAAACTGTTTTAGTATAATACAACAGGAAATGATGTGTAGAATTTACTGTACACAAACTACATTGAAAAATGCAGAAATATAAGAACTAGACACTTGCTGGAGTAGTGGGAAAGATGTACATTTTACTTCGCTGTTGCACTTGTGATGTTGGACTCCATATACTTTATGAAAATATTCTTATAAATGTGGATATGATGTAACTGGAATATGCTTTATGCAAAAGGTCTCTTGTAATGTATCATTACAAAGCTTATAAGCTACTGAGTGTGTTCATCCTTTTTGTTCGCATGTATTTTATCTATGTCTGGAGTTAGGAGAACAAGAGAGGAACTTGTATTACTAATGTAAACATATTAAGTGGAAGCCATTAAGGGTACTTCAGAATCAATTAACTGTAAATGGCTCAGTTTACTTGCACACGTTCCTGTCCAAGAAGAATGAAGGCTGCAGTCTCACAAGACAACTGACCATGTCACATGATGCTGGAATCCATCTTAAATCTTGCACTTTTCCATTTAGAAGGGGTGGGGACCCAGAAAGAGAAAAGATTCCCACCTTGTGCCAAAGCTATAAAAGGGGTTGGAGCAAGACAAAGGGGCTGCCAGTCTATGATTCTATCACTGCTTATCACTTAAGATGTTTGCTGGAACAAACAAGGACTGTACCAGAGAACGGACTTGAGCCCAGAGTACGAAAGAGTCTAGTCTGTGAAATAAGCTTATTGGAACATTTCTGAGGGTGAGATATTACTTGTAATCGGTTTCTTAATGTATTAGGCTTAGACTTGTGTGTTTTTGTTTTATTTTGCTTTGTGAATTACTTTGTTCTGTCTGTTATTACTTGAAATCACTTAAATTCTACTTTTTATACTTAAGAAAACCACTTCTGTTTATTAATAAAGCCAGAGTAAGTGATTAATACTAGGGGGAGCAAACAGCTGTGCATATGTCTCTATCAGTTTTATAGAGGGCAGACAATTTATGACTGTATAAGTTTTATATAGAGTAAAATGGATTTATTTTGGGTTTGGATTCCATCAGACATCTTGGTGTTGGAGTTCTTTTTAGTTAAAGTCTGCAGCTTTGGGGGCATGGCCCAGACCGTGGGTCTGTGTTGCAGCAGGCTAGTGTGTTTGGCTCAAAAAGGCAGGGTTCTGGAATCCCAAGGTGGCAGGGAAAACAGGCTCAGAGGTAATTTTAGAACAGCAGGTAACAGTCCCAAGCAGATCATAGAATCTGAGTTGGAAGGACCTCAGGAGATCATCTAGTCCAACGTCGTGCTCAAAGCAGGACCAATCTCCATACCCCTCAATGGCCCCCTCAAGGATTGAGCTCACAACCCTGGGTTTAGCAGGCCAATGCTCAACCCACTGAGCTATCCCTGTCCCTTCTCCACCTACCTACCTACCCACCCACCCACCTACCTGTCTGTCACAGTACTTAATCAGTACTTTAAAAAAAAATGGCAAAAAATTAAGATAGTAAATATATTCATGGAGATCCCAGGATCTGTATTCTTGGATACTCGAAAATAGTTACTCAGAGAAATTATTTTTAAGACCATCAGTATGGCCAAAAGAGTCAAAGTAAAGAATTGCAAATTGGTAAACAAATTGAACAATGTGAACTGACAAATCCAGGAAAGGTGACATATGCAGCCACAAAGGAATGTGTGAGCATTTAAAATATTTTGATATCATATTAGGTCTGTCTTTTCTTTGTTTTCTTTCATGATAATCTACTGCTCCATCAATTTTGAATCTGCTGAGACTTGCAGAATTTGGAGAGTAAGGGTGGGTGAGGTCATATCTTTTATTGGACCAAGTTGGAAGAGGCAGAAAAGAGGTTTCTTTTTATTTTTTCCCCTCCCCATGCCAGCGCACTCTGCCTTTCAGCAACCTCTATAATCAAGCCTGGTGAACACAAGTGACATTGTCACCAATATTCTGCCTCCATTTTCTCAGCAGCACTGTGAGGCTACTTTTCTCAGGATGTTCTGCAGTTGTCTTCTTGCTTTCACTTGGTTTCCATCTTAAAGGGAAAGGATGTTTTCCAGCCACTTTCAGTGGGTAAGAGGAACTCAGCTGGCAATATTTCTATTTCCACCTTTGGCTTCATGCATTGGAGGCCCCCACCTTCCCCAGCCCCATACACTCCTCTCCTAAGTTTCTATTGCTTTATTTTGAGAGTTTCTCCTAAGCAGGTACCTGACTGTTTGCTGTCTTCTCCCCTCTTCCCCCATAGTTACTGTTGGGTTTTTTCCTGTGCTCCAAAATCTTGGCATCAGTCTCAGATTAATAAGAGAAGAATTGTGGGCTCTGTGGGGACCCTTCCCATCAAACTCACAGTGGCCAGCTCCTATTGCACACAGTACTCCAGGGAGGCGCCTAGCACTACTGACCTTTCTCTGCCTCAGTCAACCCATCACTTGCCCTCAGCTTCATCCCAGAGTTCCTCTAGAGTTTCCCTGCCCAGGGATAGTCTCCTCTAGGTTTCAATCCACAAATAATCCACTGTTTCAGAGTTTACTTGCATTCTTGGATGATCAGGCTATGGAGCTAACAGACTCAGTTATGGGCCACCTATTAAGAGTCACTCTCAGAATTTAGTTAGTTCAGTAGTGATCACCCCATTATCTTTACAAGGGCAAAACTGTAGCAGATCTGCCAGAAATCTGCATATTAGCCAATATCCGCTCAGATAGGCCTTTGCTTGGCTTCAGGCAAGTGAACTGAAGAATTCCTCAGCATCTATCTCTTGGAGTTGCAGGCAGTGGATAATGCAATAGCCAGGCTTATTCTAAAGGATTCTCTGGCAATCACAGCCATTGATGTAGAGACAAGGGCGTTATCTTCTCCATCCAGAAAAAGCAAAAGGGGAAAGCTGAAACAGTCACCTAAAAGATTATTCTGTATGAGGATCACTTTATTTTCTTATTTGTTATATTCAAAAAGAGTATTTTAAATAGTAACCCTAACACTTGTATGTGCCTAGAAAATGAACACAGTTCCATTTGAATAATCTTTCCTTAGTTTTAAGGCCAATATTGAATTTTAATATCTGTATATTTTAAGATTTGTAGTAAAGAGGGCAGGAGAGCGATCAGCCCAAAGTAGTCAGTAGCTAGGCCATTCACCTGGAATGTGGGAGATACACATTTAAATCCCTAGTCTGAATCAGGCAGAGTAAAGACTCCAACTCAAGTTTCCCACAACCTAGTCGTTTCTCATCCTCTCCTGTAGGAGCTATTTTACTTAAATGTTCATAGGGCCAGAGACAGGGAGAGACTGACACTCTAGTTCTGTAGTAAGGATACTTAGGATACAGAAGACCCAGTTTCAAGTCCCTGATTCGGTACCCTACCCACCAGACTGTAGACTCTCTGGCTACGTCTACGTTAGGTGAATAATGTAGCTGGAGTCAACGTACCTCAGATCAAATTACAGTTAGATATATCTCTTTTTCACAGAACAAAAACAAATGTTGAAGAAACCTTGAAATTTTTCATGAAACTAAATTCTTTTCTGGCAAGTCCTAATTAATAATTTCATGTGTTCTGATATTCTCAAGTGAAAAATGTTATATAGTGCAAATTATATAATTATCTTTTTGATGAACACATTCTAGTGAGTTGGAAGCATTGAGAAGCATTTAAAATAAAAATTAATTACCTGGTGGACAAAAAGCTTCCTCCATTTTTGACTGCTTTACACAATATATCAGAAAGATGTTTGGTAAACTGTAAGAAAGAGGCACTCAGGATTTCTACAGGGCAGCTTGTAGGTAGTGAGAAACTAATCATGCTAGGAAGGACTTCTTAGTGAGGAGAGTGTTATTTGTATTGATTTATAGAGTGCTATAAATTTACACTGCACTCTACAAACATAGAGTAAAACAAGTTTGCTGTTTCAAAAAGCTTGTCCTTAAGACAGTGATTAATTTAAAAAAAATCATCTAAAATACTGCAGAACTGAAGCAGTTTTTTTCAAAACAGGCAGTTTTTCAATGTTCCATTTCAGATTATAAATGAAGCAAAATATATGTGCTTTTGAAAGATGTAACCTACAATGAACAACAGACGAATCACTTTAAAGAAGTCTGACGATCTCCCCTTCCACAAGTGAATCTGAGCAAGGATTTTCAAAAGCTGATATCAAAAGTAAATTTAGACTTGTTCACTCATCAGTCTTTTGACAACCAGTTGCTGAGCAGGAATGCAGAACTGTTGGAACCTGCCCTGCTGCCAACAATTTTGTGCTAGCTTGAAGATTTTCTTGGCACCAATCAGGATGCACATATGCCTTTCTATAAATAAATAAATAAATAACTGACCAACCTGTTTGCTTGTTTGTTTAACTTCTAGAATATGTTTTCCATTTAAAAATGTAAGTTCTTACAATAGATATCGCTTGTAATTTTTTTGTCTTGATTGGTGCTTTTCTGCATCTGTCTACTGGTTCCCATATTGTACAAAGAGTTGAGGCGCCTATTCCTCAGTCATTCCTCCTGACTCTTTACAGCATAGATACTGTGATAAGATATCTTAACAGATCAAAACAGGATCTACAGAAACGATTTCTCATGTTCCCAGATTGGAAGGGCAGCTTATACTTGAGTGATTTGGAATACGTACTGTGCTGAAAGACATATTGGAAGCAGATTATACTGATACCTTTAAAGAGATGTTCATTTGTCATCCAATAATGTATGAGTATGTCAGCTAAAACAGGGATTACTTGTTGCAAATAGGTTTAATTTTGGTAGGCCTATTGTTTTCTACATTCTTAAAATGTTACGTTTATCAGTGTCTACTTCCGAAGGTCAGGAGTGTCTTTGCTTAGAACACTAATGTGTGCCCCTTCTGTGTGTACACTGCATAGCTTACAATGGCATGGCTGAGCCGCTGCAGCTGCGCTTTTGTAAGGTGCATGGCGTGGCCACTCTTTATCGCCAGGAGAGAGCAAGGTGGGTAGCTCCGTTGCTAGGAGCACGGCTCCCGCTGACAAAGCACTGTCCACACCGACACTTTTTGTTGCTAAAACTTTTGTCATTCGGGGGGGGGAGGTGTTTTTTCCCCACCTGTGAGCGACAAAAATTTTAGCAATGAAAGTGCCAGTGTGGACAAAGCCTTAGTATTGTAAGGTTACATATGTCTGTTAAGGTCCACTGAATCTTACAGTATTTGAATACATCCAAACAACAAAACATCTTCCAGAGGTCCATTAGCACATGCTTTCCCTTTTTGGATAACTTACTAAGACTTCTGTGGTTTGTAGATGTATTTTACAAATGAAGAATTATAATTGCTGTCAGGGAAGAGCTTAACCCAAGGTTTAGAAAGAGATTTAGACTAATAAAACTTTGACAGGAAAGAAAACGTGTTGGTAAGGTAAGTCAGAAGGAAGAAGCTACTGACTTATGTTTTTCTGGCTGTATTCTGCCAGTAAATTCAATAGGTACATGGGGCTCCTCTGAGAGCTGCTTATCTGCTCTCCTGTGGAGTGGAGAATGGAGAGTGAGGACAAAAAATAAAAGTAGTTCAGGAATCTGTTTATTTTTTTGCTTGATGTAGGAAAAACAGAAGGAAAGTGTTCTCATTTCTAATGGAGCAAATTCACATGCCATCTGCTTTATAAACTGTTTTAGTAAATAGATAATGTATTTAGCATGCTGGTGCAGCTGTCCTCTTGGAGTGAGCAAATTGAGCTTTACATTCTAAAAACAGCTCTTTAAAGTGCCTCCTTTCCAGTGACAGTAATCTTGCAAATTTTCTTTTCTGTTTTGTTCTTAGAGAATGCCGTCTTTTCTCATCTATGATGTGATCAGCTAACATTGCATCTGTCTAAATGTCTGTCTTATTCAGTGGCATAATCCATCATGAATAAGGTTAAAAAGTTCATACTTTTAATTCTGGAAGGTGATGAAGCTCGAAGCAGATCAGAGAAAACAGAGCTGCTCATGCGTAGGTAGAATGTGAAGAAACAAAGAAAAAAATGCTGTGTTTGCATTTGTTCTCAGGTGTTGATCCCCTTCTTATGGTCTCTAGCATATATGTATTCCTTTTCACTTGTAACATACACAGTAACTGTTCCCTCTATATTAGGATGCTGCACTAATGTAGCAGACTGTGTTGCATCTAAATTAATCAGTAATGATCAATGGTCCAATAAGTTGCACTGGCCCATGACAGTGAATGCTTGCTTTTATTCGTTAGCTTTATCACATTTTGTGATCTCTGTCAGAGACAGACTTACTTTGCTGTAAAAATGACAAGTCTGTTAGTATTTCACAAAGAGTTGTCTCTGAACCAGTATCTTCCCCCGCCTTTTTTTGCTTCTATTTACAACCTTTTAGGATGTAAATTACATTTAGTTTTAGTGTAGGTCAGATCTGTTAACAAAACACACAGTAAACTAAAAAAACACCGTAGATGAAATTATTTGTGCTAGCTATATAAGGATCAAATTGTGAGAGGATCCTCTCAGGAGCTGGCAATTAAGTTTTTAAGTTGAATAGTAAAAGAGGGGTTGTTACAGTCTTATGCATATGTTTTGAATTTCATATAACAAGTATTTCAAAGTAATTTTTTTCAGCCACTTTAATGAATTCCAAAACTATCTTTATGCATGACAGGAGCACTTCTAAAAATCCACAGTTCTGTAGCTTCAGAAATACTCTGTCATCATTTAGCCACATATGCCAGAAAGTCTGGTCAATGAGGATTCGTGACGTATATCCTATTCAACAATTCTCTTACAATTTGTATGCAGAAAAGAACATCTTGAAGCCATCTCACTTAGTACTTAGCTGGCTTACATGTTATCACATGTTTTGGTTGCTATTTCCTATTTTCGTCCTTCTCCTTCCTATTGTATGTTATATTCTCATGGTTGTCCTGTCTGAAATTACATTATGAGTTCTTTGGCAAGGGCTCTTATTCTACTCTGTACAGAACCCAACACAAAAGGGACCTCTGGGTGGTACCAAAACACAAATAATTAATTCACATCCTCTGTCCACCAGACATGCCAAACCTGTGAAAAAAACACAGCAATTGGGCTTGTTTTTGGCTTAATTGACTTTTGACTTGCTTGTTGGCTAGTTTTTTGCTTGTAGCTTGTTGTTTGTTTGGCTTGTTGCTGCTGCTGTTTTGTTTGTTTGTTTGTTTTCTGATTGGCTCCCAGCAAGCAGGGGCAAGGGGGTGGAGAGAGAGAGAGAGTGAGTCAGTGGTACTCAGCAGGCCCACCACAGTTCCAGATTGCATGCTGGGGCGATCTAGTCACATAGAATGTTGGGGTTCTTACGGATTGGCTTATTTTGACCTTGTTTTGAAATGAGATTAGCTTGATTTTTGGTTTATTGTGAAAGCCGGGGAGCATATTTACAGCATGAAAGTTGGCAACTGTGATGTCCACCATTATTCTTTTAGTGCTTTGTCTCAGGATTTGACATCATCTATCAACTCAAATTGCCATCCTGCCTACTTTGGCTCACAGTGTAAAAACAATAAAACAGTGATCTTATTTTGTAAAGCTGCTGGTGATTTTTTAGCATATTGTCTTTGATAGCACCACCTTTTGTAGCAGCATTAAAAGTTTGCTGCCTTTTTTAAACCTATTCACAGGATGGCCCTGCCCCTTAAGAGGAAAGCGGCAGTGCGCCTCTAACTGGTCAGCTCACCCCTCACTCAAGATAAATTAGAAGGTAGCTAGCTGCTGGGTGGTAGGGAGAGCCTAGGAGTGTCAGGCCTGAGAAGCAATCAGGAAAAGGGCAGAGAGGTTATATTTTGGGTTCTCGTTGCCTGAGAACAGGGAGTCAGGCCAGAAACTAGGAGACCTGGTTATTGGGAGCAGGAGCTGCAAGAATCTCCTTGGTTGGGGAGGCAGTGGGAGCATGTGAGGGAAAAGAGTCCCTAGGGAGAGAGCCCCAGGAGGCAGTGCTCAGTTAATGGAGCATGGGAGAATCCTGTAATAGGACTTGAGGGAGGCAAAGGGGAAAATCCCTTGGGAGCTATCAACCATGGTGCTGGGGAGCTGTGTTTGTAGGGGTTTTGCCTACCTTTGAGAAATAAAACCACCTGGAAAAGAGACTGGGTGTAGCAGTGGGTTCTTTGTAGACTGGGGATGACCTAGCACCTTACAGACCTCCTCATTGCTTTTGACTTCTGCTTGTCTAAGGAGCTGAGAATACAAACTTGGATTCTCTCCATGGCACTCTGTGACATTTCCATTCAATCACCATTGTTTTTGTAAATTAAAGGATATATTAAGTATCGAGAATGTCCTTGTAGTCAAGCAGCAGTGAAATTTGGAGTTTCCAGCTGGTTCTATGTAAAATAACAATTTCAGATTTTTAAACTTAAGAACCAGAGTAGTTTAACTCCATCATTCTTGGTTAAATATTGAGTTAGAATTGGAAAATTTAGTACAGTGTCCATCAACAGCCAGTATTTTTTTAATATAATGTTTCTTTGGAAATAATGTGTATGGACCAGATTCAGCATTCCTAAAATTCCCATTGAAGAACTTTTGTAGTAGAGATGGCTGGGAACTATGTACCCTAATTCATTCTTTCATTCAAGAGTCAATAATACCATTTTTCTAAGTGGAATAATATGGCACAGCATGCGAAATATCTATGTTACTCAGGTGCTGGAGGCATTTTCTTGTGTAGTTCAGTTTTAGATCTTCCTTTAAAACAATAACTCTTGATGTAATAACTGTGGGTGACATTTGTCAGAACTTTGGATAAGGCTCAAGTTTGGTGAAGCTGTATTTATTGAGCTAGCAGCAACTTCTAATGCTAAATTTTACAACAACTGAACTTTTAGAACAAAAGCTTTTGGGGCCAGTTTGGCAACTTCATCTGTATTGGACTTCAACAAATTAAACGGGACACTGGATTCTTGTTTTGAAAAATTCAGGATACTGATAAGGACATTACAAACTCAAATATTCCTGAAATGTATTCTTATCAGGTCACTGTGTATCAATATACTGATTGCCATAGTCACTAAGAGGGCAACCGTGTTGCATGGTTTCTGAATAACATATACTTGGTCCCCACTTATGAAGTTCTAGATAGCTGTTTAGTATATCTCAATAACTACAGAATCAGTGAATATATATGCTCAGATTGGCTGACCAACATTGTTAGCCAGAATACAGGGATTTTCAGTGGATGGTTATTTCTTTATGCAGATCTTGTTGCTCAGATTAGCTACTTATAATTTTTCTGTTTTGATTGCTCCCGTACTTCAAATTTACAAACTTTTTGCCTCAAAAAGGCTGCCTCAAAATCTCCTTTCAGCTGCAGCATTAAAAAATATGTGGAAGAAAAATGGGGGAGCCAAAAAGTAAATGAAATGAGGCTGTCATAATGATGACAGGCAATTGTGTTTTACGTTTGAAACCCTCTTCCTCCCTCAAAAAAAACCTGTTGCCTTTTTATTTCTCCTTTCAAGCTCTGTTCTGTTCCCACAAAATGAGAGTTTTGTCAATGATTTCATTTTATCCCTCTCCCCTCAATACCTTCTATAAGGTTCTGATCCCCATAATAACTGTCCGATTTGTGTTATAATTTTTGGTTAGGTTGGGAGAATCACAGCCCTCCCTTTCTTCAGTCTCTCAGTAAGGGTGTGTGAGTGTCATAAAGGTTTGAAGTGGTTTTAAACAATGTACAATTCAGCAATTTGAAGCATTTTACATTGTTTCTGAAGTATTTTTCTTTTAAAATATGGATGATAATAAAATGTCAGTATAATAATAATGACTTTAGAATAATTTCTGTTAACTCATTATTATACATATTTTGGGTTAATACACTTTTTAACCTTTCCCAGCAGTCTTCTATAACCCATAGTACGTATTTTCCCTATTAAGTGGGAAACACTCTAAAGTTACCATAAACATTTTCAAAAATATTGGGTTCAGTATCTTTTTATTTTGTAGAACTCTAATTTTAGTGATGGTGCCAAATCAGCCCATACGTCTTATTTTAAAGTCAAACAGCTGTAACACTCATTCAGTTGACAAGAGTATAAAAACTGCTAACTCAATAAGAAATAGTTTCATCAGGTTTGACCCTTATCCAACGCTGTCAGAATGTCATTCACTCACAATATAATGGTTGCTACTGTGCTAAAGGAATAATTTAAACTGAATGGTACAGGACGTAGTTTGTTATGTAATCAGTATGGAATAATGCAGGGCAAAATACCTTTGTTGGGCAGAAAGCAATGTTCAGTGGTTTATGATGATGAGAGAGAGATTTTCAAAGGGATTTAGGTGTCGAGTGAGATTTTTTTTAAAGTACCTAAGTAGGTTAGCTACCTACTCATAGATTTCTAGTTCAAAATCTGTCCCTAATGAATGGGAGGTAGGCACCTAACCTACTTTTTGAAAGGTGCTTTTGAAAATCCTGTTGGTGCCTAAAGATGGAGGTAGGCCCTTAAGCCACGTGTTTCCAGTACCTGAGAAATGTAGTTGTCTCACAGCAGCTATCTACTCTTCCACATTATTCCACATAGCAAATGCTATAGTTGTTGATAAATGAGGGAGAAAATGTAAGTAGTCCTGAGCCATGTCAAAGAGAGAATTTGTTCCTTTGGGCCAGAAGTGCCTTCTTATTAACAACTTCTATCTGCTTCTTTCCTCCTCAACACTTACATTTCATTTGTTTCCATTTTCCTCTTCTGCCAGCTGTCAATCTGCCTGTTGCCACCTCTTCTTCATTACTCATATTGTCTTGACTCTCTCTCTCCTGAAACCCTCATTACTCTCTTCATCTTCATTGCCTTAATGATTGCAACTCCCTTTTCTGTGCCCTTTCCAAGTCTTAATTGAACACATCCCATCATGCACAGAATATTGCTTTATATCTTGTCCCAGGTACAAACAAATTAATTCCTCCCTCCCCAATCTTCAAATAATTCCACTGACTCCCTGTTGGTTTCAAGATTCAGATTAAAATTGCCTTACCCGATTTAAAACTCTTGAACTTGCTCAGACCTATGACTCTCTCTCTACCCTCTTCCAGCTCAGTCTCTATTTCTAGAACAGGGCTCCTACCTGATCCTGTTCCTAATCTTGAGTTTCAGTGTGAGTGTTTTCTCCTTGAAATGTCTGCCCCTTGGAACAGCCAGTACTTCTCTACTTTAAGCTCTTTTAATGTTTCTTCTTCTCTGTCTCTTAATTTTTTTCCTTCTCAGTTATTGGTCTTACAGATGAATAATTTGCTCCCTGTAAACTGTATTTATATAATTGCTTTCTATATTTACAATGTGCAGCATTTTGTATTTAGCGCTTGTAAAGCATTTTGGGGATAATTTACTGGAAAGATCCTGTACAAAATAAGATGTATTGTATTTTTACTTTTATGTCTCAGATCACTCCATCATCCTAGCAGTCTTTAAAAATCAAAATATTTTCATTTTCAGAAGTTATTTTAAATCTTTTTTATTATTTACCACAGTTTTTGTAGAAGTCAGGCTTATCTCAAATATATCAGATCAAGATAAAGGAGGTACTGTATCAGATGCGGTGTTTTCAGTAAAGATAGGGAACCATTAATGCAATTGTAGAAGGCACTACTCAAACCTCATCTGGAATACTGTGTACAGTTACATTTGTACAGGTGTAAGAAAGACAAATTCAAACAGAAAGAGGTGAATAGAAGGACTATTAGATGATCAGGTGAATGGAGAGACTATCTTGAGAGGAGAGTAAAGAGCTTTGTGATACTTCATGTCTGTAAGGCTTTGTGCTATCATAAACTTTGCACTGTGATCTCACAAGCTAAGCAAACAAAATGAATGGAAGACCTTCAATATGTAACATGGAGAGAGCATGCATCTGAAGAAGTGGGTTTTATACCCACGAACGCTTACGCCCAAATAAACCTTTTAGTCTTTAAGGCGCCACCGGACTTCTCATTGTTTTTATAATATCTTATGGAACTTTTCAAGAAAAAATGGTTTATTGGGCTCAGAAGATGTGTGAGCCATTCTAGTCCTTGGCTTTTCTTTGTAGAACCTGCAGTACCATATTCAGTATAGAATAATGGATTTTCCTGTTTCATTCGAGACTATTGTGATGTTATTTCAGGATTTATTGTTCACCAAGCAAAGCTGACTGCAGCCTTTTTCTATATTATTATTATTGACAGTCCTATCACTTCCATCTAGTAATGTCCCAATGCCATAATTAGCATCCCTTTTGTTCCTAATTGTAACTGGGTTCCTGCAGGGCCCGCCTGGCTCCTGCCCCCACTGGTTCCAGAAAGTCAGAGATCCTGTTTGCAGTGCTCACCTGTGTTTTATTGTACAAGACGTGCTCCCACCACCTTCACAGCACACTATATATGGAGTTCCTGCTTGCTTATCTCCCAGCAGGGGAGAAGGGCAAGCTATTCCTCCCTGTTTCCCCTCAGAGCAGCTTCCCCACTTCCTAGCTCCTCCTCCTTTGCAGGTACTTTCCTGTCTAGCCCCCCCGGCTTCCTTCCTCTGAAGCTTTTAACCAGTGCCAGCCAGAAGAGACAGCAACTGCTCCTGCTTTGCCAGTCAGGGCCAGGTGGCCTCCCCAACTCCAGTTTACCTCCTTTCAGTGTAGCTGGGGTGACAGAGAATTTGCTAAGCAGTTCTCCTGCTAGCACCCTCTCACACTAATATTCTTAAATGCTCTGTTATTGTCCATAACCTGTTGGCTATAGATTTCTCCTTTTGTCCTTGGGTTTCTCCTACCATTTTTCTACAATTCCTAGTTTGTTTTATATTCATTGCTATCAACTTTTCATCTTTTTCATTTATTATTTGTTTCTTTATAACTGCTTTCACTTCCCAGCTAAGTCACATTGTTTTTTACCAGTGTAGCCTTCTTTCTTGGCTATGATCCTTTGGGCATCTCATCTTTTTGACCCTGCTCTGCCTTTTATGCTGTTGGGTAGAGAGCCTGGAGGCAAGGACATCTAGGGTGCAGGTGCAGCCCCAATAGACACAGTTAGGCCCACCCTGCTGTTTTGTGCCCTACGTCACAGGGGTGCATCTGGGGTGCAGCCCCAACCCCAACACACACCGCCAACAGTGAAATCCATGTGGCCAATACATCTTGATGTCATGACTGGAATGTGAGCGATGTAGACTGGTAATCAAAGCAGGAGTCAGAAGAGGTCAGATACAGGGAGATCAGAGTCCGAGACAGGCCAGAGGGCAAACTGAGCATTGAGTGTCCGGAGACAGGCAGGGTCAGGTTATTAGGAGATCAGAAGCAGGAGACATACTTGAGAACAGAAGCACGGATTGATAACCAGAGTCATGCCAGGTTGAGGTCCCAGGATGTCAAGTTAAGGGAGCAGGAAGCACAAGCACACGCACACAGTCCAGAATAAGGTGGATCCCAGTTGCATAGACAATTTCTTGTTCCAATCCTGCATTTTTATAGAAACTGTGGACCAGTCAGGATTCCCAGTGTTCTGCCAATCAGGGTCCAGAACTGGACTCCTCTGCTGGGGTTTAGCTTCTGCCCTAGCAACTGTTAGCAGGTTGTTGGGTGGCAAGCTGGTGCTTACCAGTCCAAGAGTCCTATGGACTTGCGTTTGAGACTCATAGTCCCTTACATTACACTCAATGAACCACAATTGTTGTACTGTATGTAAGTGTCTGTTCTTCTCAGATAATATAGTTGAGTTTTCCTCTTTGTGTTGAATTTAATCTGGAATTGTTCCTGCTTCTAATTCTTGGCAGCGTGTTGTACTTTTAAAAAAATTACTTATGACTTTTTAGTAGGCCAAAATTGTCAAAATGGTTAATGCTGGGTGAAATTTTTCATGCACATCCTTTTTTTTTACCCTCCTGGAAAATCCTGGGTCAATGTTGGTTGATTGTTTCCTTGTGAGTGGGGCAAGAAGAAACTTCTCAGATATGCTGAAAAGATTTGTTTTGGCATTTCCAAAACAAAACGTTTTGATTTTGTTTCAGAAAGTCATTTAGTTTTGGAATTTTCCTCAATTTTATTTAATAAAACCATTTTAAAGCCCTCAAAATCAAAACAAAGCATTTAGTTTTGGGACAAGCAAAATGCATTTTTAAAATCAGAATGAATTTAGTTCTACTTTCTCATTTTATCAATTTTTGTTAAAAAAAATATTGTTAATCCACATTTATATGTTCGGCAACCAAATAGAAAATTCAATTATTCACACAGTTCTGCTGGTGACTTTGGGTACCATAAATGATATTTTAACCTAATTCAGTTAGTTTAAACCCATTGAGCAAAATCAGGCTTGTGATGAAAACAGGTTAATTTTGCAACTATGCCTTTTATTTCTATATTATTTATCATAGAAACTTTTTTTTATTCTGTCTGCCTTAGACTAACAGAAGAGTGAAGTATGAGATTTTTAATGTCTATGATATATAGTGAAGTATAATTAACAACGTTTTATGATGTTTGGCAGGACTCTCATTTTTAGTTATTTGTACTTTGATTGGCTAATGGCCTCAAGTTCCTGTTTTAATAGTCTCACTAGGCCATACAGAATAGCCATCTTACTGTATAAAACAAATACCAGAAGTTGACAATAGCTGAATTTATTGCCATAGTTCAAAATATTATCAGAGATGGCAATTATGATGCGTAATTCTGAAGGCAAAGAATTGTAATGAAAATAGAACAATGCAAGTAAGAACGATAATTTCAACAATGGAAAACAGGTGTACATCACTCATTTGAATGCCCTAATCTCAGTTCCTTCCTTTATCAGATTCTAATCTAGAACTATTTAGCATAATTGGTGAGTTTTTTTAATATTAGTATTCTCCCAGATTTATAGTCTCTCTTTTTAGATTTTGTTATTAAATTAAGAACAGTGGCAGTGTATCATTAATTTCTGGAAGTCCTAGTTTAAGAATATATAACCGTAAATCCCATCTCAGTATTTTTTGAGTCAGATCTTTATTCTACATTTATAAAATAAAGATAAATTAGGCACATCAGCTGGTAAGGAGTAACATAGAATTTGCTGTAGCATCTTGTGGCATTCTGAAGCAAAATGTGTTCCAGAGCTCTTACACAAGTAGGGGCTGTGACCTATTATTACATCTTTTGTGGGATGCAGCTCACTTTCTCCACATTTCTTTGCATTTGGTGTGTCTAAGTGAATAGAACAATGGTCTCATCCCCTTTGAGGTGCCATGTGCCCATGAGGGAGCAGTTTGGGACCAGTTCGTATACTCCCATGAGCACAGGGCTTGAAAATATACCTGGCCCTTAAATGAGTTAATAGAGGCAATCTCCTTATACCCTCTGTCCTCTCCCCCTCCCCAACCATATTGCACATCTACCTAAGATTCTGCACACAGAATCTGGCCCTAATTATCCAATATTGAAACGTTCCATGGGAATTGAGCTAGAATGGATTGTGATTTGTTGAGAAACCTTGAGATAACATGAATATGTTGTTTTGAACAACAGCTTCCTTTTGATTTTTTTATTACAATTATTTCACCATTTTTTTCCATCCATTTCTCTGCTTCATATTTCTTTTCTTCCTTCCCTTCCCAAAGCACCTCTTACGTATTTTAAACTGAAGTATACTGTTGCAGAATCTGCATCAGTGAGTGTTTTTGGGTAGATTATGTTGCCTAACAACTTCAATTTAAATTGTGTTGACTGTTTTGGAATTCAGTTTTTGTTTTTTTACAGTTCTTTTCTCTGTAACTTTAACTGCATTGTCATGATCTGGAACAAAAAGCAATATATTATAAAGTAAAGTACTATGCTCAGCATCCTGAGTCTTACTTGAGTTTTAATTTGGTCTTGCAAACATTCTTCAACAACCCAGCATCCCTAGGCAACCTGAAGAAATCCCTGAGTCTCCAGAATGATATGTTCAAGGAGGATTCTTTCATTTATGAATCTTTGTATAGTTCCATACATTCCACTCTAGATTGTGCTGACCTTGTTTACCCTGGATATCAGCAATCAATTTTCCAGTGCCATACCTTCCTTTAATTGCTTCATTCGTTGATCAAGCAGTGGATAGACTTTATTTTTGTTCATATTCTTCAAAATAATGTTACATATAGCAAAACCATGTGTTTCAATTCTAATCATACCACTTCAGTTTGTAAGTTAACCATATGTTTTATAGGAATTGCTCTTGTGATTTCTTGCAAATGAGATCATAAGTTAACTGTGATTTATATAAGAAACCGCAAACATTCTGTCTGATATTTTTGGGCAGCATTAGGAAGGGAGAGGAGATAACATAACAATGGGTATGCTGCATTAGACCAGTGGTCCATTTAGCTCAGTATCCTGTCTTCCAACAGTGGCCAATGCCAGGTGCTTCAAATGGAATGAATAGAACAGGGCGATCATCAAAGATCAATCCCCTGTGGCCCAGTCCAAGCATCTGGCAGTCATTCTTAGGGAAATCCAGAACATGTGGTTGCATCCTTGACCATCTTGGCTAATAGCCATTGGTGGACCTTGTTACACCCTAACACTCCAGTATTCACCACTGTTATGTAATTAGGATATGTCTTATAAAAAGTATGCCTTGTGAGGTGTCATTCTAAAAGTCTTGATCTGCTAAACATTAATATCTCATTGGATTCTATGTCCTATCATTGTGTGTGAAATTATGAAGTTGGTTATGTATGTGTTGCTGAAACATGTCCTGAGGTTGAAAACACCCACAAGCAGCCTTTCAGGTATGACAGTAAAAAGGCCAAACAATGTGAATGGCTTATTGAGGAAATGCACACTAGCACAAGGATTACCCCAGGAATTCAATTAAATAGAAACATCTTGGAGATAGCACTACACCAGGCCTGCACAACTCAGAAAGCAGTGAGGGCCATATTACTGCAAAAAAAACAGCTGTGGGCTGAAAAACACTGCCCTTGCCCTGCCCCATCCGTTACCTCCACCCCATCACTTGGCTTGCCCCACCACTACTCACCCCCCGTGAGCCGCACAGTGAGCCTGTGCGGGCCGCATGTGGCCCCTGGGCCGCATGTTGTGCAGGCCTGCACTACACAATGGGAATTGTTTGACCCAGGTCACAGCAAAAGAATTTTCCAGCAAGTGGGGAGAAGATACAAAAGGGGGAAAATGACATTATGGGAGGACCTAACCCTTCCATATAACAATGTACCTGGAAACACCTAAGGAACAAAAACTGAGCTTGTGCTGTGCAGATCTTTCTATACAGTGGAAGACAGTATTATTTTGGGTTCATCTCCCAAAAGGGGTGTGCATGTGATTGCTGGGTGAGACCTCTCACACAGAGGTGACTTCAGTCTATTTCTGCAGCTGGATGTGGCCCTACGTGTGTGTGTGTGTACTGCAAGAGGCCAGAGAGCCTAATTCAGCAAAACAGGGAGAGGGAATCCAGGCTGGTGGAGCAGGAGCGGCTCAATTCATCAGGTGGCAACCCGAACGGGGGATAGGAAAGGTCCAACACTTCACAGACCCATCCTCCATGAATTTACGTAAGTCTTTTTTTAATCCAGTCATAGTTTTGGCCCTTACAACATCTCTTGGCAACAAGTTCCACAGTTTGACTGCGTGTTGTGTGAAGAAGTGTACTTCCTTTTGTTTGTTTTAAACCTTCTGCTTATTGATTTCATTGGGTGACTCCTGGTTCTGGTGTTATGTGTAGGGGTAAATAGCACTTCCTTATTCACTTTCTTCACACTAGTCATGATTTTGTAGACATCTCATATCTACCCTTGGTAGTTTCTTTTCCAAGCTTCATAGTCCCAGTCTTTTTAATCTCTTTCCTCATATAGAAGTTGTTTCATATCCTTAATCATTTTTCTTACCCTTCTCTGTACCTTTTCCATTTGTAATATATCTTTTTTGAGATGGAGCGACTAGAAGTGCACACAGTATTCAAAGTGTGGGCATACCATGGATTTATATTACACCTGAGGTATTTTGCGCCAAAAAATTAAAAATTCTGAGCAGAATATTTTAAAATTCTACATAATTTGTTTTTCAAAATAACACTCTATAATCATGCCAGTTTCAGTTATTTTGGTAATTTATTTCAAAATACCTGTCAACAACTATATCTATAACAGGGGTTGGCAACCTCTGGCACACATGCCAAAGCTGGCACGCGAGCTGATTTTTAATGGCAAGCTGAGGTCCCGACCACTGGCGCTGCTCAGCCCGCTGCCAGCCTGGGTAAACAGAACCCCAGACTGGCAGTGGGCTGAATGGGCTGGCGGTCGAGACCCCGGCTGGCAAGGGGCCAGCAACTGGCAGCTGCATCCGGAACTCAGAGCCGGCCGATGCTGAGACACTCCGCTGCAGGTGGAGGTGTGGCGCCTGGCGCGCTCCCAGCTGGAGACCTTCCTCTCCTGCAGGCTGGCGCTGGCGGCCCCGTGCGAAGGACTAAGCAGCAGGTAAGTGAAAGGGACTGGCGGAAGGTGCACTGTAGGTGGAAGTGTTCCAGCCTGTCCTGCTGCCCCTCTCTCGCCACTGTGGCTGGACACCAGGGCACTGCATGCACATGCTGTCCCTGCGGCTTGCACAGCTGTGGCCCCTGGCAGGGGAAGGTGAAGGGAGCGGCAGGCCCGGGGGTCTTGTTCCGCTTCCCGCATTTGCCTGCAGATGCAGTACCCCACACAGCCGGTCCACAGCTCCCTTGGCAGGAAAAAGAACAGCATGGGGCAGGGACCCGTCCACCATCCAGGTAACCCAGCTGCAATCAGGACTGTTCCAGGCCATCCCGAAACCCCTGCCCCCCCCTTGGGACTTCACCCTACAGTCCTCCAACCACCTGCCTTGAGCCCCTCCCATCACCCAACCCTGACTGCTGCACCTCCCCCATGCTCCCAGTCCTGAATCCTGCACTATCCACATTCCCACCCCCTACCCTGAATCTCCCGCACCCCAAGCCACTGTCCCGAGTACTCCCACACACACACCCAGCCCCTGAGCTCCTCCCCACAAGGGGAGTTGCAATATGACAGTACCTGTAAAAAATGTAAGTTACTTTCACCTCTGCCTGAACCACAGGCCAGCAGCGGACTGAGCAGTGCTGGTGCTGGCCTGGGTACCAGCAATCAGCCTGGGGCTCTGCTTCTGGCCTCAGCCCAGCACTCTTCAGCCACTCCCTGCTGTGGCCCACATTGGAAAACTCAGGAAAGGCAAGGGCAAGGATCACACTAAACTGATAAGATCTGCATTTTAATTTTATTTTAAATGAAGCTTCTTAAATATTTTAAAAACCTTATTTACTTTAAATACAACAATAATTTATTTATATAATATAGACTTATAGAGAGAGACTTTCTAAAAACGTTAAAATGTATTACTGGCATGCAAAACCTTAAATTAGAGTGAATACATGAAGGCTCGGCACACCACTCCTGGAAGGTGGAGACAGGGATAGACTTAATTCTTTGCAATTTCTGCGACAAATAAGGCGCAGGTTCCACAAACATCAGCCTCCATCAATATACAACCTTGATTCATCCAGAGAGAACAGTGGAAAACATTATGTGAAGATGTAATTAAAGATTATATCATAATGTATACACACGAGAGTTGAATTAAAATTTCATAGGCATTTCCTAACTTTTGGGTGCTTCACTTTGCAACATGTTCATTAACAGAGCTTTTGTGTATGTAATTATCTATCACACATGCTTCCTCAGTTTAGCATTTGATTGATTGATCATCTTCGGGATTGATCATATTTAGAATCAAACTGTGATATGAAGACAGCCTCTCTTGACCTGTGCTCCTCAACCTCGGACAAGGATCTGGTCCAAAGTCTGTTATTAATCAAGAAGTGTCCTGCAAAAGTATTTTACTAATCAGTTAGCTTATATAGTATATTCTTTGCTTCTGGTTATACAAAGTATTGTAATTTTGTCTCAGAGCCTGAGGCAAGCTGTGTACTTCCAGTTGCAACTGGAGGAATTTCAGGTCTGCGGAGTTAGTTTTTTTGTTAATCCAGCAGTTGCGGTCAACAGAGAAATAAAAAACTAAGCTCTGCAACACTAGCAGTCATCACAGCTCACAGTTGCCTGTTTATCCTCTCTTTTACGTCTCAGGGAAATCTATTCAGTAGTTTCTTGGTCTCAAATTCAGAAGTGCACTCTTTCTTTCAACTGTTTAAAAATCAGTCCCTTGTACATTTCACTTTAAAACTACCATCCTGCAGAGGAAGAGGATAGATGTCTGACTCTGGAAGGGAGACGATACATGCTGTCTTCATTAGCAACTGTAAAGAACGGGCACAGGGTGAAATTAGATTCTGATCCTTTGGAATATGATTGAAGCATATCTCTGTAGCCAAAGTTGCTGCTTCTCTGAGAACAAACAGCACATGAATATGGAATTTTAAAGCTACACTTCTTTAAAAGATAAAAGTCTGGCTACACTTGGCTTTATATTTGTAAGCATCCATATTTATTTTTATTTCCATTTTCACTGTAGTAGTAGCTTGTGGTCTGATGTCCATCCAATTTAAAGAAAAAGGGAGAAGTCAAGGTGGTGGTATTGAGGAAACCAGAAAGTCTGGGCCTAATAGTGTCCATTGTTAACTTTCTATTTTCTGTATCATTCTTCATCTTTGTTCTTAGGTCATTTTGTTTTAAAAGCCTTGCAAAGCACTACTTACAGCATGGGCTTATTCTTCTTGTTACCTAATTGCTTAACCACATTTGCTTCTGTTACCCATTTTTCTTTTTAGACTTAGACTAATTTCAGTTTCAGCTGAATGATCTCCAACTGTTTTTTAAAAGTATTTCCTACTCTTTTGGGCAGATCTCCTAGATGTTAGACATAATTCTGTCTCTAACGTGCACTGTAGTGGTCTGTATCAGTCTGATCTTGTTGAATGTAATACTTGTATAAAACATCATTTTTGTGGAAGAAATGGTGAACGACATTTTGATGAAATTCATAGATGCTGCTGCATTGAGAGGTAATGCTAATAGCAATAGAACAGAGATAAAATACAAAAAGAAGTAGAGAGATTAGAAATCTAGACAGAGAATGTAATGGAGTTAACTTTGGGAAAACATGAACTAATTAATCTGGGGAAAAATAACTTGAAACGCTGATAATTCAGTGGGAGGGCGAAACTTTGAAAGTCATTTTGTCAAGAGACCTCTTGTCAGGCTTATATGAGTTTGCTTTTCTTTGTAGTCTTATCATATTGCAATGTGAAGAACTCATTAGATATTGTGTCCTATTTACGTACTTCAATACCAGAAAGATTTTGACCAGTTTTCTGTCAATAGATGGTGGAATAACAGTACTAACAGACACTGTGTTTCATGTAGTTAAATACAGTGGAAGAAGTTCAGAAAAGAGCACCAAAAACTATTAGAGGGTTGAAATGCTTGTCTAGCAATAAAAGATTTAAAGAGCTAAAAAGCCATTACTGACTGAATTAAAACATTGATAAGTTTGATGATTGGCTGCAAAAACGTTAGTTCAGTAATGCAGCATGTTTGACTAAAATGTTTTGAGCTGAAGGGATTTCTGTTCTGATGAGCTTCTGATTGAAAACCATTTAACGACTTTTTTCTGTTTTATTGTATACATGTATTTCTTGTGGATGGGTAGGGGGATTTTGGGGTAGTGCAGGCAAGCTGGGTGCACGTTTCTCCAAACAAAACAAATCTGACGGTGCAACTAAATCCTGATGTTCAACAACCATTGACTACTTTTCAGCAGACTGTCTGTGTAAAACTATTCTATGCTGCCTAATAGCTTTCAGATCTGGGTATTTGTGATCTAAAGGCTAGGAGGAAACCGCCAAATGCATTTTTGCTTGTGCCTTAAGAATGACTTTAGATAGGTCTCTAAGGGCAAAAGGTTTGTGCCACCTAGCCTATGAATAATTGTTAAATAATGAAGACTTTGAACTTTATGTAGAAAAATATTTTATTTTTTTACAATAGAAAATGCATATTTCAGATCATTCTTTATCAAGTAGTACATTCCAACAGGGAAACACATTTGTTTGGGTATCAACAATAAAGAATAGTACATGGAAAGCTGCATGACCAAAGGAGGCTCTCATGGGAATGTAGTTCTTTATCACATCTCTGAAGAATTGTGTCACTGTATTTAAGTACAAGAACAGTAAAAGTTATTACAATTAATACGCTATGATCCATTGTTAGAATACTGTTCCTGTTATGACCTAATTAATTGTGTTCCTCTCAAGATAGTAGACAGTTTTACTTTTGTTTGTTTGTTTTTTGTTTTTCTTCCCCAACCACTCCCAGTTAAAGATTTCATAGGAGCTACATTGATTCAATAAACATCAGTGTTCTTATGGTCATGTTAATGTTTGCACTTCAGATTTCTTCCTTAAATAATAAATACTTGTTACCTCAGCATTTCCAGTTCTCTCACACTGAGATGTGTTAATTGCCACTGGCCCACTGATAGATGAAGAGAAAACACTATAACTTACATTTACTTCTTGTAAGCAACTTGCTAAATTTTATCGGCATCTAGACCCCTTGCTGCATGTGTTTCAAATTTTCACACAAATTGTTTGTTGCTGTTGATCTTGTTCTTTTTGCAATTGTTCCTTTAATATACACTCAAGCCTCAGATGCATCTCAGCAGGGATTTGTCTGTTCGTTTTTTATCACTTGTAACTTAAATGTGAGACTTGCAACTCTTACTGTTTCTTCTGTTTCTGTAGCAACTGAACTTGCGCAAGTCAGCAATATCACTTTGTTTCACAGCTGGCATTTTGTATTCACAGTAAGGGGAGAGTTTTAGGAAAGTACAGAGTGTATTAATTGGAATGCAACTGGGTCAGAAGTGTTGGCATTTTTTAGTAAGATAAGATTGTTAAATGATTCAGGGGTTTCTATAGCCTTTCTTTATTAAATTATTATTTGAATTAAATGTTATCCTCCAGGGCAACAGGAGAGCTGCATGATTTCCTCTGTGCATGTGTTTGTTTCTGATCTCTTAGATACCATGGACATCACAGCCTTTGATGTTGTCTATGACCTCGACTGAGCCTTTCTTCATCATATGAATTACTACTAGTCTTATTTCAACCTTTGCAGTTTTGTCCATACCTATTCTTTAGTCTTCATCTGTCTACAATCTTACATAGTTTTTAATCCTCCCTTCTTGATTACTGCCACTTCCTCTGTCCTTGTCTCCTCAGTTGCCTTGTTACCATGTTCCAGCATGTCCAATCCAGCCTCAAATGTAAAAGAGATCATCACAAGACAAAATTATTTTTGGAAATCAAAGTACCATACAAATCTAGAAAAAAGTCCAAGATGTCTCTGCTGTTAATATGTAGGCCTCCAAAAAGCTGAGGTTTCCTAGCAGAATTGAGATGCTGTCTGAAATGGTGATGAAATTTCCAAGACTTAAGGTACTGAGAGACTTCAGTATCCCTATTGACAACACGTTAAGCCCAATTGTTTTTCTCCGTACTTTCCACTCTTGGTTTCTCACAGGTTGTTTCTGAATCTGCACAAACAGCTAGCTGGTCACATCCTGGATCTGATTTTTTAAAAAAAACAGACATGGGTAAAGAGAGCACAGAGAATACACCGCTTTCCTGAACCAACCATCACATTGTCAATACTGATTTCAGAGCCCTCCTGGTCTCCAGACAAATAGAAGCTCATGTCCTGTTCAAAGTACAGAGTATGCTATTGTATATTTTAGAATCATAGAACACCCACTTGGAATTCCTTAATAACTTTTAAAACTTTTTATAGAAAAAAACATTCAAAAGAATATGTTCAAAACAGCAGACAAATCAGGTTAGAAATCAGATTAGGCACACTTCTTTGCTAGCTGTTGCAGCAGAGTTCTAGCTCCTGATTTATTAAATACAGGTGAAGGAATCTTTATCACAACACTGTATTCCCAGTTTTTTTTCTAATTAATAGGAAAACAGCTACTAACGTGGATTCCATCATAGCCTATGTGCATTATTCTGAGCCATTTAATATTTTAGCTGCTGGGTTAATATATAATACTCTTCAAAGAAACAACCTCTTAACAATCTTGAGATCAGGCAAGTTGTAACATGAGCCTAGAAAGTCACCTTTTCTGTGAGTCCTGTTATGCTAAAGTTCTGCTTGCTTTCTGTTCTTTTGTCCAGAGCACATCTGATGCCACATGGTCAATCTTTAAGTTGCAGTTCTGCTATAAAATTAGTACATAAAAACAACATTGAGGGATTCCTTCTTGTCCAGTTTACTTCCAGGTCAGATCTGTGAAGTTTACAAATAAATACATTTTCTAATTGCCAGACGTGCAAAACTCAGCCCAGAATCTAAGTTATTTTGGATTTGTTCTAGCCCACAGTCACCCAAAATCAGGGTTCTGAAATGTGAGTTTATATAACAATTCTCATGGTGATAGGGGAATGAATAGACCCCATCTCCATCTCCCATGGTATTATTGCCAATGTTATGTTAACAGATTTAAAATATAGTTAAAAATTTACTTTAGTCAGTAAAGTAAGCAGATAGGATTCTGAATACACAGCGAAACCCAATCTGTTCAGTATGAAGGTTCCATTTTTGACAGTGATGATTTTCAGAGTAGAACCACACTTTAGGAACTTTAAAGAAAGAATGACAATGTACACCACCTGCTCCTTAAGATCTGCGGGTTGCTTTTGATCACTGCTTTGACTTTTAGTTGTGGTAGATTAATCTGAATAACTGCTTATACTTACAAATTTTATCCGAAAAGTAAATGCACTTTTTGTATTATAGTGATCAGAATGTCCCTCACAGTATCAGTGGCATTTATTTTATTTTATTTCCCTCAAAGCTGCTATGATTGTCAAGGTAGCAGCATAAATATATTGTGACTAGATGCCTATGAGAACAAAATAAACACAACTTGATAAAGCAAGTCTCTCTTGTATTAGTATATTAATGAGAAAAAGGACAAGGGAAGTTTTCAGACTGGACATCTTATTTCTGTGAAATGTGAAAAATCTCCCTAAGAGGAAGTGCATAATGTGCTTCTCTATTCTTGTCTTTATTTCAGTCACAAGATCAAAATCAACATTTAGCTAAGCACTATTGGTCAGGTATCTGTACAGTTGTGAAGCTTTAAGCATCACATATTTAAGGGATTAATTGTACCTTGCTTAATATTTAATTGTATACTTTTCTAGTGGCTGTCTTTCTCTTCTAAGATGTTCAGGCGGTCTTCCAGTATATCATTTTGGCACACATGATCTTTCAGTTTTTATGTTCTCAAGGCATTGTGATGTGTGACCACACTGTTGAAGTGGAGCCATTTATTATATTGTCAAAAATTACACTTTACCTGACACTACTGACATTGTACTGACTAGCTGGAAACAGAATATACGAATGCTTTATGTAGTGATTCAATAAATAGTTTAAGTATGTCATGGTGCCTGAAATTGGGCCTACTCTTCCCCAGAAACACAATAGCAGTGTGTACAGTAACTGCTCATTTAACGTCCTTCTGGCTAATGTTTTGTTGTTAGGTCGCTGATCTATTAGCGAACATGATCGTTGAAAGTTGCACAATGATCACGTCTAATGTTGTTTGGCAGCCGCCTGCTTTGTCCACTGCTTGCAGGAAGAGCAGCTCGTTGCAGCTAGCTGGTAGGGGTTTGGAACCAGGGCTGGCCAGCAGCCCCCCTAACAACTCCCTTAAGTTTCCTGTGCAGCAGCTGCCTAGCAGGCTATGAAGTGCCGGGCAGTTCAGGTGTCCCTCCCCACACTGCCATGTGTTGCTCCTGCTCTCTGCCTGGGACCTGCTCCTGGGAGCCCCTCCAGCTTGCTGTGCAGGGTGTGGGGGAGAAGAGGAGTGCTGATGTCAGGGTGTCTCCCTCCCCCGACTTCTGTACCTCATCTCCACAGAGCTGGGGGGGGAAACCATAAGGATTAGAACCGAGGGAGCTCGCTGGCAGCAGCTGCTGTCTCAGCTTTCTGATATATGTAAAAAGACAGTGTACTTAAAGGGGCAATACATGTCTTTCATGATAATGTTTGAATGAAAGAATTTAAAGTTATGCTTTGAAGGTTGCTGTGGTGTATCCCTCTATTTAAATAATTTCACATTTAAAATCTTATTCATTTTTTATAGCTGTTAATAAAATAGTAGAAAATGTTCCATGATATGTCCATTAATGTTTAGGGAATTCTGAACCCTGCTTATTATTGAATTGTACAAGTGTTGTAATGTAATATGCACATTTTATATACCCAATGTTTGGAATGGACAATTTGTTTGCTTTGAACAGTTGCAGATTGCATGAGATGCTTATGAAGACTTTGTATTATCAGTCAAGGCTTAATCTGCACTAGAGAAGGTTTATCTATATAGCTATGCTGTAGACACAGTTTATACTGGCAAAAGATTGCTTTTGTTGGTATAGCTTATTCCCCTTACAAAGTTAGCTATACTGGCAAAAGCATTCTTTGCTGGGATAACTGCTTCCACATGAGGGCTTTTGTTGGTATCAAAATGACATTTAATAAAAAGCACATTCATGATAAAAAAAAAAAAATGGTGTGGACCTAGCCCAAAACAAGGACTTCATGGGCCACCATTCAAGAAATCTAAGTGTTCTTGACATGTTCTTGGGTTCCTGCTTGTGCCTCACTGTAGAAATTGCTGACATTTTAATTATTTGTAAGTGTTTTTAAAGGTAAAATTAAAGTTTAATTAAAAGCAGATGAAGAGGTTTTGTGCATAGGATAATATTAACTATTATTGCAGTGTATTTCTAGTGAGAACCCTCAGGGATCTGTTCTTGGTCCTATGCTATTTAATATTTTTATTGATGACCAGGAAGAAAACACAAAATCATCACTGATAAGATTTGCACATGGCACAGAGATTGGGGGAGTGGTAAATTATAAAGGGGACAGGTAACTGACATAGAGTGATTTGGATGACTTGATAAACTAGGTTCAGGCAAAAAGTAGGTGTTTCTTTACAGCCAAATGTAAAGTCATATATCTGGGAACAAAGCATGTATGCCATACTTGAAGAATGGTGGACTGTATGCAGTTGCACTGACTGCCAGTTCTTGTCTCTAGCACCCCCCTCTCACACTCTTCCCTGTAACCACTTTCTTAGTCACATCAGAGCCTGTCTGTCTGGGTTTTCCATGGCTTGGCCCTCTGGCCAGGTCACTTAAAAATTTATCCCCTTCTAGAGTAAGAAAGGTTCACCTGTAAGTTCAAATACAAACTAATAATTCTTCTGCCTCTCTTGTGCTACTCTGAAGTTCTCTGCCTTTTGCCGCTAGGTCCTGCAGAGCTCCTTCCTAAGCTGATTCTTCCCAGCAGGTTTCCCCCACTATATGCTGCCTCCTCTTCCCCCCCACTCCCTGTGGATGTCTTCTAGCCTGACTTTACCAGGCCCTACCCAGAGAAAGAAAAGTCCCCTTTGCTCCTCTCTTCTAGGTCTTCTCCCCTAGACTGTGTTCACAGGTCAGTCCTCTCTCTGATCCCCTGCAGACTTTTAATCAAGTCTCCAGACATCCATCCCGCAACTGTGTGTGATGGTCACAGGCAACGCTGTGCCTGGCTTTCCTTTAAGGGCTAGACAGCCTTTGACAGACACTCTATCCTGGGAAACAGTGACTGAAAAATTCTTAGGAGTCATAGTTCCTAATGAACTGAATATGTGCTTCTGGTGTGACACGGGCTAAAAGGGCTAATGTACATAAACAGAGGACTGTTGAGTACAACCAGGGAGGTTATATTGCCTCTGTATTCTGCATGACTGCAACTACTACTGGAATACTGTGTCCAGTTTTGGTGTGTAGAATTCAGGGATGTTGAAAAATTGGAGAGGGTTCTGAGAAGAGCCATGAGAATGATAAGAATATTGGAAAACCTGCATTAATAGTGAAAGATCTAAGAGGTTCCATCTGTGTAGCTTATCAAAGAGAGAAATAACAAGTGATTTAATCACAATCCATAAGTATCTACAAGACGTATAGAAATTTGATAATAAAGAGGTCTTAAGTCTAGCAGAAAAAGTTATAACATGATCCAGTGACTGGAAGTTGAAGTTAGACAAATTCAGGCTAGAAATAAGGTGCCACTATTTTTTAATAGTGAGGGTAATTAACCATTTGAGACAAAGAGTACTGTGGCACCTTAAAGACTAACTAAAGTATTAGAGCATAAGCTTTCATGGGCTAATACCAAGAGTTTTGGTTGTCTTCCTCAGAAGTGTCAGTCAATTGAATATTCTGCTTTTTATTTTTCAGAAACCAGCAAACATTCTGGTAATGGGAGAAGGTCCTGAAAGAGGAAGAGTCAAAATAGGTAATCCTTTCAATGACACATTTCTTAGATATACAATGAATAATGAACTTTTTACACAATGTGATAATTTAAAATAACAGAACATTTTAAAGTTCACTGTATTCTTAATAAGATTTTGTACACAACTCCTAATTAAACTGAATATTGGCTAAAAAGTATGTTTGAAGTTAAGAACTCAGCAAGGATTAGACCGGGGTAGGCAGCCTATGGCACATGTGCCAAGGGCAGCACATGATTTTCAGTGGCACTCACACTGCCCGAGTCCTTAGGCCATCGGTCTAGGGGGCTCTGCATTTTAATTTAATTTTAAATGAAGGTTCTTAAACATTTAAAAAACCTTATTTACTATACATACAACAATAGTTTAGTTATATATTATAGACTTATAGAAAGAGATCATCGAAAAAAGTTTAAATGTATTAGTGGTACGCGAAACCTTAAATTAGAGTGAATAAATGAAGACTCGGAACACCACTTCTGAAAGGTTGCTGACCACTGGATTAGACATTTATATAGATAATGAGGACATCTATGCTTACACTAGATAGGATAAACGTATAGATGAGGGCATACTTCAGGGAATAAACCAAATACTAACTATCCACAATTAGGTAAAAATTTTCCTTGTGGCTGTGTTTATCAATAATTGCCCAACACAGGCTTTTTGCAACTTCTACCTACCATTCTGGTACTGGTGACTTTTAGAGACGGGTTACTGGACTAGAAAGATAACTGGATAATTGGTCTTATATGGCATGGTAATTCTTATGTTCTTAAGTACTGGTTTTAACAATTGTTCACATTTTTGTTAATGCAATTACTGGAAGTCCATTTTGGTAAAAGAAAAAAGTTCAGTATTTAAGAATTGTGAAGCAAGTAACTAAGAATTAATATGATATTTAACAATGCTACATTTTCTCAGACAATGTTAACATATAAGATTTAAAGAGATGGTGCACTTTTCTTTTGAAGATTTCCTTATACAACAAAAAACTATTAGGCATGAAAGTGGAAACACAAAATCACTGTGGAAGCTGTTCATCGCATATCCAATTATACTATGCAGGTACTAGGCAATAATAAAGAGGGTAGAAAATTTACTTCCAACATAATAAATGTATGCTATTTTTAGGTGTTCGGTGGGAATGTTCAAATCAGTTAGGATAAAATAGTAATCCACCTGAACTTTTGCCCATTCCTTGACTCAATCTGAATTTTTTTGGAAATGTTTTACTAAGTTTTGTGTTTATATGCTTCTACAGTTCTTTGTATTGGTCCCTCTAAGAAAGAGGAGAGTTTAACTGTTGTGAGAGAACCCATTTACTTGAGATTTTGCATGCAAAATTGAATTAAAAACAATTCAGGTGAGGTTTGGAGATGCATCCACACTTTTGAGTGTTTATCCATACTTAACTGTCTGCTCCTTCCAATATTCTTCCTCATTACTACAAAGCTAGTCCTATCTAAAATACATTTCTATATTATCTTAGCACTTTTGATTTATACAATTTGATAACATTTGAAATTTACTGCCATCAGAGTGTATTAACAGGCATTCATTGGTGGATCCAGCAGAGAGGCCAGAATTTAGTGCCTGATCCTTCAAATCTCTTAGGGCTTGTCTGAATAAGATGATCCTGTGCAGCAAGCCAGGATGTGAATCTACAGCACACCAGCTTGCTGTGCAGTAATGTCCCATGTGGACATTGCTGCAGCACACTGAAAGTTCTGTAATATGCTTTGGCTTATTGTGCTTTAAAAGTAGTAGTAGCCAAAGAGCCCTCTGAGACTTTTGGCAGCAAATCAGGGTATAAATGTACAGCACACTCTCTATGCAGTAATGGTAGTTGAGGGAACTCTGCTAATGTACGGACTGAACTACTTTCTTACCCTAGAGGTGATCCTTCCAAGTCTGGGTTGGGGAACATTAGAAGGATAGTACAGGGAAACTTGCACTGCCATTGTTTTACTCTCATTTTGAGGATACATTGGCATCAGTCACCAGAGCTATCCTGGCACTCCTGGCTCTACTGCTGCTCTGCATCACCGAGTGATGCCTTGGGGACATCTCATGGCAGCTGGGCTCCACAGGCAGGGGCTGGCTTCAAGGGGTGTCACTGGCTGGCATTGGGCTCCTTCTGGGGAAGAGACAAGAGCGTGTCAAGGTGCAGTTTGGAACTATGCTTCCTGCCCTGTCTGGGGGGCGCCTGGCCATGCAGAGGTGGCCCAGCTTGGGGAACAGGGTAGAGAAGGCTACCGGGGAGCTAGCCAATGCCTGGCACCCACAGCACAGAGAATCAGGGCCCAAGCAGGGCAGGCGGCTCCCTCCAGCTTCTGATCTGCTGGCTTCTGGCAGGAGGTAAGCCCCATAGTTTTAAAACCTCTGTGCTAAACGGAAGGCTGAAATCTGTGGCAGGAACATGGCCCCCACATACCTCCAGTGCCCCTGCGGCTTTGCACCCTGGGTGGCTGCCCTGCTCGTCCCTTCTTGATTATGGCCATGATATGATTATTTTACTGTACTCCAGTTCCATAATGAAGCCACCTTTTAAATGTTACATAACGGTATCACTCAATTGAAGTCAATGGAGTTCGGCCCAGTATAATTTGAAGTAATTCAGTCAGATATCTAGTAACTGTGATTTATAGTGTTCAATGATATTAGGTTACATCATGTTCTAATAAACATCTTGCTTATCATGCTTATAAATATTGCTTGTCATTGTGTGACTTGTATATAGTCAAACAAGTTTTTAAATTTATTTTTCAGCTGACATGGGTTTTGCAAGATTGTTCAATTCACCTCTGAAACCTTTAGCAGATTTGGATCCAGTTGTGGTGACATTCTGGTATAGAGCTCCAGAACTGTTACTTGGTGCCAGACATTACACAAAAGCAATTGGTAAGTTACTGTACAGGGAAGTGAAGTTGTTTACAGTTTCAGGATAACTGTACGTGTATTCCTTCTGTGGTCCATTCCAGATGTGCTCAATCAGGTCTCAGCTGTCACCTATCTCTGGACTAGAATTAAAGACAGCACAATCTCCTGCTATGCACTGTGATATCCCTAGCAAGCCAGTTTGCCTAACAGCCAATGCCTGTGCTTAGTTTAGGATGATAACAGTGTTTTTACCAGTGATAATACAGCTCTTCCAAGGTAAGCACATTTATTCGTAGGGTGAAAGCACTGCAGAAAAAACATTAAAAACAATAAATGAATTTACACACTTACTAAATAAACCAGAAATAACCTAATTTCCACATGGGGAGTCTAATAGGCCAATGTTCTTTCCAAGCCTTCAGCAAGGGGAGGGGCCTTTGCTTGGACAGAAGGTTCTGTCCATTTGCTAAATCAAAAAGAAGACCACCAGTTAGTTTCAACTCATCCTTTTATACCAAAAGCCCATCTCTTTGTCTCTGGAAAACACAGAGAGTGGAACTTTTCTGGAGTTGTTTACAGTCCCAGGGATAATCAGCCCCCATTGTTTTTAGCTCCTGGAGGAGCTGTGATAACCCTCCCCCCCAAGCTTAAAGTAGAACACAGTCATACATAAACATTCATAAATTTTGTACATTGGTCCCTAAAGATAGTACATGGGGTTGCAATATTTGTCCGTTTACCTTTAAGCTTCCTAAACAAGCAAGTAAACTGTAAGGCATAACAAAGTGCTGCAGAGTATGTTGAACAAAGAAGCTTTGTTTCATGCAGAAGAATTATTTGACTGGCCTCTACATATTCCCACACATGGGTGTGCAGGTGGTGCAACACTGATAGCGGTGCCTGTTGGAGCATGCGTACTGTCCCTCTCCTCATGGTTCCTGAATGTTCTGAGGGCCAGGTTATAAAAGAGATGTGGTGTTCCAGCTTCCTCAGTTCCTTCCCACTGCAGCAGATAGACCAGGAGCCTCTCTAGGCTGCTCTATCCTAGAGTCAACTTCTTTGAAGACTCAGTACATTAGATTTGTGACTTAGTTAGGGTTAGTGTTAGATATTTAGCTTATTTTCCTTACAAAATTATTTCCAGTATAGTTTTTATTACTTGCCACACCTTGGTGTGGGCTTATGGATCCTATAGTGAATCTGAAGTGGAAGAGGCCAATATATAAGTGGTGTACCTCTTGTCCCTGCTTTGGATGACCATATGAGATGTCTATCTTGTTTGGGGGGAGGACATTCTCCTTCACTGTGTGCAAACTACAGCACTTTCACCACAAAAGCTGGCAAGAAGCATCAGAACCATCTCTAAGCCTTACTACTTCAGCAGGCAACTGCAGCAAAACCCTCTGGTTTCCTAAACACTGGTTTTGTGAGTACTGAGAGGCCTGGAACAGTACCTAAGCCCTCAAGGAATAAAAAGTCCAAGATGCTGGCAAAAGTATTGTCTTCCACTTCTGGAATGAAAGCAAAATTTTAAATACTGAAGGATCCTAAGCCATTAATCATAAGCCTAGAAATAGCAGAACCCTACAGGTCTCAGCCTGTGTTAGCATAGCCAGTCCTAAAAGGAATGCCCCTTTGAATCAAATGTCTTCACTTCTGGATAAGAGTGTGGCATGAGGTACCGTTTCTGTTAGCAGAGCCAAGCACTGTTCTCAGTCTCTCTTGGTTCCCTCAAGGTCATTTCCAAAAATACCCTGTGAACCGAAGCCAGAGGTTAAGGCCATGACATGGAGCAAATCCCTAAAGAAGGGTCATACCCCTAGGGTACAAGCATGCCAGTTTTGAATGTTAGTTTCAAATCCTAGGTGCTGTCAGCATCCACTGTAACATTACTTGCCAACAGTGTATTGTTCAGATCTGCACTTAGAATAAATTGAGAAAATTTCATATGTCCCTGCATCCAGGAGTCGGAGTGATAAGGGGAAAAGAAAAGTCTCAGGGCAACTTCCTATCCTCTTCCTCAAAAGGGAGAAGAGCCCCAACACTTTTTATTCCCTCCCCATAGAACTCACCAGGGAAGTTTGTTTCTCCCTTTTTAGTTTTAAGAATGCCAAGGCCACTGATTTTCCCTCTATTTATTGCCTCAGATCCAAGATTGGATCCGCAATCTGACACCGAATCAGATGGTGAAAAATAGTTAATTTCTTCTTTGAGTGGTGGTTCCTATGTGTATTCCATACGAGGTGTGCATACATTCTATTCGCTGAGACCAGAAGATTTTCATTAGCAGTTTTCATTGGTCTGTGCTTGTGCCTTTCTCCTTGTGTTCTGAGCTGTGGGCATAAGGGGCGGTGTGAACCAACCACATCTCTAATTCCTTCTCTACTGCTCGTGGTCTGAGACAGAACTTCTCTGGTGTCCATAGCTTCGGCAGGCATGTTTGTTTTATTAGTTATAAATAGTTTCTTTTTTTCTGCCTAAGTTTTAGTGTTAGTTTTGGAGAGCTTTTGAAGGTTTGAGGGTCCTCCTGCCATCCCTCCCACCTTTAGCATGCCCAAGGACCTGGGCTTCAAGAACTCCATGGTCTTCCTCTGGAACTTCCTAGTCAGTGAGAGCTACAACACTTGTTTGTATTGCCTCATGGAAGCTCATATCTCACCCAGGTGTAACATCTGCCAGACTTTCCTTCACTGAATTAGTCAGTCCCATGAGTACAGACTCCAAACATTCCTGGTGATTGCTCGATGAGACCAGAGTCTGACCCCAGTCCATTAGACTCTGTGCATTGGGCAAATGCAACAGGAAGTGCCCTTTCAAGCACGGTTGTCTCCAGCTCCAGGACCACTGCAAGCAGAGTTAAAGACTCTAGAAAAAAATAGGGGAGACATGAAGAGGGTAAGATAAACACTCTCACAAGGACAACGTGAAAAATCCCTTTCTAAGTCCTCTTCTAAGAAAAGAATTTCTTCCACAGTTCACTCTGTTGGGTGGAACTCTGCACCACAGTGCAGGTTTGTCAGAAGCTCAGAGAACACGATACTTGTTTCTTGGCACTGTCAGTCAAGAGTGCTCTGAGACCACTGTCCACTAAAACAGTGGCATAAGGACCATCCTCTTCAGGGACCCCTCTCACAAGAGGCTGCTCAAGTGGTAGTACAGATAGGGACCATAGACCTGGAAGTACTCTAGTTACTATACAAGATAAGGAACCATTCTTTACCATCTCAGCTCCCAACATGTGAAAAGAAAGGGTATCAGAGCAAACACTACACAGATGCTCCTCAGTTCATATAGCTACAGACCAGTAGGTACTCTAACTGGGAATCTGATGAAGATTATTGGCGGTCTTGGCAGAGCTTTGAGACAGATGGTTTTACTGGCCCTCACCTAAATGTTGAACATACTTGTCTTACAGGGACTCACCCCTCGTGGAAGTCAGTGGAAGCCTTATACATTAGATCCTTTGCTTCCAAATCCATCTCTATTACTGGAATATAGAGAGCATTCCCCAGTGGTTGTCCCATATGGTGTCAGAAGAAACAATGATGGAATTAGGGTGTGAATCTGGAACCTGATAAGTTGTCTTCTGCTTTGAGTCCTTTCACCATCTTTCCCATAGCCTTGCCCTCAGAATATTCAGGAATGGGTGCGGGGGAAAGCAGGTGCAAGGACATTCCAGATGACACTGTTGTGCAGTGTTCCTCAGTCAGAGTTGCAACCCTGGTATGTTCCATTGGTGTTAACGTGTAGAGTCCATCTTAAAGAACTCTAAGTAGAGGTGATTAACCTTCATTTCTATCTCCAGAGAAATATTAACATCATCATCAAATATATTCAAAGCTAATAGTTCCAAAATGCTGCTTTTCACCAACTGAAATATATAAATAAAGATGTTAATAGATTGTGTAAAAATGGAGAAGGTAGCCGTTCCTTTAAAGATCTTAATTTGAGAGAACAGCAAAACATAACTTGTCTTACAGCTTTATCTGTAAGCTTGAGGATGGAGTTTGAATGACTACTAGCTGAGCTTCTTACTAAAATTTAGTATTTCTCTAACAACTGATGTCATCAAGAAGATGTAAGAAACCAGAACTCATGGTCTGTTTACTTATTTGTGATATGAACAAAACTGAAGTATAGAATGAGTTATAAGTATAGAAAGAGCTATGAAAGTCTCCTCTTAGTTTACTATTCTTCACCCCATCTTGCTTCCTACAGAAAGCAGTCTGTGCTAATTTAAACATTTGGCTCAAATGAGATGGGCACCTGTGATTTATGCAGTAATTATTATCCTTTGCTTATATCCTTAATACACAAGGTATTAGGTATAGAAATTGCTGTTATCATCAGCGCAAAGATCTGTTATAGTTAATTGAATCACCTTTGTTAATAATAATGTCTTATATTATAGAAGCATATAAAGAGACAGATTTTTGTTGATAGTGAATTCCTTCTCTGAGAAGAATTGAGATTGGCTTCAGCAAGACGTATCATTTTAGATTACCAGTGATTGTGAGATTTCTTAATTTCTTATGTCCTTGAAGGTGTTTGTGAAAACAGCCATATGACATCTCTTAGCATTTGTCAGGATTGAATTCTTCTTGAAGGAGGAGTATAATAATGTGATATGTAGAATACTGCATCACATATAAACATTGGGCAAGATCCTGGTTGCACTCCAACCCTTTTGCACCACTGCAGCTATGTAGTGTGGCCATAATGCTGGTTTAAATAGACATCTGAGGATTCTCCTATCTTGGAAGAATTCCCAGTTGGCTTAGAACTGGCATACTTTGTGCTAGACACAACCTGTGGAGTAAGGAGTGTGACTGTGGGAAAGAAACATGACTGTGTTTCTGGTATGCTTCAGCAATTCCCACCTGCCACAACAGCCCCATGAGGACCATGGCATTTACCTGTAACTTAGCCTCAGGACTACTCTATCTTGATTGCATAGTGGGAAATTATCTTGATTCTGTTCTTTCTGTTTTGTAACCATGTATATCATGCTCATCACCATAATGTCTGCCCTCCAAGTAGTGCATTAAGCAATGTGTCTGTGCATCTCTGACAGGCTTTTTTTCTCTCATCCTTTCCCCAGAGTGAGATGTGGAGTGAAGTGTCTTGTTTTGATAGGGCATGGAAGTTTTGTTTGTTTAATTTTTAATATAAATTAAAAATATAAGGTGTTTATGTAAGAGAAGGCAAGTCAAAGAAATGCACCTTACATGTGGAATGTGAAGTGGTAACTAGCCAAAGTGGTCAGGGATGCAATCCCATGCTCTGCATGTCCCTATCCTCTTACTGCCAGAAGTTGGGAGTGAATGACAGGAGATGGGTCACTCAGTGTATTCCCTTTGAGGTATCTGGCATTGGTCACTCTCAGAAAAGAGGATAATGGGCTAGCTGGACCATTGGTCTGACCCAGTATGGCTATTCTTATGAGGTTTGCAATGGTCATTAGTTCCTGAGGGAGTTCATTCCATAGTCTCCGGCCACCCCTAGAGGAAGTTCTGTTTCCCTCAAAGTCCTGAGTAGTCTTTTTGTTGAGAGTTCCATTGTACCAGAGGAGCACAGTTATCAACCATGGTATTTGCCCCAGAGCTTAAGACAGTCTTCTAGGTATTCTTGGCTCAGGCCATGGAGTGTTTTGAAAATAAGGATCCAGACCTTGAACTTGTTTTGAAATTCTTTGGGATGCCAGTGTAGAGAGCAGAGGGACTGGTTTGATAGCTTGTGTTGCTGAGGAGATGTGCTGCAGTGTTCTGAACTAATGGAAGTTTCCCAAGTGCTTAAGGTTTCATAGTCAGTTATATCGCATTGCTGTAATCCAACCAACAGGTGAAGAAGGCCTGAATAACTCAGGTCCTGGTCTTTGTCTGCCAGGAGGGGATGGAGTTTCCTAGCAAAGCAGAGATGGTTGAAAGCATTACTCACAAATGCTGCTGTGTGAGAGTTTAACACCAGTGAGCAATACTTTGAATACTCCAAGATGATTGACTGAACTGACCAATTGTGGTTGCATATCTTCAACGAACAGAGACTGCATTATGGCTGGAAGTTCTTCAAAGTATTTTCCTCAGCCCGATAGTGTCAAGTTCAGACAGCAGTTCTTCTTCCAAGCATTGATCTCATCCAACTACTGGACCAGCGTGATGGTAGTGGCCCAGTACTTGGGTGAAGAGTAGGTGGAACTGAGTATAGCTGTATTTTGTGGCACATGATCCATGTCACAGATAATTATTCCTGGTAGTTTATATCAGGAGATCTCTTTGAAGAATGAATTAGTATAACATTATTATTATTAATTATGCAGATGACGACTTTCTTCCTGCCCAAAGATTTTTACCATTTGAACCAAAATATAGAAGGACTCACTGTAAAATCCCAGAGATGGTGCTAGTTTAGAGAGGTTTGTTTGCTTTATAAGGGAGTAATGACAGCTTCTACTGATGTGAGTTAACATTTGTGGGACTCACATAAGAAGTGAGGCTTCAGGAGGGATTTGAATGAAGAGATGGTGGTGCCTTGTACAAATGGATAGAAAGTGTATTCCAAGCTCATGGGGTAGCAAGATAGAAATCATGAAGATGAGAGTAGGAGAAAGGAACAAAGGCAGTAGGGATGCCAGATTTGTTGGCCTAGTGAAGAAGTTAAAGGGGGACAGGAATGAGAACAGATATATATGTGGGATTATTCAGAGTTTGAAGGCAAGGAGGAGAAGCTTAGAACATGACAATTGTAATGTGCATGCTCCTTATGAGTCCAAACTTGTAATTTGCCTCTAGCTTTGTGAGCAATTACCAAGCAATCTTAATAGGCTAATTATACTAGGGACAGTTGCCATTCAGCTGCATACCACACATTAGAGATACATTCCTTTGGTGAAGGAGGAAGCTCTTAAGCTACATCTTGAAATGTCTTTCAGAGGAACATAAATGTAATTTGTTTTAAAGTTCCACAACCCTCAAGAAGTGAAATCTCTCTCTCTCTCTCTATATATATATAATTGCACTTGAATTAGATAAGGCACTCTTTGAACAGAACTTGTTCCTTCTAGAGGGAAAATTGCCTAGATAGTTTTGAAATTGAATTTTATGGAAATGTGATAAATAACAGGCATAGGTTCTCATTTTCCACAGTATGTATATTTTTTCTCTCTTATCCATATATTGTTCCATTTAATTATTAATTGCAAATGATCTGGCTTTTAGCTATCATCTTAGGTTAGTTTTAGAGAGTTCTCATCCTTGATGTGAATATTGACTATTCTGTCATCATAAGCAGCTTATTTCAAATGTATTATTGATGCATATAAACGTTATTCTAAATCTATGTATTACAATCCCAGAAATGTTGCTGAAATCAGAGCATGTACAAATCAGACCTCTGTTTTAGTTTTTATTCTCTTCCATTCTCTAACCTTGATTACTGTGTATCCTCATTCACAGTCTCCATGTCCCAACTCTTCAAAGTTCATTTTGTCCAAAATAAGAAAGCTTATCTCCATGTACTTATCCAGAAACAAGAAGCTGTTACTCTCAGTGCAAGTCTGTACTACCACTTACGTCAATCTAATTTATATTACTCAGGGGTAAGAAACAGCTTAGCAGAAGATAATAATTTTTGCTGATGGCATAGCTCTTCTGTATAACCACTCAAGCAACATGCAAGCAAAGACTAAAGGGCTGTTCAGCATCACAAAATATAGGATTAATATAGGCTCCCAACTCAAGCTTTACATTAAAAGGCAAAGGAGTATGAGAGGTGGGTCAATTCACATACTTTGGCAGTAAAATTCAATCCAATGGCAATAAAAATTAAAACAAAAAATGATTAGGGTGCTGGAGCACATGATTTACAAGGAGAGGCTGAGGGAACTGGGTTTTTTTAGTCTGCAGAAGAGAAGAATGAGCGGGGATTGGATAGCTGCTTTCAACTACCTGAAAAGGGGTTCCAAAGAGGATTGATCTAAACTGTTCTCAGTGGTAGCAGATGACAGAACAAGAAGTAATGGTCTTAAGTTGCAGTGGGGGAGATTTAGGTTGGATATTAGGAAAAACTTTTTCACTAGAAGGGTGGTGAAGCATTGGAATGGGTTACCTAGGGAGGTGGTAGAATCTCCTTCCTTAGAGGTTTTTAAGGCCCAGCTTGACAAAGCCCTGGCTGGGATGATTTAGTTGGGGATTGGTCCTACTTTGAACAGGGGGTTGGACTAGATGACCTCCTGAGGTCCCTTTTAACCCTGATATTCTATGATCCAGAAGGAAATAATGTCATGAATTAGCAAGGTGGCAGTTACATTTACCAGCAAGATTTGGTCACTGAAAAATCTACCATTTAAAGACCAAACTATGAATTTTTAACTCAGATATTTCCACCTTAACATATTAATGTGAAACCTGGAAATCCACCAAGTTATAGGCAGACGCACCTTTGAAAGCAAACGCCCAAGGAAGTTACCAGGTATCAAATGGAATGTATTTATAACAAAAGCGGAGATTTATCAGAATTCAGAATCATCTTATCCTGAAAGTTATCCAGAAAAGACGATGGAAATATCTGAGTCATGTGTTAAGAATGAAGCAAGACCCTCTGCTTTGGCAGGCATGCTATTGAGCTGCTGGTGGAACATATTAAAGGGGCTGATCAAAATAATCCCTCCACCGAACAGGGCTTAGAAAGGGAAAACATGTATGGGACTCCTGAACAAGGATGCAAAGAGTGGCCCTGGAGAGACAGGGATAGTGGAGCCTTCTTCATGCCCTAAGTGATGTTTGATGGTGCAGGAACAAGTCAGATAGTATTTAACAATAATAATTTAACTGTTTTTCTTTAGGTTTTTGGTTTTAACACAGTCATTCTTTTCTGAAACGCATAAAGTAGATTAAATGTTGCTCTCTTTATCTAGTAAGCAATGGATGATTTATTGCTGAGTGCCTTGGGTTACTTCCCTCTTACTTGACAGTGACTTCCTTTGGAAATACTGTGTACACAGTATAGTATATTCGGGAATTCCATCATTGCAGTCACCTGAAAACCAAAATACTGCACAAAGTTATTTGGCAGACACACAACAGGTTTTGGTTTTTCCTGCAAGGTTATTTATATAAAACATTTCTAGAGTGTTTGAGGAATTGGTATTTTGTGAAACCTAAACTGCTGCAAGCTAGAAATGACAAATTACCTTGAGTTATAAGGCATGTAGCAGTCTTGCTTACATTAAGCATTCCCTGAATTGGCAGACTAGATATATCTGTCTAGTTACTATACCTCCCTGTCTAGTCTGCACTCTAAATTAGCTGTTAAGATTAAATAGAATATTCCCCAGAATTAATGTCCAAAAATAAACTGGTAAAGGCTCTAGCTGATACAGAGTACAGGCTGATACAGACTGATCAGAAAGGCGTTTCATTTTTATAAACTAAGTTTTAGTTTCTAAAATTGAAAGGAAATACTAATGCATCTTTTGAAGGTTTGAAATGCATTTAGTGGTTATAAAAGTGAGATTAATAGCAATGAATTGAGCCAGACACAGGGGCCAAATCTGTATGTACTGAAGCCAGAGAAGTTATTCTACTGCCAGTTAGGAAGGAAGATCTAATGGATAATGGTCTGGGACTGGAACTTGAGGTGTCGGTTTAATTACTGGCTTAGCCAGAAATGTCATTTGTAGTTTACAGCAAGTCACTTAATCTACCTTGTAATTCAGTTCCTCATCTGTAAAGTGAGAATAATATTCACAGCAGTACTGAAGTAAAGTCCATTAATTGTGGGATATGGATATAGAACAGTTTGAGGGACATAAGTAGCTACATAGATTAGATTTCTCCTGGGGTGAATTTAGCCCTGCATTTGAGGAGGCTGACCAAGCTTCCCATACAGCTCTTCAAATGCACCTCATTCCTGACATAAAAATCTGTGGATTTTCAGTCTGAAACAGAGACTGCCAGTCATGTCAATTTATGTCATATTTTGTGGTAGTCAGCTGATATTGGTAAATAAAGACCATAAAATGTGACACAAATCAACACTGAAAATTTCATATAGTTTAACCCAGGATTAGAAAAGCAAGTTCATTAACCCCAGTGCTTTCTACATTACCCGATACCTTCCACTACCACCTCAGCTTCCTCTTGGGCTGATTTTTGCCCACAAAGTGTAATGACTGTTGAACTCAAGTCAAATCAAATCAAATGACTCTTTGATTTTATATTTCATGTTCAGTTATACAGAGATACACTGTTACAGGATAATTAGCATGGCTAACAATATCTTGGATGGTTCAAGAAGGCGCATATTGCATTAGGCAAAAAAAGTTTTCCCAGTGATGCGAAGCCAAAATATGATGAAAAATTTCTCCCTGAATGAGCGATAAAGACAATGTTCCCTGGGCAATATAGTCTTTCTCCAGTCTATTCATAAAGGCCCATCAGTTCCACACACTTTTTCCCCAACTCCTTTCCCTTCACCCCCAAAACACACCACCTCACTATTTTCCTTTAAAAAATGTTATTCATTTCATATTCTCCCCCCATCATAAATCATTACAGTAGCTCCTAATTCATTGGGATTCCACTGGTTTTTCTCCTTGGTAGCTGTTTCTAACAACAGCAGCAGTGATTGTCCTACAGCCTTTGGCTCTGGAGAGCTGGTTGAGTGGGAATATTCTCCCTCTAGTGTTGGGCAGACCCTTAGGAAATAGTTCCTCTTAAGTTGGGAAGGTCTTCCCAAGATGGGATATAGGAGTGGATTTCCTTAGGCTACTGGGCAGCAGAGTGGGGCTTCAGGCTCCCTTCCAACACTAACTCTTCAGACTATGGTTGCACAGGCAGACAGCAGCAGCAGTGGTCACAGGTGTCTCATTTAGAACAGCAACATGTAGTCCCATCTTTTCCTTCCCTGAGCCTTGTCATACACTGCTGTAGCAGCTGGTTAGGGAGTGGTGCTGTGGGGACTATGCAGTGCATTGTCTATAACAGGCCTGCACAACATGCGGCCCGTACGGGCTCATTGTGCAGCCCGCGGGGGGTGAGTAAGGGTGGGGCAAGCCAAGTGGTGGGGTGGGAGGAAGCAGATGGGGCGGGGCAAGGCCTGGGCTTTTCGGCCCACAGCTTGGGTTTTTTTGCAGTAATATGGCCTTCGCCGCTTTCCGAGTTGTGCAGGCCTGGTCTATAAGGACTGCCTGGGGACATAAGGGAGTTTCCCTTGCAGCTGCTGCCACAGTCACAGCAATAGTTGAGTGCACTTAGAGAGTTGAAAATGTTAACAAGCAGAATCAGACTTCACATTTTGTGGAGGGTTACAAACAATTTTTTGGTCACTTCCTCTTTATCTCTCACCTCCCATATCTCTACCACACCACTATACAAAGCTAGCCTAAGGATTTTATGTAATTCTTTGGGATATGCCCAAACATAATTCACTTATTTTACATATTCCCACATTATAGTGGGATTGAATCTTTAGGTCTCCTCAGCCTCCTGCTGCAGAAATGGGTCCCAGCTGCAAATTTCTATTGTCTCAGAAATCTGTTATCATTTATGTTTTCAAGGCTCCCTTCACAAGGAATTGGGCTAAAAACTTACCTTTAAATAAAAAGATTCTCTTTTACAAAGCCAAAAGTTTGCATCAATTAACAGATGGTTCCTGTAAGCCACTCCTCCAGCTCATCAGTGCAGTAATAAAAGTGTCTGTTGAAAAGGTTCAATTACTGGCTGCTGTCCATAGAGTGCTACTAAAGTCTGTTACCAAACTGTAGCGTAGATATCATCATTTGATTGAAGATCTTTGATTTGTGCCAACTTTTACAGCCATCTAAAGGAACGAAACCCTGATGCTGAGCTATTTTAGTTTTCATCAATTTGAACTTCAAATGTAATTATTACAGCAATATCAAATATATCTCAGTGCTGCACTGCAGGTTAGTGCTCCAGATGACTACCTCATTCTCAAAATATGGATGGGATTGCTTCATAGACTGCCTTCCTGGCACTAGTGCTTTCGCAGCCTGGCCAATTTAGTTACATATAAGGATACAAGAGTTACTCTGGGTCTCATATATAATACAATGAATTAACATAAGATTGAACCCCTCAGTCACACAGAGACTCTAATGTATTGTAAGGCAAAGCACTTTGCTTAGAAAGAGGATAAAGCCCTGCTCTCTGTGTCTGTGCTGTCTGAGAGGTAAAATCTCTTAATCCTTCCTTCCCCATGAAGCTGATATGGCATTTTAGGCATTACAAGCTTTATATAGCTCCCACTGAAGTCAATAGAAAATCGCTTGTTGGCTTCACTATGAGTTTAAACAAGCACCCATTTTTCTCATTCCACCTGGGAAGATGCCTTGTCTCATCTTGGAGCAACTGAGGAATATACTGACATTTCAAAACTTGAAACTAGTGGCAGAGAAGTGTCATAATTTATTAAGCAGCTGTATGGGAATATGTGAGAGAGATTAGAGACCAATTTCCATCTTAACTTCACATGAAGTTAACCTCATAATAACAGTTTTGGGTATACCACCCCAACATTTTGTTGTTCAATGTAATGTTCTGTCTTCAGATTAGGCCTGGTCTACACTATGTGGTAAAGTCGAATTTATCCGCGTTAAATTGATCCTTCCACTTTGCTGTCCTCACTACGATGCCATTTAGGTCGACCTAAAAGGGTCTTTAAATCGATTTCCAAACTCCTGCCCGACAAGGGGAGTAGCGCGTAAATCGATGTTTCTGGATTAAACCAGCGTTAATGAGGATGCAATTTGAAATTACTGGCCTCCAGCAGCTATCCCAGAGTGCTCCAATGTGACCGCTCTGGACAGCGCTCTGAACACAGATGCACGCGGCATTTAGACAGGAAGAGCCCCGGGAACTTTTGAATCTCACTCCCTCTTTGGCCAGCATGGCGAGATCTCCTGCACAGCTCACCATGCAGAGCCTACCGGCAAAGGAGACTGTGCAGTCCTGGAATCGAAAAAAGGCCCCAGCATGGACTGCAAGGGAGGTGCTGGATTTGATCACTGTGTGGGGAGACGAATCTGTACTGGCAGAACTGAGATCCAAAAAAAGAAATGCCAGTACATATACCAAAGTATCCAAGGGCCTGATGGAGAGAGCCACAGCAGGGATGCACAACAGTGCCATGTTAAAATTAAGGAGTTAAGGCAAGCCTATCAGAAAACCAAAGAAGCGAATGGATGCTCTGTGTCACAGCCCAAGACATACCGCTTCTACGCTGAGCTGCATGCCATTCTAGGGGGGTGCACCACAACTACACAACCTGTGTCTGTGGACTCCACTGATGGGATGATTGTCAGCATGGCAAAGGATTTGCTGGATGAAAAAGATGAGGTGGAGGAGGACTATGATGGTGAGGAGTCTACGGAACAGGCAAGTGGAGACACCTCTTCCCGAAAGCCAGGAGCTGTTTGTCACCCTGGAGCCAGTAACCTCCCAACCCTCCCAAGAAGCCTCCCATATGGGGAAGGCATACAAGGCAGCACTAGTGAGTGTCCCTTGGTCAATGGAGTACCCACTTGACAAGCTATTGTTTTTTTAATGATTACTGTGTCCTGAGGACTTGGGTGCAAGAGTGTCTGCAAGAGTGTCTTTGTATCTTAAAAGAAATCCTCCCAGCAGGTCCCTGAGCTTTTTGGGGGAAGGGTTTTGAATCTGGATGGCCAGCAGTGTCTGGGACTGTTTGCTCATGCGTTCTCTGACCACAATGGGAGAGTGGGGCACAGACGCCATGTTGTAACCGTCTGGCTGGCAGGGATCTTCCCCGATACCAGCCAGGCGCTCGGGAAGTGGGGTGCAACTCTCATCACAGAGAACTTATTTATTTTCTTTTTTTTAAATACCACTCTCCCTTCTTTTTGTCCGACAGCTGAAACTGTTTCCAGCGCCCTTCCCCCCAAATCCGCTCGCTTTCACAGGCGGTGAAAAAAACGCACGCGGGATGAGATGTTCATGGAGATCATGCGCTCTTCTCGCACAGAGAGAGCAGAACTTAGGGCTTGGAGACAGTCAATGCTGGACCGCCGCAAAGCGGTAACTGAGCATGAGGAAAGAAAGGAAGAGCAGGAGCAGAGAAGGAATGATATCGAACAATGGAGGAGAGAAGGCAGGAAGCACTACTCCGTCTTCTGGTGGAGAAAACCGACATGTTCCGGCATCTGGTGGAGCTTCAGGAAAGGCAGCTGGAGCAAAGACCGCCACTGCAACCCCTCTGTAACCACGCCCCCTCCTCCCCAAGTTCCCCAGCCTCATCGCCAGCACTCCAAAGAACACGGGGGAGTGGGGGAGCAGGAACAGGGCACCTTTCCTGGAGTACAATAGGATAGCAGGCGACTTGATGTAGTTTCAGGATTGCCTGGAGTATGGTAGGATAGCAGACGACTTGAGAGCAGAGTTCTAGCAGAAGTGGTGGCTGGCTGACCACCACTCTGTCTGCTGAAAGCAGTATGGCATCTGCAGGCCTGAAAGGCGTGAAACGGCGGTCTGCTGCATCTTGCACGGAGGGAGGAGTGAGTGACGGGAAACGCAAACAAAAAACCCGCAAGACTGTTTTTGCCCCCGTCATGCAATGCCAGCTTTACCCAGAATTCCAAGGGGCCACGGGGACTACGGGATCCTCTGAGAGTCGATGCTAGCTGCGGAACTATGAACGCGATCCGCCAAATTAGCCTGCTTACTGGGGACACAGACAATCGAATGAATACCATCGGCTTTTTTAGTTCAAACTGTAGAAAGTCGACATTAGCTCGTAGTGTAGACAAGGCTTTAGGAGAGAAAAATGGTAACTTCCTTTCCTTTTCAGAGGTACTATATATACATCTTCCCTCCTCCGTTGTCAAGTTTCAGAAAATATGGGTAAAAGCGGTACCCTTCTGTGATGCTTTAGAAGTCAACCCAGATCTGTAAGGGGTTGTGTCACCACCTGCTCTCTAGCCTTAAGTGCCTCTGTGCTGTGCAGCTTTGGCTCAGAGCCTTGATACCAGCAATGTGCTGTCAGCACAAAGTGGCGCCACCCTGGCTTCCACCAGCCTATTCTCCTTGCAGGGCAACACCATCAAACCTTCCAGTCCTGAGTTTCCTCAAAACTGTCTCCCTGGTAGTGTCCAGTCTCTTTCGCTGGAACATTCACAAAAGCTTACGAGATTGCTTCTCCCTTAAAGAGAGAGGACACAACAGCTTATTAACTGGGGTTAACTCACCCTTCCCTTCAAGTACAGCAGTGAGTTGGTTTATAGTAAAACAAGTTTAACTACATAAGGACATAGATTTAGGTGAGACCAAGTTAGAAGTAGTAGAGGTAGAAATTGTTACAAACAAAAGCGAAAATACACTAGCAAGACTGAAATTCCACCAACATGAGCCTTCTTGTTGAAAGTTTTTACAACATAGTCATTCTTCCAGCATGGTTGGCTAGTCTTTAGCCATGATCGCAGAGCCCAGTGTGCTTGGTTTTCTTTGTCTCCTCAGGGCAAGGATAACTTGGGAGTTCTCTCCCTCTCTCTTTATACTCCAGTAAACTTTTGAAATGTATTCTTCTAAAGTGAAGCCCCAGATAATGTTCCTTTCCCTTGCTGGATGTAGAGGACATGCCGGCTTCTTCTCACTTGTGATTTTTTATTTATTTATTTATTTATTTTACAATGCAAATGCTCTTCCTGCAATCTCTGATTTAAATGAATAACCCACTGTCCTGGCTTGGGGTGTCAGACCCTTTCTTTTGTCTTCCTAATTCTTTTTAGATTTTCTGTACATATATCAGAAAAGAAAATTAATGATCAGTTAGTTAGTAGTTTTCTAGTAATATATTATGTGCCCCCTTTGGATAAATATTATAACAGTGCGTGAGGTACACTGAGCTGGTCAGTTCAGCTGAGACTCATTGATGCATACCAGAGAGCTCCATACCATCTGGCACTGGGGTGCTCTTAGAGTCTCACTTTTTACGGTGGATATTACGCTGTATGCATGCAATATCTGTCTGTTTCCTGGAGTATGCCTTACCAGGGTATCTATAAACATATGAGCGATGTGTCCTTTTATTAACAGAAAGTCCCAGGAGAGAAGCTGAAGCAAAGAAAGTAAGTGGCTTGGCCAAGTCCCAAAATGGAGTCAGTGTCAGAGCCAGGATTAATAAGGAGAGTTCCTGGCCTTCCAGCTCTTTGCTTAGGCCAGTGGTCTTCAAAGTGGGGTGCGTGGGACTCCCCACGGGGGTGCACAGTGTCCCCGCGCCGCTGCAGATTCGGTCCCAGGGCACCGCCGAAATCAGAAGTATTCTGTTTATGTCTGCTGAAGTGCCGCTGAAAGCGGAAGCTTTCTATTCGGCGGCATTTCGGCAGACATACCCCAGGACCACGAAGGGGAGAGAAAACGGAAAGGGACCGTGAGGGGAAAACTTTGCAGCACGCTAGCTTAGGCTACAGCCTCCATAGTCACTTTAAAATTGCAAAGCATAACACTCATGCTTCTTGGAAATCTTCATAAAACATTCTGTTACAAAACAGTTCTGCCAATGCAGTATTTCTTGCATCATGTTAATTCCTTCATCATTATAGGGGGAGATAGAACAATCCCTATATTTGGGCTGCCTAACGGTTTCCATTATAAAAGATTCTTGTTTCCTTTTTTGTGAGAAACTCTCTCACCTCCATTATTTGCAGCAGCCCTATGATATTCGGTGAGGAAATCTCATGAAATCCCATTGTGCTTTAGGTGAGAAATAAACTTTAAAACGCCCATTTCCGTTCTTCCATTTGTGTCTCAGGAAAATTTTGATGGCCTGGCAAAATAATAACTAAGCACATTTTCTGATGCTGAGCTGATCATTCTGGCAAAGCAGAAGTCTCAGCATTAGCACATGCTGTACTGAGAACACCTGGAAACAGCTGTGGCAGGGGGTAGGTCAATGCTCCAACCTACCTGAGGTAGTGCACACACAAGGTGACAGAATTAAGGTTGTGTAGGCAATCCTAAATCTGGCATTTCCTAACTTTTGATTTTCTGATTTTGCAACTTAGCTATTGTTCTTTTCATGTAGTTTTTTGTTTATAATTCATTCTCTATAGTACATAAAAAAGACTGTTCTTTAGGAGTTCATCTGTTCCTGCTGCTCATTCCCTACGTGAAGTCATAACCCAATGCTTGCCACTGTAATTGAATGTAATGTTGCAAACAAGATTATGACTGAAGATTCCTAATACACAACAGCTGCTGAACTCAGATCTCAGGATCATTTTATGGAAATATTATGAGGCATAGAGATGGACGTAGAAGAATAGACATTTTGACATGTAAAGAGAATTCTGGTCTTGTTGAAGAAAATTGGAATTTTGCCATTGACTTCAGTGAGGCCAGGATTTCACAAAATATTATTCAGTGTTTTTCAAGAGGTATCAGTGAGAGTTTAAAACACGACGCCAGGAGAGGCCTTAAGGGACATTTTTAATGCAAGTATTGGCAAAATACAGGCCAATTTAAAGAAGTGGTGATAAAAACAAATAAATAGCAAGTGTATTTAAAAATTAGAAACAGATGCTTGATTTTATATCTTTCATCTTCTTTTGCATGTTATGTTTTTTTCTATCCAATTTAAAATTGGCTTGGTCCTATATATGATGACCCTAGAGACTACCCATTTTTGTGATGAAATATTAGTGTTAAATACATACTCACTCACATGTATATTCTCCAAATCTCTGAGATGTGGATTGTTTTGACAGAACACTAACTTGCTCATATTTTCACAGTACAAATTTCAGTTCTTCAGTTCTGTTCCTTTGAGATGCTGTTTGTTATAGATTCAGTGAATATTTGCCAACTTCTAGATGAATGGTACCAAAAACTCCTGGCCCATAACCCATCAGCATCACTGCCTGCTTCCTGGTGAAAAGCCTTTCATATGCTAATTTGTGCAAATCTGTCATCAGATCTGCATTTGAGGCATCACATTTAAAAGAAAGGTTCAGTAACCAATCTTTTCCAAGAGTCACTCTTCCAGTGCTTAGAGAAATAAAATGTAAAGGTTCCACTCAAAGGAATAGTCGAAAAACTGTCTTTAAAAAAGAAGAAATTTGATTTCTTTTGTAAATTAAGGACAAATATTTTCCCTGTACCAGAAAAAAGTGAGCATTTTTCTCCCATCTTTAAATATTTAAACATATTTTTATTATATTTTATCCTGTCTTTAAGTACTTGAAGAAATTATGTTTAATAACTGTCAGGCTGTGTTTCTGTAGTATCATAGTGCGTCCAGATCACTTGGGAGCCCTGAATTGCTGTACTAAGATTCAGGATCAAATTGTACCAGATCAGTAGCTGAATTCAGTACATGCAAGCTGCTTGTATGATCATACAGAAACTAACAATTCAAATTATACTCTTGCAGGTCTACTCTGGGTTCTCTGTAAAATTTGGAATGATTTTTTGAGTAGTGTCTATTTTAGTGATTGTAAAATCTTGATGAATTGTCTGTCCTTGGAGGTATACCTATTACATAGACTCTATCTCTTTTTCTTTCTTCTCTCACTTTACTCCATGCTGAAAGAATTTTTTCTTGCTTCAGCAGCCCCGTTCACCAACACTGCATTGAATCCCTAAATGCATGTCAGTCAATAACAAACAAAACCCATACCCCAAGCAAAGTTTTGAAAAAGGAGAAATTCCAGATTCTCTAGGAAGTCCATTAGGGATTTCACTATCGCTATTGATTTTATGCGGAAAACATTCAGATACTGTGGTGATGGGCTGCTGTATAAAACTCTTAAACAGATTAATATATCCATAAAGTTTAAGGCCAGAAGGGACCATTAGATTATCTAGTCTGACTTCCTGTGTATCACAGGCCATTACATTTCACACAGTTGCCTCTGTACTGAGTTCATAACTTTGTTTGGCTAAAGCATACCTTGAAGCATCCAGTCTTGATTTGAAGACCAAGATATAGAGAGTACACCACTTCACTTGTAGTTTGTTCCAGTGTGTAATCACTCTCACTTTTAAAAATTTATGCTTTATTTCTAATTTTGACGTATCTGGCTTTAAGTTTCCAGCCATTGGTTTTTGTAATGCCTTTCTCTGCTGGATTAAAGAACCCTTTAATACCTAGTATTTTCTTTCCGTTGAGGTACTTCTAAACTTCATTCAAGTCACCTCCCAAATTAAACAGACTGGGCTCTTTAAATCTCTCATTCTAAGGGCTTGTCTACATGAGGAAAAGCCCAGAATCTACAACTGCTGAATAGCTATTCTGCACTAACTCCCATGTGGACACCCTTTGTTAGAGCAGACTAAGAGCCCCCCACGTGGAGAATTAGTGCTGAATAGTTATTGTGTTTTAAATTCAAACCCTAGGTATTTCACACTAATTTCCCTTTGAATTCCCAGTGTATACTTACACTTTAGCTACAGTGCTAATGTGACATGATTTATGCAGACTGCATCCTAATTTAGAAGCTGTCCTAAAAAGCCATTATTTCACACATTTCAGAGCTAGGATATTGCCAGTCATAAAAACTTTCCAGTAATATGGGCATACAGGCACTTATAGGAACAGCATATAGCTAAACAATAATAATGAAAGTGGACATATTTAAAGTCTGTTTTCCCAGTTATAAAACACCATGAGACAATTTTAAAATAAGTGGATAATAATGACAATAGTGAAGACATTACAGGTGGGAACTGGGAGACAGTTATAAAAAAGAATCTTATATTGCTGAAGGGAACAGGTTACTTAGTCATTTCCTCCAACAACGGTTAGTCTGCTCTCAAAGCTATGGAGCAAAGTTAGCAGGAGTGAGGCTGGTTGGGCTTGGGGTTGTTTGAGGAGGGGAGAGAGCCTGGACAACTATGAAATGCAGGAAGTTGAGGTAATGGTCAAGTAAGCATCTGAATTAGAAATTTGCCACTTCTAAATGGAACCGTTTATAGATAGAATTATTTCTGTTTGTCATATCCTCCATCCCAAAATGTACTTTAAGTTATTCTGTTACAGTATTTTATCAATGAAATAAGAGCCATTGCCATGGGTAGAGGTGTTCATCTCTGAATCTTCACCATAGCATAGGAAAAGAGAGTGGAAGATAGAACCAGGCTGACAAGAAAAGTAATATAATTTGGTTCGTGGATCAGGATATTGCCATTCACCAAATCAGGGAACATTATATGCTTTCTCTGTAGAAATGTATGGAATAAAGTCCAGGCTGCAACATTTTTGGTTTCTGTAGACCAGAGTTGGAATATAGCAAGAGTTAGTTACTAGAAAATCAAGTATGTGTAAAATTAATGTAGTAAAATAAACAAACTTGGCTATATTAAGCCAGTATGTCACCTTGTTATGCTATTTTGCTGAGCTTCCAAAGCCTTATATTCATTGTTACCCTCCTAGTTTGGAAGGAATTTTGTGTTTGGTCCTGGGAGTATAGAAGAGCAGAATGAACACTGTCCATGCTTTAGCTTCAGTAGCTCAGGAGCAGTGAAATATCCTTTCTTCTGACCTTTAGGGACAGGGAAAGGGAAGAACCTATTGAGGTAGAGTTTTACTGCTTTTTTTTTATTTAAGGGTGTTTTACAACATATTTATTGTAAATATTATAAATATTCATTAAAACTATTGTTTTAACACTGTATTTTATATGAGGTGCCTGAAGCACTAAAGGTGGAGAAGCAATATATTTTATATTTGAAAGACTTTTTAAAATCTCATTTGAACGTTTAATGCTCAGTCCTGCAAACACTCACTTCCAAAGATAGTGGTTCCTATGGTGGGTCTAGTTGCTTTGGTTTCAGCTGGGATCAAATGCTGTACTAAGGTTATATCAACAGTGCCATGGCTACAGCTATGGTGCTGCAGCTGTGCTGCTGCAGTGCCATAGCATAAATGCTTTCTACATCAATGGAAAGGCTTTTCCCTTGATTACAGTTAATCCTGCTCTTTGAGAGGTGGTAGAATTCTTCCATCAACCTAGTCCTGTTTACACCAGGGATTAGGTTGACATAGTGACATAGTAACATAGGTCAATCTAACTTTTAAGTATTGAACAGGCCTAAATGTTTACAGGATTGGATCCATACTGTAGATAAGGAAAGGAGGATTATCTTTTATTTTTATCGAAAAAGATCAGACCCAACTATAGATGATTGATTTAATTCAAATACTCCAGGAGATACAGTGGTGTGTATAGGGACACTTGTACTGAAGGAGCTTCTATACTATTTCCAGAATTATTCCTTCTCTAGAAATACCAACTATGATAGATAATAATCACAAATTGCCAATATTATACAAAAGCAGAGTTGAGAAATTGGATAGAAAACATTCCTAATAGCAAGCTGGATTGATCTAAACCAAAGCAATTTATATCACATATTTTTATCTTGTTCTGCATTTATACTTTTTAGTTATTTTCCTAACTAAAGGTTAAGTCTCCTTTGTTGGCAATCATTAAAACATGTCGATTTGCAACTAAATATAGCCTTTACACTAAATTCTATGCTTTTTTTTTTTTTTTTTTTGCTAATAAGGTGGATATAATATAACATTTATTTAAGCAGTTATATAGCTTAACTCACATTTACTCAGATTCTTAATTTTAACATTTCATTTCTTTTTTATCAATTTTTTACATGATTTGTCAAGTTATCTTTGGATAGAAATTAAAATTCAATTAAAAATTCACAAAACAGCATTTTAATTTTTATCTTTGGTTAGCGCTGAATACAGAAGATAAAAGGGTTACCAAAATAAGTTTTGCATTGAAAACTAACTGAATTTTTAAACAAAGGAAGTATTATTTGTAGTTAGTTAATTGAGGTGATTGTTTTGGTCACCATGTCCTTCAGGATTTTAGAACTCATAGATTTTATCCTTTCCTACCTGTTTTCTTTAATATATTAGAGCAAGAGGAAAACAAACTTTCCTGCTTTTTTTAAAGAAACCATCACCCTGTTGGTTTCTTAACTTTGAATGAATCATTGATCTGAACTAATAGAATAAACTGAAATAAAAAAAATACTGTTTCTGCACCTGCAGAAGAGGCTACTGATTTCAAAAGCTGGTTTAGTGCTTCAATAAACCATGATGTTCCAGGTGTTTAGCCAGTGATTTCTGCCAATTCAGTGGTTTGACTTTCTTTGAAAGTTGGCAGCAAATACATATTGCTTAATTTAAAAAAAATAATAATTTTAAATTATTTTAATAGATTATAGTAAATTTAGACCTTAATGTAGGTTGTAATGTAGGTTCAGATTTACTTATATTTGTTTTTAAAAAATAAACCCATATTTAATTTGTTAAAAAATCCAATTTAAATTTTAAAAATCTTATTTTTTAAAAATTGTTGATTTTTATCGACTCTGCCTAGCAGTAAGAGCAATTAAGCAGTTGCGGTAGTATCTGACAAGAACATGTTTTAGAGCAGGTTACATAAAGCTAAGGATTAGGGTAGAGAAAATCCTGACCCACTTGGATTGCAATTCCTGATGCCTTTTCTAACCGTATAAATCTGTGATTCTATAAAAAATGAAAGTTACAGTTTTTCTATAATTTAATAAGTATTCTATGGATATTTTTGATAATACCCTGAAGTTAGGGTGACCAGATAGCAAGTGTGAAAAACCGGGATTGGGGTGGGGGTGTAATAGGAGCCTATATAATAAAAATCCCCAAATATTGGGACTGTCCCTATAAAATCTGGACACCTGGTCACCCTACTTTAAATTTGAGACATCTGGTTAACGGAATCCAGCAAGAGGCATAACAGGCTAAACTCAGGAATTATGAACTGCACATATTAAATAATGTAATGACTGAAAAGCAACATAGTTAAAGTACTTTCATGTTGCCCAGTAATCCATTTCTTTAGTAAATGAAACATTAACCTAAAATGATGAGTTTACAGCCTATGTGTGTTTAAAAAAAAATGATTATAGAAAAAATTCCACTTGTTGCTGTGGCAACTTTTGTGAAGCCAGGAGGAGAGAGAAATGTACTTTCTCTTTTAATCTATATATCACAAAAACCCAGGATACTTGACTCTATCCTTACCTGTAAACTGCCTCACTCACAGCCTAGCTTGTGAGGAAATAGACTTCCAAAGTTTAATATGCCATATCTGAGAAGGTTTTCCAGGTCATCTTTGCCACTAAAAGGAGATCACTGTTAGCATATTTTACTTTGAGTGGAAGAAGTTAAACACCTCATGTAAGACTGAATGATTAAGTCTTTTCACTTGACCCACATAGAAATTATGTAAATACTATGCTGCCCATGCTGCAGGAGATAAAAGCCTAAAAACAAAAGATGTTGTTTTCATGCAAAAACCCCTAAAAATAAAATCAAAGCAAGACAACACCTGAGAATGTGACCTAATGTGTATATAAGTAATGGGATAAAATATTGACAGGGAAAATTCAAGATGACCATCAGGAAAATGTCTGACAATAAGATGTTGACTTGTGGAATGGTATTTCTCAAAGGAAGTGGAGAAATTTTGGACACTGAAAACTAACTGGAGAAAATAATACCAAGGGTACTATGAGGAAAAGTGTTGCATTGACAAGGAGATGGCCTGGATAATCTAACACACTTTTATCATCTGTAACTTCTATAATTCTATAGAAAAATTGTTTTTAAATAGTAAATTTTTTAGTTTTCTGTAAGGCATCAGATGCTCTTTAAGAATGTGATCCACAAAAAATAGATGAATTTTTCTTTTATATCTTTAAATTATGGGCTTGAGTGTCTCATATTAAAAATTATTTTTCTGGCGGTGCCTAATTCAGCTGCCAGTATTATTTTTCCCACACTGAAGCCCATTGCTTGACTATTTTACATTTTTAGATGCTTAGTGTAATGTAACTTTGTTGTAGTACAGAATTCTAGGACTGCTGTTAGTGGAGATAGCTAGATCACATATAATCTATGGAGTTATTTAACATAACTGAAATTGCTATTTTGGTAGATTTTGTTTTGAACAGCATGTTAACATGACAGAATACAAAACCTTTCTGTATTAAATTGATGTTACTAGAATTTGTTTTCATTGAGATGCTCAGTCTGTTGTACTGTTCATTAATGCACTTGCTATCAAGCTACTGTAGAGTACACTGTTGTAAAATGGTTCCAATGGGCATTACTGAACATATATTAGTCTTTTTAATGACTTGAGGAAGCTTCAGTCTGTCTTCTTTCTTAGCTAAAATTTGGATCTTGCTCTCTTCATTTTATCTAGTCTGCATTGTTTGCCCAGACACACAAGCTGTTATAATTTTTCCTTATCAGTATATATTTAATTGTCTTGTAGGAATCGTGTTAGAGTATCTGATAGAGCTATTTTTTAATCCATCCTTTTTGGAGCATTGTGTTCAGTTTTAGATAATCACTTGAATGTCCTGAAGATTAAGTTGTCAGCAAAGATTAGGAGGTCTTCTGCTGTAACTCTGAATGTATTGTTATACTGTATTAAATTGCCAGAGTCCAACTTCAAATAGAATTTACAAGACATTTTGTTTGATTTGGCTTGTAACCTAAAATGTGGTAATGCAGTTATTCCATTTCCTGTGTGTTAATTTATTGCATGTTTTAAATGATTGTAATGAATTTTCATATGAATCATTGTGTCTGTACTGTTTAAAATAGAAATCAGGCTGATGGAATATGGTGAATTCACACGAATTATCGTCTCTCTTTCCTAGATATATGGGCAATTGGGTGTATATTTGCTGAGCTATTGACTTCAGAACCTATTTTTCACTGTCGTCAGGAAGACATCAAAACGAGCAATCCTTTTCATCACGATCAGCTAGATCGCATTTTTAGTGTAATGGGATTCCCAGCAGGTAATTTACTTTCATTGAAAGGACAGACATAAACCCTTTGAGTTGGATTTTGTTTTAAAGGAAATTACTGACTCTATAGCTTTATGAAATCTGGCAGTATGATGGATGTGGAGTCTCTGCCCAAGAAAGTGGTGGGACTTGTGGAATAACAATACAGAACAGCTAATGTAAAATGTCAGACAAATATTAGAACATAATAAAACATTCTATAGAGTTTATGTTATAATATGTTGTTCATATTATTTAACCTGCACTTTAAACTGTCCAATTGCTTTATCTTTTCTAAGATAAGGACTGGGAAGATATAAGAAAGATGCCAGAATATCCCACCCTTCAAAAAGACTTTAGGAGAACAACGTAAGTGATTATACCACAGACAGTGGTTAAAAACTGCTTGTAATAGATACACAGATACACAGACCTAGATATTAAGTACAGTTATTTTCTGTCTTGTTTAAGACTTTGGAAAAGTATTATTTGGATTTTAAAAGAATGCTAGTGTCCATCTTTTATTGTTGGCAAGAGGATTTGCTGAGTAAGTCAGATCGTCCCCTACACTGGTAGCCAAGGAAGGGAAATGGTGCAGGGAACAACATAGTCTAGGATAAGGCATGTGTCTGGGATTCAGGAGATTTGAGTACTATTTCCAGCTCTGCCCTGGATTTTCTGAGTGACCTTTGGCAAACCACTTGATGCCTCTGTGCATCAGTTTCCTTCTTTGTAAATTAATCATAGTTGCCTACAGAGATCTAGAGATTAAAAGCAAGACATAAATTCTATGTCTGATTATTCTTAATGGGAGTATTTGAGCGCAGGAAACATGAAGACTTCACATGACTCATGCATCTCTTGGGAAAAGGGACAGCCTTGTTTCTCTGCCAACTGAAGGGAATAGTTGCAACAGCTTCTCAGATGGCAAATGATGATGCAGTGGCTGCAATGTTGGAGCCATTGTGTCTGTCTGACAAAGTAGCTTCCATTAGGATAGGGCAGCTCTATCCTCCCTACAACATTTGCTATGGCTCTGCGCTACCATCAAGACCTCAGCCATATATCAAAGCTGTACATTCCATTGTAATAAAGTAAACAGTGTAATAAAATAAACAATTTAAAAAATACTAACACTGAAAGCTAGGACAGACATTCGCACTTCACAGATAGAGTGTATGGAAATGTAGGACATTATATCTTCTAACAAATGAAATATAAACTGTGTCCTTTTGGACTAGTATGCATTTTCTTTATTGCTTGGTGCAGTACCATAATCCTACAGTATATTATTTTTGAAATGTGTTTACAATTTTTCAGATATGCCAATAGTAGCCTCATAAAATACATGGAGAAACACAAAGTCAAACCTGACAGTAAAGTTTTCCTTTTGGTACGTACATCATTGTGCTATTAGGGATTATTTTACTTTGAAATATAATTGTAATATTAAAACAGTTCTATTTCTGCTTAGTGGAGGATGAGAAATATGAATTTTAAGAATATAAATGATAACTACAGCTATGGCTTTTAATATTTTAACAAATTTGCCATTGTCAGCTTCTACATTTCACCCCAGATTTGGTTGCCTTTCTGAGACTGGCAAAGTAATCCCTCTGTATAGTTACATTATGTGTCAGTTTGTGAATTATACATGTATCAGTGGAAGAGGGGGGTGGAGGGTTCACCTTTTCTTCGGAAGGATGAATGCTTTCTTTAGTTCTTTGCTATTTAACATACCTATAATATAGAAAGGTCCATCAGAGCCCTAGCATATAAATCTTGCAAATACACTCCAAAGCCCATCTCTTGTGTTGGGCATTTACCTGCGAGGGGCTGAGCAAATTGCTTGCATAATGTTCACATCTGCAAGCAAGAAAGACCTGGCATAGAATCTTTGTCTGTCATATGGGAGCAGAGTGCTACCCATGTACTACTAGTGTAACTCATCTGCAAAGAGGACAGGCCATGGGTATGTGCACAATAGTAGCATAAATATCACCTTTGCCCTCTGCTCTGGATGCAGCTTTGTGTAGGACTAGTCCCCATGCACTGAGTTACAGCTCCTCTCAGGCTGCTCTTGCATACATTGTCGACAAATAGTACAAAGGTCACACCCACTTTCCTCTATGCCTCTTTTCCTGCTACGCCAGCAGCAGGGGGTGACATAAGAACTCCTGTCCCATCTGCATGCCCGCAGAGAATCACTCTTTTATTGGGCTGATCCTTCACGGACGGTTACACTTAATTTAGAGCCACTTTATTTGAGTAGCTCAAGGTGGCACATAGAGCACTGAAGAATCTAGCCCAGTTAGCTTTTTTTCTCATACCAACAGAACTTCATAGTCATAATATTTTTGATGGATGTGCAGCATAGAACTAGACATGTTGCTGTGCATGAAATGCTTATTTTGCTTTTCTGAATGAGCCATTTTAGTTTACCAGATGTAAGTGGGGCATACAAGCCATTAGTTTGGAAAACAATGGTTTCATAAGTTGTTTATTACTTCCAATGTTACACTTTCACAGCTTCAAAAACTTCTTACCATGGATCCTACAAAGAGAATTACCTCAGAGCAGGCTTTGCAGGATCCCTATTTCCAGGAGGATCCATTGCCTACATCAGAGTATGTGTCTCACTTTTTCTGTGTTCTTTACAATGATGCCTTTTTTTGCTATATGTTGACCATTTAAAAATGAAGACATGGGCTTGTAACAAGAACATTTTTCTCACCACCATGAGTCCACCACTGAGCTTTCTGAGGGCACCAGTGGTGTAAATCAATCAGTGATAGGCAGAGCAACAACTTTATACTTGCTGCATTCAGTAAAAGTGAGTAAATGGCCAGGGGGGAGGGCAGAAGTGATGGTTCTTAGAAAACTATTCTGAAATCTTTCTATAAAACTGTTGTAGATATGCCCCTCTTAGACATATATCATTTAGTCATGCTGTACAGAATGTACTTAGTTCTGAACAATTACTTATAAATCATCCCCTCCTATCTTAGTCTACAGTCTCCCGTAGGCAGAGACCTTGAATTATGCCAGTGGAGGTGGTGTGACATGGACAGATACATGTACTGTTATGATAAGAATACTAAACACACTTTATCATATGACTTCAATCTAGTTTCTTATAATTAATTATAGACTGAGCTGGCAGCAACATCTGATGTAGTTAAAATTGCTGAACCACTTTCCATTATAATTTTACCAAACTTTAACCGGTTGGGCTGAAATTTTCCATGCTGGGTAGAGATTGCCTCAGGCTGGTTTTTGTTTTGTTTTTTTATTAGCGTTTCATTTAAAATGGTTTAGCTGTTTCTGAGAATGAGGTTAAGGAAAAATATGATGGCTTGTCCATGCTAAAAATCAAATCTTTTATGGGAAGCTCTAGTATCTCCATACTTTGGAGCAGGAACTTTCAGTTTGTCAGGGTGTTCTTCCTGGGGCCCATGATGTGCTTTTTTGCTGTCTCCATGAAAATCCACCCAAAGTTGGGCAGGTTACAAGTGTATACAAAATAGCAGTTCACACATTCTTACTAGAAGCTAATTAGTTTGGCAGTAAAGTCTCCAAAAACACTATCTTTGCTGGGTCTGCTCCATCCCAGCACTACCGAACTTTCTTAGTGGTTGCTTCTTCCAGCGGCCAAGGAGTGCAGTAGAACCAGACATGGGTATCTGACAGCAGGGAGACTTGCTCCTGTGTTCTCATTGCTCCCTCTGTTGGCATCGAAGCAGTAGGAGAATAAGGATGGACCGGCTGCAGAGTTGGGGGGCTGTAGGGGCAGAGCAGGAGCAGGGACAATAACGGCTGCCAGGGGATGCTAGGAGAAGAGGGGCAGAGATAGATTGAGGTTGCAGTGGGTGATAGGCTGAGGGGCAGAATGAGACTGTAGGACACACTCCCCTCCAGAATCTAGAGTATAGCCCAGGATTCACCACTGTTGTGCTGTTAACAAGTAGATGTGAAACCCACTGGTAAAGCGTTTCAGACCTAAGTGGCAGATCCACATACCGAATAAACAGGCTACTACTGCTGCCAGTTATCTCATTAGTTCAAGTGGCAGGTCTCTCTGCTGTGGATCAGTCCCTTCTGATGATCCATAGGGGATCATTATGGTTTCACATGATACAGTGTTCTAGGAAATTGCATCAGAAATACTTACTTAGAAGAACATTTTGGTTACAAAGTGAAGCACTCAAAAGTTAGGAAATGCCAAATTTCAGGTTACTCATGCAAGCTTAATTCAGCTCCCTTGTGCATATGTGTTATGATACAGACTTTAATTACATCATAACATACTGCTTTTCCACAGAACACCACCTCATTCAGTGTATAGGATGGATCTGTGCAGGTCTGAACCAGTGTTCTGTAGTGAATGAGGCTGTCTGGAAAGCCCCTGCCTCATTTGTTGCAGGAATGGATCGTGTGTAGTGAAGGAGATTCCAGGAAGAGAAAGGATGGTTTCATGGTTTAGGCCAGTGGTCCCCAACCTGTTTGTGGCCAATAACACATTCATGTTTTCAGAAGAGTGTGGCGGGCACCAACAAATTTCAAGGCTTATTTTGTATTTGTACATTAAATAATACAAAAAAATCATATTTAATATTACATAATATATGAATCCATACGCTAAAAAGGTAATTTCACATGTAAAAAGTATTAATTAAATTATTCGGCAATTACTCTTTCACCTTACTATGTGAATTTGCTCTTTTTTTAATCTACCTATAAGATAAACTAAGGAGAGTTTTTACAAAATAAATATCATAAACAGTTTTCATCTTACTTATTTTAAAAAAGTAAAACATTGTTGAACTGCTGTTCCAAATATATTTATTATTCTTATTTGAACATAGATAGCCAGTTATGGTTAATTAAAAAATATTCTTTGTATTGTTACTTCTATCTGGATTTCAATAAACAAACAAACAAATATGAAAAAAAGTTAAACACAAGTTTAACTGCAGCCCCGGAGTTCTTTGTCCTCAGCAGGCAGGCACGGGGCTGGGGCTTCTCTCCCCTGCTAGGCAGCGTGGAGAGAAGCCATGGCCCTGCGCCTGCCTGTTGGGGACAGAGAACACCGGCGCCTGCAGCCCCGGAGTTCTCTGTCCCCAGCAGGCAAGCGTGGGGATGCGGCTTCTGCGGATGCACATAAATGCCATGGCAGATGCCATGGCACCCACAGGCACCGTGTTGGGAACCACAGATTTAGGCAGTTGAATGATAATCCTAGAGAATTGGATTCTGTTCTTGACTCTGCCGCAAAATTCCTGTGTGGTGCCAGGCAAGTCACGTAAACCAAATTTTTCACAGTTGTCCACTAATTCTTTGCTCCTCATTTTATGGGTGCCCAGCTTGAGATCCTGAGTTCTGCTTTGCAAATGTGCTGCGTACTCACAATTGCATCTAATGTCAATAAGAGGTGAGATTTGAACACACAAACTGCTATGCACATGCCAATGGATTTCATGCTGAGCAAATTCAGTGGACACTTTATAGTTTTGACTTTAATCTCTCTGTGCCTTAGTTCCCCAACTATAAAATGTGGATGATAATGCTTCCCTACCCCCAGAGGTGTTATCTAATGCATTAGTGTTTGTGAAGTACTCCTTTGCCACAGTGGTGAGCAGCATGAAAAAGCTCAGGAGGAAATTAAGAATTCTGTATTCCGTGCAGGAGTAGGATGGTGTGCAGTAAACAAGGTGAAAGCCACCCACTCTATGAAGAGGATAAAAAAAAATATGAATATCTACCCATTTGAAGAGTCCTATCCATCCATTGTACTTAGTGAGGCAGGGGTGCTCTGGTAAAAATAGCATGTGATCACGTAATTAATAACTGTATGCCACGACATAGCCACCTTTATTCTTGAATTTCCTAACATTTGAGTGCTTGTCTTTGCAAATTGACTATTCTTTTAACATAGTGTTTTTTGTGTACAATTATTTAATTGTGCCAACAGGGTGCTGGGAACTTTTCAGCCAGAAAGGCAATGAAAACCATGTCCAGGAAACTATATGATCCGAATAGAAAACACACAGATACGGCACAGAATTTTTATTTATTTGTGTTATTATAAACATTGTTGTTATTTTATTTTACTTTATTTTATTATCATGGTAGTACCTAGGAGCTCCAGTCATAGACTAGAACCTGATTGTGTCAGGCACTTTATAAATGTATTAAAAAAAATCCCTGCCCTGAAGAGCTTACAGTGCAACAAAAGTCAAGCAATAACATTTATCATGGGTCTTGTTAGTCTTATGATATTTGTTTGGATTTCAAAAAATATTTACTCTTTTGTTAACAATGATTTGAGGGAAGTTCTAGGGATTATAGGATTCTGTCATGGTTACAGAACAAGCTGCACATTTAGACTCCTTTCAGTCCTCCTCAGGTGAATGCCTCTCTGGGTGGAACAATGAGGTCTTACAACCTTTAGACAGGATCTCTGGCCTGCAGGTTCCCTGTTTGCCAACTGTGATAACACAACAGCCCTAACTGTATTTTGCATCTGTATGCCTTTTTCCTCTGGGAGCCTGTTACTGAAATCCAATTAAAGTGACTCAAAAATCCAAAGGTGTGTAACAGAGCAAAGGGTTAAAACAAAGAGGCCTGTTGCCTGGGCCTTACATTTTATTCTTTCCTTTCAAGGTTTAGGTAAGTTCCATTTACCCCAAAAACCCCTACCCCGGGCTTGGGAAAAAGAGAGAGTCCCTAAAACATTCTCTTGGTCTGTCAATCAGAGATCCACCTCCAGCAGCTGCTGCCCACTCAAACCCCCATCTTCCCTAGGCTGGCATCTTTATTGGGTTAGTGTACCCACTGATGCTGGGCTCGGGCCTGGACCTTGCTAGTCTGGTTGAAGCCAGGGAGGTGGGCATTTCAAAGTAATTGTTTGTTCCCTTAACAATCCTGGGTATTGTTCCCTTAACAACCCTGGGTATTCTCTGTGAAGGTCCCTTATCTGTAGTATTGTTTGTTTTCTGTGTATTTCCCCCCCAACAGCTTTTTTTGATTTCACTCTATGCAGCCAGACAAGCTAATATCAAGCAGGTAAACTGAGGAATATGTGATATTCACAAAACATAATGCTGATATCCCCCTCACTCTCCGCAGCCTCCTAGAAGAACAGAATGCTTAAAAAGGCACTTATGGGGGAGGCATGATAGACTGGATTCCAGATGTAGGAGTCTTATGGAAGAAAGCACTGGTCTAATCTAGACTATGAAAAAAGGATTTGTAAAAAAAATCAAGTTAGCCATTATGATTTGAAATGCTACTTAGCAATTAGCATAGACCCAGGTTAGCACTTTCAAAATCAAGTTAAGCTGATTGTATTGCAACACAGGTTACCCACCGAAGGTTCAACAGCAAGAATTGCTGAAATTAAAATTGGTACAAAATATTATTTACTAATAGGTCTTTGTTCTCTGGTCTACCTCTGCCTAAGTCACACCACCTGGCAATGTGATTTTAAAGGTATTAAGCTGTTTACACTAGATACTAAATAGTATTTCAAATCGTGTTAGCTGACTCAATCTAAAAACTACTTCATTTCCTTCTAAACAAGGCATCTGAGTCTAACTGATTCCAGTTCTCCAGAGCTAGTACATTTAGAGCATGATACAAAAGCCTCTGAAGTCAATGGAAAGACTCCCATGACATTAATGGGCACTGGATCACATCCTCAATCCACTGTGCCATCCATACTCCCAACTGAGTGCTGTAGAGTTTCTGGGTGATTCACATAGCAAAGTGAACAAATGCAGTATCAGGACAGCAAATTGTGCTGTCATTTGTGCTCACTCAGTTCTGCTATAATTCTAGAGGAAGGCAGCATGCCAACAACAAATATAGCAAAAGTTTAAAATCAGTGTACATCTACCAGTAGTTATATATCTGTTGGGTGTTTAAAGGGGCACTTAATAATTTGGAGTCAAGGCATAACAAACATTAAAAGAAAAAGCCCTGAAATATATATGATATTAAATAAATGAATTGCAGAAACATGTGTGTTTAGTATGTCTCTGATTTGATGTTTGATATATTTCAGTGTATTTGCTGGTTGCCAGATTCCTTATCCAAAACGAGAATTCCTCAATGAGGATGAACCTGAAGAGAAAGGAGATAAGGTATAATAAAGGGCACTTTTTTTTCAAAATGTAACAAAAAAGTTGTGATGCCACAACGGGAAACTAACAGAACATGGGCTCTTACCCAGGAATGTGTTTTGAAGGCAAGACTGTCCCAAAATTTTTCATGGTACATTAGAAAGTTTCACAGTAGTGCACAGTAAATTATAGTGAATAAGATTGTTTGTATTTTTCCTAAACTTCAAAATTTGCAGCTAGTCAGACACTATTAGTGATACATGGCTAACAGAAGAAAGAGGCCTCATGCTGTAATCAAGTTGTGTCCTAGCATCTGCATGGGACAGAGCCTGTTACTGATCCAGGAGGAACTTTCTGGTCATGCAAGTCCTCTGGTTCAGACAGTCTGTACAACATGGGAGCCCAGTTTAATTTAAAGCTGTGCGTATAAGTGATACATTGGAAAGAGGAAATTCTACTTTCTGAGCTGATATTGTAGATTAGGATTTCTTTTACATGGGACAGTGTCAGAGCAGGGGGAAGTGTTAATCTACTAAATCCTCAGGATTTTGTTCCCCGGGTCTTTTTTTGAGACTAGGAAATTACAAAACCTAAATTAAAGTAACAGTGGAGTCATGATACTGATGTAATTAAAATTCTGAGTCTTAGCAATACTTTTAAAACTTTCAGTTACCGAACAATATGGAACAATATGAGGTCAAATGAGTTTGGCTTTTGTTAAATTGATTTTACTCATTTGTGAGTGTTAAAGTATATATTTGCATTTCATTTTCCTGGGAAATTTTATTTAGTTGAACAAAATGACATGCACAGTATAAATATTCAAAGCAGCTATTATGATTTGTTGCGTAAATAGCCTTTGTGTCTCGTGGGGACTGTCACATGTTTATGTGTGCTATAAATAAAGATTTTGCAGTATATCTAGTTAATTTAGAAAAAATGACATTTTAAACTCATTAAATCTGCTTCCACATCAAGAAAAGTTTGTTAAAGTAACCAGTGAATGGTGTTTTTAAAAAATGGATTTATACCACATTTTGCTGCTTTATGGTGTATAGAAAAGGCCTAGAAGATTTTTTAAAAAAAACATATTAACATCAGGAATGTCAAGTTTGGTCTTTCCTGGTTTTGCTGGAAGGCTTATAGCGGGTCTCTGAGATGATGTATCTAGAGCTCTTACCGCTTAACGGAAGGGTAAATCTGAAATAAAAAATCCTTTCTCCAAAATTTTCATTAGTCAGCAAAGTGAAAGAAGTATCCACAAAACCAAAACCCCATGATTTTTTTCATAAGTAAAACCCCTTGTTTCAAACACATGGCTAGATTTTTTTCTAACTAAAACAGAATGAATGAGGGTGGCCGTGCAGGGGAACGTGCTGCTGTCCTTACGTCTTTACTATATAACAAGTTTCAGCACATTTAGTTATGCAGTTCCTGAATGTCAGATTTACTTTTCAGGCACAACATAATTGTGTTGTCACAAATGCTGCAATTATCAGAGCAGTGACAAAGATTCCTTCAGTGGGAAGATACTCAGCTTAATGGGTGAAAACAGCAAAACCCTTTATTGCAGTGATGAACATGAAGGAACAATGATTCTAGCAATAGCTATCACATAAAATAGAGTCTGGAAATAGTTTACTAAATGTCTTGAAAAAGTAATATATGCTTACTAAAGCTTCTTGTTTGCTACAATAATTTATATGAACAGTAATACTACTTTGTACTTGAATGGCATCTTCTACCCAAGAATCAAAACAATTTTCCAAACAGTAATAAAGCTTCACAGCAACCCTATGAGGCAGGTCTGGTCCTGGAAATACAATAAAAGACAAATTCCCTGTCACAGGTTGCCAATATTCGTTATTAAAAAAAGGTTAAATCACTTAAGGACCTCTAACAGTTCACAGCCATTTCAAAATACTGGAAACCACTGCACCCAGTGCCTGCCGGCTCAGACCTGCAGTAGCAGTCTGAAAGCCTGTGGAAGCAAGCTGCGTCTGCCTTTGTCTCTAGCACTGCTTCCCAGACTCAGGCAGCTCTATGCTAGAAACTTGCTGGTATAGTATTGTCAGTTACGAGAGTGATTATTTTTATGACGTTTCCATATGGCCAAAGCCTTAGTGTGGACATAGTTATACTAGCAAGCAGGTGCTTTTGCCTATTGCCGTGGGATGAACTGCACCAGTGCTTTCTCCCTGGCTCTCTGTGAGCATTCATCCCACCTTAGAGAGTGGACCACCAAGCTACAACATGCTTAGTCAACCATGCTGTCATTGTCACAGAGTGAGCTGTGCCTTAGATCCCTTTACAGTCCCTCTTGAGTGCGCTCCTCAACTGACAGGTTTCACTTCTTTACCCCTATTTGAGTGTAACCTCTACCACTGTGGATTCTGGACTGGATTTTGTGATGGCAGGATCCTCCTATTTCCGTGTTAACTCAGTAGATTTGTATGTGTTTGAGACCTGCAAGAAACTTTCCTCCAGGAGCCTGTGACCAGCAACTTATTAAAGTGACTCAGAACAGCACCTTCCAAACAAAAGTATTGTTGATTCACCCAGAGGTACATTGTGATCAGAGAAAACACCAAAAACGTACGTGTGTCTGGTCTTACCTAGACTTATTCCTTTCCATGCAAGTTTAGGAGGGTTCCACTCAACCTAGGTAACCTCACCTCAGCACTGGGGCAGACTGTGCTGCTGAATTCAAAATGTTTCACTTCAAATAGCAGTTCCCCCAACTCCTTCCCTTCTCCATGGCTTGCTTTGAACTATTTATGATCCTTTTGATATCTAGGCTCTGGCTTTCACAAAACAGCATGTCACTTCTGTCTGGCACCTGGGAAGAACATCTTCCCAATTTAATTTCCCAGCTATTGTCCCTCTGAACTTGTTTACCCAGAGCTTATCACTGACCATTGTTTTGGTCCCTGCTTGCTCTTCCTTACAACCCCTTCTTAATTCAACTCTATGTAGTCAGACAGAATAATATCAGGCAGGCAAACTGAAGTACATATAATATACATAACAAAATAACACAGTTATATCCCTCTTTCTCCACACTGATATAATTTACTTCATTCAGATAACTCTTAAAAATGGTAATGGCAGAAACACTCTTTTGCTGGTATAAACTGCCATCTGCACTAGGGGAGTTGCCACTATAGCTATACAGGCAAACTTTTCTAGCGTATCCTCTTTCAAAAGCGAAAGGAACAGTAGCTGGACTACACAGATTTCTCAAACCAGCTAGGTAATCTCCATGCCTCACCTGTCCAAAGCCAGAAAAAACCTGGAATCCATTACCCCCAGTTGTGAGAGTTCTCGCTATTTTTCATGAAGCCCAGGTTTCAATTTGGCATCTGTGGGGATTCATAATGAAAATGGTTCAGCTCAGACCCAAGCACCCATCTGCAAAAATCGCAAAATGTCAAATAATAAATTGAAAAAAAGACAGTCTCAGTACTGTGATACAAATGGGGTCTTAAATATGACAGTTCATTTGGATCTTTAATAATGGTTTGATCTCACTCTGTGAGATAAATAACTTCTTTTTTTTAAAAAAAAGTTAAACTTCATTAACTTTTAAAAATAACTTAAGTTAACTCATTGATCTCCCCTGAAATAGAAACTGGGCCTGACTGTGTATGACTCATACAGGCAGTAGGATATATTTTTGACTTTAGGAGATAGGAAAGGGAGATATAAGCCTTCCATGTAGATGCAAGACAGAATGAGCCTTTGTGCAGTCCTAAATAAATACATTCTTGTGAATTTCATCTGGAGTGTAACTTGTGACATTGTTGTGATGAATGGCAACCAATGCACAGATTAGTTTGAGGACTCTAAATAGCTTGTGATTAGTGAGTTTGCCAAGAAGTTTGTGCTAAAGGCTATTGGTTGCTATGACTTACGGGAGGCAAATTATGTAAGCTTTCCATAAAGGTTAACCACATTTAAGCTCTGATAAATTATTGTCTGGTTAAGCAGACCACTTACCCCCAAGACCCTGGGAGACCTGAAGTGAGTTTAGAATTTTATAACATTTCAAAGTATTTACCAAGAAGTGCTCAAATATTTTGAGCAACATTTTGGAGTTTTTATTTGTTGGCTGGTGAAACACAGACTGCAATGAGGATGTGTTTTTGTTTCTCTAAAGAGAAAGTTTTATATCTTATATGAACAACAAATAAAAATGGTCACCGTTGTAGTCCCCTTGGCTGCATGGATGCCTGGTAATAAGAACCTTATGCAGTGATGGATGGTTCTGTTTTTTCACATCTGGGTATCTGTGGAACTCTTGTTTATCATGCTCCACCCTCCATTCTTTCAAATCCTTGGTCTCTGCTGTCAGACCACCAGAGTCTCCTTTGCTCTCCAGCTCCCCAACTCTGCCCTTATGTTCTGCCCTTTTCCTCTTGGCTTTCTGGCTCCTTCCCCTTTCTTTTATTTACTACCAGGCCCTGGTATCTCTTTCAATTATCTCGCATCTCACTTCCCCCCCACACCTTCAGCTAACTTTTCCCCTCATTCTCTGCCACCAGAGCCTTCCTTCATTACTTTCATTGCCAGAAAATGCTGTCCTTCAACCCTGTCTCCATGCAGTCTGCTCTGACAAACTCTTCCTCTTGCCACCACCAAGACTCTCTGACCCTGTGTCTAGAACACCAGGCTTGGCCCTGTTCCCAGCATATCTCTCATTGCCAGGTGGCTAAAGCATAGCACCGTAACTCAGGAGGTGGGATATCTATTCCCAGCTCTGCCACAGATTTACTGTGTAACCTCGGACAACTCATTTCATCTCTCTGTGCTCCCATTGACTCATCTGTAAAATGGAGATAATGCCACCTGCCTCACAGGATTGCTGTGAAGCTTCATTAATGTTTGGAAAGTTGTTTTGATTCTTGGATGGAAGGTCCCACTGAAGTGCGAAGTATTATTACTTTATTTACTGTTGCTCACCACTGCTACCTGGCTGCCCTGCTACAGCTTATTTGCACTGATTTGTGATGTGACCATTTTCTTGGTAGTTTCTTCCGTCCTTCTCATTATTAAGCTGATCTGGATTGACTGGCTAGGGATAGAAGGTACTAGATTGTCATTCAAGTTGCTTTTTTTCCCCTTACTACACCTTATGTTTAAAAATGAACCACTACAATTTTATTCTATTCTGAAATTTCAAACCCTCAAAGTGTAAGTAACTTTCAAATTCATCCATCCCTACCCTGTTCACAAATATCTACCTGAAGCAAATAGCAGCATATTGAGGACAGATGTTTCACTTACATTGGTCTCTTCACTACAGTCCAGCTGTGCTTTGTCCGGTGACTAGTTCTCACCCAAATTGTGGTTAGGGGTTCTGAAGAGTTTGTGACACCAAATGTAAATACATAATTCAGGAAAAAAGTGACCATCCCCAGTTGTGTTTTCTCTTAGAATCAACAGCAACAGAATCAACATCAGCAACAAACAGCACCTCAGCAGCAACCGCAAGCAGCACCTCAGCAACAGCAGCAGCAGCAACAAAACAGTACCCAGACAAATGGGACTGCGGGAGGAGGTGGTGCAGGCGGAGGAGGCACTGGGGCAGGACTCCAGCACAGCCAGGACTCCAGCCTCAATCAGGTGCCTCCAAATAAGAAACCACGCATAGGGCCTTCAGGCACTAACTCAGGCGGGCCTGTTATGCCTTCAGATTATCAGGTACAGACTCTGCTTGTTACTACTTTAGTTAATTTTAGGGGCAAGGTGTAGTCCACTGTAGAATTTTCTTATTTTATAGTGAAATATTTCCACAGAATACATTTACGTTACGTGAAGTTCATTATAATGGAATTGTGCTTGCTCTAATATGTTAGTAGAACTGTGGACTTTACTTCTACTTCAGTTTAAAAAACATTGCACTGTATCAAAGTCCTTTATAGATGGATTTCACTCTTTGGTATTTATGTAGATTTCAATGGTGTTTCCTTTGTTCTCAGAATTTCAATATCATTCTAAAATATGTGCATATCTTTAGGAATGTGAGTAACCCCACTGATGTCAGTGGGACTTTTTTCACATGCTGAAGTGTTTTGCTGGATTGGGTCCAGAGTACTTAGGACTTTGGAGGGTTGATCCCATGTGAGAAACAGGCTCGAGAAACATATGCTGAGTCAACAGCACAGGTTCTTTGATTTAATTCCTGCCACTTTCTGTTCCATGTTATAATAATAGATGGGACAGTTCATATTCTGTTGTTTGTCTTAATAACTTGATAACTGTTCTCTTAATCTTAAAGATCAGCAACTTCTGTGATGCTGTAACATAGTTCTATAAGTAAGTATGCTTCTTGCTTAAGCAAGACACGCTAATAATGGTGATTCCCCATTTTATCTCTAAAATGCTTCCTGGGAGTGAATTCAAAACTGAATCTTCAAATGGAAGGTGTGGGGGTTATTTGCAATAAACTGGTCTGTTGTTTTCCACTTTCACTATTCTCTTACTATAGCAACATTGTAATGTTTAATTCAATGAAAACAGTATTTCTGTATTCTTTTTGAAGCTGCACATTTGTCTTGGTTTACTAGAATTGGAATATTTTTTTCACTGAATAAGTGACAAACATGAAATAATTCAAAACATTATATGAATACGTGGGGAGATCGCAAACATTTCAGACAAGATTAATTGAGCATCACCAGATAAATATTTTTCATGTTTTTAAAAATACACCTGAAAACGAAGCTTTGATTCTTATCTGAAAAGATCATTGAAAATATATCAGAATGAGAATAGACTGGATATCACTTGAAGTTATGTTTTTTGCAAGGATTCTAAATGCTATTGCTGGATACTTTTAGTAAGGACATCATCTTGGTAAAGACTTATATCAGCCTCTTTTAAACCTTCTTTTTACTCTAGAGCTGCTTTGACTTCCTAAACCGATCAACCCCCTTCCTCAGATAATTGATTTCTGAATGCTAGACATTTTCCTTCCATTTCTGGTTTTCTTTCTTTATTGCAAATTATTTTAAAGGTGGTGATGGCAATTTAGGAGTAACAACTCCTTGATCAAATTTCTTTCTTGAAAAGTTCCAGAATGGCTTGAGGTCTTGGAAAGTCCCTATTTATGGCTGGCTTGTTTCTGTCCATATTCCAAGGATTTTTGTGCTGAATTTGATGTTATTGACCAAAACTTTCCCATTACAGGATTTGCTTGATTTAAGTCTTACCTTTTCGGAAAATTAAATGGAGCTCTTGTGATTCATTTCTGCTCAGCCTGTAGCCATTTGTTTTAGTGAGCCCTCCACACCAGGTTTTATGTTGACCCCTGTGCTGTTAATTATTTGTATGTTCCCATTAAATCAGCTGTTAAACAGTACAATCTGATTAGCCATGTTTACCCTTGTATCTGGCTTGCTGTGGTGCTCTCTCTCTCTCTTTCTCTCCCTCTCTCTCTCTCTCCCTCAGTTCTAGCTGATTGTTTGTCTTATATCCAGAATGGAATGTCTGCTATTTGTCCAAATCTGGAGTCAAAACAGAAATTCTCTTTTGTGGGACTAAAGTAAGCATAGTCTAGTTAAATGCATTCTTTTAGTCTTATGGCATTCATCTTACTCCATTAGCTTTAATTCAAAATTAGAAGGAAAAATCTTTTGCTTTCGGGCTCATGTATCTCCTGAATTTAATTCTGTGGTGAAATATATTTATATTATTTAATCACAGCCATCCTTCGTTATTTCTAAGAATGACAACTGTAATTCTTGGTTTGCTTGTGTTTTGTGTAACTTTCAGATCCTTTCATTTTTTCCACACCCCAGCCCAAATTCTTTATTCATCTTCCTAGTGGAGTCTAAATTAATGTTTATCATAACTGGTGATGGAGCATTTGTTTATTTTTATTCTTTGTTGAATGCCTGGATGTGAAATGTTAAGGCAGGGTTGGCTAACCTGAGCCTGAGAAGGAGCCAGAATTTACCAATGTAAATTGTACATTGCCAGAGAGCCACAGTAACACGTCAGCAGCCCCACATCAGATCCCCACCCCCAGCGCCTCCCGCTCACTGGCAGGCCCACCGATCAGCACCTTCCCCTTCCTCCCCGCACTTCCTGATCAGCTTTCATGATGTGCAGGAGGCTTGGGAGGAGGGGGCACAGGGGGAGAAGCGAGGGCACTACAGGCTCAGGGGAAGGGGTGGAGTGGGGGCAGGGCCAGTGGCAGAGCCAAAGGTTGAGCAGTGAGCACCCCTCGGCACATTGGAAAGTTGGCGCCTGAAGCTCCAGCCCCAGAGTCGGTGCCTATACAAGGAGCCAATATTAACTTCTGAAGAGCCACATGTGGCTCCGGAACCACAGGTTGGGCAGTCGTGTGTTAAGGCAACATGTGTAAAACAAAATCTAAGACCATGGGTACACGGGCATTTATTTGGTTTGGAGGCCAGATTTGATCATTTATACAGGACCTTGAAATATTTCACATGAGAAGGGCTACTTCTTCTTCGAGTGATTGCTCATGTGCATTCCAACAAGTGTGTGCGCACCACGCATGCACGGTCCCCGAAACTTTTCCCTAGCGGTACCCGTCGGGTCGGCAGGGGAGACCCCTAGAGTGGCGCCGAAATGGCAAGGTATATATGACCCTGCTGACCTGCCCCCCACCCAGTTCCTTCTTACCGTTCGTGGTGGTCGCTGGAACAGCTAGTGTGTTGTGCACTGTCTTAGCGGTTCTCGTTCCGATAGTTGTTGTTCTTAGTTATAGTTGTAGTTAGAGTTTGTTGTTGTTACTTTAGCATCCAGGGACCCCTTTCCTGTTTCGTTACTCCGGCACCGGCGCATGCCTCGGGCGCCAGGGTTTAAAACCTGCGAAGGCTGCAGGAAGCCGATGCGTAATAGTGACCCTCATTCCAAGTGCCTTAAGTGCCTGGGGGAGGGCCATCAGACAGAGAAGTGCCCGATTTGCAAGAGCTTTAAGCCGCGTACAAAGAAAGAAAAAGACTTTTGGCTTAAGCTCCTTCTCATGGAGTCGGCCTTGCACAGTGCTCCGGCCTCGGTACGCGAAGCTCCGGTGCCGAGGAAGGCAACGTCAAAATCTCACCGGCACTGATCCCCGACACGCCGCTCGAGCGTTTCGCGGAGACACAAGTCTCAATCCCCGGTGCCTTCTAAGAAGAAGAGACCAGACAGAGGTCGCTCCCCGGTGCACAAAACGCAAGGTGAGCCCTCCAAGACTGGCTTGGCATCACGACGTCGTCACCAGTCCTCTGAGGAGCCTATGCCCAGCACATCGGCCTCGGTGCCTAAGCCTCTGTCTCTGATAGGCACGGATTCTCTGGCTCGAGGCACTTTGGAAGACTTAGACCTGCCCTCGACACCGGATACCTATGTAGCAGCCAGGGACCTTATTGATATGTCCCAGGACGCCGCACCGGCACCGTTCATAATACCGGCACCTATACCACATCCTACGGCACCGATCATCCTGCCCCAGTCCAGTCTGGCGGCACTGCCTATGGCACTGACGGTGTCGGGCCATGTCATTCCACCGGGACCGTCAACATCCTCCGCCTCACGCCATACAACGTCGGATTTGGACCCTGTTCACTCAGCCTCCGCCCCTCGGCACCCAGGGAAGCTGACTATGTTTTATCTACACCGCTCCCCGGTACCGCAAGGCTCGGCACCGCCATGGTCGGCGTCGGACTATTCATCCGGGTCGGATGCGGGGTCATCTAGATCAGGCCACAGTCATCGCCGGTCAACCTCGCACTGCTCGAGTCGCCGCCATCTCCACCGGGATCTTCCACCCCCATCGTGGCCACCCCAGTGGCGGGGTGCTGTACAATGGCCGTTTTGGACATCCTGGGCGTATCATCAAGGGCAGGGCTCCAGACCTACATCTGTGGCTTCGGTGCCATGGGCGTCTCCCTTGGCCACGATCACGGCACCGCACCCTGATACGGCACCGGAAGAGCCGGTACCGGGCCCTTCAGGCACCCAGGAACCACACCGTGACACACCTCCTGTCCCCCAGGATGAGCATGTCATCGACCCCTCTCTCAGGGAACCAGAAGGTCAGGAGGAACCCTTTCCGGGTGCATCCTCTTCATCGTCACCAGATGAGGCGGTGGCAGGCACATCCCCAGGCCTGCCCCCCATGGATGTGAGAGGCCACCAGGACCTTCTTAGACGGGTAGCCCAAAACCTCAATTTACCAGTGGAAATTGTGACTGAGGAGGTAGATCCCACAGTGGACATCCTCGCCTCAGATGGACATTCCAGGGTGGCTTTACCCTTCATAAAGACTATTCAGTCTAATATGAATACCCTGTGGCAGACCCCATCCTCTATTCCACCAACGGCCAAAGGCATGGAAAGACGCTATTTTGCTCCCCAGAAGGGGTACGAGCATTTATATACCCACCCACAACTGGGTTCCTTAGTTGTGGAGGCAGCTAATCATAGGGAACGTCAAGGTCAGACAGGTTCGACCCCGAAATCCAGGGATGCCAAAAAATTAGATCTATTTGGCAGGAAGGTCTACTCGTCAGCAGGCCTGCAACTCAGGATTTCGAATCAGCAGGCTGCTCTGGGTTGCTACGCCTTTAACTCTTGGTCGGCTTTTACCAAGTTCCAGGAATCTGTGCCAAAGGACTCGGCCATAGAATTCAAGGCCATCGTTGAAGAAGGCAGAGTGGTCTCTAGGGCGGCACTACAGCAGCCCTCGACTCCGCGGACTCTGCAGCCAGAACTATGGCTACTGCTATAACCATGCGCCGCAGTGCCTGGCTATAGGTGTCTGGGATCCCTCCGGAGGTCCAAAACACCATCCAGGACCTTCCCTTTGACCGACAGGGTCTCTTTGCTCAGGACCCCAATAGAAGACTGCATAGCCTTAAGGACTCTAGATCCACCTTGAGATACCTGGGACTACATACCCCCCAACCCCAAAAGAGACCTTTCCGGCCCCCTCCTCCTCTCCCTGCTCATTTTTATCAACCTCCCGCTAGACGGGACCAGCCCAGACGAGGTGCAAGGGGTAATGGCAGAGGATGACCTCGTTCTTCCTCCCGACAGGGTCAACCTCCCAATAACAACAGGCAGCCCCCCGGTTCTAGATCAAACTTTTGAAGGCTTGCCCGAGGACGGAACACCAGTTGGTTTGCTTCCTTTTGTCAACCGCTTATCCCACTTTTACCGTGCATGGTCTTGGATCACTTCTGACAGGTGGGTCCTGAGCACAGTAAGAGTGGGATATTTTATCCAGTTTTCTTCTCTCCCTCCTCCCCACCCTCCACCCCCTTCTTCCCTGTCCCTCTTCAGGGACCCCTCTCACAAGCAACTTCTCTTACAGGAAGTTCACGCACTCCTATCGCTGGGTGCTATAGAGGAGGTTCCTCAAGAATTCAGGGGAAAGGGGTATTACTCCCATTATTTCCTTATCCTGAAAGCCAAAGGTGGCCTTCGTCCCATTATAGATTTGCGAGGCCTCAACTCCTACATAAAGAAACTAAGGTTTCGCATGCTTTCCTTAACCTCGATTATCCCTTCCATGGAATGGGGAGACTGGTTCGCCGCCCTCGACTTAAAAGATGCATATTTTCACATAGCAATCATTGCAGCCCACAGAAGGTTCTTAAGGTTTGTCGTAGAGGATCGACACTACCAATTCGCAGTTCTTCCCTTCGGGCTGTCCACGGCCCCGAGGGTGTTTACAAAATGCATGGCGGTAGTGGCAGCATTCCTATGGCGACACCATGTCCATGTATACCCTTACCTCGACGACTGGCTCATCAAGGCAAACTCAGAACAGTTAGTAGCCCAGCACCTGTCGCTAGTCAGAGCAATGTTTCTACAGCTGGGCCTGATCCTAAACGAGCCAAAATCGATTCTTACCCCAACTTAGAGGATCGAGTTTATTGGAGCGGTGTTGGAGTCCAGGGTGGCAAGAGCATTCCTCCTGTCACCTCGTCGTGACACAATCTCACACATCGTTCGATCCTTCATCAGGTTCCCAACAACTACGGCCAGGAACTGCATGGTCCTCCTGGGACACATGGCGGCGTGCACTTACGTGGTTCCATACGCCAGGCTCCGGCTTTGCCCTTTGCAAGCCTGGCTAGCCAGTGTGTTCAAACAGGGCAGGGATCCTCTAGACATTCTCATGACCCTGCCGATGCATGTCCTAGACTCCCTCCTCTGGTGGCTCCTGCCCTGTTTGCTGTCGGTGGGGGTTCCCTTCCAGAAACCACAGCCCTCCATAACATTCGTGACAGACGCTTCCGCCCTGGGTTGGGGGGCGCATCTCGGGAATGCCACGACCCAAGGTCTCTGGTCCCAGAGCGAGCTATCTCTCCACATCAATGTCAGAGAACTCAGGGCGATTCGTTTGGCGTGCCAGACCTTCCAGGACCACCTACAAGGCAAGTATCTTTCTGTGTTGACGGACAACACAGCGGCAATGTTTTATATCAACAAACAGGGTGGTGCTCACTCCTCTCCCCTTTGCAGGGAAGCCCTAGACCTTTGGGAGTTTTGCATCAGGAATTCAATATACCCTCAGGTAGCCTACCTTCCCGGGTGTCAGAACGAGCTGGCGGACAGACTCAGCCGCTCGTTCCAAGGTCACGAGTGGTCTCTCCAGCCAGATATCGCGCACTCTGTCTTCCTACGGTGGGGCTTTCCCCTGGTGGACCTGTTTGCCACAAGGTCCAACAGGAAGTGCCAGAGGTTCTGCTCCTTCCTCAACCTCAGACCCGGGTCAGAAGCAGACGCGTTCCAGATTCATTGGTCAGGAGGCCTGCTTTATGCATTTCCCCCGTTCCCTCTCATCCACAGGGTACTGCTCAAGGTCCGACAGGACAGAGCAGCTCTGATTCTCATAGCTCCAGCTTGGCCCCGTCAACACTGGTACACCCACTTACTCAGTCTCTGCATAGCCAAGCCCATAACCCTCCCACTATTTCCGACACTGATCTCCCAGGATCACGGCCACATGCAACACCCAAACATTCCCTCTCTCCACCTCACGGCGTGGAATATCCATGGCTAAACCCTGCAGAATTACAGTGTTCAGACCCGGTAAAGGATGTCCTTATGGGGAGCAGGAAACCTTCCACATGTGGCACTTACACGGCTAAGTGGAAGTGCTTCTCCTTGTGGTCCCAAAGTAAGGGAGCGGACCCACGCTCTGCCTCGGTACCCTTCCTTTTGGACTACCTTCTTAACCTTAAACAGCAGGGGTTGGCCATTTCAACGTTAAGGGTGCACCTCGCTGCTATCTCAGCTTTTCACCCAGGTGTAGATGAGACCTCCCTATTTAGCAACCCACTTGTGGCTAGATTCTTTAGGGGCCTGGATAGGTTGTACCCTCATGTCCGCCAACCTACCCCTTCGTGGGACCTAAACCTTGTACTTAAGGCTCTTATGAGACCACCCTTTGAACCACTAGCCACCTGCCCGCTCTCCTACCTTTCATGGAAGACGGCTTTTCTGGTAGCCATTACTTCAGCACGGAGGGTTTCGGAGATCAGGGCGCTTACCTCCAAGCCACCTTACACAGTCTTTCATAAAGACAAGATCCAGCTGCATCCCCATCCGGCCTTCCTTCCTAAAGTGGTGTCCCCCTTTCATTTAAATCAGGAGTTGTTTCTCCCTGTGTTTTTCCCTAAGCCCCATTCCTCTAATAGGGAAAGGTTATTTCATACTCTGGATGTTAGAAGGTTGTTAGCCTTTTACATACAACGCACGAAATCATACCGTGAGTCTCCACAACTTTTTATTGCAGTAGCGGAAAGAATGAAGGGCCTTCCAATTTCAACACAACGGCTCTCATCATGGATAACTTCGTGCATTAGATTGTGTTACAAGGTGTCGAATGGTGTACCTCCTCCTTTAACAGCTCACTCCACCAGGGCACAGTCCACATCGGCGGCGTTCCTGGCGCATGTCCCCATTATTGACATTTGTAGAGCGGCGACATGGTCATCTGTTCACACCTTCACCTCACACTACGCCATAGTCCAGCAGGCGGCAGACGATGCTCACTTTGGACAGTCGGTCTTAAGAACAGGAATCAAAGACACTCCTAACCCTCCTCCGAGATGATTGCTCGTAAGTCACTTGTTGGAATGCACATGAGCAATCACTCGAAGAAGAAGAAACGGTTACTCACCTCTCGTAACTGTTGTTCTTCGAGATGTGTTGCTCATGTCCATTCCAAATCCCCCCCGCCTCCCCTCTGTCGGAGTGATCGGCAAGAAGGAACTGGGTGGGAGGCGGGGCGGCAGGGTCATATATACCTCGCCATTTCGGCGCCATTCTAAAGGTCTCCCCTGCTGACCCGACGGGTACCGCTAGGGAAAAGTTTCCAGGACCGTGCATGCGCGGTGCGCACACACTTTTTGGAATGAACATGAGCAACACATCTCGAAGAACAACAGTTACAAGAGGTAACTGTTTCATATGTTTTATACAATGTATTTATTATATGATACGATACATACAACTGGGTCCTGACTGTTTATTGACAAGGAAACTGGAAGGCATGAACAGAATGAGTATTCTGAAAGTATCTGATGTTTCTTCATTGAGATCTGCTCCGTGCAAAGTATTCAGATTAATAAATAACAGATATTTTTTGCTGTTTCTGTGAAACCTCGTTTCACAACTCTGGCAATTTAAAGAGCAAATTCAGGGAATTAAATATTAAGGTCTTGCACACATGCAAGTGTACGTGTCTTTGTTTTTAGCAGATGGAGCACCAGAATAGGAATCGAGACATGTTCTAGAATGATATTATTATTGGAACTTATCAACAAGTCTCTCCCCAGTCAGATGTTGGGGTGTCTTTTAAGTCGTATCCTCCCTCTCTTCTCTACTCTTATTCCATCTCCTCTGGAACTGAATACATTGCCTCTCTAGAAACCTAATCTCTTTCTCTTCTCCCTCTCTTCCCCCCAACGTGAGAATGAGTTTAGAGTTGGCAGTCACTTATATTTGTTGTTTAGCTAATAGTGGCATAGAAATAACAAAAATAGATATTTATTAAAAATAAGTCATGATAGTTAGACATGGGGTTAAGAAACAACAAAGATTAAGAGTTAGCAATGGGGTTCAGTCACTTCAAAATCATTTTAAAATGGTCTTGGATTGTAACTTCTGTCTTTTTCCATGCCTGTCAAACACCTAACACTATTTGGGTGCTGTGTTGATGATAATGATTTAATTATCGTACTGTTGGCCCTTAAAGAGGAATGTTGTTCAGTTGCTTTTACCCAGCATTTTGATTTGAATGATCCTCTTAGAGTTGAAAAGCTCCCTGCATCATTGTCCTAACAGGCTGTTTTAATTTCTTTTTCTCCAGCACTCCAGTTCACGCCTGAGTTACCAAAGCAACATTCAGGGATCTTCTCAGTCCCAGAGTACAATGGGCTATTCCACATCATCTCAACAGAGCTCTCAGTATCATCAGTCTCATAGGTACTAAGACCTAATAGACTGCGCTTAGAAAGGAATGGACTAAAAGTCAAAAGACTCCAGCAATATGAAGTTCCTAACAATGAGAAGAACCAAAAATGCAAACTGTGATACACATTTAAAATTCACAATTATAAAAGGAAAACTTTAGTTATTGAAGATTTTTTTTCAATGACTCTGTTCCTTCTTTACTGCCAGAAAGGAGATTCTTGTGAAGTGCCCCCTGCCTCCTGCGTGCTTCCCTCGCATGTGTTCCATTGTGGTAACTCTAATGAAACCGTCTGATCTGAACCCAGCACTTAACTTCTTTAACCTTTGGAATTTTTGAAGGATTCCTGGTGCACCTTTCTCATGCTGTAGTGATCGCCATAAATCTCTCTTTTCAAATCTCTTTAACGGGATTTTAAAGTTTTAAAATCTTGAACTCCCAGGCTTTCAAGCTTGTATATAGTTAGTTTTATACTAGGCAAACCAGTTTAGCTATACAGGTATAATGCACCTTTTAAAAGCACTATGTTTTTTTCACAGGATATTACTGTTTTCCTCATGGATGTCAAGAACAGCAAATTTTACTGTTCCAGAGTATTTTACTATTCTGTTTGTATTAGTCTAGTTTTCAGGTAACGTCTTAGGGAAAAAAAAAACAAAAAAAAAAACTACCCAAGTCTCTGCAGCAGCTAATGTGCTTCATGGTACTGGACTGTACACCAAACAGAAGATTGTGAATGTTTCCTAAGTCTTTCATATTGAATTTCATTCATATTATGACCATGTTCTGAGTAGTGTTGAATTAAGCATTATTTAAACTAAAGCATGATACTTACATGAAAAGGAGATGCTTTCAGAGCACTATTGGAACAGAGAAATGGAATGTAACGGAACATCTTCTCTGATGGGGCACCCAAAATAGCCAGGAAAATATATGTAGTGCCCTGTGATCTCAGTAGAAGAGAGAATGTGGTTGAGGACTTATGCTACTCCTTGTTTAAAAAAACAAAACAAAACAAAAACCCACTTCTTTAATGTGTTTGGGAGCTCTATATATCTGGCTTCTCTGAATCAATTATCTAAATATGAAGATGACAAAAATTTAAAGGATTATAAAATAAAAAACAACTAATTGTCCATTTTTATATAAGATCATCAAATTTAAGACAAGTTATTATGTGTTTTGAAGAGCATGTTGAAAATTGTCTTTATTTTTCATGTTTAATACGCAAATTCTTTGTTCTTCACATTGCTGTGATTAATCCAGATTAGTTGAACCAGATGTGCTTGGTTGTACTGAAATGTTTCTTTTTCCCAAGAGCAAACACATTGTGATTGTGCCTAAGGATCATAAGTGGATGGGTTACTGGCTGTTTATCCCCGGTAAATAATTAGAGCTCGCAAGCATAATCGGAAGATCATTATCCAATGTTCGGAGCCACAGTTATTCAGAGACACATAACGTATACTTTGGAGTAGCTCCATTTTCCTTCTGTGTTTAGAAATAAGGCTGATGAATCTGATTGCACTAAAACTGGAAAGACATTCATGTGCTTTAGAATGTTCCTCGCTCTATGAGCAGCACCAGTCTTTTTAATTGATTGCTGGAGAAGAAGTCAAGAAAGGAGCAAATTATGTTTAAGCAATGCATATTATGGACATTTACACTACACAGCATGATATCACATTTAGTTGTGTTCTATCCTGAATCCATGCAAGACTTTAGACATAACCACTATATATTCCACACTAAAATCGTGATAAAACTAGGCAGGTAGTAGATCCGTTTGCTCTGAGGAGAATGTTTTTTCATCCCAGTTAGAGTAGTAAGTATTTCCATTGAGAGTGAGCTCCCAGTCACCTTAAATGCTTTTTTTCTCTCACAAAAATGTTTTGCTTTTATCACTAGTTGGAAACCTGGTTTGGCCACACCAGCTGCCACAAGACTTTGCTCCATTTGCCAATGACACCGGGCTTCTCTGGAAAGTGACTGAAGTGATAAAAAAGAAATGAAGCAATTTGAAGGAAAATATAAATTATTATTAAGACAAAACCATCTCCTACTGGATACTTTCCATCTTTATTCTTTGTGATACTACATGTCCTGTGCTTCTGAGTAACTTAGTTGGCAGGAAATTATTTTAATTGCTAGTAAATTTCTTTACCTGCTTGTAGTGTATCTGGGCTCAAAAGATGCAAGTCCCCACCTCTTAATGTCAGTGGGAGTCCCATGTCTATCTCAAGGAGAATTTTGCCCCTGCCCCACAACAACATTATTGGATATTCTTGTGACTAGCTTCCAGTTTTCTGGATACCAGGCTCCTGACATGCTGGTCATTGTTTCGTCGTCTTCATATCCCTCTGTCCTCTCAAGATGCTGTTGGCTATCATAACATAACTGTCTAATGTTTGTCCACCTCCCATCTCCTCTTATTCATCATCAAATTGTTGATGGTGGCAGGGGGACAAAAATCTGCTTGTAGTTAAGCTGGACTCTTATAGTGTCAACAAAGCTAAATCATAGTTTAGCTTCATTGTTTGTGGCGTGCAAAGATACACAGCATTATAATGTGCTTTAATTCAATGAGCTTCCATCCCCTAGCATGACTGTTGTCACCATTGTCTAAACTGAATAGATCATTCTGTATTTGCTAGATCTAAATTGCTTGCTGTGCTTTAGGCCCTTGCAGCTTCTGTGCACGTGCAAAGCTGAGCTAACTTCTCCATTGCCTTCAAAATAAAAGTAGAAAGGGAAATAAATAAAAGCAGTGGTTACTGCTTAAAAATGTTTACTGTGCACGTTTGCTCGCTTTCTCTCTGTCAGTTGATGTTTGGGTATTTGGCCTTTTCTGGTGAGATATGTGAATTTCAGGGTGGATGGGGAGCCAAGGTGAGAGAGACTTGTTCAGAGGTAATTTCATGAGGAAAAAGGCTCTTTGTATTCAGAGGTTAATCATGTAATATGTTATGGGAACCCAGAATCATGTATATTTTTCTACCTGTGCAGTTTTGGCACTTGACACATTATTATTATTCACAATTTTGACCTTACATATAACCTCTATTTACCCTCAGAAAGGTATTTCACACTGGCAACTAGAAATGGAAAGTGACATCAACTTGATTGTTTTCTCATTCCTGTTCCCTTGGTGAAACAGTGGACAGTCAAATACCATCCTGCAATGTTTCTCATCTGATTTTTGGAGAAGACAGGAGAGTGAGAAATGGGATTAGCAGCATAGTCTCCATTGGTGAAGTTTATGTAGCACAGACTGCACAATGAAGGAAAAATATTGTGAAAGCTGCGAGTCCTGCACTGTATCTGTGACACTGTATCTTTTTGGGGGGAGGGGGAGGGAAGACCATTCTGAGGGGAGGGGTGGGAGTAGCTTGAAATATTCAAATATGTCTAATATTTTATATAAACATATTAAAGCTTAATTCCCCTTTGTAATCTTCAGTAATGGTACTTAAACACCATTAAGCAAAGAATTGTTTTAGAATTAAATGTATTGTACATAAGGCCATATGTAATCTTCTAAAAGTGTCGCCACACAGGAGCGATATGTATTACTATATGAAAAAAATCCTTAATGCACTGTTATCTTCTAAATATTTAGTAGTAAATTAATACTATTTAATTTTTTTTAAAATCTGTCTTGTGTAGACACTAAAAAGTATTACACAAAATGTGGACTAAAGCTGTCCTTTTTAACAGCAATTTAAAGAACTTTTTATATATGTAATGTAGTATACTTTTCAAATTGTTCTAGTTTGTATTCTCCCATGTTTACTATTGGTCGAAGTGTGTCTGTTTCTCTTCAGTTATTTTTTTTATAATTTCATGCACGTATCCTTCATTTTTGTAGTTTTTATTAAAGATTACTGCATATGCTCTTCATGTTGCCACAAAGCTTTGCTGCTTTAGTTCTCTGGTGGCCACATACAGCAATACCCATGCTGATGGGTTTGCAAGAATACAAAACAAAATATTTGTTTCTCATTCTAGAGCTGCTTTTAAGTTGTCCTTCTGTCGCTCTTGAAATGACTGTTAAAACTGAACTATGAGTTCATTGCATTTATTTTATATTCCTGGTTGTCATGAAATTGAATTGACTTTGCTTCAGTGTGAATTTTTTTAATACAAATAATATACATTTGTAATAATAATAATAAAAGGTTCAAATCAAAGAAGTGTGTTGGAAAGTTGTGAACCTCAGACTTTGAGTTACAAAAGAAGCAAAATGTATCCTGCAGAGTTGCAACCTATAATTGTATTCAGATGTTTATGATATCATAAACCACACAAAACAGAGCTTGTAAAACCTCCAGTTTGGCACTGTAGCCTTTTAAAATACCCAAGAGGGTATTCATGTTTTGTATGAACAGAAATAGAATGAAGCTTTATGGAAAAACAAAACAGGTGGAATGCTTGGTGTACTCTCTAAAGTGATTTGGCATGCTGCTTATTTGTCTTCTGAAAAAGCTGTGCATTTGGAGACTAAGCCCTCCTGCTTACCTCCCCACCCCATACCATTTCTAGGCTATCTTTGAATATAATTTTCCCAAGTGTCTACGGTGACAGCATGTTAGATTGGAGAACATGAGCTAGGGAGCTCAGCTCTCTTTTTCAGGTTGATGGTCTGTGCTTTGTTGGCCTGCATATTATAACTTCATGAGTCAGTTTTTCAGAGATGGTTGTTATACTGGCTTTTAAATAAACTGCACCCATTTTCTCCATCCCAGCTGTGTGTGAGAGAATGGCTGCCACCCACTTGCTTCTTGACCGGCACTAAAACAAAAGCTTGAATTTCTGCTGTAACTTTAGGACAAGGTAAGAACATGCTGTACCTGTGTTTGCTAAGCTGCTGGCTTCTAGCAGATAAAGGGTTCTGACTGATTCCTCCTCCCTGATGCGTCCAAGGATTAAGTTTAACATGCACGATATCAAAGAGGTTTCTTTTACTTGCATTTCCAGTGTATAATATCTTTCACCTAGAACGATCCCAAAACACTTTCCAGATGATATTGACAGATTATAGGAATCTCTTCACCAAGCATTCCAAGCGGCTGCAACGTGTGTGGTTATGTTTATTCCTCTTGACGAGAGTAGGGCTGGTTAGCCGGAGGGAGTAGACATGGTTATATAAAGGATTCTGTGCCTACATTATTCCACTTAGTATGTTTTCTTTTTCTTCTGCTTGTACTTGGTGGAGTGCAGCAGCAGCCTTTTGAAATCCCTGGTACATTGGAATGTACAGCATTGTCTCAGAGATCATTCATCATTCCCAGCAGTGTGCTTAAGTTGGATGCCAGCCTTTGAGGTCTGGCATTGTGTCAAAGAGCTAAGTTTAAAACTAATGATCTAAAGAAGAATCAGCCCTGCAGCATCCAGCCATTTACGGGTAAGGGCTGCAAAGACGGTGTTTAAAGCTGAGACAAGCTCATGCTAAGAGTTAGCACCAAAGCATAGGAGAGGCAACAAAAAGTGCCTTAGAGAGAGAATATTTGTTGCTGATTGCAGAGATACAAGTTCTGAACATTCTGAACAGAAAATCAGGCTGAAACGTTCAGGGCAATAAATTGTTACCTCAGGTGGTTTTACAAATACTGATGGAGGGGAGTGTGGAAGGCCATATTGTCTGGAGGAATGAGCACAAACTTAGGAGTCAGGGTCCTGCAGTCACACTTTGGCTCTATTACTTTTTCAGTGTGGCCTTAAAGTCCCTTCTCCTTTCTGTCTGTTTCCTCATTTATAAAATGGGGATTAGAGGTATCTCATTCATAATAGTAGTTTGTGGATTAGCTAGTTTCTGTATAGTACATTGTTCCAGAGGCCAACAAAGGATAAGGTTGACCTGAAATATTACTTAACAGACATTGGTTTTTCATGCAAGTGAACTTCATGTCCTTCTCTTCCAAAATGGGAGCGATGTATGGTCAACAAATGTGATTTGTTTTTGCATTTTTTTAATATTCAGAAAGAAAAATATTTTATTGTTGCATCAAAACACTGCAGGGATTGGGTTTTTCATTAATGAATTAAATATTAGTGCAACAGTTATAGTGATTGAAACAGCTAACATTGTTGTGAAGGATGTGAGTAATGAGACTTTAGATACAATCAGCCTGTTAAAATACAGTGCTGTTCACAGAATTCTTATGCAACAATAATATCCACAGTAAATGGTTTTAAAAGTCATAATCCCTCATTCTGGCAGCATTTAAAATCTGACGGTTATTGCCAGTATACATCATATTTTTATTTAAGATAATTATATGAAAACACTATCACAAGATCAGTATCTTTAGCTTTGAAAATAAACATCCTGGCATGCATGGGCAGTATTGGTGAGAATGCATCTGTGAGATTGTGTTCTTTCGAGCCTCTTAAATAGGATGAAGAATTTGGAAGAAAGTGTAAATTGCATACTTTTATTATGTGCATTCACGACATGTGGTTAAAAATGTTGTCCTCTCTTGTCTGTGAATGAAATAAGTCAGCAAAGCATTCCCGGAGCTATATTGCCTTTGTGTGCCATTCCATATCAATTTATTTTAGATGCCAATAAAACAAAATGAGTCAAATTGATGCCTGAAATCAATTGTTAAACAAGGGATCTATTTGCCCCAATAACGTCACTGCTAAGTTGGAGTCATGCTCTGTGGATGTATGTCTAAACTAGCAGTGAAAGTTACTAAAACAAATTAGCTAAGGACTCTTCTCTCATTTTGAAATGTGATTTTTGAATCAGTATTTTTTAAAAAAAGAACTGATTTCTTCTGTTGGAAGTCACAGACCTGTGATATGAAATGTAATCATAATGATACGTTCTATACGTTCTCCATCCCACAAGAAACTGAGAATACAAGCAGCGTAGGTGATGTTTTCGTGCAGGGCCAGGACATTGGGGCCTCAGTCTTGATTGAGGCACTCTGTGTGATACGATAATGGAAATAACCAATGTCATCAGACTTTTTCAGCCTAAGTTTTTAAAAAACCAACTCAAAATCTAGGTCACTGTGCATAAAGCAACAGTTCAACACTGAGAGAATGTTTACGATGCTGTAAAGTAGTTTTGTTAATTAACCTGAAAATTACTTCATCAGGGGAACTTTGAAACTGATGGAGCCATTACAAATGTAAATCTTTAGAAGGAAAAGAATGTGGAAAAGGCAGGAAGGACACTTGAGATATCTAAAATTAGGGCTAAGTTGTGATATTACTACACTGCCTCACACGCTGGCTATCGCTCACTGATAGCTTCAGTAAATGTAGTAGGCCATGTTTTTGATTACAGGCCTGATCTTGGTCTCTGATGCACAGAGCTTCAGTGAGAGTCCTAAGGCATGTTCAAGGGCAGCAGTGCAAGAAACATTTTAAATAATTATAATTAGTCTCTCTAGAACATACTTCTATATATTAACAAATAGGGGCTCTTGCTTTCTTTGGAATGTTAAGGAACAGATGGAAATGGAGTATGGATTCTGTTGATTTTTGTTAGTGAGTGCAATGCTAATGACGGGCTAGCTTAATAGCCCTGGAGTCTGATGTTCTTTTATCTACAGAATAGGCAACAGTACAAACTTCCACATACCATGTGGTCACTCTGATACAATCCTGTTCTGGAGGGATGACCTCTAAGGATGAGAGGGTTTGGGCTCTGTGATCATTCAATCCTGAATTTACCAGCAAAGTTACATATGTGATGTGGACACACAATCATTAGGTCATCAGCTCATTTCATATAAGCCACAGAAAAGCCATCAGATGTTTTTTTAACGAAAAATCACTCCTGACTAAAGACAGAGACCTGGAGGTGAAAAGGTTCAAAATTCCACTACCACTCAGGAGGGAGGCCAATATTGAAGAGTTATGAAAACTCTCCAGGATCCAGGTATTTGAGCCAGTCGGGAAGCTTCATCTGACATTATGTTGTATGTATTGTATATATTTCAATAAAAGACTTCCGTTTTCAGGAGCTAATCTGATACATTTCAAGAGTGCTTAATTCACAGTTCTACAGAATGTATTAATTGAACAAGTTTAAAGTCTAATAAAAATTGCAATCATAACCAAAGCTCATACAACCGGCTAAGCACATAAAACATCCAGAACATGCACCTCTAGTTACAAATGCAGCCTCAACAAGCGGTAAAGTTTTTGGGTGGCAATTCATTTTTAACTGTAAGAAACTAACAGTGAAGACTTAAAACTGAAGCCTTTGCAAGCCCATCTTCCCACCCTACGGGGCTGTGAGTGCAGAAGTCGGTCTGATGTATTTTCTCCACCACATCATCTGTATATAAATGTTTTTGGTGTGTAGTATTTACATGGAAATATGTTAACCTGTTTTCTTGTCTGTTCCATTGAAAAACTGGTCTGTGATCATGACAGTTCACCAGGTTCAGGTGGAGTTGGAGGGAGGGTTTTGCCACTCAGATGCTTCCCACATCTCAGCTGCCATTAACGTGACAAGCTTTCTCCTAAAATCAGTTGGTAGAAGGACAGCACCAGTTTTGAGAGGTCACCGAATATGGTGAGTGGCTGAATGCTCCGTATTGTGGTCATGGTTCCTGCTTTGATCAATTCTTCTGAAGCTTCTGTGGCATTCTAATGTCAAAAGTACCATTCATTCCTTCCCTTTAAACCCCGTGCTGTCTGCTGCATGATCTGGATTGAAAAGTACCTGAGTCAAATCTCCAGGGTGTGCCTGACTTGTTCTGGCTAACAGCACCCTCTCAACTCCATAGGAAAAGACTCATAATGTAAATGCAGGTCCCACTAACATTTTGTTGCACTTTACTTTAGACCACTCTGAAATGGCTGCCTCAGATGAGACCCATTTTCCAAAATCCCCGGAGTCCTGATGTTCTCACGAAGTAGCCCAACAATGCCAATATTCATGTTTTATGGGGATTTTTGACACAAATTTTAGAGCTTGTTTGTCATGCAAACATATGTGCCCCTAAGCCATTCAATGATTAGTTCTTTCTAATCTATTTTAGGCAATATGTAGTCCTTAATTAACTGTTTGTCCTTTACGAAGACTACATTGGCAGCTGCAAGGAGATAAGGAAATCCCAAGATGATACAGAACCTGGTTTTTGTGCAGTACCATAAGTTAAGAACTTCGGTAGGGATAAAGATTCTGATCCTACTTCCAGTGAAGTAAATAGCAAAACTCCCATTAACTTCTATGGAAGGAGGATGAGGCCCAAAGTCTATAATATAAACACAAAATCCTTTTATCAGATATCACATCAGCTATAAAATGAGAGAAGTTAGCAACAGAAAAGGTTTAGTTCATCTCTCTGCCAATGCAGGGTTGTTCCCTACAGGAGGCTTGAGTATTGTGTCGGCACTTAGAGGTTCTTGGCAATGAGTCTCCACCATTCCCTTAAAAGACTATTCAACTATCTAATAGATCTCACCTGCCAGGAAACTTTCTCTATTGTTCAAGCTACATGGTCTTTTTCTTTTTTGGATTAATTATGTCCCATCAATGTGCAGGACTGACAGAAAAGGCTGACAGAAACTAGGATGCCTGGCTTGCAACATGCAAAAGAAAGTAAGTTAATGTATCACTAATTTCGAATTGCTGTTGTGCTGATCCATGTTGGGTAAAGTGCGGTTTGTGTAAGAGCTCAGTCAGCAGGAAGAGAGAGAAACGGTCTCGGCACTTCTGCTTTAATAAGTTATCTGACAGGTCAGGCTAGTCACGTTGCTGGAAAGAAGACGACAGGGACGGTGCTGCAGACAAAGAGTCTGATGAATTTTTCTTGCAGTGATACCAGAACATCCTGTACAGGACTCAAAGATGCTAGGCAGGGGAGTAACTGTTGCAATCAGTTTGCAAAGGAGTGTCCCTGACACCACAATGAATGTCGTTTTAAATTATCTTAGCTTCCCTCTGAATAACTGACCGTCTGCAGTGGGTCCAATAACAATATTGGTCTAGTCCCAACTCCCAGCCAAAGGCCATGCAAAGCTAATTCTGAAAGTGAAAGAAAGTAAATATTACCCCAGCTATTCTTCCACCTAGCAACTTACTCAAGAGGAAGAGGGAGGCAATTGTGGTCTGTTGTCCAACGCTGCTTGGAATATGAACATTTTTTATGGGTGTGGGTGCAGAAAGAGGGCGAGTTTATTAGCTTCCTGGCATGTTTACCAGCTTCAGTGCTCGTTACACAGCTAGGGCCTATTCTCTCCCCTCAGGGTATCTGAGAACATCTCACTGAAGCCCATTTGGAGTTATTTGTGTCTTGCAGAGGGAGGATAAGGCTCCCGGAGTTGTTCTTTTGTATTTAATTTCTATGATGTTGATCTGTATCTGGCTATTTTTCAAGCATGTATGATTCATTTTTGCATGGGCAGGTGGGAGTGGCCCCATAATTTTCTTTTGAATCACTTCACGTTTTTCTGTCACTGGAACATGCTTTAACAACTGTGTGTGGGGAGCCTGGTGGGAACAGGCTGGGTGGCTCTGTCTCAGCTTGTGCTGCTGCTCCATGGGCATGAGAAATTCTGAAGCGGAGCTGCTCCTGATTGTTCTGAACTGGGTTCTCCTAGTATGGCAGCTGGACCGTTTCTGATCTCTCCATGGGACTTGTTTCCTTGGAGAGAGAGTGAACTTCATCCTTTGTGTTCAGGGTATGAGGCTTCTGCAGTGGTTGCCCCTGTTGATAGTCAGAGATGGGGTCCCATACATCTTTCAGGGACACGCTGTCTAAACACAGGCTTGCTTCCAGACACACTTTTTATATCAGAATCCAGAGAGCCTCCTCTCATCACTAGCGCTAGCTGGGACATTTTAGGACAATAAGCTTCGCACAAACTGGCTCCATGCTGAAGATTATTTGGGCAGCTGTCGTTGCTTTCTAGAGGCTTGGCAAGTTTGGCTTTCACAGATTGCAGAACCAAAGCACAATGTGGAGTTTTGCCCAAATCAAAACCACGCCACCTTGTCCTCTCTAGTGAGCACATCACACATTTTACGGTGCCCAACAGTGTGTTAGTTGCTTCACAAGTGTGACAGAAACGTCATCCCTGTCTGAAACAGCTTACAGTCTAATTACACCTCTTACAGTTCTGGGTTTGAATAGACAAAATAAGTCCTATCAAAAGTAATGAAGATATAAAGGGCCAGATCCTCTGTGGGTGTAAACTGGCATAACTCCATGGACTTCAAAATCTGCATGGGCAGGTGGGAGTGGCTCCATTATTTTCTTTTGAATCGCTTCATGTTTTTCTGTCTCTGGAACATGCTTTAACAACTGTGTGTGAGGAGCAAAATGAAAAGATACTTCCTAAGAGCAAAAACTTCCCTTGCCCCTTTGCAGGAAAATACATGAGAAAAATAGCAGACTTGCACTTTCAAATTAGGCTAAATACATAGCTTCACAAGGGATGTGTTGCTAATGCACTATTTGTACTCCCAATGGACCAGCTGCCAGCACTGTAATGATTTGCAGTAACACTGTATTCAGGGAGGTCTTGTACTTAGGATGGGACTAAAGCCTGGTCTAAATAGGGGTCTAAACTAGGTAGTGTTTGATGTATGGGGGATTGATTTATCATGTCTTGACTAGATGCGATAAATTGATCCCCGAATGTGCTCCCCATTGACTTCGGAACTCCAGCTCCGCAAGAGGAATAAGCGGAATCGATTGGGAGCCACCATGGTCGACTCGCTGTCATGAGGTTAGCCCAATGTAGCCCAGGCCACACATTATGCACTGGCATAACTATTCCAGTTAGGACTCTGTTTTTTTACTAATATATTTACACCACTATTTGTGGGCACAGTCATACTAGTAGAAAGGTTCTTCTAGCACTATAGTTTATTCCCCTTTCTGTATGGGAATAGCTATACTGGTAAAAAGCATCCTTGTATTGATATAACTGCATCCATGCCAGGGAGGATTGTACTGTTTCAGCTGTACTGGGATAGTCAAAGCAGTATAACTGGTGTGTGCTCAAGGCCTAAGAGCACTAATGGATACAGTTCTCAGTGGTTCATTTATTCATCGAGACACTCTGGGCAAGTCACTCAACTCATCTGTGCATCAGGTTATCCATTTGTAGGAGAGGTATAATAGTTTCCAAGAGTGTTGAGCCTGATGAAGTAACTGCTCAGTATGGAAGCACAGTATGGAGACCCTCCAAGGAAAAGTGCTACAGAAGTGCAAAAGTATTATTGCTGCAAATATTTGTACACTATGGATTTAGTGAATGGACTGACCTTGGTTAGTTTTTATTTCTTTTGCCTTGTGGGTAACCAGATTCACTAATCCACTTACAGGAAACTTAGATAACAAGAAATATACCTAAAGGAAATCTACAGCCACTGCAGGTGATCCTTGGTGAACTCGAAAAAGCTTTGGCTAAGGAATCTGGAACCAGACATTTCAATGGCAGGTGTCGTAGTATGTTGGGAAGCCGGGACCGAACATCAGGGCACAGACATTCTCCCTTTTGCCACCTGAGAGAGGAACTGCTGGTTTGTTTGTTTTTCCACAGAGCTCAGGTACCAGAGGTGATGGCAGTTCCTTTCCAGTGCATAATAATTTATTGCCATATACATCTCCTGCTGGCAGCTGGCTAAATATGTCATGCTGAGGAATGAGAGAGCAACAAAGGAGCACTCCCTTGGCAGCCAGCAATAAAGAGGCAATTCAGTTGCCCATAAAATGCCATTGGGTAAGTATGTCCCTCCGGTTACCAACAACAAATCTCACACAACGCCAGAGATTGAATGGGGAAGCAGGTGACGTTACTTTTCAGGATTGTTTGTACCTTTGTCACGAGGCTGGTTTCCCGTGAGAGCAGTGAGAGTTAATTACGCCGTTTTCTTAACAGACATTATCAGACAGTGAATTTCAAGTCTCTAAAGAAGAGTTTGGCCAAATACTGTCACTCTGGCATAAAGCCATGAGCAGCCTGAAACTCACTCAGTTAGATTTAAAGGACTTTTTCAGAGCCCCTGGTAGCAGAATTCCCCTTGATTTCAGTAAGAGTTGAAGGCATGGAGCTGCTGCAGAGTCAGATCCTAAAGCATTCCCAGTGTTTTCTTCACGCTCCATTGCTGGGAATACCTTCCTGAGGCTTGAACCAAAAATGCCTTTCCCCAGTAATTGTCACTGCCCACTGTGACAAAGCTCTGTCCTTATCTCCGTGGATCCTGCGTTTCCTGGTGGATTTTTACTAGCCTCAGAGGCTCACTGTGACCCTCCACGGAGCCCTTCTCTCTCTGGAGACAAGGTCACAGCCTATTGAGCCATTTTCATCACAAGCCAGTGAGGAGAAGCTATCCTTCCTGGCACAGTCTCTTTTGTCTCCCAAGCTCAGAGACTAATTAGGGGAGGCAGAAAGGGGGGAGCCCAGGCCCGCCCTCTACTCTGGGCTCCAGCCCAGGGACCCTAATAGTTTCGGCTAAGATGGCTGATCTTTTATCCACAAAACATAATACAATTCCCTGGGCTGCTTCCCCACAGCAGTCACTGCTTCTTCAGACTCCACTTCACCCTTACCTCAGGGCCTCCTTCCTTGCGTTTGATATGTTGTCCACCACTCAGTCTCACCAACAGCATAACTTCCTTCCACAGCTCCTGACACCCACAGCGCACCTGACTAACTGGGAGGTTTTTAACTAGTTTCAGGCAGTGCCTGATTGGCTTCAGGTGTCCCAATCAGGCTAGCTGTTTCTACTCCTTTCTAGAAGGTTCCATTGGTACCAGGGATTTGTTTAACCTGAGACCAACATATCTATTCTCCAGCACTTTCCTATAGCCATCTGGCCTTGCCCCATCACACCACACAGAAAGCTCTTCCTCCCCCCACTCTCTTCCCCTACACCACCATGGTAACAAAACTTAAAGGCAGAGTTTTATAGCTGTGTTTTGAGCAGGTATTTCAAATGTGAGTGCCTAGTGTGAGACACTAATTCCATATGTATTCCTAAATAAAAGGCTCCTGATTTGAAGAGGTGCTATGCACCTGCTGCTCCGGAACGTGGCTTGGAATTCCCAAGCCAAGATTAAAACTCCTGGCCCTAGTTATTAAGAAGCTCTCTCAAAACTCTACAAAGCTCAATTGCTTGTACATTAAAAAACTTGCATGGTTCCTTGCACGACTACATTGGAGAGTGGCAAGCTCTAATAGTCTGGAATATCTCTATGGACATTGCAGGCATAGACAATGCCTGGAGATAATGTAGATTGAGTAGATTGTCAAGAAGTCTGCTGCCTCCTGACATTTACAACCAAGTATAGTGTGCACTTCCCCTCAGCTCTTACCAGGTGCTGTTAGCACTGGAGCCAGCAGAAGTGCATCCTGGTGATATTATCTGCATGAAATTTGCATTAAAAATTAGAAATAAAATACAGCCCAAGTCTTGTTGCACATCTGCTCCCAACAATGGCGTCTGTGCACTGGCCTCAATTTATTCTTGGTCCTAGCAGGAATAATCTTCACTGAGGGGACTGTGTGCAGCCTCTACCAGTCAGAATGTGGGTAGATTAAGGGCTAGATTCATGCTTGTGCCAGTATTAGGGCCAACGCAAAGAAAAGGCAACTGCTGCTTCCCCTGTCTCAGTGTTGCTGATGGGTCACTGCAGCAGTTATGGGTTTGTCAATATGTGCAAAGTAATCCAGAATAAACTAGGGTATGAATTTAAAGTGGATTAACTATTCCTGCTTAACTCTATGTATGGACATGCTTATTCCAGAATACCAGTGCCTTATTCCAAAGCTGGTCATTTCCAAAGTAGATTCATAGGCCGGGTCTACACTACGACTTAAGGTCGACTTTAGCGCCGTTAAGTCGACCTAAACCTGCACCCATCCTCATATGGCAGCCATTTCCGTCGATTTAAAGGGCCCTTAAAATCGATTTCTGTAATTCTCCCTGACGAGAGGAAATCGACCTCTCTGGGTCGACTGTGGCTTAGTGAGGATGCACGTAGACTTTATTGGCCTCCGGGAGCTGTCCCACAGTGCTCCACTGTGACCACTCTGGACAGCAGTCACAATGCTCCACTGTGACCGCTCTGGACAGCACTCTCAACTCACTGCTCTGGCCAGGTAGACAGGAAAAGCCCCGGGAACGTTTGCAGACAGGAAAAGCCCCAGGAACATTTGCAGAAAAAGCCCTGGGAACATTTGCAGACAGGAACTTTCAGAACTTTGCAGACATTTGCAGGAAAAGCCCCGGGAACTTTCAGAACTTTGCAGACATTTGCAGGAAAAGCCCTGGGAACTTTCAGAACTTTGCAGACAGGAAAAGCCCCGGGAACATTTGCAGTTGCTTTCACGGTGAGAGGGGCAGGGTGGGGAGGTTAGGGAATGGAGAAAGCTACCCACAGTGCACCGCTCCAAATGGTGCCTGCTGGGGACTCCGGGAACTGTGGGATAGCTACCCACAGTGCACCGCTCCCTATGTCGACGTTTTCCACAGCACTGTGGATGAACGCTGCCAACTTGCTGTGTTTTGTGGGGACGCACAAAATTGACCTTATATAGTCTGCTTTGAAAAATCAACTGCAAGGTAATTGACCTAAGTTTGTAGTGAAGACATACCCATAGATTCCAAAGCCAGAGGGACCTCTGTGTTCAAGGCTGACTCCCTGTATATCATAGGCTGCAGAACGTTCCCACAAGAATTCTGAGAGCAGCAAATTAAACTAATTCAAATCAGACGCTGTTATTCCAGAATAAGAGTATCCACACATAGTGTTAATAGGGAATAAGCTACTCCAGAATGTGTAGACAAGCCCCTAGAATTGCTGGGAAGCAGGACTGCTCTAGCCACTCCCTCTCCTGCCCTTGTCCTGCCTTCCACCAAACCATGCCCTACCTTGGTATGATGCCTGCGCTGAGGCCTCCTATGGGGATGCATAAACAGTGAAATCCGTTCTGCAACTCCTTGAGAGAGCCTCCCATGCTAAGCATCCTTCTGGATAACCTTACAGATGCACTACAGTGGCTTAGCTGGCACAAAGGGGCCTTAGCATCTGGGTGAACTCCCCTGCAACTCTGCTTTTGCAGCATTAGTATGTGCCAGCTTTGGGGTAAGATAGCCCAATACCAGACTTCGGCCCCTGCTATAGAACTACATGATGTAATTCTATTTTTGTTCAGTTATGTTTGGTGTAAAGCAAAGAAGAGCAGGAGGGATTATTTGATGCAATGGTCAGAATTATTTTGCAGCTACTTGAGTGGTGTTATCCTGAAAATTATTTTCCTTTCCTTTTCTTCTCCTGTCTGTTCTTTTCTCTTAAATTTGCATCTAAACAACTATTTTCCCAACAAAATGCTCATCCAGTGAGGGAGCAGACTCTTTGCTGAGTGAGATTGTTATGTGGTTTAAATATATGCTTGTCCAAAAATTGAAATTTGGGGTAGCTTGATTCTCCACTTATCTAGGAATTCACACCAGTGAAAAGTGCTATAAAATGCTACTGAAGCAGGATGTTGGAGAGGAATACTCTTTCCCCTTCACTAATTGATTGGTTTGGAGGGCTGGCATGGGTGAAGCTATCAGAGTCCACTCAGCTGGAGTGACAGGCTTAAGGTGCAAGAGGTTTGGAATGAGGTTTTTATCCTTTTGAGTTGTGCTCGACTGGGTAAGGTGTGGCTGGCAAGTAACACTCTAAAGATTTGGCTGCCATCTGCTGGTGAATTCCAGGGGCATGAAATGCAGGCACTCAGAAATGAAAACTCCTAGTAGAAATTTGAAAGAACACTATAACATTTTTTCCACCCATGTGATTTATTGTTCTGTTGACAGAAACTAGCCCTGCCATGTGATCACATTTGTACCCCCAAACCGCAATGTTAAGCCTACCAAAGTTTGGAGTGTTGTAGTCTTCTTGCCAGTGAAGAGACCATCATTTTCTCTGTTAGAACACCTGGTGCGTAACCTATAAAAACCAGCCTTCCAGCTGTGGAAGGTTCAAACAGGGTGACCTTTCTAGCCATGTTTTTAGGTGGCCCCCAGCACTGTAGTCTCCCAAGTGCTTACGGTGAAAGTGGTATTGTGGGTGTTTCCTGAGGAAGGAAGTGCAGGGAGGTTGTGATTAACAGCACAGCCTTGGATCGTGCCCCCCAGTTCTGCATCTTGGGGAAGACGAGCTCAACTGCCTCTGTGGCACCACTGTCCCTTGCCTGGGCTTATTTTATTTCTTTCACTGGGTCCCTGAATCAGTCATCATTTTGCTTGTGCCTTCTTCTATCTGGCTTCAAGACTAAGCTTGATAAGTTTATGGAGGAGATGGTGTGACGGGATAACATAATTTTGCCAATTGATCTTTGACTATGGTAATAGTGGGGCTGGTGGCATATGATGGGAAGTTGAACTGGATGGTTAGATCCGGACCATAAGCTCCTACTGGGTAGTGGGTTCTGGGGCTTGCCCCACTCCGGCACTCCAGTCAGGGCGGTGGGTCGGGGCCGCTCCAGCTGGGGCACCGCAGCATGGTGCTGCTCTGGGGCGCAGGGTTGAGGACTGCGTCACACAGCTCCCGGAAGCAGCCATGTGGCCCCACTCTGCTGCTGTAGCAGGGTCAGGGGGCCGCTCTACACATAGGAACCGGAGAAGGGACATGCCACTGCTTCCAGGAGTCGCTTGAGGTAAGCATTGCTCAGAGCCTGCACCCCTGAGTCTCTCCCCACTCTCCAATACCCTGCCCAGCCCTGATCCCCCTCCCGCTCTCCAAACCCCTCGATCCCAGCACAGAGCACTGGCGATCATCAGACAGACTTGCAAAGGTCCCTGTGAGAGAGCGCCCTGAAATGCCCACACCCCAGAGAAGTTTTAGTAGAGATTTTGCTTCTGTTCCTTCTTGCCCTTTTCTCTGCATTTAAATGTCCCCTTTGTGAGAGGCCAGACTGAACTGAGCTGTCCCAGCATTTTCCATCTTGCTTCTTCTGTCTGTCCGATTTCTCAGTTCTCCTTTCTCATTTGGCTTTAATTAACTTACCTGCTTCTGGTGGTTCTGCCCTAAGAGTTAGATCTGAATTAAAACTGCAGATCAACTATTTATAAAATGAGCTCCTACCATGGGAGGGATTATGTTAAATAGAAGTCAGAATCAGGCCTTATATATAGCTCTGGCTGACTCCTAACAGTGCAAAATGTGGATTACCTCTGAAGAACTGAGGAACAGGTTATACATTATACCTGTAAAGTGGACACATTTGATACAAAATCATTGAAAGATAATGCCCGTTTTTATAGCCACTTTCATAGTAGTCTCACACTCCAAAACAGCTTAATACTCTTATATTTTGACTGGACAAAACATTCAATCTTTCTGCAAATATTCCCTGAATATGCAGGTCTGTTTGGTTTTTCACCCTCACTTGTGGTTTGTAGTCGTCTTTTATAATGTACTTTACACAAACACTATTACACCTAAAAATCCGGATAAGGGATTATTTACCACACTCTCTTCCCCATGACTACAAAGTGGTATGACAGCTCTACTCCTACCCCTTTGTAACACCCTTTGGAGACAGAAAAATGGCTTACTTACTAAGAAGATATTTATAAAAGGGTCACTGTATTCACTATCTGAAGGAAGAAATTAACGTTTTAAGAGAGACTATGTGCAAAGCACAAGTGGGTTTTCCCATGCATGTCTTGCCACTTAATGTAAAAATTGACCATTTCTCCAGGCATGTTAGTTTCTGGTTTCCTGGATTTCCAATTATTCAAAACAGAGCCAAAATTACTTAGGATAAAACAATTTACTTTCTGGCAGAAGTAGAATATTGGGTAGATTGTTACAAAGGCGGGAGGGGAGAGAGAATATTTGTTTTAACTAATGCATTTGCATTTCTTGACTCCAAATTATTTTGGTTCATTTATGGTATATCTATAGGTCAATTTATTTGCCTTAGAATGCAATCTAAAACTAGTCCAACAGAAGAGCACTTAGCTCTAGAAAAACAATAATCCAAAAGTTCTCAGCAACAGTTTTAAATAATGAAAAGTTAAAAGCAGTGACAGAATGATGCAGCAGTTAAAGTGCAGTTCCACTACACAAACCAAGTGTTTTTATTTTAAAAGCAACTTCTTAACCAACATCTCTCCCTGTGTCTCTTCAAAGTCACATCCTTTTACTGTAGTGACAAAATAAGTTTTGCTGCTCTTTCCTCTTGTTAGCCTTGCAGAGGCAAACAGTTAAGAGGATGTGAGAGCTGGATTCTGTTCCTTCCAGTGCATCAACAGCACTATTTATTAAAGTCCATTTTGCTACACATTTGCAACACCATTGAAGGTGATGGAATTGCACAGGTGTGCAGTGAGGGGCTAACTGGGCCTGAAAAACCACTTTTACAATTTAGGATGTATGGAGCTTTAAGAACTGTGCATAATTACTGGTATGTTCACAGCATACAAACAAAGATGTTAGATAAAAACATAAAATACTGGAAGGCTGCAGTGTTACACTACTTTATTTCTTAGAATACAGAATGATTACATGCAAGAACTCCAAAACACACAGACACAAGGCAGGTTGCTCCCAAAACAGAGAGGCACAATTTTCCCCACTTTAAGCTGGCTGTCTGCAGGCTGACTCGGATTGCACATTTCCCTACAGAGGGCCCAGGCTGCAAGCAGGACTAGGAAAGATCTTGAGAATTTAAAGTGATGGATCATAATGTTAACAGTTTTCCGTGCTCCACATTTACGGCATCATCAAACCCTGGAATTTTTTGCATAGCAGAATTGAAATGTCTTGTCAGTTGGAAATGGAGTTAAGTGAGGTGAACATAAGAACTGAAGTGTGGTTGAATGTGTCTTGAAAACAAAATGCCTTCACTGTGCTAAGGTTGTTTTATTCTTACTTTTTATATAAGTAGAACTGAGCAAAAATCAGAATTTCCATTCCACAGGAAATATTATTATTTCAATGTTTGTTTTCATCCCAAATTGGGATGAAAGGCTGAAAAATCAAAATTTTTCACAAAAGGAAATATTGAAAAACAATTCAGTTCAGAAATGTTAAAATGTTTCATGTAGATATTTTTGATAATGAAACATTCATTCTGATATTCCCAAAACTGAAATATTTAATTCTGATTTGTTGAACTGAGCAACATTTCAAGTCAGTCCAACCTTAAACTGAATTTTCCCATTGCCACAGGGAAACTGTAGTTCAAGAACCTGGTGCCCCCATTCTTCCCTATGGGCAAAGGTTTCTAGCTGCACTCCATTTCCCAGGATGCATCTGCAGTCATGTGACTTCCAGGATGCACTATGCCGTTTTGTCCAAAAGGAATCCATGTTGTATTATGGGAGATGTAGTCCCATAGGGAGCTCAGCCCATTGGAGAGAATGCGGGCCTGAATTATAACTCTGGTAAGGAAAGTATAATAGGGAAATTCTGCTTAACGTTGAATAATATTTTGTTTCAATTTTCTATCAGTAAAATTGAAAATTTTGGGGCAAAACTGAAATTTTACTGTGAAAAATTTTCATGGTGCAGCAACTGTATTTTCCAACAAAAACTCATTTCAGTTGCAAATTACCAACCAACTCTCTACATAAGTACCCGTAAGAAGGATGTATGAGATGGAAAGAACCCAGCTGGAATGTGCAAGTCCAGTATTCAGAAGGAAAATAACACTTTTACATGTAAACTTATTTGATGTGGACTTAATGAGAGAGAATGGCAAAGTTTTTACAGTCCTTTTTCACAGTAGAATTGCATCCTAAAGGCTGCGACTAATTGCTTTGTGTCTTATTGGGAGGAGACATGTAAAGGGCTCAGATGGCACAGTCGCCTCTCCTCAGATCCAGTGTTGTATCTTGTATCACAGTATGGGACACGCTCTAATTCCATCACCCTATGAGTTTCTTCATCAGCCTTGCTAAAAATAAGGGCTCTATCTCCAGTTACAATTCAGAGGGTTCCTTCTCTCCAGGAGCACAAAATCTGCCTCCACTGAAATCAGTGGAAAAACTCCCATTGACTTTAGTGGGTGTCGGCTCTGACTCTAGGGTTACAGTCACTGCCAAAACCCCTGATGCAAGAACACTCCCTACAGCAGAACCTAATACCAGTGCAAAATCTGGAACAGCTGCAACAGTGATGCTTCAATAAGCCATTCTGAAATTTAAAGAGGGGTACAAAAATGAGTTGTACCTTATTATAACCTATTACATACCACATAGCTGTGCCTTCCAGGAGGAAAACTGTAACCTCAGTTGTACCTGCTGAGTATGGAATTCCTTCACGACATCCTGGGGACATTATAAAACCTGACAACAAATCTTAAGGGTTTTTTTGCATCACAATAACCCCAATTATATCCTTATTATATGTACATTTGAGGTATAATATTGCTTTTTCAACACGGTATATTTAGATAATCATTTCTTTACTGTGTCCCCTGTGAGTACGCACTTGGCAGGAAAACCAGATTTGCAAACAGATGATGAGAAAGAAACCAGCAAGTTGTGATCTAAATGGAAAATTAACATTTGTATATTCTGCACAAGGTTTTGCAAGATGACCAGCGCTCCTAGGTGCTACAGTAATAATAATAATAATTAAATAATTGGATGCTGAAATGCTGTGCAGCCCCTGCCTTTTGAAGCCACAGAAATGTGCCAGAGCCCATGAAAACTGTTTGGTTTGGAAGCTGTTCTTATTGCGAATGTCCCACTACCACAGCCACTCCTTGAGTGATTTTAAGAAAATGGGACGGTGGGACTAGTGTTTCAGATAGGATAGTAGGATGGTTAGCTGTTAGAACATTTGTCTGGATGGGAAGTAAATGGGAAGATTCAGCATCATGAGAGTGAGAGGGAAGCTGTTTTGGGTTAGAGGTCAGCATCTGGATCTTGCTTTTGCCTCATCTGTGGACACTAGATCTGATGGCCAATGGTCACGTAGTAACAGAGAAGTTTTGACTCTTGCAGTTGTCCTCTAGTATCAGATGGGAGATGATGTGTTGGGACCACTGACAGTGCTTATTTTGGACTAGCTGTGAGGCTCTGTTGGCGTTAAGGGGAGCAGCTGTGTTTGGAGATGGCTGGGGTCCGATGGGCATGCGTGTGCATTTTTTTAGAATGTGGGTGCTAGGAAATAACAATCGTCCGTGCTGTGCAGGCATCCAACAGCTTCTGTATTTTTTTTATTTTATTTTTTAGGTGGGATGTGGGGGATCTCTGTAGATTTTTCTCCTTCCTGGGAATGGATGCTCAGCTCTCTGTGGTGAGGTCTGTTTTTCAGGCAAAAGGATCAAGCTGCCCTGTTCCTTCTGGGTGAAACTGAAAGGAGGCTTTCAGGTAATTAACGTTTAGAACAACTGCATGTACACGTTGCAGTCAGGCAAGAAAACCCTGACTGTCTGGCTTCTCCTAGCAATCTATCACTTCCATTTTTTCAATGAGCAATTAAATAAGGCTGATAAAGGAACCAGTGAATGTGCTGTTTCCAAATGCCACATTAACTGTAAATAAGACACCTGCTGTTTGTGATTGAATCTTCGCTAATCTGATGGCTATGGCCTGAATTAGTGATGTATGGGTGGATGATACTGCAGCTCAAATTTTGCATGATTTTGTATCTGATAATTCAGTATCCCAGACCTCAATGTAAAACCTCTTTGTTATAAATCCAATACAGAGTAAAGAAACCAGGCCTGGCAAAAATCAGGTACTGTGAGTATATGATGTAAAGCAGAACCATGTTTTAGGGTTCTTTTGATATACATCGTCCTATATAGCAGGAAATTCATGAAGGAGTTGCTCTTGACTGTGATCCTGGAAGGCCTATGAATCTTTGTGCTCAATTTCAATCTCGGGTATGAGAGGGTCTTTGGAGCCTTTGCTTTGAAATGTCACTAGGTGATAGTTACATTTAACCTACTCAGTGAGTTAGCATAGCCAGATATGGAAAAGATCAAAGGGTGGACATGAGATAATTAGATTGAGTAATCCCAGAGAAGGGGCCAAATGTCTTGGGAGATCAAATCATTGTAGTTTGCTGGAATTACCTCTGAGCCCATTTTCCACTGCCAGCCTGGGACTCCAGAACCCTGCCTTGTTGAGCCAGACACACTAGTCTGCTGCAACACAGACCCAGGTCTGAACCATGTTCCCAAAGCTGCAGACTTTAACCAAAAACTGCTCAGGAAGTCACTTATCTCCAACACTCAGACTCCCAGCTTCCAATGGGATCCAAACCCCCAATAAATTCATTTTACTCTGTATAAAGCTTACACAAGGTAAACTCAGAAATTGTCCACCCTCTAAAACACTGATAGAGAGATAAGCACAGCTGTTCACACCCCCAGATATTAATCACTTACTCTGGGTTAATTAATAAACAAAAGTGATTTTATTAAGTATAAAAAGTAGGATTTAAGTGGTTCTAAGTAATAACAGACAGAACAAAGTAAGTTACCAAGCAAAATAAAACAAAACACGCAAATCTAAACCTTATAAATTTAAGAAACTGAATACAGGTAAATCTTACCTCAGATGTTCCAATAAGCTTCTTTCCATTAACCTCCTTCTTAGTCTGGGCCCAATCCTTTCCCCTGGTACCGCTCAGATGGTAACTAAGGGATTTCCCATGACTGGCCGCCCCCTTTGTTCTGTTCTATCCCCTTTTATAGCTTTGGCACAAGGGAGGAATCCTTGCTGGGTTCCCACCCTTCCTTCTCAATGGAAAAAGACCAGGTTTAAGTTGGATTCCAGGATCATGTGACATGTTCACATGTCCTGTGAGACTTCGTTATTCACTGGCAGTCACCCACATATATAGGAAGGCTTACAAGTAAACAGATCCATTTACAACCAGTTGTCCTAGTTAATGGGAGCAATTAAGATTTTAAGCCACCCATTAATAGCCCACACTTTGCATAGTTACAATAGGACTTAAGAGTAATACTTCATACTTCTAGTTTCAGATGCAAGAATGATATTCATACAAAAAGGATGAACACACTCAAGTAGATTATAAGACTTGTAATGATACCTTACAAGAGACCTTTTGCATAAAGCATATTCCAGTTACATCACATTTATAGTCATAAGCATATTTCCATAAACGTATGGAGTGCAATGTCACACCTAGTATGGTGGTTCTTACGTTCTTGCAAGTGATCTAAGGTCTGTTTCAATTGCTGATACTGTAGATCATGGGATTCTGCATCACTTGGGTAACTGGTTAAGTATGGCTGGGGATCTGTTTAAATTAGAGCTGTCAATTAATTGCAGTTAACTCATTCAAATAACTAAAAAATTAACTTCAATTAAAAAATTAATTGTGATTAATCGCACTCTAAAATACCATTTGAAATGTAGTCAATATTTTGAATGTTTTTCTACATTTTCAAATATATTGATTTGTATTACAACACAGAATACAAAGTGTTCAGTGTTCACTTTATATTTTTTATTACAAATATTTGCACTGTAACATGATAAAAGAAACTGTATTTTTCAATTCAGCTCATACAAGTACTGTAGTGCAATCTCTTTTATCGTGAAAGTGTAACTTATAAATGTAGAATTTTTTGTTACATAAGTGCACTCCAAAACAAAACAATGTAAAACTTTAGAGCCTACAAGTCCACTCAATCCTACTTCTTGTTCAGCCAACTGCTAAGACAAACAAGTTTGTTTACATTTATGGGAGATACTGCTGACTGTTTCTTATTTACAGCATCACCTGAAAATGAGAACAGGCATTTGCATGTCACTTTTGTAGCTGGTGTTACAAGGTATTTACGTGCCAGATGTGCTAAACATTTGTGTGCCCCTTCATGCTCTGACCACCATTCCAGAGGACATGCTTCCATGCTGATGATGCTTGTTAAAAAAATGTGTTAGTTAAATTTGTGAATGAAATCCTTGGGGGAAAATTGTATGTCTCCTGTTGTGCTTAACCTCCATTCTGCCATATATTTCATGTTATAGCAATCTCAGATGATGACTCAGCACATGTTTGTTTTAAGAACACTTTCACAGCAGATTTGACAAAACACAAAGAAGGTACCAGTGTGAGATTTCTAAGGATAAATACATCACTCGACCCACAGTTTAAGAATCTGAAGTGCCTTCCAAAATCTGAGAGATACAAGATATGGAGAATGCTTTCAGATGTCTTAAAAGAGCAACACTCTGAAGTGGAAACCACAGAGCCCCAAACCACCAAAAAAGAAAATCAACCTTCTGCTGGTGGCATCTGACTCTGATGATGAAAATGAACATGCGCCAGTCCGCTCTGTTTTGGATCGTTATCGACCAGAACCTGTCATCAGTATGGACGCATGTCTTCTGGAATGGTAGTTGTAGCATGAAGGGACATATGATGGTTTAGGGCATGTGGCACGTAAATATCTTGCAATGCTGGCTACAAAAGTGTAATGTGAACGCCTGTTCTCACTTTCAAATGACATTGTAAACAAGATGTGTGCAACATTATCTCCTGCAAATTGTAACCAAACTTGTTTGTCTAAGCAGTTGGCTGAAGTAGGACTGAGTGGACTGATAGATTCTAAAGTTTGATACTGTTTTATTTTTTGTACATAATTCTACATCTGTAAGTTCAACTTTCATTATAAAGAGATTGCACTACAGTACTTGTATTAGATTATTTGAAATCTACTATTTCTTTTGTTTTTTACAGTGCAAATATTTGTAATAAATAAAGTGAGCACTGTACACTTTGCATTCTGTATTGTAATTGAAATCAACATATCTGAAAATGTAGAAAATATCCCAAAAATTTTAAATAAATAGTATTCTATTTTTGTTTAACAGTGCGATTAATTATGATTAATTTTTTTAATCACTTGACAGCCTTAGTTTAAATGGTTCTAGCAATTCCTGTCTGTGTGAATTCTCATGGTATATTTCAAGGCTATGAGCTCTCTTTTATGTTCTTCGGTCTGACTGTATTTAGCCTCTTGAAGAGATTGTGAGTTACAGACTGGGTTACCATCACTGCCAAACTGGGGATTCAAGTTATATTTATCTTTATCTCACCACTTAGTAGAGGACATCATCCAAGGCTCTATACCACCAAAAGCTAAAAATCAAATTACTATTTTAGATTTTATTATTAATGAGATCTTAATTGATTTTATTGGTGATCTTTTGCAAGGAGTCTAGAATGCTATGGCAGACACGTACCTAATAAGTATAATGTGTTATCGATTACTTCAGAATGTCAGGATATATTATATACAGCACTAGAGGTGCAGCAATACTGAGCATACAGAGTATATCTATGTAACAAAGAAGCAGTAAGAGAACTATTCTAAAATATTCTAAATATCACCTCTTATCCTGATATCTTATCTCACCTATGACCATATCAGAGAATTTTGCCTTTGTGGGTATGATACAACAGGGACCAGCACACCTGACCTTATCATGTCAGAAAAAGACTACAGAACGTGTGTTAATCATCAGAACCCTCTTGTTCCCATTCCTGCTGTAGGACAGTCACCAGTTCAGTTTATTAGTTGCCCTTCATTGAACAATCATTTCTGCTTCAACTGAAAAAAAAACAACCTTCAGTCATCGGAAAAGAACGCCAATCTACCAGGCTTGACAGAATGGACTCTGAAAAAACATATTGCCATATCCAAGCAAAAGAGCAAGACCTGCCAGAGACTATGCTTCAAGCACAGTAATTGGCTGCAGACATTCCACTGACGCAGAGTTACTGAAAGAAAGTGGCTCATTACTGTACTGAATTTAAAAACACCAGGGTCCTGTAGTCCAAGGGCCCCTAAAGAAAAGACGAGTGAAACATAAAAACAGTTGTATTTCAAACAGTGCTAACTAATTTATTAGTGCAGTGCTGACATCTTGTTGATGGAAGTGGAATTCCTGCCGCGGGGAGGATTTAGTGGTGCCTGGACTGCAAATGATTATTTCAAGTAAAAGAAGGGGCTAAATTCAACTCTGGTGTAAGCAGTTTGATGGAGCTACACCTTCTCACACCATGGTTGAATTTGGCCCCAGGTATGCAACCTTGGTGGTCAGACATATGACAGTGATCAGTCAGGCAGCTTAATGTTTGTTCGTTTGTTACAACGCAATCTGTTTAAAAGGCACCCCTCACCCTAAAACAGGGGTGGGCAAACGTTTTGGTCCAAGGGCCACATCAGGGTTGCAAAATTGTACGGAGGGCTGGTAGGGAAGGCTGTGCCTCCCCAAACAGCCTGGCCCCACCCCCTATCCAACACCCTCCCACTTCCCGTTCCCTGACTGCCCCCCTCAGAATCGCCAACCCCCCCCCACTCCTTGGCTCCTAACTGCCCTCTACAGAGAACCCTGCCCCTAACCACCCCCTGGGATTCTACCCTCTATCTAGGCCCTCCTATTCCTTGTCCCTTTACTGCCTCAACCACTATGCACATCCCCACCCCCAAACAGGCCCCCCTGGACTCCCACGCCCTCTCCAACCCCACCATTCCCTGTCCCCTGACTGCCCCCCAGGACTCCCTGCCCAACTCCCCTGCTCCCCACTCCCTTACTGTGTCGCTCAGAGCAGTGGCCCAGACGGAGCTAGACGCACTGCCGAGCTGCCACACAGGAGTGCGCAGCCCCAACCCCCAGAGTGCTGCCCACGCTGTGGTGTGGCTGCAGGAGAGGAGGACCAGCAGGGGAGGGGCCAGAGATTGCCTCCCCGGCCGGGAGCTCAAGGGCTGGACAGGATGGTCCCACAGACCAGATGTGGCCCGCAGGCTGTAGTTTCCCCACCCCTGCCCTAAAAAATATACCTTGTGTCTGACCTGAAAAATAACAGCTCTATCACATAATTATGCCTTATGTAATCTAATCTATTTTGCGCATTTCCAGGATATTTATCGCCCTGGTATTGAGGTGCCATGTTGTTAATTAATTAACAATTAACAACATCACAAGGTACATTGGAAGCAGAAGTTTCACTGCAGACATTTCTGGCTACAATGCTTCTGATGTGATGTATCCTTTGATTTGATTAATTTCTACCATTATTCCAGGATGTGTTTCTAAGTATTCTTAGATCTCAGTCTCTTCCCACATATTTTACAGACATGGAGAATCTAAAAAAAAGTGGAGACTTCCACTGCAAAAGGCAGTGGATTGAACTGCAATAGCAATGGGAAGACTCTGGCACTGCCAGATTTGAGTACTCCCTTGTCAGACTGTTATCACGTCCTACTTTTTAGATTAGAACAGTGAATTCAATTCTGCTTCTTTCATAAGCCCAGCCAATTGAACTTTAGGATCTGTGGATTACTTAGGGAGGCTTCTGAGACCTACTTTATATTACTGTCCATTGCTAGGCTACCTATTCATGTAGTTCCATGGGTATATTTTTGAGGTCTGTGCTGGAGTGTGTACCCTCAAAGAGGCTCTGAAATGGTTAATATAGGCCTGAGAGAGTGAGCAAGGCTTAATTAAAGATGATTCCCAGGTGGGGAAGGAGCTGAGTGGATAGTTTAAACAGGAGGAAGTTTAGAGCAGAAGGGTCTCCAGGGAGAAATTCTACAGTCTCTCTCTTGGACAAGAGAATGGAGAAATTGGCAGGGTTAAGGGTGGGGAGGAGAGGTTTAATAGACAGACCTTGCCTACTTGCTCCAGGTCCCTGGGGCTGCAACACAGAGGAGAGGGAGGGCCTGGGTCCATCTACAAGCCAGTGGTGAGGTGGCATGAGCAGGAAGAAGGGGCCATGGATGATGGAGAGCCCTGAGAGAAGGTACGAGAACTATGGGACCCAGAGTTAGGGCCGAAGACCATTTTACAAGAATGTTTGTACTTCACTACCTCACCGGGGTGTTGTGAGGACAATACATTACAGATACTGAGGGGCTCAGATACCATATAGTGACCTATATAAATGCAAGACACTCTTCCAGCACCAACTGTATTTAAATACCGTACGGTTCTCCTCTCAATATGGACTGGACCTGAACTACTCCTCTTTCTCCACCCTTCTGCCGGGCTGGTATTTGAGCAGATGAAAAGAAAATTCTCAGAATACCCGCAAAACAAAGTCCTCTTGGTTTTCTAGTTCATTCACTTTGTGCTATTTTGGCTCTGTCCAACCAAAATAGCACAAAGTAGGAAAGTCTCTGAGCACATTCTCTTAATGCAGTTAAACAATCTGTAAACTCCAAACAATATTGTAAAGGGGACACATAAGCTGACCAGCTCCTATCCCTATAGCTTCCTGTGCTGGCCTCTGGTCAGCAAACCTGTTTCCTCCTCTCATGAATAAAGCCTAGCTCCGTTTTATGGTCTGAGCCCATTAGACTCAGATGCACCTGGCTGACTCAGGTCAGAGAACCTCTCCTAGCAGGGACTCAACCAAAAATACCCCACACTATTGATTGGCTCAGCAAGGCTTCCAACTAGGCATGGGTGGTGGCCTGGGCCATGAAAGAGCAGGAACTCTGGAAGCAGACACTTTTGGGGGCGGAGCATGGGCGGGGTCATGCCAGGCTGTTTGGGGAGGCTCAGTCTTCTCTAGCCTATGATATCCGCCACCCATGCTCCTAGGGGCGCTACTTAGCCAAGTGGTGACAGGGCTGCTGGGCTTCTTGTATGAAATGATCCATCCTGCTGCCAGTTATTCTCTACTACTTCTGACAGGCTACAAGAGGAGTTGTTTGGAGAGCAAGCTAGAATCTGAGACTTATCCTAAAGCTGAGCAGATGGACTCTGGATCACTTTCTTATTTGCACTTCTGTAATGTCAATACAAGCTGCACTTGTTCTCTGCATAAATGTTAGGATCAGTCAGATTAATTTAATTTCAAATGTGTCCTCTCACACTGAGCCAAAAATAATTTTGCTAGGCACCCTAATAAGAAGGAAAACACCTTTTGCTAATGATGAAAACATATCGAGTTGTAACTATTTGTATAGGTAGATCTGCCAGCCTTCTCGTGTGCATCTGGCGTGCAAATCTTAGGACCAAATTTTCAAAGAGGACATAACCTGGCATTTGATACTGGCCCTCAATATTTTGTGCATCGAATTTAATGTTTACCCCAGTAAGTGTTTGAGCGTGAAAATGCCACAGACAAGAGAGTGGCTATTCACGTTCTACTTGTGCATTGCTTAAACTGAGAAATAGACTTGCGCTCCTCAATATGTTGAATATGCATTTGTGCACTTTCCAGGAATAGGTCCTTCCCAGGCATACTCTTCTGCTCTCATTTAAATGTGTACAAAGTTTTACACTGAGCAACATTTGTTGATAAAATTTCAATTTTGCATCTTTTTTTTAAAAAAAATCTAGTTTGTGGTGTACATGGTATTTGAAATGGCATGGTAGTGAGATGGGAAATCATAGCAATTTACAGCAGAAGTGACGCCTGAAATCAGTACCCTTGGAAACACAGCAACCTGTGTGATAAAATGCTGTGGACTTTGAGGAGACTGAGGCTGTTACACTTGGATTTTTTTCTTTTCTCATTCATTCTATTCTCAGGCCATAGTCACATCATCCCACTGGCTCTCTAGTGTAGAGGTGCATTCTGACAGTTGGGTGAATATAAATTATCACCATCTACTAGTGGCTGAAGAGATAAAGCCATAAAATATAATAAGGCAAAGAAATAACAAAGGTTGAGAGAACCTGGCATATGTCCCAACACAATCAAGAAAAAGACATAGAAGAAGTCACTGACATTATTTCCTTTGCATCAAGCAACGCAATCACCAAGGGTAGCAATACTGAAAAACTATTTTTTCCCTGTTCTTCACTATCTACTACTAAACCAGAGTAAATGCTTGTGTCGTTCTGTTTGTAAGTGAAGAAAGGAACACTTGCATTTTACAAATTATGCACAGCCATACCTCCGGATCTGACTCATTGAATGCTGCTTAGAGGGGGTGTGTGCACATAGGTGGTGGAAAGCCAATCTCACTGCTGCTCTGTGCGGGGCCAGCCTGTGTTGAGTTAGAATAGCCGAGGTTAGCAGGATATTTTGAGGGTTATGAGGGCTATGGGTAGTAAAGCGTAACTTTACAGTCTTACGCATGGAATCAAGAAGGTGTCCACTTCCCTTGCTGTTTGAACCTTGTATGTGCTGTAGTAGATGATTTGCAATGGAATCAAACAAGTTCTTCTGTGAGCCACAATACCTCAGAGAGCAGCTGCTGTTTTCCCAAGTAAGTAACCTATAGCCCAGTGCTTCTGAACGCTCTGAATTCCTGTTGAGACGAAACACCTCCGCTGTGAGCACCACACACAGCATGAGGTGGAAAGAGAGTGAGCCAGGAGTGACCTCCCTCATGGTGCCCATTCTCCCTGTGGATAACCGCTTCTGTTGCCAGCTAATGCAGTTAGGCCTGTGTCAGTGCTGAAGATTTCAGGCCCAAACGCCAGCGGGGTGGAGAAAGGGATGTCCATTTTCTGGAAGATTTTGGTATTTTGGTTTCAATTAGTTTCACAATAAAAAAACAAAAAAATTGTCATGTCCCATGAAAATGAATAGAGCCCCAGCTCTGGGGCTGTCCGCCTGACAGGATGCTCCTCAGCTTCCGACCTGGGAAGGCCTAGGGTCTGCAACCACAAGGCCGTCTGCCTGGTGGGATGCCCCAGAGCCATTGATCCTGGAAACTCTAGGATCTCTGACTTCAAGACAGTCCACATGATGGACTGCGATAGACCCTGGAAATGTTAGGAGCCTAGACTCTCAGTCAGCTGATGAGTCTGGTGGGCAAGCAGGCAGGAACCTGCCAGGTTCCAGAGGAGCTTTGTTTAAATTGAACCTTCTCTGCAAAATGTTTTGATTTCAATCAGTTGGCAAATTCAGAAGAAAAAAATGTTCCATCAGAATTTTTCCATCCAGCTGTAGTTCAAGATGATGCATGATGTGGAGGTAGTTACAGCTGCAAATAACTGAATTTGTTTGTATCTTTTTTACTTAAAAAAAAAAAACTTAAGAAATTACATACAAAAATACCTCTGCACAATAGTCTTTAATTACAGGATCACATATTATTTTTTCTATGGGATCCCTGCCTGCACAGGAATAGCTTTTCTGGGGCTGCTGAGAGGGAGATGATTTTGGTAGTTGCCAGAATTCTGAATGCTTTCAAAAGCTGGAAATACTTTTCCTTCTCGTGTGTTGGATCTGGCTCACAGATACATCAGAGACTGCCTACAATATAAAAAGCTCTTCTCCAGGCTTAGAAGGAAGAATCACAGTTTCAAGAGTATGTCAAAGCATTTCCTAGCTCATTTCAAGTCTGGCAACCATTATCAGCCTATCACTGATGTACAGGAGGACACCTGTGCTGTGACCATTAGTATCTTTGTGGGAGCATATTTAAAGCCGTGGAACCGTTCCTGGACTATTTCGCACCTGTTAATCTTCATAAGAGTAAATTGGAACACATCAATGCCATCACTGAGTAACCCATAGATCTGATCTCATGATTTGATCTAAATATCTTTACTATTCTTTCCCCCCCATATTCTACTGTAAGTTATAAAGGATACTAAAGACCCAAACCTGCAACCCTGTAAAATGTCCTTCAGTGGAATCATATACTAGTAGAGTAGTATTATCTTCAGTGGAATTACTAGTGTGAATTGCAGAATTGCGTTGTTGCTTGATCCTAGCATTTACATATTTGATTTTTAGCCCTCATTTTAAAAAAATCTTTAAATATTAACAGCTGATCAGATATGAACTTGCACATTGAAATTATCCTGGGCTTCTTTGAAGGGTTCTATAAAATAGAAAAATATACTTCCAAGAAGGGCATCTATGAACTAAATTACAATTTTAAATGGATTTACTATTAGAAATCATGCTTTCGCCATTGTCTGCTGTTGTGCTGGCAACCACTGACACTGAATCACAGGGACAATATGTTCCAAAACTTATTTTGCAATAATAGTTTAGGATTCAGTTGCTTGTTTTACTGTGCCAAGTGGCTCAACATAAAAACACTTTTAGTAACTTCATTTATTCCATTTGTTTACATAAATAACACACAAGCAGAGAACAATTTAAGAAATATTTCTTGATACAAAATAATGTCATGTGTGTCCTTTCCAAAACCCTGTTATTCAGTTTGTTCATTTGCCTCTTTCATGTTGACAGTGCTTCTTTTCCTTTTAATATCATTTTAAAAGGGTTTCCAAGGCTTCTTAAAGTTGGAGGTCTTGGGATCCAATAAAACCTGTCAGTTTTCCCTTTGACATCATAGTTTTCATATCTTCCAACCATGTGAAACTTCTCACTGACAGCTCTTGATCCTGTTTTTCACTGACAGGAACCCTGGGCTTGGCAATTAATACCAGACTTGTTAAGGTGCTGTTTTATCATTATTTCATCAGTATTTAACAAATAGAATGTATATTTCATTGAGAAGCCATTTTAGTCAGTGCAGTCACAGACCATATATGCACAATCTGATCTCAGAAGGTCAGAATTATTATTATTTTATTATTTACAGTTCCATACCAGGGGACAAAATCATTCTCGGTGTAACTCCTTTGAATTCAGTGGAATTAGGTTAGAGTGAATTTGGCCACAGGTGTCTTTACAATGACTGCACAATTTCACATTAAGAGAGAAATACATTGCGCAGCAAGAGTCATACAAATGCAGTAGTGGATTGGTCTTGCAGCCTCTTTTTATGTGAGCAGTATCGTGAAATTCAATGAGACCAGGTTGCATGATCTTTATTTGAATGTTCTCACATATTTTTAAGATAGCCATTTAAAAGCACATTTATTTCAATGTATAACAATTTAAACCCAGAGGCTTTTATATTAGATGTTTGGAGCATGTGCATTTGCTTATATCTAGAGATTCACATTCTGGAGTTTCACTTTAAAGCATTAGTAGAAAGTCACAGGGGGGGAAATTCATCCCTGTGCAAAAGGTCAGCCCAAGACCTATACACCACTTATTTCCTCAAAATAGGTATAAATGAGACTTAAGGAATACCTGGCTGTATACAACCTCTCCAAAGAGGCACATTTAATCCATATTGTATATGCACAGAATGCAGTTTTTAAATACTTAGCTCCAAAAAAAATGAGCATGAAGACCATGGAAAAATTGACATTTTAAAAACAATTATTTTTGAGCTCTGAAATAAAAACATTTTTAAATCCAATGTAGAAACAATATCATTCTGGTCATGTTTGATCAAAAATGATCAGAAATGATCAACTGAAATGTTACCACACTTTTCTGAAACTGTCATTTTCAGTGAGGACAAATAAAAGGAATTTCAGTCCTAACGGAAATTTTTACAGAAAGTTATAAATACATGAATACAAGCTCACAATAAAAGTGCTATTTGTACCATACTGTCATTACTATAATTCTGAGAGGGTATGTTTCAGAAGTGTATGCAGTTGTGTATCCAAAATGTATACTAGTTGGATACAATGACTTGCCTGTAGTTTCTTTTGAAAATCTGGCCCATTATTTTTAGTCAAAGCTTGACATAAATTAATGGTTGGAACAATCTTAAAATAAAGCACCTGCTTCTTTTCAAGACTTTTTTTTAAAAATAGCTTTTATATATGTATTTTCTCCTCTGTCTTCTAAGAGATGGATTTTAATAAAACTCTCAAGAGTATTCATTCCTGTGTTTTAAAATATCAGATCTGACTACCCTGATGTTCAGGTTGCCACTTCTGAGAGTCTTCCTTCTGGGACAAATTAATCCAGTTAGGTGTGTAGCCTTATGTCATCATGAATCATACTGCATCAGAACATTATCACTGCAAAACAATGTTCTCAGGTTGAGAATATATTTGGAAGCTTTGGAAGGGTTTTCAAGTTTGGGGAAATGGAATTACTCTGCCATTACATATGAGAAACAACACTAGCCCTGGAAGGAGCTTCTGAAAAGCTCCAAAGTGACTTAGAATCCTAAGTCCCATTCTCAAAAGCAACATAGCCTAAATCTCATTAAAAATCAGTTGGACTTATACTCCTAAATCACTCAGCTGGCTTTGAAAAATTTTCCCTAGTCCAATATGGAAGAAGTTTCTTCTGGATCACAGGGAATAGTAAAGAGAAGAGTCAGACAAACTTCCCTGGGGGGTTGAAGGTAGGAGAACTTCAGAATTTAATAATTTGATTTTATACGTATAACAATATAAATTTGTGACACATACAAAAAAAGTCTATGGATGCTTTGTAATCCAAACAATTAAAAGCATCCTCATGTAAGTATCAATTTTGTTATGGAAGTTAAAGCAGTTGTAGAATTTTGAGTATAAATAGAAATACTTGCCTTTGAACTCTTGTTCAGTACTATTCCAAACCAATTAACAACTGCAATTAAAGTAAAGGAATAAATGACCAATCCAGATTAACAATGGCTGCTCTACTTTAAATAAACTCACTACATTTTGGGGGCCAAATTTTGATTGTAGTTGTACCAGTGTAACTCCACTGACATCAGTGGAATGACTCGATTATTTTTAAAATTGAGGTGCTCTAATATTATGTTAACGTGGGCCTGTGCATTCCGCACAAGTTCTGAAAGGATTGATGTGGGCCTGATAAGCCAATTACATATTCAGCTGCCCTTGGAGGGAGAGCAAGGCTTAACTGAACAGGAAGCCCAGCTGGGCAGGAGTAGGCTGGTTAGTATAAACCAGGAAGCTGTGAGTTTAAGGAGGCTACACGGAGAGAGTCTGTAGTGAGTCTCTGGGTGCAGACAAATGGGGAGGAGAAAACCCAAGAGAGAGAATAAGCTTTGGGATTGTAGTTCTGGAAGAAGGGTCAACCCCAGAGGAGCTGTGGAGAAAGACAGCCTGAGGGCTGAGCAGGAAGACGACCAGGGAAACAGCAGCAAGCAATAGGACTGACTGAGCAGACAGTGGTTGCTTGTTATAGGGTTCCTGGGTTGGAACCCACTATAAAGGGCAGCCACTGGGAAGTGGCACAGGATTTTGAGAAATGTTGGTCAGACAGAACTTTGTGATCTGCCCTGCCTTCTGGGGTATCCTAGTGACCTGGCCAGAGGGCTGAGTCATTAAGAGGGAGCACCCTCAGCTGCTGGGGGGAGGGGAAACGACCCTGGGGTGAGCGAATGACAGAAGTAGGGGCCAGTCCAGATGAGAGCTGATTCTTCAGACACAGCTACAAGGAGATGCCCCCAACTGTCAGTGAAGCCTGTGACAAGGTCATAAAAGTATCTTAGATGGATGGCATTACACTGGGTAACTGAGATTAGAATTAGCCTTTGACACTAAGTATTTCATAGTGGGGTTGATTTTTACCAGGGTGCATGTTCCTTAAAAGTCAGTGCAGTTTTTATTTTAATTTCACTGCACATCTGAGTATCACAGCATGTTTTTGAAATGCTGGTTCCAAGCACTGTAATTTAGAAGTGTAAAAAGATCCTGGTTTTTTCAGTTGTCTTAGATTCGGTTTCATTATATATTATTTTTTTAAAGATACTTATTAAAAAAAAGACTTCACTTTATCTAGTGCCATTTGCTCAAGCAGTCGGGGGTGGGGGAGAGAAAGGAGTCTTTCATCTAGGGAGAAGGAAATTGTGTTGTACAGGTTTGTGAGAAAGCAGACTACTTAATGACCATTCCAATACTTAGTGCTGAAAGCCCCTATGCCTACTTTTTCTAATCTCTGGTGTACCCAGGCAAACAGTTTTACTCTGCGTCTCTTATCAGATGTACCCAGAGCTTCTTGTGAAAATATTACATTCTAAAAGCTTGTTAAGAAATGGTATTTATGACAAAGAATGCACAGATCTTCATTAACACTTTTCTAAACAAGGTTACCATATGTGGGGGTCATATTAGTAAAATCAACTACTGCATGTACTGATAGCCTGGTTCTTCAAATGTAGAAGCAAATTTTCATTTAAGAATTTATCTTTTGACTGCAAAATGTTTGACTGCAGGAGTATTATCTTTTGACTGAAAAATACTGCTTATTTATGGTACCACATACATTATGCATCATAATAATACTGATATTGATTGCGGTTTCCAATAGTTGGTTTCCATAGATGCAAAAATATTTCTCTTGCCAGCTCATTTTCTGCCTTTTTTTTTTCTAAAGTGATGCTACAAAATGAATTCCCCACATTGCATTATGTGATTCAGACGTTAGAGAGAAGTTACTTTTCTGCTGTAGTAAGTGGAAACACTTTAACAGCTTCACCTACTCTGATCAGAGAAAGTCAGTCTAAATACCTCTGGGTACTGTGTAGCAAGCCTAGTTTAAACATTGCTTAGACAGCTTGCTTCAGCATTGAAAAAGCACTTCTAAGTTGTTTCCCTGAATACTCTTTTTCCATTTGGAGTAAAGTAGCTATCCTGTCTCTGATCCTATTTTAAGCCTGAAGACAGCTTCACTGAGTGTATCAGTTAAAGTAAATCATTCATCTATACTCTAGCATAGGAAACTAAGCTCTTATAGAGGATTGTAACAGGAATGACACAATGTAATTTCAAAGATAAGGATCTGAGAAGTATATTTTGCATGTAAGGAGCAAGATAACACTTAATTCAACATATAGGGTCCCGATCAAGGGGAGTTTTGTGAGAAAAGTAGATGAAAAATCTCTTTACTTAAAAATGGGGGAGGGGGAATTGCATTTCCTCAGACAGTGACTTTTGACTTTGTGAGAGGTAGGATTGGCATTAGAATGCTTTTATATTACTTAACTAATCTCAAGAATTCCCAGTTAATTTGGGAAGGTTTATGGATTTTATTTTGTTGTTTGGACTGAAACTCTAGCGGAAAAGCTCCATGTATTAAACTTTTAAAGATCAGGCACATTTTTACCCTTAAGAGTTTTCAGTAGAATGTTCCCCAAGGAGTTAAAATGGCTAAAAAACCAAACTAAAGGCTTCCTGGATTCCGATTAGGCAAAAGAAAAATGCATGGGGTTAGTTAAAGTTTTGCTCCTGAGTAGTTATTAAAGTAGACTGAAACAGGAATGGGAGCTTTCATTGTACCAGTGGAACTGGAAGAACTGTGGGGTGCTAGCTTCTGCTTTTAGCACAGAACTTGTCAATAGGCCTTGGTCTCCTCCCTCTTCTAGAACTTCAGAGGGATGTCAAAGTAACTAATTAATGAGTGTATTATTGCATGTTTTGTAACTGCTTTGATTTGTCAGATTGTTTCCTTCTGCTTTGTGTTTTGAATAATCAGTAAAATATATGAAAACACAAAAGGAAAGAAGTAGGGAATGGCTCTCCAGCATAGGAAACTGAGGGCATCGTAGGCTGTACCACACCAGAATAATCACTTTGGAAGGGTATCCAGAGCCATAATTTTCTATTTTGCTTTTTTTTGCCTGAAACCATACTCTGATATTTATCAAATAAAGGGAAGAAAATCCTATCACTTCAATACACAGTGCCCCTCTCTGTTCCCTCTACCTTGACTGAAGTTCCTTAGCTTGTCTAAAGGGGCCATCAAAGCACAGCAGAAGGGTGTGATGTGAAGTACTCTAATTACACCTTGTAATCCTCACTGGCACACCTTGTTCATGTTAATATAGTCCTGTTTTGTTAATGCAAACTAGCTACATTATTTAGAGCATTCCAGTTGAGTCCACAAGTGACAGTTAGATCATGCAGACAAGCTCTTAAGATGCTTTGGGCCTGATTCTCCTCTCATGTCAGTATATATTAGGAGTAACTCTGCTGGAGTCCAGAGGGATGATATTTGAGATGTGCAGTTGAGGAATTTCATGGAACAGTTTAGCATACAGGTGAGTGTGCAAAATCCCTCTTCACTTACAATAGCTGCTTAAATTACTTTTGTCAAAGCACTGTCTTTTGAAATTGAGTCCTTAATTTCCCCTTGTTTGTGCACTTAAAGTCTTTTGAAAATTTAGCCTTCTGTTCAGTATCTTCCCTGCTCTGTTACAAATTACTTAGTACCAAAGAGGTACTCAATACTCATTCTTCACTGCTTTAAAAAATCATCTAGAGATTGTTGGAAATGTGTTAGCATATCCAGATCATCTTCAATTAGGCTGACCAGATAGCAAGAGTGAAAAATCGGGAGGGGGTAGGAGGTAATAAGAGCCTATATAAGAAAAAAATGCAAATATCGGGACTGTTCCTATAAAATCAGGACATTTGGTCACCCTATCTTCAATCTCTACAAAGTTGGCCAAACAAATTCAAAACTAATAGTAACATTTGCCCAAGTACAGTAGAACCTGAGAATTCTGAACACCAGTTATGAACTGACTAGTAGTTAGGGTTCCCTCCCCACTCTGAACTTTGGGATACAGATGTGGGGACTTATAAGAAAGATGCCCTAAACTTATATTCTACCAGCTTAGGTTAAAAACTTCCCCAAGGCACACATTCCTTTCCTTGTCCTTGGACGTTATTGCTGACACCACCAAGTGATTTCAGCAAAAATTCAGGGATGGGTCACTTGGAATCCCTATTCCCCCAAAACGTCCCCCCCAAACTCCTTCACTCCCTTTCCTGGGGAGGCTTGAGAATAATATACCAACCAATTGCCTTTAATGTAAGTACCAACGGGACCCTTTATCTTTAAAACACTAAAAATCAATTAGGTTCTTAAAAGAAGAACTTTATTATAAAGAAAAAAGTAAAAGAATCACACCTGCAAACTCAGGATGGAAAGTGACTTTACGGGGCAATAAAAAGATTTAAAATACAGAGGATTCCCCTCTGGACTCAGCTTCACAGTTACAAAAACAGGAATAAAACTGCCTCTAGCATAGGGAAAATTCACAAACTAAAACAAGAGATAACCTAAAGCATTTCCTTGCCTTACTTACAATTTTTGCAATCTTAGATGGATCATTTCAGGTAGCTTTTCAGGAGATGTTGTACCTTCCTGGTCTGTCTCTCCCTCCAGAGAGGGAACAACAAAGAGAGCACAAACAAAACATCACCACCTCCAGATTTGAAAGTATCTTCTTTCCTTATTGGTCCTTCAGGACAGGTGCCAACCAGGTTATTTGAGTTTCAGGTAAAGCAATTCAGTACAGCTGCAACGAGGGATTTTATGCTACTTTTTCCTTTACATTTATAACATCAGTCAATCACACACCTCATTAAGAACAGAAAGTACACAGTCAAGCAACAGCCCAGACACAAAACAAATACAGCGAAGTGCTGTATTAAATGTAAACTACTTAAAAAAGGGGAAAGTTTAAAGTTTTGACAAGGCAAGGAAACTTTCTGTACTTTGTTCATTTAAATTAAGATGTTAAAAGCAGCATATTTCTTCTGCATAGTAAAGTTTCAAAGCTCCATTAAGTCAATGTTCAGTTGCAAACTTTTGAAAGAACAACCATAACATTTTGTTCAGAGTTATGAACACCACCATTCCTTGGGTGTCTGTAACTCTGAGGTTCTACTCTAATTAATGTCATGCAGTCCAGTTTAGTGGAGTGTAAAAGGAATACTAGGTAAACTGCTCATCCTAAAAACTTGGCAAGAACATTCTGAGACTACCTCCCTTACTGTGGTCTTTTAGCACGTAGTAGACATTAATTAGCACATCCAGTAGCAGATAAACTAGGCCAAGGGAAACCAAAAACAGCAAGACAAAATAAAAAAAAAACCTAAAACCTTAGGTAAGCAAGGTCATTTTCATTAGAACGTCGCAGCCCCAAGTGTATCAGAGGGAATGCAAAATAAACCTTTTTTTTCACGATGTTCACAAAAGTATTCTGAGGATACTGGTTTTGCTAATGCTTTCAGGGAATAATACTTTGCACTTTCACCACAACTTTCATCTGAGGATCTTCCAGCACTTTACAAACATTAAGGGATAGGCAAATTTATGTCTGCATGGGATCAAAAGTGACCAGAGGAGCAATTCTAAATGATTTTGACCTAAAACATTGGGGCTAGCCATTTCAGAGTATCTGTTAAGAGTGGAACAAAGGAAGCCATTGGCAATAACAACAAGTTTTTTGTCCTACAAAAGCCAAGATCTATGCAATATATTCTTGAGTGTCATCTACTGTCATTTTATCTTTCAACTATTTTAATATATATGAAGACATAGAGCACTCTTGTAACATCTTTCTCCCTATAAAGGAAATCAAGTAATTTAAATTAACTATATAGTCTTTGAAATAGCTAGGCAACTTTACTGTTCTTCCACTATATGTGGAATCATCATGGATAGTTCTCTGATAACATCCCCTCAATGTATAGTGGCAGTCAAAAAAGCTACAAGAATGTTCAGAACCATTAGGAAAGGGATAGATAATAAGACAGAAAATATCATAATGCCACTATATAAATTCATGGTATGCCAAAACCTTGAATACTGCGTGCAGTTCTGGTCACCAAATCTCAAAAAAGATATATTAGAACTGGAAAAAATACAGAGGATTACAACAAAAGTGATTAGGGACATGGAACAGCTTCCATCATAAAGAGAGATTAAAAAACCTGGGACTGTTCATCTTAGAAAAGAGATGAGTAAGAGGGGATATGACAGAGGTCTATAAAATCATGAATGAGTGGGAAAGTGAATATGTGAAGGGGTAAATAACACTTATTGTTCTGTTCATTCCCTCTGAGGCACTTGTCACTGAACACTGCCAGAACACAGAATACTGAGTTGGGTGGACCATTGGTCTGATCCAGTATGGCCATTCTTATGTGTTGCTTGTCTTTCTTTGCAGATGGCCACTCTGTTTCTTGATTTACTCTGTATGTTTGCATATCTTCCACTCTTTCTAGTACTTTCAGTTTTTGTAGCTGTTTCTTTGCTTGTTTTGCTGCTGCAGCAAACAGCAGCATAACAATTAAGCTCACCCTGGCTTCATTATATTTGGTGCCTAAAACTACATGATCTCTAATAAGTTTGTCTGTAAGTGTGCCAAATGTGCATGATATGTCTAACTGGCATGACCTTGTCGCATATTAGTCTATAGCTTCTATTTCACTTTGATTAAATACATTGAAAATACACCTCTGACATTGCATTGCTTTTAAGCACAAATAATTTGTCTAGAGCATTTCAGATTACTTACTTTTGCCATTCTTCATCTGCTAGCTGTAAGTGCTGACAAACTAGGAAGCAATCCTTACCCACAGCTTTATTCAGTACATTAGTCTTACAACTACTTCCTACTTTATCTAGGAGTCCCTGAAGAAGTTCCAGTTTTCAGGTATCTCCAGCATTTGCATCACAGCAGGAGCAGGATGTTGATCACAGTTATTTCCAACATGATTCAGTATCTCTAATAAGCTATAACAGAGAACGAAAACAGTAAAATTAATAGATTTTAAGGCTAGAAAAGGACCATTACATTATCTAGTCTAATTTCCTATATTACAGAATATATATATCTAGAATTTCATTCAGTTGCTCCTGTATTGAGCGCAATACTTGAAAACTGCAACCTCATGGTTCCCTGGCCATGGTACCCCTGAAATCAGTGATGACCCCTCAGACACCCCCTTATCTTAAACATCCTCTCCTAGAATCTCACCAAAATTGTAAGCCTTCTGGTTTACCTCTTCCAAGGGGCAGATGGTAGCAGTAGCAGCAGCAGCTGGCACCCAGACACTTAGCACAGAGTTCTCCATGCTGTTGCTCTTTACTTAATCCCATGAGAAATACACAGATCTATGCAAAAATAATAAACCCTACACAGTTTCCTGCCTCAGTTTCCTCATCACTCCAGAGAATTTCTTGAACAGGAGTCAGAGGTCCTTGGATCATTCTGGGTCCTTATGCTCCGGTGCATGACTTGTCCTGAAACCTGATATATTCCTTAGCTCTGCTATGCTCACCTGGGTTGGTCCATGCCCTTCCTACCTAAATTTCCTTCTTCTTGCTGCCTGAGTCCTTATTTAAGCCCCTAATGGGTCACTTGGCATCCTTTCTGTGCCTGCTAAATTTCCTCTCTCCCCTCCCCTCAGCAAGGTGGGGTAAAACCATTTCCCCCCAGGCCTGAACTTAACACTTTAGAATAATGGGTGAGATTTAATGACTCTCCATGGTACCTGGTCAAGGAGGTCATGATACAGCCCTGATAGCCCTGGGGGCATACATAACTGGAGGTTTGTGATGAATTAGGGCTATATCTTTACAATTTATGAATTCTGATTGATATTGTGAAATTATATTATGAAAATCTGCTGTGTGATAAGTGCCCATATGCATGTGGACACATCATTGATAACAAGTCCTGTAGCATGTATGCATCAGGCAGCTACAATAAGAAGGTACTGTGACAAAGCTCCATCCTTATCTTTGTGGATCCTGCGTTTCCTGGCAGATTTTTACTAGCCTCAGCGGCTCACTGTGACCCTCCACAGAGCCCTCCTCTCTCTGGAGACAAGGTCACAGCCTATTGAGCCATTTTCATCACAAGCCAGTGAGGAGAAGCTATCCTTCCTGGCACAGTCTCTTTTGTCTCCCAAGCTCAGAGACTAATTAGGGGAGGCAGAAACCAGGGGAGCCCAGGCCTGCCCTCTACTCTGGGCTCCAGCCCAGGGACCCTAATAGTATCAGCTAAGATGGCTGACCTTTTCTCCACAAAACACAATACAATTCCCTGGGCTACTTCCCCACAGCAGTCCCCGCTTCTTCAAACTCCACTTCACCCTTACCTCAGGGCCTCCTTCCTTCTGGATGATATGTTGTCCAACACTCAGTCTCACCAACAGCATAACTTCCTTCCACAGCTCCTGACACCCACAGCCCACCTGACTAACTGGGAGGTTTTTATCTGGATTCAGCCAGTCCCTGACTGGCTTCAGGTGTCCCAGTTAGGCTAGCTGTTTCTACTCCTTTCTAGAAGGTTCTTAATTGGCCCCAGGTGTCTTGATTGGCCTGGAGTAGCCTTTGTTTGGCTATCCAGGGAACAGGGACCTGCACATCCTGAGACTAATATACCTGCCTTCCAGCACTCTCCTATATCCTTCTGGTCTGACTCCGTCACAGTACTTAGGATCTAATGACCCTATGTAGTCAGGTACAATCATCTGGGACAGAGGGTAACCTACATTCTTAGAAATTTTTTTAGCTGACTCTAGATAGGAAGGGGAAGGGAGGAGCAATAGAAAGTTACCAGATGGGTTGCCTCACAACTTCTGCATGCCCCTGAGAGAGTTAAACTGTAAATCAGCAGCTTCACACCTTTAGGATAGAGTTCTGGGAGAAGGGTCTGCTTAAGTACCAGGGAGTCTGAAGCGTCAGCTCTGTGCTCAAACGGGCTAGGCAACTGGACAGCAGATTCCAATGCTAAGAGGGAGGTGTCAGATAGAAAGCCTGTGCTCTTAGAGTAAGTCTCAGGACCCTGAAATTGGGACACTGACTGGACTGATTCAGGCTCCAGAAACTTAATACATCTAAGGGATCCAGCGCACAGAGGCTTGGATTCCCTTCACAGCAGTCCTAGTGGGTTGCCAAGAGAGGGTGCTTATGAGGATCTGTGACAAGGGGCACTCACTCATAACACAGAAATTTACATAGTAAACCCTTCATAGTAACTTATAGGTATCTACCACAATTCATAGATTGCCAATACATTTATACAATCTGGAAGGTTTTACCATATTGAAGATTTTAACAAAAGAGACATCTGGGGATCTAGTAAAGTGCTTATTTGCCTACCGGTCTCCAAGTTGAATGGTCAATAGGTGACTTAAAGTCACGGAGAAGTGACATAAAGTTCAAATCTCCTCTCAGTTGATTTAAGAGAATTTGCAGGACATTGAGGGCCAGTTTTTGCCTCATTGCTCTGCACAAGTGGTAGAGGACGATATGAAAAGCCCAGCTCTTGTGTGTTTCTTTGGAGTAGCTGGACATATTTCATATTGTGCTCCTTGAAATGCAGGAACTAATTCCTCTGTGTTCCACCTTTATAGGTTGCAAGGACCTCCAAAAGGGATGTAGAGTATGTACAGCCACAGCCCTGCCCCACTTATCCATAGGCTAACAAAGCTGTCTGGGCACATGAGTTTAACAGACAACAGGGAGCTCTAAGAGGAAAACTCTGTTACTCTCTGAGGCAGAATTCCTCCAAGAAAGGGGCAGCTTCATACATCACTGAATGTATGTGTGGGGGGAGGAGGGGTCAGTCACCATGGCTAATGACAACTGAAAGCCCTCCCTTTCAGCAGGCTCAGAGGGAAGGAACACATACAAAGGCTTTGATGCAGGCAAAGGAATATGATACTGATGTTAGGTTTTGCTTGCCCTTGTATCAGAACTGTAGACAAGCATGTTATGCCTGGTAGAAAAAGTTTTCACTAATATTTAGCCTATTTGTAGAAAAACATCTAATACAAGATAGGGCACATCTACACTGGCAAAGTTAGAGTGCTGGCAGTTACAGTGCTCTCAGAGAGTGCTAAAGGGAAACTGCTGTTGTGTGTTCACAATGCCAGCTGCCTGCACAATAGCATGTTCACACTTGTGGCGGTATTCAGAGCAGTGCACTCTGGGCAGCTATCCCACAGAGCACATCTTTCTCTTTTGCTGCTAAGAATAGTGGGAAGGCAGAGGGGGCCCTCGGGGCATCCTGGGTCCTGTCCCAATGCCCCATAATGCATTTCTTCGCATCCCAGCAATCCCTGTGCTTCTGTCTGCATTTGGCATCATCTTTCAACAGTTTGTGTACTGCGCACCCTGCCTCTTCGGGCTGCAGGAATGGATCCTGAACTGCTGACCAGTATGCTGCTCGCTCTGACCAACACATCACGAGTGGCAGTAGAGTTATGCTTTAAACTACAAAGGCAAGAGGAGTGCGACGTTGATCTCGCCACACATACTAGTTATGATATGAGATTGCTTGTGGCATTCATGGAGGTGCTGACCACAGTGGAACGCCACTTTTGGGCTTGGGAAACAAGCACTGAGTGGTGGGATCACATCAGCATGCACGTCTGGGATGACGAGCAGTGGCTGCAGAACTTTTGAATGAGGAAAGCCACATTCCTGGGACTGTGTGATGAGCTTACCCCAGCCCTGCTGCGCAATAACACAAGAATGAGAGCTGCCCTGTCATTGGAGAAGCACATGGCGATTGCACTGTGAAAGTTGGCTACTCCAGACTGCTACTGATCGGTCACTAAGCAGTTCGTGGGAAAGTCAAACGTCGATGAAAGCCTGCAGGGCCATTAATTGCATCCTGCTCTGAAAGACCCTGACTCTGGGCAACGTGCATGACGTCATGGATGGCTTTGCACAAATGGGCATCTCCAGCTGTGGATGGGTGATGGATGGCATGCACGTTCCAATTCTGGTGCCAGACCACTTAGCCACCAATACATTAATCATAAGGGGTATTTCTCAATGGTTCTCCGGATGCTTGTGGCGCACCCTGGGTGTTTCACAGACATTAACAGAGGCTGGTCTGTAAAGGCTTGGATTCCCTTCATAGCAGTCCTATGGGTTGCGAAGATGGGGTGCTTATGAGGATCTGTGACAAAGGGCACTCGCTTGTAACATAGAAATGTACATGGTAAACACTTCATAGTAACTAATAAGGATCTACCACAGTCTACCACCTGGAAAGGTGCATGACCCGGAACACTGGTCTGTTCAAGAAGCTGCAAGCAGGGACTTTCTTCCTAGACCAGAAGATCACCGTAAGGCAGGGGTCCCCAAACTTGGTTCACGGCTTCTTCAGGGTAAGCCGCTGGTGCACTGAGAGATGCTTTATTTACCTGAGCGTCCGCAGGTACAGCTGCTCGCAGCTCCCAGTGGCTGCAGTTCACTGTTCACGGTCAATGGAAGGTGCAAAAAGCAATGGCCCAACCCACACAGCTTCCTGCAGCTGCCATGGCCAGGAACAGTGAACCACGGCTACTGGGAGCTGCAAGTGGCTTTGTCTGTGGATGCTCAGGTAAACAAAGCATCTCGCAGTCTGCCAGGGACTTACCTTGAACAAGCTGTGAACCAAGTTTGGGAACCCCTGCTCTAGGGGAAGTTGAAATGCCCATTGTGATCCTGGGAGACCCTGCCTATGCTGTGGCTTATGAAGCCATACATGGGGCACCTTGACAGCAGCAAGGAGTGGTTCAACAACAGGCTGAGCAAGTGTAGAATGACTGTTGAGTGTGCATTTGGCCATTTAAAAGCCCATTGACGATGCCAGTATAGGAAGCTGGACCTGACCAATGACAATATTCCTATGCTTATAGCCACGTGATGTATATTCCATAACAGGCATGGGCAAACTACGGCCCATGGGACCTTCTGGTCCAGCCCGCACCCCCCCCCCCCCCCCCCGCACTGGGGAGGCAGCACTCCGGGGGCCAGAGCTGCATGCTCCTCCCTGCCCTGGAGCTGCGCCATGAGGCTGGGGTTGCGCACTCCCTCCTTTCCTGGAGCCACGTGGGCAACGCTGTGGGGCTGTGCGCTCCCCCGCTCCCCCAGAGCCATGTGGGCAGCGCTTCAGGGGCCGAGGCTGTGTGCTCCCCCTCTCCCCCCAGAGCTACACCAAGCAGATATGGTAAGGGGTTCGGGAGGGTTGGGGTTCTGGGGTGGTGGCTGGGGGGCAGGAGGGTGGATAGGGGTCAGAACAGTCAGGGGACAGGGAGCAGGGGAATTGAGTAGGGGCGGGGAGGCCTGGGTGGTGGTTAGGAGTCTCTGGAAGGGGCAGTCAGGGGACAAGGTCGGGAGGGGTTGGATGGGTCAGGGATTCTGAGAGGGCGGGAAGTGGGAGGGGGCCGGATTGGGGGCAGGGCCTTCCCTACCTGGCCCTCCCCTACCCGGCCCTCCATATAATTTTGGAAACCTGATGTGGCCCTAAGGCCAAAAAGTTTGCCCACCCCAAACCATAATATTTGTGAAGGGAAGGGTGAAAGCTTCACTCAGGGCTGGACCAAAGAAGCTCAGCGCCTAGAGGCTGAGTTTGAATAGCCAGAGACCAGGGTTATTAGTGGGGCACAACCCAGGGCCATAAGGTTCAGGGATACCTTGAGCCAGCAATTTGAAGCTGAAAGCCACTAATATTTGTTGCTGTGCTCGGGATTGCAGTGCTTGTAATGCTAGGAGGTGATTGGTACACATGATGCAGTAAGAGGGCTTAACACAATTGTATGTTGCTTTGCATTTTTGCTTTCACTGAATAGAATAAATATTACTTTCAAACCAACACAATTCTTTTATTAAATGACAGCAACCAGAGGAGAGAGTCAAATGAAAAAATGCATCAGCAGGGAGGACAATGGGGGAAGAGAAGGTACCAGGAGAAGGACGAAGGGTCCCAGGATAGGTAAAGATTTGTGTATGTCCAGGGATCGTATCCAACCTTCTCCTTTGGAGTACAATGCAGTGGGTATGTACTTCAGCAGGGCCAAACTAAAGAGGGATGGGTGTTGAGTGCAGTGGGTAGTGGAGTCCAGAGTGATGGCTTTTGAGGAGGGAGGAGTGGCATGCTGAGGATAGAGAGTGAAGCCAGGAGGTTGATAAGAGTGTGTTGGCAATGTGTATACATCTGTCAGCATGGGATACATGGGAAAGAGTTTTGAGACAGTGGCTGCAGGGGAGGGCGGGCGCGGAGCTGCTCAGTTTGATGGTCTAGTATCACCTGGAGTGTGTCCACTTGGCACTCCATAACATTTAAGAACTGCTCTGTGGCTTTTTTTCTGGTGTGCTGCATTCTCCTTTTGGTCCCCCTTCTTGCTGTCCTGCCACTCCTTCAATTCCTGTTTCTCGGTGGCGGAGTGCATCATAACCTCACGCCATCGGTGTAGCCAGGTATCAGCAGCAGGGGAAGCGAAAAGGGGAAGGCGCCATGAAAAAGAAAGGTGCCACTTCCCAAAGAAAAAGGTGCCACCAGAAAAAAAATCCTGGAAAATAAAAAAATTTACCTGCTGGAGCCGCTGCCAAGTCAAGTGCTGAAACGGGTCCGTCTGCGAAAGAAATAGAGACCTTCTGGTGGCATTTTAGCGGATGGACCCAGGTTTGCCACTTAATTCGGTGGTGGCATTTCAACGGCAGCTCCAAAAGTTCGCCCTGCTCCGGCCACCCGATTACTCGAAAAGATACCAGTTTTCTGAATCTGCTCTCAGGGGGAGTGGCTGCTCCCCTGGATCCACCCCTGGCTACACTACTGCCTCACACAGAAAGTCCTCCTTAGTAGTTCTTGGTCGCTTTCTAATTCTGCGCAGCCGGTCTGCTGCCGATAATAAAGAGGGAGGCTGGGATCCCAAAGTCATCTCTCTGAAGTTTAAATGCAACATTTTACAGAAGCAGTATTGTTTGCAACACAAACAACACTGATTCAGTGCTCTAAATCACAGTCAGTACTCACACACCTGTCACTAACTGGCTGACCCCAGGCAAGAACACATGAACCACAAGACCACCAAAATGGTGAGTCTCCGCAGGGGCAGGGTAAATCATTCTTCCCAGACCCTGCTGTACACTGGGCATGTGACTTTTGGGGAGAGCCAGCACTGTAGGCAGGGCTTGATAATCCTTTCTGTTCCCACACTTTCCACAGGATGTGATCATAATGGAAGATCTCTCGCTGCTGAGGGTGAGCCGCGAATCAATGGAGGGTCTTCTCCAAGCCTGCGACTTCCACCCTGGCCCCTATGCAGCTCCCCTGTGTGCAAAAATGGTGTGTCCTCTCCCTCCCAGCCCCTGTGACAGCACAGGGGCACAGGAAAGTTACTGTTAATGGGGCAAGAAACAAAGCAGCTTGTTGAAGAACCTGTGGCAGCGGATTGCCCAGTATCTCCGTGACAGTTTCCTGGAGATCTCTGAGGGAGATTCCCTTGAAGTGAGGGAGTCAATCAACAGCCTGTTCTGCTGTTCAGACTAGGCATGGGATGGGAGACGAGCCTGCTTTCTGCAACACTCTTGCTTCAGCAAGTCCCCAAATCAGATCCACTTGCCAGGGGCCTCCTCTCCTGTTTGCACTTCACTAAGATCTGACTGCTGTGACTAGCTAGGCTCCTCTAGAGTAGAAAAGAACTCTTGGCTTCATGCATCTCTGGCCTCTGAGTCATCCCCTGCCTCTGGGTCCCATCCCCCTCCACATCTTCGTCCAAGATTTAGTCAATCTGGCTTGGTCCACTCTTGACTGGCACGTGAGCCAACAGAGTATCCACAGAGGCCTTCACAGTGGAGGTGGGGTCACCACCGAGTATCACATCCAGCTCTTTGTAGAACTGGCAGCTCATAGGTGCAGCCCGGAGCGGCAGTTTGCCTCCTGCACCTTGTGGTAGGTGTTCCGCAGCTCCTTCACTTTGACCCTGCACTGCAGAGTGTCCCAGTCATGGCTCCTATCATGAATAGCGAAATCTGTCTGTAGGTATTATAATTCTGACAGCTGGAGTGCAGCTGGAGTACAGCTGGGACTGCACACCCTCCTCTCCCCAAATGCTGATGAGATCCAGGAGCTCAACATTGCTCCAAGCAGGGGATCACCTGCTGCATGGAGCAGGCATCACCGAACAAACAGGAAGGGGACTTTCAAATTTGCAAAGGAATTTACAGGGTGGGGATGACAGTTGGTCACCCAAAGGCACAATTGTAGAGTTCAAACCAATGACCAGAGAGGTGAGAACAGGCATTGTGGGACACCTCGTGGAGGCCAATTGCAGCGCTGTAATCGCGATAATGTCTACACTGGCACTGCACCACTGTAGCTCTGGCGGAGAAAGCTCTACGCCTCTCTTTGGGGAGTATTTTTTTTAAAGCGTATTCTTTAATTCATGGGGAGCTTATTAGGCATTTAAATATTTCCTTCAGTTCAGCTTGGCAAAAAGAATGGGTTATTAGCAGGGTGAAAGTAAAAATAAGTTTTTACCGGTACAGGGCTGAGTTGGTGCCGGCTCTGGCTCCCAGTAGGGGCGTGACCTCGGGCGGAAGGGAGGGAGCTAGAGGGGGATCAGAGCCGGCACCAACCCAGCCTGATTCTGATAAATGCCCTCCCGACCGCGACTAGGGGAGCAGTGGCAGCCGGGGGCTCCAGAAGAGGTTTAAAGGGCCCAGGGCCCTTTAAATAGCTTCTGAAGCCTCTCCCTACCCTGGGGCTCTGGGGGCTATTTAAAGGGCCCAGGGCTCCCCTGCTTCTACCATCCCAGTCCTTTAAATAGCCCCCAGAGCCCTGGCGTAGTGGCGGTGGGGCTCTGGCGGCTATTTAAAGGGCCAGGGCGGTAGAAGCAGAGGAGCCATGGGACCTTTAAATAGCCCCCACATCCCCTACCTCACGGTTCCAGCAGCAGGGCTGTGGTGGCAATTTAAAGGGCCTGGAGCTCCAGCCACTGCTGGGAGCCCCAGACCCTTTAAATTGCCCCCTGGGGAAGCTGGGCCGCCTCAGTACGGCGCACTGGCTCTTGCTGGTACACCGTACCGGGGCATATCGTCTTACTTTCACCTCTGGTTGTTAGCTTCTGTTTTTGAATGTATCAATCTTCTTTCAGAAGAAACGGATCTTTATATTTCCAGCTCTTGCACAGGTGACAAGTTTGGAAATGTAAACTATTAACTTTTTAAAGAAAATTATATATTAGTAGTACAGAAATTATAACTTTACTTCTTTCTAAATTGTGTATTGTTTTGAAATGGCAAGATAAGATCTAGTTTGACTCTGATAACATTAAACAATCCTTGACTGCTCAACTACCAATAAAGTAAATAGACGAAGACTATTTTGTTGAAAGTTCTTCACATTCAGAAAGAGATATCACTGCCAACTTAAAGCAATGTAAATAATTTTCTGCTGCGTAATTAGTATGGGTTTCCACCACAGAGCCTTCCCCACCCTTTGGTTTTGGCTTATTTTCCTCTTTTGTGAAAGCACTGTACATTACAAACAACTGAGGTTTTGGGTATGTTATATAATTGTCTTTTACACATTTTACTTACTTTAAAAGCTGTCATGCTTCTTTTCTTCTTCTGTTTTTAAGCTCTCCCCACCTTGTCTCTCTAATACCTTTATGAAGTGCACGCTGATCTCCATATTGAAAGAGAAGGTTAAAGGACTAGAGATCCAAGGATTTGCATTGTATCAGAGAAAATGAAGACTTTCTGGACCGAAGTTAGTGTTTGTTACTGTGGGCACAGCATGCTGAAGAATCAGAGAGAGCAGTGCAGAACAGGGAAGAAATTTGACATCATGTGACCTCCAGAAGAAGAAAGAGGGGAACCTATGTATTCCCAAATGCAGAGAGAGGTAAGAAACTGTTTTCAGGTTCTCTGCACAGGTACTACAATGGAGAATAGTTTGGAAGAGTTATCTGTGGGAGGGGATCAGAAGGAGACCCATGGACCAGAAGGCATGGGATGCATTGTCCTAGAGATGGGAGTTCCATGACCACCACTCCCAAGAAAAGGAGATGGGTGGCAGTGGTTGGGGATTCCCTCTTAAGGGGGATGGAGTCATCCATCTGCCGTCCAGACCGGGAGACTCAAGAAGTGTGCTGCTTGCCTGGAGCCAGAATTCAGGATGTGACAAAGTGTCTGCTGAGAATGATCAAACCCTGTGTGGTCACCCTAGGCAGGGGAGAAAAGACAAAGGAGTTGCATTGCACGAAAGAGAGCAGTATGATTGCTACCAACCCTTCCTATTTCTCCACATAGGCACCAATGATACTGCCAAGAATGACCTTGAGCGGGTCACTGCAGACTGTGTGGCTCTGGGAAGAAGGATAAAGGAGTTTGAGGCACAAGTTGTGTTCTCATCCATCCTCCCTGTTGAAGGAAAAGGCCCAGGTAGGGACCATTGAATTGTGGAGGTTAATACATGATTTCACAGGTGGTGTTGGAGAGAGGAAAGTTGTTCCAGGAAAAAGGATTGCTAGAAAGAGATGGGATCCACTTAACAAAGAGAGGGAAAAGCATCTTTGTAGGCTGGTTTGCTAATTTAGTGAATGGGGCTTTAAACTAGGTTTGCCGGGGGATGGTGACCTAAGCCCAGGGGTAAGTGAGGAAGTGGGATACCAGGGGGAAACACAGTGAGGATGCTGAAAGGACTCCTGAGTCATACTGAGAAAGCAGGCCAATCAGCTAGTTATCATAGGACATTTGTGCCTGTACACAAATGCAAGAAGCCTGGGAAACAAGCAGGAAGAATTGGAAGTCCTGGCACAGTCAAAGAACTATGATGTGAATGAAACAACAGAGACTTGGTGGAGTAACTCACATGTCTGGAGCACTGTCATGGATGGGTATAAACTGTTCAGGAAGGACAGGTGGGGGTAGGGTGACCAGATGTCTCGATTTTATAGGGACAGTTCCAATTTTTGGGTCTTTTTCTTATATAGGCTCCTATTACTCCCCACCCCCATCCTGATTTTTCACACTTGCTGTCTGGTCACCTTAGGTGGGGGAGAAAAGATGAAGGAGTTGCATTGCAAATAAGAGAGCAGTATGATTGCTCAGAGCTCCAGTCTGAAACTACAAAAAACTTTTGAGAGTCTTTGGGTTAAGTTTAGAGGCGAGAGCAACAAGGGTGATGTCATGGTGGGCATCTGCTTTAGACCACCAGAAGGAGGAGGTAGATGAGGCTGTCTTTGGACAACTAACAAGTTTCCAGATCACAGGTCCTGGTTCTCATGGGGGGACTTCATTCACCCTCACATCAGCTGGGAGAGCAATATAGCAGTGCACAGACAATCCAGGAAGTTTTTGGAGAGTGTTGGGGTGCAAGTGCTGGAGGAACCAACTAGGGACCATGCTCCTCCTTCACCTGCTGCTCGCGAACAGGGAAGAATTGTTGGGGCAGTAGAAATAGGTGGCAAACTGGCAGGAGCAGTGCCAGCTTTTTTGCCACTCTAGGTGGCAAAGAAAAAAAAAGAAAAAGGCGGAGAAGCTGCCATTGCCGAATTCTTGCCGGCAGCTTCAGTGGCATTGAGCTGAAATCAGTGAGCAGCTCCCGCCGCTGAATTGCCACTGACAATTTTAGCGACACTGAGCTGCTGCCGAATTGCCACTGAGGCCGGCAATTTGCCACCCCCCAAAGGCTGCTGTTCTAGGCGGCCTACTAGGTCGCTTATTGGCTAGCACCAGCCCTGCAAACTGGGCAGCAGTGACCATAAGATGGTCAATTTCAGGATCCTGACAAAATGAAGAAAGGAGAGGAGCAGAATGCGGACCCCGGACTTCAGAAAAGCAGACTTTGACTAACTGAAGAGAGTCCAGCGAAGGGAAACAAAAATTATTAGGGAACTGGGGCACATAGCTGATAAGGAGAGGCTGAGGGAATTGGGTTTATTTAGTCTGCAGAAGAGAAGAGTGAAGGGGGATTTGATAGCAGCCTTCAACTACCAGAAGGAGGGTTCCAGAGAGGATGGAGATTGTCTGTTCTCAGTGGTGGCAGACTACAGAACAAGCAGCAATGATCTGAAGTTGCAGCGGGGGAGGTTTAGGTTGGATATTAGGAAAAACGTTTTCACTAGGAGGGTGGTGAAGCGCTGGAATGGGTTACCTAGGGAGGTGGTGGAATCTCCATTCTTAGATGTTTTTAAGACCCAGCTTGACAAAGCCCAGGGTGGGATGACTTAGGGTATGTCTTCACTATCGCGGGTAGCCGTCGATCTTTTAGTGATCGATTTCTCGCATCTTGTAAAGACGTGATAAATCGATCGCCAGCGCTGCCCCCGTCGACTCCGTAACTCCAGCTTGACCGGAGGCGTAAGCTGGAGTCGACGGGGGAGCGCGCCGCTGCCTGCCGCCACGAGGACGGCAGGTAAATCGGCTGCAGATACGCAGACTTCAGCTACGTGATTCATGTAGCTGAAGTTGCGTATCTCCAGTCATTTCCTCCCCCCCCCCCCCCCGCAGTGAAGACCAGCCCTTAGTTGAGGTTGGTCCTGATTTGAGCAGGGGGTTGGACTAGATGACCTCGTGAGGTCTCTTTGAATCCTAATCTTCTATGATTCTATAATTTTGTACATTAGCTTTCTTACTAACTTGAGAATGTGATAGCATAGTAGCTGAAGTTTCTTTTTGTCTTTTATTAAATGTTTAACTGTGGCAGTTATGATGTTATTTGAGAAAAAAAATTGCTGAAAAAATTCAAAAATTCCTGAATTTTCGATTACAAAACTCCTGCCTTTCCCCATTTTTCCTTCTCCTCTCCATTTCCAGTGATAAAATGGAAAAAGGGAAAGAAAGTAAGGGAAAAATGAAAATAAAAAAATGGTTTTTGAATTTTTAATTAAAAGATGGAAAAATAAAAGCTCTACAAATTTCAGTGACACATTTTGTTTCTGAAAAAGGCCATTTTTGCTGACAATGAATGAAAAATGTCAATCAGCTTGAATTAAAATGTATAAAGTATATAAATCAATTACTGGTAATATAATATTAATTATAAAAAGTAACCCAATTTTTGAGCTTTTATTTTTACTGTGAGAATTTTAGATTAAACCGTTAAGATCAAGGTCCTGTCCCTCTACAGTCTACAGTCACATAACGGTTTATAAGAGGGAGGATTTGCTCCAATACCTTTGGTTCATGATGATTTTGAGATATTGCAAATTCCTTCCTCTCTGGCCCCTTTCCCTCCCCCCATTCTCCCTGTATTTTAGTTTACACAGATTCATTATTAGCGGGTGGTCACTGTTTCACTATACTAATTACACAGCAGAAAATTATTCCAGACTAGATAGAAAAAAATTGCACACCTCTGAGACTGTGCCTTCAAATGGTGCATCATATTTGCCCGAACTGTACTGTGTGTGTCAGATGTAGGTTGGAAGCTCTTTGGGGACAAGGATGTCCTCATTCTGGTGTCTTGTGCAGTGCCGAGAGCATTGTTGGCGCTTACTAATGAGAACAGTCTGTACAGGGCCAAGCACACGGATGTGGCTCAGCAAATACAAATAAATGGCAGAGATAGAGCCTAGTTCTTCTGAGGCGGGGAGGGGGGCTAATGGGAAGCAGCTGTGGGGACAGAAGGACATACCCGCCAAAAGCAGGAATGAATTGTGTATATTGTGCTCATGCCTAGAGGCCTTAGCGCGGTCAAGGGCCTATGTCCGCGCGTATAGGATGGAACCCCCCTGCCCCACGTTGCTCCCAGTGCAGCAGGGGCTGGAATGGAGCCCCGCCACGGAGGGCGGGGTGCAGAGGGCGCCCGTCCCCTCGTATCTGACCAGGGCTCTGGGGGATCGTTTGAGCGGGAAGCCGGGAGGCAGCGACACAGCCCGGTGGGAGCCGCTGGTGTTCGGCGGGGCTCGGGGGTGTCTCGGGCGGGCCGGCGCAGAGCGCGGCGGTGCGGGACACGGGGGAGGGGTTGGCGGCGGCCCGCACCCGGGGCTCTGGTGGGGGGAGGAGCGGCGGTGGGGGCCGGTCGGCCGGGCTCTGCGGGGCGGGGAGAGTGACTCTGCCCCAGCCATGGCTCCGCGCTGGGAGCGTCTCTTCGACTCCGTGGGACACTTCGGCAGGTAGCGGGACGGGACCCTGAGGCGGGTGTTTTCCGAGGGAAACTGAGTCTTCCTGAGCCTGCTCCCGGGCAGCGGGGGAGCTGCCAGACCCAGGGGCGAGGAGGAGCGTGGCGGGTCCCTGCCTTGCTGGCCCCCCCTGGGGCTGCCACGCTTCAAAATACCGAGACCAACCTACCTCCTACCGCCCGCCCCCCGGGATCGAGACCCTACTGCCGCTTGCCAGGGGCGCACCTGCCCGCCGCAGGCAAAGGGCGGGCTGGGGGCGGTGGCGTGCGTGGGTCGCAGCCACGTGTTCCCCACGGACGGGTCTAGGGCTCCAGGGTGGAAACGTTCTGGGCCGGGTTCCACCCGAGAAAAACCATTATCTGCGAGTCTAGCTACAGTCCAACTAGGGTGACCAGACAGCAAGTGTAAAAAATCAGGACGGGGTGGGGGGTAATAGGAGCCTATATAAGAAAAAGCCCCCAAAATCAGGACCGTCCCTACGAAATTGGGACAGCTGGTCACCCTAAGCCCAACCGCGGTGTTCCTAGCAGGAGCCCAGAAGCGATTCCAAATGCTGGTTGGTTTGGTTGTTGCTGCTGGTGGTGAGAGCCCCGCAGCCAGAGTTCTGACACCTGGCTCAGCCCTGAGAGTGCCCAGTGCCCCTAGTACCTCCCGATGAAAGCAGAGAGGGTTTTCCAAAGGGCTCTCTTCACAGTGCTTCTTGCAGAGAAGGAGGGAAGACTTTAATAATCAGGCAGCCTGTCAACTCATCGTGCTCCGACTCAAGTCAATGGCTATATTTCTTTTTAAGGGCTAAATAGAACTTGCTAATGTTTCTCTCATTACACTAATTGATTGCATTTCCCTAGTTAATTTACCTTCAATAGTTGTTATGTCCTGCCAGACACACAGATCCATTTCAAAAGGTAGTTTGTTTCTCCTGCTGATAACGGCCTATCCAAATTAAACAGTCTCTTAGAATTGGTATGCTAATATAAAACTTTTTTTTTGCTTTCTGTATGTATAAATGCATCTTACTTCTGTTCCATTCTATGCATCCAATGAAGTGGGCTATAGCCCACGAAAGCTTATGCTGAAATAAACTGGTTAGTCTCTAAGATGCTACAAACTCTTCCTCATCTTACATTTCTTTTGGCATTTGATAAGAGTTACATCAGCTCAGGTCAGGACCTCACAGGATAAGCCCCAAATTACAAAAACTTAATAATATGTATTCAGCCTGAGCTATACACGTTTTCAAAAGGTTACAGCTGGAGAAACAAATAAAGTCTGGGCTTATTATGTGTGTTAACTCCTCCCCCAGATATGTAAGTAACCTTTTCAAATGGCTTTATTATTGTTTTTAGGTTGACATCACTGCCTAGCAAGAATTTTTTTAAACCCAAAATGATCTATATTATCTATTATGAAATATCTGCTTTAATGGTGTGTGTAATTAGTTTTGAATCATGCATAGTAATACAGCTGAGAATCCTTGTTAGCAAATCAAATAGCTTCCTCAGTCAACCTATTTTTATAAGTTTATATAAATCATGTGCTATATATGATTTAAATAGTTTTTCACACAGTTAGATTCTGAGAAATCCAAACATGACTGATAGTATTTTGGAACTGGTTTGATTATTGTATGATCTGGAGCTTAAAATAAAGAGTGCTGTTGTTTTTTTTAAAAAAAATCACTTTTAGTTAAAGTATTAAATTTGCATGGTTAATAATAATCCCTTTTTTATTTGGTTACCTTTCAAAATATATTTGGTGCCTACAGCCATTCAAATATTGGTTTTGTCATGCGCATACAAATTGTTGATTTAAAAACAAATGACAATAATTTCAAGCTGTGGTGTTCAATATTTCATTTAGAATATTTCAGCAGTTCCTCAATATTTCATAGGTTTCATTCCCCCTTCCCCCCCATTTGTTCAACTCATTCCAGTTTTTATAAAAGTACATTAATTTACAGGTTCGCTATCACTGAAAAGTCAGATCGTGGCCTTGTCCAAAGCCATTTCAAAACAAAGTATATCATTAATGCTGTAAGATCATTTGTAATACCAATATTAGAAAATTACAATAATTAAAATAAAACAAATATTTGAAAAGACACACCAAGCTAATATTAAAAAAAAACACATCTTCCCTTCTGCATATATGAATTATAGCAGTATGGTCTGCTGTTATCAAGAAAAGGATGGACTGTGTCCATTCATGTTTGACTTGTGCCTAACACAATGGTTCTGTGGTCCTGATTGGGATCGTCTTGCACTAACTGCAATAAAAATAAAAAATAGTAACCTGCATTCTCCCTTTCTGATGTCTATCAGTAATAGGAGATTCTGAGATCTACATTGCAAAGGTGAGTCTGTTATTTCCAGGGGGGAGCGGAGTGGGAGGAGGTTGTCTGTGGCTCATAAATTCAGAAAAGTTGGCTTAGAAGTTGCTCTCTGGCCTATATTTGGAGTATGAAGTCTCTGATTATTATTGGGAAGATAAATGGAGAAGAGTATGGTATCTAGCCCATTACAGAATGGTGAACTGAGTCATCGTTTAATCTGGAATAAATATAGAGAGTAATGTAGGAGCTACCCATACCAAGAGGATGGATGAGGGTCAGGATTCTAGTCCCTAATCTCAACCACTATTGCAGGGGTGGGCAAACTTTTTGGCCAGAGGGCCACACTGGGGTTCAAAATTGTGCGGAGGGCCGGGTAGCATCTCCCCAAATTCTTAGTTTAAAGCTCTTTTAATCCCTTGTGCTAACCTCCATCCCAGAAATCTATTTCCCTCTCTATTCAGGTAGAGTCCATCCCATTAGAAACACACTCTGTGTATGTCTCCAGTGGTTGAATATCCTAAAGCCTTCTTTATAGCATTGTTGTCTGAGCCATTTGCTGGTCATCATAGTCTTTTTTTGCCTTTTGTTCTTCTCTTCTAGGGACAGGTATAATCCCACTGAAAATCACCTGAACCTCCATTTCTTTAATTGTCTTCCCCAGCCTATCATAGTCTTTCTTAATGCATCCCAGGGAGAATCTAGCAGTATCATTTGTTCCATCATGAAGGACAATGAGTGGATTCTATCCTGCTCCCATTAGGATCTCCTTCAAGCTCATGTCCACATCTTGTATCTGTAATATTGTTCTAGTTTTTTAATCAAAATGTTATACAGTAGCAAGTGAAACACTTCAGAGAAGTTTAATTATATTACGTCAACACTATTGCCTTCATCAACCAAACTTCATATCTTTTTTTGATGAGAGTACAGGTTAGTTTGACAAGATTTATATTCTATAAACCCATGTTGATTTGCATTAAATACATTATCTTCCTTTTAATTCTTTATTAATAAAGTCCCATATTGGACACTCCGTTATCTTGCCTGGGATCAGTGTCAGGCCTATGAGTACCTGGGTCATCCCATTTACCCTTTTAAAAAATTGTCACAGTGTTAGTTTGCTCCAAGACTTATTTAAATTCAATGTTAATGGTCCAGCAATTCAAGTTACACAGACCTGCTGATTTTAAAAATGTCTAACTTTATTAGCTTCTGTTTTACATCCTCTGGAGATACTAGTGGAATAAAAAGAGTGTTATCAACATATGTTGTGGCTACATAATTTATTTTTCCCAAATACAGAACAGATATATGTATTGAACACTTCTACCTTTTTTTGTATTATTATTGATAATTCTTCCATTTCCATCTAGTAATGGACCAGTACCATTGTCAGGATTCTTTTTGTTCCTAATATATTTAAGAAACTCTTTATTATCCTAACTCTGCTGGCCGTAGATTTCTCTTTGAGTCCCTTTGCTTCCCTTATCAATTTTCCACAATTCCTAATTTCCGATTTATAGTCATTGATATCAACTTCTCCTTTTTTCCATTTGTTATAAGTTGTGATTTTTTTTATTGCTGCTTTCACTTCCTCTCTAAACCAGATCATTTTTTCAACCAGTACCATAACCTTCCTTGATTGTGGAATTGTGACTTTGGGTAAAGTCACAATTCCACAATGTAGTAAAGTGTTCTTAAATACTTCCCAATTATCAGTCACATTTTCCTCATTAAATTCTTTCTCCCAGTTGCTATGGCTTATAATTGTTTTCAGGTTTGTGAAATTGTCCCTGTTAAAGCACCAAGTGTTTATATTACCGATCTAAACTTTATTCTGCATGCACATTATAAATGTGATCAAGTTATAATCACTTGTGCCTAAGCGACCATTAATGTTTAGTTCTGTGATCAGTTTCTCTTTATCTGTGAAGACAAGCTCTAATAATAGAGAGCCAATAGGAGACACACCAGTGCCAAATACAGAGGTAATATAACCTTCTTACTCCTACTTGATATTTCCATTAATATAGCCAAGGATCACACAAGCCCTTTTCATTGCAGCATTTCTCTGGGAGCTATGTTCAGCTGATTATCCACCATGACCCGCAAGTCCTTGTGCGAGTCACTGTTTTCCGGGATAGAGTCCCCCATTCTGTAAGTCAGGCCTACATTCCTTGTTCCTCAAAGTATGACTTTTCATTTGGCCATATTAAAATAAAAGTTAAAAATATTGTTTGTTTGCCCTCAGCTTATCAAGTGATCCAGGTCACTCTATAGCATTTCTGTCAGTCTTCATTATTTACCACTCCCACAATATTTGTGTCATTTGCAGACATTACCAATGATGATTTTATATTTTCATGCAGGTCAGTGATAAAACTGTTAAATAGTGTAGGGCTGTGTTTCACAGACTGGTAAAAATCTATAATTTTTACCAAACCCAAAAGCAGTTCAGACTCATGGGTATTTGGTCATGCACAACATTCATTTGAAAAAAGCCACAATGGCTGTCTCTACAGAATTAATTATTATTTTGCAATGTACGTAATAAGCTACATCTGCAACAGAGAACATGATGCAAATATTATATGAGCATGATGGATTATATCTGGTGCTGTATCTGAAGTATGAGAAGAACACAGTTTTCCTCAACATTTTGACCTGGTAGCTTCAAGAGTTCTGTATTGTTTCCTCTGATTTGCAGGGTCTATTCCTATTTACTTGTATAGAGTTTTGGAAAATGCACGTTTATGAACACCAGCATCACGTTTCTCTTAACTGATTGCTTCAAACTTTCTAAAATCAAAGTATCTCAAATCAATGTCCACCTCTGGGTTCTAATTGGGAGTGGATGTGAGATAGAAAAACCTCATCAGTGTAACATCTTAATTGTGCCAAATAATAGCATCTGCACAGAACTGTTGCCCCAGCTCATATTTTCATGTCAAAAATCAGTAGGACAAGTGCAACTTCAGTGATGATTGTTTGTTGTCTATATGTCTTATAAGATCTATCTGTGTGCATTCATGTGTTTGATTCTTATGGGATTCTTGTTGTTGAAATGCCCGATTCTCACTTTTGAAGAATTCTTCCAGATTGATTGAGCACGTTTGGCATGTGACGTCTGATGTGCCGCAGGTACTCTAGTCTTGCTGAAGAGCTGCTGTGAGGATCTCCTCTGGTGAATAATTCCCCCTGAACAAGAGAAACTTGTTTTCTTTTTTTTTTTTCTTTTTTTGAGGGGGTGGTGGTGGTGTTTCTCTGATAGGTTCAAACAAAGCACCACGTCTTTGTGTTATAATATAAATAGCTTCCCAATAGGGAAGCTATTTATATTAGGAGCTCAGCAGGGCAACTTTGGTCCATGCAGTCCTCTGACTGACCTCCTCTCTGGTGAATACCTCTGTCTCCTTCTGTCAGTGCCAAATTCGTGGCAAGAAGTAAAGGGAGACCAGGGGACATGCCATGGTAGGGTGCATCTATCTTGTAAATGGTTGCACTAGTTCATGTACTTTGGTTATAGCAACCTGCTTCTCGACCAGCAAGGCCTCTCTGATGCATGTATCTTTACCCTGGAGGGTTGGGGCAAACTGCTGACAAAGCTCCAGAAATGTAGCTTTCTTTATGTGAAAGTTCTGGAGCCACTGCTGGTCATCTCAGGTCTGCATGACGATGTGATCCCATGCGTCTGTGCTGGTGGCCCTGTGCCAGAAGCGCCAGTCTATGCAGGGGGGGCATCAGCAGCTAAACTGAGTGTCATGAGAAGCATCAGCCAGTTCAAATCTGCCACATCTCTGTCATCGCCTTCCTCTTTCTCCTGCTCAATCATACGCTCTGTCAGGTGCTGTCAGGATTGCCTCCCCACTCTGAACTCCAGGGTACAGATGTGGGGACCCTCATGAAAAAAGAAATAACACCCCCAAACTTATTTTACCAGCTTGGGTTAAAATGTTTTTCCCCAGAACACAACTTCTTCTGTATCTGGACCTGGTACACTGCCACCACCAAACTAGGTCTAGGGTAGTTTGAGACTCTTCTTTCCCTTTCCACTAACCCCCCAAACTTCTTCCTTCCCTGGAAAGCTTGAGAGAATAAAAAACCCAAACCTCACCTGATCCTGCGAGACGTGCCCGATCCAAAACCAGGATCTTACACAATGAAAAAGAAGCAGTCAGCTTCTTAAAAGAAAGATTTTAATAAAAGAAAAAAAAGAAAGGAATAAATCCCTTATAACCATCAATAGAACAGCATCTACCATAATCAACAAAAGGATTCAGAAACCAAACCTCTCCCCCGAGGCAACTTTCTCCCACTGTTGATATCTCTGCTGAATCTTGCAATCTCAAGAAGCACCCAGCCAACACTCACCACTGAGAACCCTCCAAGTGATAAAAAGAAGGTAAACTTACTGACTACAGTACTTGATAGAATCTTATAGTTACAGTGAAAGACATAGCTGTGTTCATCCCATAGCCGAGGTGAACAGAGAGAGACCCAGAGAGAAAGTGAAACTTAAAATCCTTTGTCTCCTGAGGAATTTCTCATTGGTCAGTTGTCCACCTCTCAGGTTACCTTTAGCTTAAACCCTTACAGGTAAACAATAATTCTAGGCTACTTCACACTTATGACAGGTGCCTTTAGTGAGTCAGGAAACCCCACTGCAATGTCCACCAGCGCCTCACAGAAGCTCTGCTCATTTCCTGACATGGGAATGGAAGTGCAAGTAAGAGAAGCTCTTCAAAAAAGTCCTCCTCCATGTTGCTGGCTCCAATTGCTGGGAGCACATAGACCGAAAAGTCTGCTTGGCAGGATGTGTGGTCAGGCTATTCAAACTTCCTGTAGCAGGCAGGGTGAACTGTCAAGTTTTCCCACAGTGCATGAGGGTCAAAGGGCTAGAGCGGCCACATTTCAGGAAGACACTAGGGAGTCTGAGATATGGTTGGTTTGACTCAGATCTGTGTGAAGCAGCATTGATGGCAGAGTCCCGGGTTTGAAAAAAGGTTTAGAAAATTCTTACCGTAGGGTGAACAATTAGTGTAGATGCTCAATCCCTGGGGTCGTTAATCAGGATCAGGTCACTCAAGTCTCACTAATCCTGACCTTGCATTGCAGTGTAGACATACCCTCAGTCCCATCTAGACCAGGGGTCTCAAACAAGTGACCTGTGGGGTTATTTCCTGCAGCCTGCCAAGCTCCCCATGTCCCCCCACCATTATTTCCTGCAGCCCGCTAAGCTCCCCTATTCCCCCTCCCCCACCACTCCGCGTCCCTGCTTCTCTGCTTACCTCCAA
>ML677333.1:57185215-57320308 GCA_007922305.1 Dermatemys mawii | reverse complement strand
CAGTGTAGCCACTCTTTGGGCTGGTCTTCACTAGGGCTGGGGATCGGCTGTAGATACGCAACTTCAGCTATGTTAATAATGTAGCTGAAGTCGGCGTCTCTACAGCCGACTTACCTGCCGTCCTCACGGCGGCGGGCGGCAGCGCGCTCCCCCGTTGACTCCAGCTTACGCCGTTTGGCAAGCTGGAGTTCCGGAGTTGACGGGGGCAGCTCTGGTGATCGATTTATCGCGTCCTGACGAGACACGATTAATCGATCGCCAAAAGACCGATTGCTACCGCGCGTAGTGAAGACAAACCCTTTATTGATAGGAGAGAGCTCTTCTGCCAACAAAATAAAACAGCCTTCATTGAGGGGCAGTAGCTTTGTTGGCGGGAAATCATCTCCCGCTGAGAAAGCACTGATGCTTTTTGTCGGTAAAACTTTTTTGTTAGTCAGGGTGTGGATTTTTTTTCACACCCATGACTGACAAAATTTTACTGATGAAAATGTAGTGTAAGCACAGTCTCAGTCTTCTCTTCTCCAGACTAAACAAACCCTTTTTTCTTTTTTCCCAGTCTTTGCTCTTAGGTCATGTTTTCTAGATCTTTAATCATTTTAGTTGCTCTCCTCTGCACTTTCTCGAATTTGTCAACCTCGTTCCTGAAATGTGACATCCAGAACTGGACACTGTACTCCAGTCGAGGCCTTATTAGTGCTAATCTGCTTTTCTGTTTCAAAGACTGGCCAGTCCATTGTGAGGATTGGAAGCTGACTTGGGGTCAGGTGCTGCCTAGGCCATTGACAACATAGTGTCACAATTTAGGGCAACTGTATTTCCGCCTTGTGGTCAAGCAAAGGCATCCACTCTAGGCTCCTGGTTCCTCAGCTATCCCCTCTCTGGGTGGAGACCTGCATCTTTCTCCCTCCTTACTGGGTTTTTCCAGTATGCACAGTTCCATGTTTATACTGTGAGTTCCCTAGTAGGTCACACTGCCTAAGCAAGCCTGCTTTGCTTTCTCCTAAGAGACTATAAACTGTAATTGCCCACAGTTACAAGTTTCCACTCACTTCTTTCTAAACAAGCCTGTTTTTTCTTAAGGTGAAAACATTACAGAGAAAACATTTTAAAAACAATAAAAGAACCTATATGCATGCTAATAAGCTTACCAGGGATCACTCCAACCCCTCAACTCCAGATGGGGCTCTGGTATAGGATCAGTCCTGCAAAACTTTTAAGGATTGAGATCCCACTTGAACAGAATATCTTGTCTGTTTTCTGGATCAGAAGGAAGGTCCTGAATCAGTTTAAAGTCAGGCTGTTTTTCCAGAAGTCCTTTCTTTGTCTGTTTGATCTCTGGAGAATCGAGTTTGAACTAGTATTTGTATGGGGTTACAACCTGAATAAATTTGCCTAATCATGCTCTATTGTTCTTAATTCCTGGAGGCTTGGCCCACAATAATACGTAAACTTTATACAGTACCATCTCCTAAAGCAGGGGTGGGCGAACTACAGCCTGTGGGCCACATCCAGCCCGCGGGACTGTCCTGCCTGGACCCTGAGCTCCTGGTCGGGAAGGCTCCCCTCCCAGCCCCTCCCCTGCCTTCCCCTTCCCCCAGAGCCACGCCGTTGTGTGGGCAGTGCTCTGGGGGGTGGGCTGAACGCTCCTGCGGGGCAGCATGTCTTGCTCTGCATGGCTGCCAGACAAGCTGCTCTGAGCAGCATGGTAAGGGGGTCGGGGGGTTGGATCAGGGGCAGGGAGTCCCAGGGGACAGGAAGCAGGGGCGGTTGGATGGGGCAGAGGTTCTAGGAGGGTGGTCAGGGGATGGGGAATGGGGTGGGGTTTGGATTGGGCATGGGAATCCCGAGGGTCTCTAAGGGGGTGGATAGGGGTTGGAGCAGTCAGGGAGCACGGGGGGGGTTGGATAGTGGGTGGGGTCCGGGAAGGCAGTTAAGGTAGGAGGGTCAGGGGACAAGGAGCAGGGGGGCTTAGATGGGGATGAGGTCCCAGGAGGTGATTGGGCTAGGGAGTGTCTGAAGGGGGCAATCGGGATAAGGAACAAGGGGAGTTGGATGGGTCGGGGATTCTGAGGGGGGTGGTCAGGGGGCGGGAAGTGGGAGGGGGGGTCAGATAGGGGTGGGACCAAGCTGTTTGGAGAGGCAAAGCCTTCCCTATCCGGCCTGCTGTACAATTTTGAAACCCTGATATGGCCCTCGGGCCAAAAAGGTTGCCCACCCCTGTCCGAAAGGTATTGTGACAGATATGGCAATTTTCCACACAAAATATGGTTGGTCATTGTGAATGAGAACTTCAACTGTTCTTAGTGAATTCTGTTAGCAAGTCAATGATTAGAGGCTGATTAGAGACTTGCTTGCTCCTTCTTATCGCAGAACTTATATTGGGTTGTTTCATGAGCTACAAGTACAGCATCACTAGCTGACTCTTCACCCAGTCTTGATAAGTTTTTTATTAAGTTTATCTGCAACCCACTTCATCAACACATTCATGATTTTTAGCCAAGGACATTTACCCAGCATTAACTTCCCTGGTGTTACATTTCACTGGGACATTGTATATCTGAAATCACCTTTTGACAGAGCACTCTAGTCAGTAGGACAGGCTGCTATTGATGCAGTAGAGATAAGTACATGATGTGTAAGGTTAGACACCTAGCACTTCACTTTGGCAATGCAAAGAGAAGATCTTCATTAATATAGACTCATATAGAGGGCCCTTTTAAGGATTTCTAATTAGCTCTGACTAATTTGGGGCTTTCTCAGGTAGAAAATAAGTAGTCAGTAGTTCTGGAGCAGGGTTGTTTTGTTTGTGCCAGGATATTTCTCCATTAAATATATTTTAAAATTTGAATGTTAATTATTCCTAATATTAAGCAAATGTTTATGTAAAACATTAATGTATTGGTTTAAATGCAAATATGTATGGTCCTATTAGCTTAAAATTTCACCTCTCCTATAGAAAGGGACAGAATTAGTTTTACAGGAATACAGCATTTTTCAGTGGAATTTACCTTGCAGAGCAGAAGCCCCCCATTAGGTGGAATTTTAAGACTCTGGGATTGCACACAACTACTTACATTAGTAATATTAAAAGGTAAAATGGCATGTCAACAGCCTTGTCACTACAACAGAAACAGTATTGGTCATTAGATAGCACGAGAGGCCAGGTTTAAAATCTATACTGTGTGTTCTTTTTAGAATTGTATAGGGCTTCTAATAGTATTTTTATGGGTTGGCAGTAGAAAGATTTGAAGAGGGGTAAAATAAAAAAAATCACTATGGATATGGATACATTGACGAAGTAAGTTTCAGCTTTTTCACGAAAAGTGAATTCTTCACTATTCCATTGAGTTCTTCTGGGTGCATGGCACTAGATGGCAAATGCACCCTGCTTTTCTAAGAAATATTAAATAAATTAGATTAAATAATTTGTGGCAGCAGATGGTGGCTCATACCAAGGGCCCTAGGCTTTACTGAACACTGACAAATGCATAGCTGGAATTGAAACCATTCTGGCTTGTCTGTGTGTTGGCATTGTTAAAATAGATGTTAAATTTATAAGAATGTGTTTTGCTTGATGAAATGCTTGTAGGATGCTGCGTGTATTGATGTCAGTTATCACGTCTGTAGCCCATGGTATAAAGTTATATTGAGTGTTTGCATTATAAACCAGTGTAACTTACCAAACAGGAAAGAACCATCAATTAATGTAAAGTGCTAGTCCTGCACACAAGAAAGCCCACTGAAACCAAATGAGTTATTGTGAAGCATCAAAGGACAAAGAGTTTATCCATTGCTCCCCTTTTGCCCCCCATGAAGAGGAGACAGGTGCAAGCTCTTGTCTCATCAGTTTGAACTCTGGGGGAAGGGAATAACAATCCCTGACCAGAAGGAACTATATCACTGTGCGGGTTAGAATTTGGAGAGGGCCATATTTATAAGCATAAGCAAGGGATCCTCAAGATGCTTGACTTGGGTAACTCTAGAGGGCATAGAAAGCTTGCATATGGCAGTAGTTTATATTAGCTTCTGGAACCTAGGACTGTAACTCATTTGTATGTGTACCTTTACCTGCTTTAATCTTGTAACTAACTCTCATTTATTTTTTCTTAGTTAATAAATCTTTAGCTAGTTTATTATAGCATTGCATTGCCTAGAAGTGTCTCTGGTGTGAGGTCTAAGGTGCAGTTAACCTCGGCTAAGTGACTGGTCCTTTGGGACTGGGAGTAACCTGAATATTATTGTGATTTTTGGTGTAAGGGCAAGGCAAGGTAAGTTTGCCTGGGTGGCAAGTTAGATCTGAGTACCCAAGGGGACTGTCTGTGACTCCATGGTTAGACTGCTATAGTGTTAAAGAGTTCACACTTGTTACTTGGTTGGTGAAATCTAAGTATAGAACTCACAACCAGTTTGTGGGTTTGTGCCCTGCATCTTGGCAGTCTGCCCTGCGGTTGGCACTCATGCTCTAGAGTTTCTCCAGACCACTTGACAGTGCTCATAAATTCTGTGAGTTTAATTCTGTTCTTAGGTTTTACACTGGTGTGACACAATTGACTTAAATGGAATTATCCAAGATATACATTAGTGTTCTGAGTGCAGAACTGAGGTGTTTCCCTTCATGATGAAAGTGGACTAATGACCACATTTTAATGTGGAATGAGCACATATTGACCTCATTGGAAGCTGTACATGTGCATCAATGGACAGAATTTGGATCACAACTCTTCTTCTGCACCTGGAGAATGGAGTTAAACTGGAAAAAACCCCACTGAAATAAGTGCTGTGCTCTTAGATTAATGCAATTCTGTGCACAAATTGTCACTGTCTTTTCTCTCGCTTGGCCCCAGAATGTCACTTCTAGGACTTTTCTGATCACCCAAGGTTTGAAGAGTCAGGCTACATCTGCACTGGAGGAGATAACATGTTTAAATTGTTTGCAAACAAAGCAGCACTCTTCCACTGCACTGAAAATGATCGTTCCGTTGATGGAGTGAACCGAGTTCACCTAGACCTGTAGCACAGTTGGCAACTGTCTTAAAGCCTGAAGAGGGAAGAAAGTCTGCCATTTATGACACTCTATGTCAAACAAAGGAGTGTCTGTTTTAGGCCTGAGGGTGCTTCCAAATCTGTTTTTCTGTAGCATAACCAATATAGTGCTGCTGCTAAGTCTCTCATTCAAACTCTTTTCATCACCAAAAAAAAAAAAGAAACTTAGAAAGTTTAGTATTTACAGTTTTTTGGTTTATAGTTGGAAGAATGTTGTACATTTTTCACTTCCTTAAAAAGGGGGGTGAACAGCCACTGGAAATAGGTTATTACAAGAGTAGTAAAGATTTATTGTGCTCTTTCTCCCTTTGAAGCTACTCTGTCAAATGTTCACTGCACTATGTTTTCCAAAAGAGAGCAATTTACTAGTGGAGTGATTGAAAAGAGAAGTAGGAAAAGTTATTTTATTTCTCATAAAACTTATGGAGCAGTATGAGCCTTTTTCTAATTACCAAGCCCTCCTCCCAGAGCCACCACCCCGTTCCCCCTCCTGCACCCCAACCCCCTGCCTCATCCCTGATCCCCTCCCAGAGCCAGCACCCCATAGCCCTCCTGCACTCCAAACCTCACCCTGAGTCCCCTCCCAGAGCAAACACCCCATACACCCTCCTGCACCCCAACCCTCTGCCCCAGCCCTGACCTCCTTCCAGAGCCAGCACTCTGTACCCCTCCTGCACACAAACTCTCTTCTAGAGCTAACACCCCTCACCTCTCCTGCACCTCACCCCCTGCCCCAGCTCAGACCAGGCCCCCTCCCACACTATGAACCCCTCGGCCCCAGCCCAGAGCCCGCACTCCTTCCCGAACCCCAAACTCCTGCCCAGCCTGGTGAAAGTGAGTGAGGGTAGGGGAGAGTGAGCAATGGAGAGAGGAGTGGAGGGAGTGGGTGGAGCTTTGGGGAAGGGGCAGGGTAGATCCTGGGTTGCCTTTATATTCAAAAAGTGATCTTGGGCATAAAAAGCTTGGAGACCACTATTCTAGCATGTTCTTACTGGCTGAATTCCTTTCTTCCAGGATCTTTGCCCAGTCCAATGATGCTTCCTCTTTCCTTCAAGTGGTGTGCATAGAGATGAAGGGAGAGATATCTTGGGGCATCCGTTTCCCATTCTTATACCTTTTCCTCTTCTTTGAGAATCCTCTCCAGATGGGATTGAGGAGATAGAAGATATGTGAGGATGGGAACCTCCAGCTGTTTTTTTCCAAGATGTAAATTTCTAACTCACACCTTTTTCTTGCCAAAGAATGGCCACTTAAACAGGTAATAGTCCATTTGATTTTGTTGACACCTGGCTGAGGTGTCAGTTTGCCTTTTTTAAGATTAGCAGCCATGTTAGTCTGTATCCGTAAATAAGACGAGGAAGATTTGTAGCACCTTAGAGACTAACCAGTTTATTTCCTTTGTTTGCCTTTTGTCTCTGAGGAAATGGTTTGTAGCTGCTTCCCCAGACATAGACTATGTCTTAGTAACATCATACAGTAGTATCTTACAACTTTACATACAGTGTTGCCACACAGATTTTACCAGGACAATAAATATCAGGAAATCATGAGTTTTCAGATGATATCTTAGAAGGTCTACTTTGTACAAAATTTATCATAGTCTTGAAAAAGGGGTGAACACAGGGATATACTGTCAAACCCACATCCCCAGATCATCCCAGCAACAGCTCATCTCTGCCCTAACTATTCCTTTGAGAGCATTATCTAATCAGTTTCTGAACATTTCCAGTGATGGCACTTCAATGACCTTTCTTGAAAGACTGTTCCAATGTCAACTTGCTCTGTTAAAAAATGTTTTATTATATCTAATCTTGATCTCCCCTTCTTTAGTTTGAGGCCATTAACTTCTTGTAATACATCCTTGGGCAACCTTGAATAAATCTTCCCTTGCTATCATTTCCATGTATGGTGCTATTAAATTCCCCCCTCTGCTTATTTCTTTAAACTGCATAAATCACAGTTCCTTAACCTTTCCACATCCTTCTTTTTATCCTGTAAAACAGCACCTATCTCTTTAAAAAGCAATAAAAAAAAATTACTTGAAAACGAAATTTGAGTAATTTTTCATTCCTCAATCGTTTGAGAGTTTAAATTAAAACTGGATACAACTGGTTCTGGTAAGTGGAAAGGGAGTTTTTACAATATATTATCCAAGCCACTTCAGTTTTAATAAAAACAACTCTGCTATCATATCCTTTTTATAACTATTATTGTCACCTATTTGCAGAACCCAAATGTGGAGTCTGCAGTCAGGATAGTGGGTGGATCGGGAGATTGGTAAGGTTAGGATCCGGAGACTTTAAGATTTGGATATCTAGTTTATATTCACCCCAGACTGGTAACTAGCAAAATAGTTGTTGAGAGAAGTGGCTCTCAACTTTTCCAGACTACTGTTCCCGTTTCAAGAGTCTGACTTGTCTTGCATACCCTCAAGTTTCACCTCACTTAAAAACTATTTGCTTACAAAATCAGACATACAAATATAAGTGTTACAGCACATTATTACTGAAAAATTGCTTACTTTCTCATTTTTATCATATTATAAATTGATTGGCACATACATATTTATACTTGTATTTCAATGTATAGTCTATGGAGCAATATAAAGTCATTATCTGTATGACATTTTAGTTTGTACTGATTTCGCTAGTTCTTTTTATGTAACCTGTTGAAAAGCTAGGCAAATATCTGTCTGAGTTACCCCCTGGAAGGCCTCTGTGTACCTAGGAGTACACATACTCCTGGTTGAGAACCACTGGTTGAGAGGCCTTTATAGCAAGAATTGGTGGGTCCCAGTGTATTTCCTGATACACAAGTACCCAGAGTACAAAACAATACCAACATTTTTACAACCTTTTTGGCAGTCTTAGCAAAAAGTCAAATGAAATGTAGACCATAAGGAAGTATATGTAATGTAGATAAGCTATGTCTTTATGGCAAAAAAAGGCGTTTTTACATCAAGATAACTATCTCAGTGTAAAATCCTAGAGGAGACAAGGCACTCCAGTTTTTAATGTCAAGCTAGTCAAGGTCAACCCCAGGAAGAGGAAACAGGGTTAATCTCAACTAGCTCTATTGAGGTGAAAACCACTTGTCTTGTCTCCACTAAAATTTTACTTTGAGATAGTTATAATATAAAAATAAACTTTTATTGTAGTGAAGACAAAGAGGCATTGATGGCTGCAATTCAGTGTTATGAAGTTAACACTACAAAGAGCCCAATTCTGTGAAATACTAAGTACTTCCTGTGACACATTAAGGCCCCATCATGTTCAGTGAGAGTTGGGAAGCTCAGCAGCTTGCAGTGTTACTTCCTTAAATGGTATTATTGGGTATTCAGTGACTATTGCCAGGTTCCCTCCTCTGGATCTTGTGAGGTGTCCACTATCACGTACAGAATAGTGGTGGAACCCCCAGTAAGAACGACATCCAGTACAACATAAAGCAGTAGGTCTGGAGGGCAGCTCCAGATTTTCTGTTGGCCTCCCTTATTTTTTGAGAGGGCTGCTTATCTGGGTCATACCCAATGAGTTGCTGCATCCCTCTGCAATGTCTGAATATACATCTTTATTACTGTGATTACTTCTCATCTGAGCTTGCACTGCTCCGTTTCCCCTACGGTGAATGAACAGAACAGGTAATCATCAAGTGATCCATCTCCTGTCGCCCATTCCCAGCTTCTGGCAAACAGAGACTAGGGACACCAGCCCTGACCATCTTGGCTAATAGCCATTGATGTACCTATCCTCCATGAACTTATCTCGTTCTTTTTTGAACCCTGTTATAGTCTTGGTCTTCACAGCATCTTCTGGCAAGAAGTTCCACAAGTTGACTGTACGTTTTATGAAAAAATACTTCCTCTTGTTTCTTTCAAACCTACTGCCTATTATTTTCATTTGGTGATCCTAGTTCTTATGTTATGAGAAGACATAAATAACAATTTTATTTATTTTTCTCACACCAGTCATTATTTTATAGACCTCTATCATATCCTCCCTTAGTCACCTCTTTTCCAAGCTGAAAAGCCCCAGTCTTATTAATCTCTCCTCATATGGAAGCTGTTCCCTAATCATTTTTGTTGCCAGTTTCTGTACCTTTTCCAGTTCCAATATATCTTTTCTGAGATGGAGCGACCACATCTGCACTCAGTATTCAAAATGTGAACGTACCATGAATTTATATAGAGGCACTATTATATTATCTGTCTTATTATATAGCCCTTTCTTAATGATTCCCAACATTCTGTTCACTTTTTTGACTGCCACTGCACATTGAGTGGATGTTTTCAGAGAACTATACACAATGATGCCAAGATCTCTTTTTTGAGTGGTAACAGCTAATTTAGACCCCATTATTTTATATGTATAGTTGGGATTGTGTTTTCCAATGCGCATTACTTTGCATTTGTCAGCATTAAATGTCATCTGCCATTTTGTTGCCCAGTCACCCACTTTTGTGAGATTCTTTTGTAGCTCTTCAGTCTGCTTTGGACTTAACCATCATAAGTAGTTTTGTATCATCTGAAAATTTTGCCACCTCTCTGTTTACCCCTTTTTTTCAGATCATTTATGAATATGTTGAATGGGACCAGTCCCAGCACAGACCACTGGGAAGTTACCTTTCTCAATTCTGAAAACTGACCATTTATTCCTACTCTTTGTTTCCTATCTTTTAACCAGTTACTGATCCATGAGAGGACCTTCCCTCTTATTCCATGATAGATTACTTTGTTTAAGAGCCTTTAGTGAGGAATCTTGTCAAAAGTGTTCTGAAAATCTAAATGCACTATAACCACTGGGTTCCTGTTGTCCACATGCTTGTTGACCCCCGTCAAAGAATTCTAGTAGATTGGTGTAAAGATTCCCTATAGAAAACCATATTGACTCTTCCCCAATAAATTATATTCATCTATGTGTCTGACAATTTTGTTCTTTATTATAGTTTTAGCCAGTTTGCCTGGTACTGAAATCAGGCTTACCAGCCTGTAATTTCTGTGATCACCTCTGGTGTCTTTTTTAAAAATTGGTGTCACATTAGCTATCCTCCAGTCATTTGATACAGATGTTGATTTAAATAATAGGTTACAGACTACAGTTAGTAGTTCTGCAGTTTCACACTGGAGTTCCTTCAGAACTCTTGGGTGAATATCATCTGGTCTTGGTGACTTGTTACTGTTTAGTTTGTCAATTTGTTCCCAAAGCTCCTCTACTGACACCTCAGTTTGTGACAGTTCCTCAGCTTTTTCACCTAAAAAGAGTGGCTCAGGTTTGGGAATCTTCCTCACATCCTCAGCCATGAAGAACAAAAAAAATGATTTGTTTACTTTCTCGGCAATAGTCTTATCATCCTTGAGTGCTCCCTTTGCATCTCAATTGTCCAGTGGCCCCATGAGGGAAAAAGTTGGAAGTTTCCTGATTTGAAAAGTTTGAAGACCCCTGATTTAAGGTATCGAGAAACTTTATCTGTGCATCCCGTCCTGAGGTGATGTGTACCCAGCCAATATGGGGATAGTTTAAATCTCCCATTTTATTGAGTTTTTTATTTTAATAGCCTCTCTAATCTCCCTGAGCATTTCATGGTCACCGTCACCATCCTGGTCAGGTGGTTGGCAATGTTCCCTCTAATTTTTTCCATCCATGTGTGGAATAAATTTTGTTATGTGCACTGAGGTATGTGCCTATGTGTGTCACCAGTAGAAACAAAAAACCTAGATATCATATATATTTTTAAAAAGTTACCATAGGGATAATTACTCCAGCCAGGACAGGTTAGGCATTTTAGAACTCAGTACAGAGAATTACATTTAAGTGTAAAAAAAAAAAATTATGAAATGCATAGACCAGTCAAAATACTAAAATAACACTTTGAAAGAATAAAATTTCAGAGAATACATGTGCATTTCAGGAAGTACCAAGAAGTAACAACAACAACACAATTATGTGTTGGGAGGGCAGTGTGAAAGACACTGTGTGTGTGTATGTCTGTGTGTGTGTGAGAGAGAGAGAGAGATTGTGTGTATGTGTGTGGTTTTTATAGTTAATACATTTGTTTTCGCCAAATTGCTTTATCTAAACGAGTGCGTGAAAGAGGGTGACCAGACGTCCCGATTTTATCTTACATCGGTCGGGATGCCCTCCTTTGTCCCAATATCGGGACAGCAGGACCGCAGGCGGTGCGCCGATTACTGCATCTGCCTGGGGCAGCTCCCGCAGGAGCTTGCAAATCGCCCCAGGCAGGCCAAGGCGGGGAGGACGTCTCCGCGGCACGTTGCAGGGACAGGGCTTGTAGGCAATGGGCAGAGAGCCCCCAACAACCCGGCTCTGCCCCCTCCCACCCCAGCCTTCCCCAAGTGTCCCCTGGGAGTGGCCCTGGCCTGGAGCAGAGCGGAGCAGAAGCGTCCCTGTGTGTCTCAGTGCAGCAACATGCTGCCTCCCTGCAGCAACTGCCACCATTAGTGCCCGCCCACTTCTGCTGCCGGTGACGGGGGTGAGTGTGCTGCTGGAGGGCAGGAAAAGGGAGCCCCTCCCCCAGAGCTTGCTGCTGCCAGCAGGGAAAGGGCTGGGGGGAGTCCTCCTTTCTGGCCCCGGCCCCAGCCCCAGAGCAGCCTGCCTGCACCCAAGCTCATCCCCAGCCCTGCCCCACCCCAGACCCTACACTCCCAGCCAGAGCTCCCCCTACCACCACACCCTCAACCCTCTACCCAAGCCCTGAGCCCCTCCAACACCCCAAACCCCTCATCTTCAGCCCCAGCCAGAGTCCTCCCTCCTACCCTCCCCCCACCCCGCACCCTAACCTTCTGCCCATGCTACATTACATCATGCAATATTCATTTTAAAAGTTTATAATAAGCAATGCTCCAGGAAAAGGCGAGGTGGGGTGCAAGGTAAAAATTTTGCCTAGGGCGCAAAATATCCTTGCACCCCGCCCCTTGCTCGCCCATTGTGTCCTGATATTTCACTCTTGGGATCTGTTCACCATAGCATGAAAATTATAACTCAGGGGCAGGAAGCTGTTGCATATTCCTCTCCACAGTGAGTGAGGGAGCAAATTTTATGATCTTGCGCTGTACTGTTCCCTGTGCAGTGCAAGATGGTATAATTTTGGATTTATATTTGGGGGTGAGGGGAGTGCCTGAAAAGCTGAGAGGTGGCCTAGCTGAAGCTTTCCCATGCAGGGGCTGGTCAAAGAGCCTGCCTGCATGTAACGCAACTGGGTGTGTCCTTACCTGTACGTATGCTGATGAAAGTGCAGGCTGAAGCCTGAAGGGCTTATTAGCTTGTCACTAAAGCTAACAAGCCCAAGAAGGAGCCCAAGCTGGTGGATCAGTGGTACCCCAGTTCCAGGTGAAACCCATCACAAAAGTGTACTCTGATATTTCTGGGGAACTGAGAATATTACTTGTGTGGCACTGTGCTGGTGTTTGGTCTCTTGCAGGGTTTAATTAATTTAGAAGAACCATTGCAGAACAAACCACTAGATAACTAATTATGACTCCTTTTACAAATTTTTGAAAAATTACTAGATTGATATTAGCCATTAAAATTATTTAGTTGTCCTTTTCTTTTGTCTATGGAAATCTCTTAGGTATTTTTTCCTATAAACTTTTTTTTTCTCATTACAGATTCCAAGCATGTGTCTATTTTGCATCTGTCTTTCAATCTATCTCATGTGGGATCCATTACTTGGCTTCCGTATTCATGGCTGTTACTCCTAAATTTGTATGCAGTGTCCCTGGAAATGTGACTAGCATACTGTTCAGCAATTCCTCTAGTTCAAGAATGGAGGATATTTGGACACTGTGGACATCAACAAAAAATTACATTGTGGTCCAGCTGGAAAATGGAGAAATTTGGGAACTTGATCAGTGCAGCAGGTCCAAGCGGGAGGGCAGTTTGTATCTTGCATATGAATATAGTGGCAACAAGTCTGTGTTTTCTTGTTCTGATGGGTATATCTATGATCACACGAAATGGAAGAGCACCATTGTTACAGAATGGGATTTGGTCTGTCACCAGGAATGGCTTGCAAAATTAATTCAGCCCACATTCATGCTTGGAGTCCTGTTTGGAGCAGTAATTTTTGGTGATATGGCTGACAGGTACAGTACAATCCTCTTAATACTGTAGTTTGAGTGTAATAACTCTGTATATGCCTAAATGCTTTGTTCTTCTATTAGATATTAATTTAAAATAAATTTTACTCTGATTGCCTTCTTATTAACAAATGTGTTTTCAACAGAGCTTACATTTATCTTTCTCTGATACAGATGATTTGTGGTTTTCTATCAAAAAACTTTAAAAACTGTTAATAGAATTTTTTTTTAAATGTCCTACTTTATATCAAATGTAGGCCCTGATCCTGCAAACTACCCCATACGTGTGGAACCTTGTACCTAAACAGAGCTTTCTACAAGATCAGGGTCATAGTGAGTTTCCCGGGTAATAGTTCCCCCTTCCCCCTACTCCTCATCTTATAATAAAAAAGAGAAATGTTTACGATGGATATGATGAATATTAAAGCTATGCTGTAAGGTTAAAATATATTAAAAAATAAATTTCCTGACCTCTGTCATTACTACTACTTTATGGGGCTGATGCAAAGACTTTGGGATTTGAATCTGGTCCTGTATTAATAAAATTAAAAATCTACTGTATTTTTCACTATTTATTGGTTTACCTTTTCCCCCCTTTTTTGTGTGCATTTTTCAGTCCATATGAAGAAAGAAAATAGATCAGTTTCCCTTTAATTTGCCATCAATTTCACTTCCTCCAGCAGTAGTATAATGCTGAAATGTTTTAATTGTAAACATGTTATGTAAATGCATAAAGAAGAGTTTATTTTTTCAGTTAGATTTTATAAAAGTATGGAATTGGTTCTATTAATCTAAGGTTTTGTAAAACCTTCTTTAATACAAAACCTGAATTTAAAGCCTAACTTGAACTAACAGTGTCTCTTTAAATCTGTTATAGTATTTTCCGTTAATAATTGCAGACACAGGTAATGACATTATAGTTACATAATTCTCAGTTAGATTAGCTCAAGCTCTAGACATCCATTTAAGAGAATAAACATATTGTATTTTATGGAGTTACGACAAAAAGTTTTACATCTGAAAGTTATTAATATCTGACTACTTTTGACTGGTGGGAAATAAGTTGGTAGTTTCAGTCCAATTTCCAGTCAACAGATGTTCCCAGCACAAGAATGACCACAGCTGGCACTAATTAGCATCTCTGCTGAGAATCTTGGCAGCGATTAAGGATTGAATGGGCATGAAGAAAACTACCTCCTCCATTTTTCCAAGGTCTGGTCTACACTACATAGTTAGGTGGATGTAAGGCAGCTTACATCGACTTCATTATGTAAGTGTGCACATTATAGCCTTGTCCCACCTATGTAAGTGCCCTACTAACTGATATCATAATGTCAGCTCCATGAGAAGCATAGGGCTTAAGCTGGTGTAGTTAGGGAAATACAGTGTCTGTGCAGACACTTCAATACTTACATCAGCTGTTGGCTGTCATGTTAATTTCAGCTCCTCTTCAGTGGGTGGAAGTGATCCTAGTGAGGATGCACACCACCGCCAGAAAGAGGATAGTGTGGACATGAACCTCTGCAGTAATTACTGTGGTGGCTCTAAATTGACCTAACATAAGTCTGTAGTGTAGACATGCCCTAGGTCAGGGTTGAAGCACATTGGCAGGGCATTGTAGGGAAATTTGTAGTGTAGCTATCTGGGCTATATCTGTTCTGTAAGACTTCACATTCCAGTATTATTTGAATGTAGTACCAAATTCATGTACAGAAAACCAAAACCGACCTCAAACTCAAATCTCCAAAAGCTGCTGCTGCTGAAGGTAAAAATAATACATCTCTACATCAGAGAATAAAAATGAAATAGGGCAAATTCATTATCTAGTCGACACCTGAAACATACTCTTTATTAATGAACATTGTTAAGCAAAATAGGACAGAGATAATCCATTAAATAGATTTTATTTCTGTTAGAGATTGTTTTCTCTTCAGTTGAATTTATTGGTGTTGACTTCTGGTTATTTGTTTATACACAGCATGTTCTGGTCAACATGATTTCTATCTGAGAAGATATGGAAACCGGACAAACAAATTTAGGATTCCATTTATGTTAAAGACCATTGTTTCAGAATGAGGAATGACACACAATTTAAGACCTGGCTTGTAATATTTATAATAAGAAGCTAAAATTTCACATAATTTTATTTCCCTGCTAATGTACTTGTTGTATACGTGACATTTAACATATGTGTGCATTCCTGCTAGTGAGTTTGTGTGTGCACTTATGAAATCAGAGAACTCTGGGGAAGTATCTGATTACTATTTGTTAGATATTTTATCTTAATGTAATTGGGAGGAATTAAGGTAAAAAAACTTTTCATTGGAATCCACGTTATATTTTGAGATGGCAAGAGATAGCATGAGTTATTGCATGCTAACCTGTGCTGGAACATGGTAAGTAGCTGTTACTTAAAATAAAATGTCCAAGAAAGAGAGAAATATAATGGAGTGAATCTGTGTAAAATGGCAGATTACAGATACGAAAGTTAAACATAAAGCTCAATATGAACTAGTGAAATATGAAATAGTGCTCTTTTCTATGGAGATCTTCCTTCCAGTCATGGAGAGTTGGGTGGGGTTCCCTTTCATTAGTACTACTTTTATATTGGTCACAGTGATAAGTACAGAAAAAATAAAAGTTTTCCCCTCACCTAGAGAACAATATATCAGAGCTAAGATCAAACCTGGGGCTACAGTGGTAGTGCAGTGCCCTAAATACAGCACTAGTTATACTTTTCATATTTACTATAATTCTCATTGGTAAGATTTCCAGAATTGCAGTTGCTTTTTAGTACAATATTTATCACATGCCACCCCATTATTCACTCTGTGTGTTTGTTCTATCCTTCCCTCACCTTGTGTCTGTCTTACCTATCTCCATTATAAACTCTTTGATGCAGGGACCAACTCTACAGCTCTGTGTTTGTACAGTGCCCAACACAATGGGGCCGTGTTCTTGGTTGGTCCTCAGGAACTCTCAATAAACATGGTTAATAAGAAATAATGATGATGTTTTTATTATAATGTGCAGAGTGGGAAGACGATACATAATGTGGTTCACAAGCACTGGTCAGTTTTTATTTGGCATTGCAGTGGCATTCACATTTGACTACTACAGCTTTGTGATCATACGTTTTCTCCTTGCTATGGTAAGTATAGATGCTCATCCTAATTCTTTTTAAATGCAGTTTCCTAACCTTTCTCAGGAAAGCCCTCCATAATTTCTCCTTATTCCTTCCCTTCTCCAGTTTTTAAAAGTGCCAGGTGTTGCCACAACACTCTGTTTAGCAAAGGATTGAGAATCTGAACATTGCTGCTTCTTCACCTTTCTCTTTGTTTTAACCAGAAAAGGTACATATGAAGCAATATTCGATGCTTCCTTCATCAGGGGCTGACGATGCTTCTTTTAGCACAGTCTCAACCCCAGGTAGACTGGTAATTAGGTGAGAGATGAAGTTTGAGTAGCAAACTCTGGTTCCTGCATTGCACTGTTATTCATGGTGTATTACTAAAAATAGACTTTATTTTTGGTAAAATATAGTCATGGTTTTACCCCAGCCATGTTCATTGATAGGGGATAGTTGCACTTTTTTCTCATATGTATCTTTTCTGTCTTTTAAATGACATCTAAAATGCTAGATATACGTGTAAACTGGCTTGGTAAACATCTTAATAGCTTCTACTGTGCTTGTGTGGATGTCAGCATATTTAATTTTTTAGCAATCAATTTCAAATTGCTACCCGATACTCAAAGCTATACATTTTGTGGGCTTTGCTTTTAGAATGCTTTGACTAATGAGAAAGATGGTGGGAGAAAAATGAAACAAGTGGTTTAATGTAGTTGAGAAGTCAGAAACTAAAATTCATCTAAGTGTAAAGTATCAAAGATTATTCTCTTTACTTGTTGCTGGCAAAGCATAAAACAAGAGGGGTCCTTGACTCTGGAATTCACTTCCCTCCTTCACATGCCAGAGCTTAGATTTATTCACTACCAGGAAGGCTGTAAAGCCTATCCTTTCTCGCAGACCTTAAGAGCCTGCTCCAGTGCACAGTGATCAGTGTGTAATGTGTGTTTGGGTGTGCCAGGGCTCAGCTTGGCAGTTCATTGCCTTGGTACCTTTGGGCTTGCTTCATCAGTTATGAATATAAAAAAATTGCTTAAGCCCCAGCATCTCTTTCACTATTAATTAAACATTGCCAGTGACGTCAACAGGAGTCTGTCTACTGACTTCACTGGGCACTGGATGAGGTTTGAGGGAGGCTGAGGGGGTTTATAAATGGAAATGCTAGAGATTAAGACTCTGATCTAATAAGCAGACCCTGCGTGGGCACAGAGCCACACTAAATTCATTGAAGCTCCACAGAGGCCTAAGTATCTGGCCACAAGATCCACTTCCAGGACTGGAGTTTAAAAACCCTAATCTTACACCATTGAAATCAATGGGGGCATTCCAATCACCTCCACTGTGTGCAGGATCAGATCTTAAAGGATGAGTTAGATGGTTAAATATAATGCATATATATTTTTTATTTTTGTCTGGGAATTTATTAATTGGAGTTTTTATAATTGGAGATTTGATTAATCAAAATATTATATGGGAAGCATCTTTAGATTTTTTAATTGTGTGTTTTGAAATGTTTTCAGATATGTGCCAGAAAAATAAAAATAAGTACATTCACTAAATAAATACTTAATGCAGAACATTAATATAGCTAGATAACTTATGGGAGCTTATAAAAGTGTAAGGAAGATTCTCTTTCAATTTTGTAAAATATGATTTAACAGGGTAATCTGTCAGGAGATGGAAAATCATTATTTTGAAATATGCAGTTCTATAGTATGATTAAAACTAAGGCCAAGATTTTCAGAATGGCTGTTGGTTTTGGGTGCTTGAATTTTTCAAGTGTCCAGCTTGTTTCACCTTCAAGGGGCCTGATGTGTAAAAGCTTTTTAAAAAGATATCACCCGCAAATGGAGGTATCCAAAGTCAATAGCCATTTCTGAAAACCGCAACCTGATATTTTACAGGTCTGAAATCAGTTTTACCTAATGTTGTTTGTATTTTTCAGGATTACTGTTGCTCTCTCTGAGTGCATCATACTCCAATACGGGGCAAGTTAGGGGGCTCTTAAGACTTCCAACATAAAGAAACATGGAAGTATTAGCCAAGTGTTTTTGGTGTTGTCACACAAAGGGAATAGGCATAAGCTTTTCTCTGTTTTTTTTTCCCCCTCAGGTGTCAAGTGGCTATCTGGTAGTGGTTTTCGTTTATGTGACAGAATATGTTGGCATTAAAGCTCGAACATGGGCATCCATGCATGTCCATGCCTTTTTTGCTGTGGGAATCATGGCTGTGGCACTGGTGGGATTTTTGGTGCGGACATGGTGGATCTATCAGATATTTCTTTCCATAACAACTCTCCCCTTTGTCTTGTGCTGCTGGATGCTCCCAGAGACACCTTTCTGGCTACTGTCAGAGGGAAGATATGAAGAAGCACAAAAAATAGTTAATGTAATGGCGAGATGGAATGAAGTAAGCACTCCTTGTAATATTTCTGAACTGTGTTCAGTCCAACAAGATGATCTTGTCAGTTGCAGAATGGGTGATAATGACATTTCTACAGCGAAGAAGCACAGCATCTTAGATCTGTTTTATAACTGGCACATTGCAAGAAGGACCATTACCGTCTGGCTGATTTGGTTCACTGGGAGTTTAGGATACTATGTATTCTCCCTGAGTTCTGTCAATCTAGGAGGCAATGAATATTTAAATCTATTTCTCATAGGTAAATATCTGATATATTTTATTATGCTTATGACAGAATTAGAACTTATAATTTATAAATGTCTAAAGATCTGACAGTCAGTTTCCTGACCCCCAATTACCTGTACCATCACCAACCCCATTTAAAATTGCAGATTTAATTCTTGTCAACTTGAAATGTTTTACCAAAGCAAGCTTTGAGTATATTATGATACTATATTGCCCTTGACTTCACCTGCCAATTTTTGTGCTTGTAAAACCACATTTTCCTATTTTTAAAATTCTTTCTCTCTGCACAGTTGTTCTGTGAAAGAACCATACAAATAACAGAGAAAATTGACTAACAGTACAGGGCAAACTATTTAAATTGATGAAATACTATCCAAATAAACAAACTGAGAAAAATAGAGATTTTCTTCACTAATTAATCATAATAATATTAGATTAGACTGGTAACCCTATTAAACTCATCATTTTAAAGTTTGTTAGAAGTGTGTTTTTTAAATACAAGGGGCAATGTTTCTTTAATTTAATGTGGTTGCAATTTTCTCTTGACATGATAAAATTGATCAGCACATATTTAGGGCCTGATCTAAAGTCTATTTGAGGTCATTGGAAAGATTCCCATTGAGTTTGGTGGCCTTTGGATCAAGCTCCAGTCCTATAAAGGACTTAAGCACGTGCTAGCTTTAAGCATATGAGTAATCAGTGGGCTATAGCCCACAAAAGCTTATGCTGAAATAAACTGATTAGTCTCTAAGGTGCCACAAGTATTCCTCGTTTTCTCTAATAAAGTCAATGTGACTATTCATGTGCGCATAAGCACTTTGCAGGATTGGAATACCTGAATTAATTTTAAGTTGCCATGTATTATTACATGTTAGTAACTTGACTGTTGTGTTGAAAATAGGATGCTAATGTTGCTAATATAACTAAGTCATTATGATACAGTCCTGTAAATAAATCACTGTGTTAGCAAATTTCAAAACTATTTTCTTTGTCTCCTATGACCCACCTCTGAGGGTCCAAGAACCCGGACTTCAGCCTGAGCCTGAACATCTACACTGCAGATAAACAGCCGTTTAGCCCAAGCCCAAGCTAGCGCCAGCGCCAGCCTGCGGGTTTTTAATTGCAGTGTAGACATCTCCATATAGGCCTATCTTCCCATCATAAGGGCAGCTGCAGCTGCCTTGTGCCTTATAGCCTCTTTCCCTGGTGCATTTCTTGTTCCCCACCCACCACATTTATGGCAGTGTAAGCCCTCTACTGACATTTTTGCCAATTTATCCCAAAGTGTTGGTGAAATACATCTTTCTCCTAACACCTATATCTTTTAAAACCAATCTAACCATTAGACTAAATAAATGCTCATAAAAAGCAACTCAGAATTATTTTAAAGGGTATTTGCAGTCATAGTATTATGGTTTAAAACCAGATCAATTCATAATGACAGGTGCCGTGGAGCTTCCTGCATATGTTGTTGCTTGCATTGGGATGGACAAACTGGGAAGGAGAAACACATTGACTCCATTTCTTATATCAAGTGCAGTGATCTGTGCTTTGATTATGCTGATTCCTCAGGTTAGTCACTTACTATTTAAAATGTACCTATGTCGTGGGGTATGTGAGATATGTTAATGCAACATCAATTTCCAAGGCCTGAGATTAATTAAATGTAGTTTAGAAATGAAGCTGGTGTTCTTTACAATAGATTTTTCATATTTCTGTTAAGAGTTCCAGATTAGCATTTCTAGCTCTTAATTAAACAAAGGGCTGGAAATAAGATGTTCAAAAAACAAAACCACATACAGCCATTATTTATTGGTGGAAAATAATCAGAAAAGTATGGAATAAGTATTGCTATCTGTTTACAGAAAGATCACAGTTTGCAGACTACATTTTTCAAAATAAATTAATGGAATAGAATTTGGAATGGCGAAGTTTTCTGGTGCTTTATATATGTGTACTCTCTTTTAATAGGATTTCAGTATATTATCTGTCTTAGCAAATATGGCTGGAAAGTTTGCAATTGGTGTTGCATTTGGCCTCATTTACCTTTACACAGCAGAACTGTATCCAACAGTTGTACGGTAAGACCTTTAAAATAATTTGTCATATGTTTTTTATTAGTTTGCTATTTCTTCCTTTCATTTGTTATGCTTTTGGAGCCAAATCCTGCACCCGCTGAAGTCAATGGCAGTGCTCCAAGTGACATCACTGGTGTAGGATCAGTCTCTTTTTTGTTACAGAATTCTCTGGTTTTGGCTCTGCAGAAGTGCATTTATATTCTGTTCCCCTCTACATAGACTAGTCCCACTGAGGTACTGGAAAAATGCTCAGTATTCTTAGCATTCAGTTCCCTCTTTCTGAATGTTCATGGTCATTAAGAATATGATTTATACTGAATGCTCAGTACACTTTTTATTCTATTTACAGAAGCAACCAAATTCACTGTAAGATAAATTTAGATTATTTATAAGCATCTGTGCATTTCTAATCAATTGCTGTATCTGATGTCACTCTCACTGGGCCTTGTGTCTTCTTGTCTTGTCTCCAGGTCACTTGCTGTAGGAAGTGGGAGCATGATGTGTCGTGTAGGGAGCATAGTTGCTCCTTTTTGTGTTTACCTGACGAGTGTCTGGATCTTCATGCCACAGGTGCGTGTTTATTTTGATAGTCAAAAAAATTGTTATCCATTGTACTGAGGTTTAAAGTTGAAGTGCAGTTATGTTCAAAAGGAAAGTGAGTTAAATATTCTCATTCTTAATTTAAATTCTCAGTTTTTCAGCTATATATTTTAAGAATATTAATCTGAACTCAGGAGCGAGCCTCTGCGGCACTGAAATCTTCTAAACAGTTGATATCACAGACACCTCAAAAAAAGACAGATATATCTTGTATGCTTTGAATACTGGTATAAAATTGTAACTATCTTTTGTACAAAGATGTACTGTATCGTTCATGTAATCTGGAGTAAGTGTCTCATTCTTAAATTTAAAGTGTTGTATTTAGTCAAGATCTTGACTGAGCAACCATCTTTTCTCATTGCCATCAATCTCCTTTTGAAGAAGCAGAATAGCCTAATACAGATGATGGGGGAGGGAGCAAATGTAAAATCCTGCTGATGATGACAAGATCATCAGTCAAGTGAAGCACAGATGCCGTGTTAGATCACATGAGATGAACTGGAGCCCTCTCTGTGGAGAGCAAGCGTAGCAAATCTAAACTCACATGAACCACCAGCCTAATTATGATCAAAATATCCTGCTAATATGGAGTGCTAAAAAGAATAAGGACAGAAACAGCCACATAGTGGGGCAGTGAGATGATGAGGAGATGGCGTAGATGGTATAGTCAGAGCATAACCAGGTGAGAAATAACTCAAGAGATGACTACAGAAGAAAATGATGCTCTCATGATACTCATTAGGATTCTGACAGTGAACAAACCTTGAATTGAAGAGACATCTTCTTTTTGGGGCTGCAACCTCATTCCATCATGTGATCCAACAGTCATCTGTAACTTTAACTGTCCCATGAAGACGAGACAGGGCAGTTTCTTTGTAGAAGAAATTGGGCACTTCCTTAGCATTACATGGATTTTGGAGCTCATTTTGTACAAAATATTTGTATGGACTGTATAGTTATATTCAGTCCATACAAGTTATCTCCTATTCTTTTTATGAAATCTAATATGTGTGCTGCTCAGATATTCTACAATTGCTCAATCTTGCTTTTTCAGAAGGGTAAGTTTAGGCTCATATACATAAATGGTTAGAAACCTTATACTGAGGAGTTAAACTGATGATGACCTTATTTTACCCATTTTACGTTTTTAAATTTACTTTTACTTCTCTGAAAAACTTTACAACTCACTTTTAATATCACAGCTTGTATGTGAATTACAGATATAAAGAAGGTGAAAAAGTATTGGCCTGAATTTTCAATCCAACCTCTCTTCCTGTGTTTTTGTTTTTGCACACACATCGTTGAGTTTTCCTACAAAGGTAGAGTAGTGTCCATTTGATTTTAAAAATATAAAATCTACATTTGTGAATGCTAGTGACTGGTTTGAGAGACTGTTTGAAGAGTCGGCCCACTATGTAAGTAACCTATGTCCAGTTTTTTAGGATTCATTTGTGATGGTGGGGAAGCAGAGCAGGAATAAATAAAGTTCCTCGCAAGCACCCTTATCACACCAAAGAAATGAACCTAGAAAATACATGAAAAATAAGATCTGAAGAGCACAGTAATCATGAGAGAACAGTCTCCTTTGACTCTTCTTCCCTTCAGAATTTTGCTTTTCACTAGCAGTGATAAGGTTTATCTGTTCAGAACCCCTGCAGTTTAAACACAGCGGGAGGAAAGCTGAAACATTTGAGAACACTGTAAGTGGCACTGCAAATATTTCAAATATGGACAACTCTCAGTACACTAAAAACACTCACATGCAGTGTGCAACTTTGTTACAATACTAAAAACTGCGTTGGCTTGAAACTTATAATGCAAGGTCTCAGCTAATATACACATTTTTGGGTAAAATTTGAACAAAATAAATTGATTTTTTTTTAAATAGACTGACATAGGTTATGTTGATACAGTATATTGTTTATGCCACACATCTTATATTCCGTTAAGTTTTTATTGCTACTCATTTTCTCCATAACTCCTTTGTGGCTCTGTCTCCCAAGAGTAATGCAAACCATCCCAAAGAATGCCAATAAATCTTGAAATAATACTCGCAATTGTCTTGTTCATGTCACATGTTGTAGAGAATTTGTGGGTTTAAAGTTTAAATTAAGGCCCCAGTTCAGTAAAGCACTTATGTGCTCTGGTGCCATGAACATCAAGAGAACTTAGTTAGCAAAAGTGTTTATGGACATGAGTAATAAATTTGATTTCATATTTATTGTAAACATTTAAGGCATATAATATGTATGAGACATATCACTGATCCCTGTGTTATATGAATAATAATACACAAAAAGGTTTAAAACATTTATTATGAATAAGCAAAGGGCCAGATTGTGCACACTCCTTCCCCCACCCCCGCCAGCAATCTCATGGGTTTAAAAAGTTCTACAGCTTGCCATTTAGATGACATTTTAAAAATCACTCCATTAATCCAATATCATTCAATTTATTTTTCTATTTTATCCTTTTTAGGAAATAGCTCAAAAGTACTTCACAGAGAGAGGTAGAGGAAGAGAATGCTTTACAGCTCTGGGTACAGCAGCTCTCATATCAATAGGGGAAACTGACACATCAAGATGGAATAGAGTAAATAACTGGCAGTAAAAGATAGTATAAGAGGAAGTGAGTGTGCTTGTGGAGTAGTTACAGTTAGAAGGGGAATAGATACATGCCCTCCACAGGATCGCCTGAACTCCGCCCTCTGCTCCTCCTCTCTTCCTCCAGGGCCCTGCCGCCCTGTTCCTCCTTTTCCTCTTCCTCCTGAGGCCCCGCCCCCTGTCTAGGCCAGACACAAGAGTTGTAGGATGAGCATGTTCCCCGCTGCCGAGCTTCCCCCCCAACCCCTCCCTTCCAGATGGAGCTGCCCCATATCCCCTCTCCCTACTGCGTAGAGCTGCCCCCCCCAGCCCCTCTACTTCCCCCCTATTTTACACATGGGTGTAGTAATACACACAGAGGTTGAGTGACTTGCCTACAGTCAAGCACAAAGTGAATCAAGTATCTCTGCTAGTTAAAGAACTCAAAAGTCCAGCTTGCCAGTCTCCAACACTTACCAATAGACAATACTGTTTCAATAGAAAACCTCATGTCTCAGCTATTACAATATTTGGCACTTAGGCAAAGTTCTCTGGCATGATGCTGTATTATGTGTATAGACAGCTGCAGCTGTCCACTCACTCATCTGAAATTCAGGCTCCAAAACTACTGTCACAGGTATCAGCAGGGTTATTAATTCAAAACCAAACAATTTGTTGTCAAGATGACAATAAGGAGTTGGGTGTCCAAGAGCACCTTACGGCCCGTGTCCCTGCCCCCCCAGGATGTGCCGTCCAGGACAGATGGAGGGTCCAGGGCTCCCCACAGCAGCCCAGGCTCCCTGGGCAGCTTTTACCATGGCTCGACATCTGGCCAGGCCAGCAGGCAGGGCCACTGAGAGAAGGGGAGGAGCAGGGAAATGTTCCTTGTGCCCAGGGCCCCAATAAATCTGAATCTGCCTCTGGATAGATGTGCTTAATGCGGGGAAGGGTGAGTGTGATTCAGAATGAACTGGAGACTAACGGGAACAGACCGGTGGGATTTCCAAAAGCATTCAGAGCTGGCCTACTCTTGTTCCCACTGAAAGGACGGGAGCCTGATTTGCATTTATACTAAGGCTCTTTTGCACCACAATGGTAGAGTAAAGATGCTTTAAAGTGGGAGTAAATTTCATTTACACCCACTTTCAGCCCTTTGCAGTGTGTAAAGAAGCCTTAGTGCAGATGAGAATCAGGCCCTAGAAATTTTACCATTGATTTCTGTGTGACCAGGAAAAGGCCTGCCAGAAATGGTGTATTAAAGACGTGTATTTTCAGAGAAGTAGAGTGAGAGCACAGGGAGCATAATGGGATAAGATTGAGTGTTAACCTGTAGAATGCTTTGAAGATGTTAATTGCTAACTATTATCATTCTTATCAAACAATAAAAAAGTAAAGAAAAGAGAAAACAAGGAAGAATTTTTACAAGTCCCGATTGTCCAGAGCAGTGGTTTTCAACCTGTGGTCCACAGACCCCTGGAGGTCTGCAGATTGTGTCTAAGGGAACCATGAAAGGTGACTATGAAAATAAAGTTCAGATCCAAGAAAAGGCATTCCATTTTTCTGATCAATCAAAAGTACAATATGTGAATTTCCCCACCCACAGGTCAAAACCTGGAAGTATTGTTCTTACCATAGAAGCCCACAGTTCAGTGCCCTTTCTCAAACTGCATCAAATGCCATGCCGAGCACCTGCAACATTTATAGCTGAATTCTGTTCAGTCAGTTTTCAATCTAAGACTTGTATGGTAGGGGTCTTCAGATCACAGGGGTTGAATTTCCACAGGGTCTATCCTCCATTCAGAATGTTTTAGAGGTCTGCAAATGAAAAAAAGGTTGAAAACCACTGGTCCAGGGCAACAAATTGATGGGAAATCATCTGTTGTTCTTTGGGACAGCATCTTCCTGCATATGTGCATCTAGCACAGTGGATCCCAATCCTGATTGTGGTCTTTGGCAACTACCACAGTAAAATAATTATAATAATAAATCACAGTGCACATATCCAGATCATAGGCACAGTGCATGGGTTAGTTAGAAGCTGGGCCCCTGTCAGGGTGACCAGAAGTCCCGATTTTATAGGGATAGTCCCGATTTTTGGGTCTTTTTCTTATATAGGCTCCTATTATCCCCCACCCCCGTCCTGATTTTTCACACTTGCTGCCTGCCACCGTAGTCCCCGTCAGCTTTCTCTGTCTGTCTCAGGACATCATTCCTTTTCAGAACAGCACGTAAATCTGTACTTAAGCATTTTCCTGCGTAGAAATGGACTTAAATATGTGCTGAAGTGTTTTCTTTAATTGGGATCTTTACGATCACAGTTAGGAGATCCTGACCTACAGCTTGCATTGGAGAGAGGTTCTTAAATACTATGATGATGGGTAGAGTAGGTAGTCGAAGAGCCAGGTCTACAGCTTCTTTTTCTCCCTCTGTGTGATAGCAGGGAAGATGTAGTCCAATACAAATAAAGGTAAAATGAGTTTAAGCAATATTACAATTACTTTTAAAATGACTATCTGCTAAAGAGAATAATTTTTCAATTAAGTTGCATGCATTCTGTTCACTTCTACAAAGTTGTTCCTGCTTACACTGGACCTGTATTTAGCTCGTTGTGTAAAACATTTTACTTGGTCTGTGTTAACTTCGATGGACAATCTGTCATTTATTTATGTATGTATTTTTGTTTTATTTTATTTTAGCAATTGCAGCAGGGAACATTTTGAGACTTTTGATCTGTGGTTTTCATTGAAGTTCACTGTGTTCCCAGATTTTAAAAGTATCTTCGCAAGCAAGACCAATGTTTTCCATGAATCAAAAGACAAGGTTATCCCTTACACTAATTGTTTATTTCTTCCAGTTGCTTGTTGGAATCATGGCCTTTCTGAGTGGAATGCTAACATTAATGCTCCCAGAAACTCTTGGAAAACCATTGACTAATACTTTGGCGGAAGCTGCAGAACTGGGAACAAACAAGAACAGCTGTTCAGGAAAATCACCCCCAGCACAGAGTGGTGCAGTATTAGAAAAGATAGAGATGCATAGTCAAGAGTCACACAACACTGATGAATAAAGCAACATCAAGATTGTTGTCCAGTTTTAATGCTCATTACTTCTATAAGACCATTTTATTAGAGCAACCTGACCATGTTTTTAATGCACGTGACTTTTAAATTCAATGCAGTCTTGCCTTTTCTAGAGGGCTAATATAAAAAGATCTGGTAGAAAATTTGAAAGGATTTTTAGAGCCACTCTCAAACTTAATCATACTTTTAAAACTCTGTTTAATTTGCTTTGACTAGTTGGAGTGATTATTGTTCATTTAGAAGATACCAGGTTTTCCCAGATTGACATAATATTTCCTTTCATGGCTTTAGATTTTCTGCAGCTGTGCTTGTAATCTCATCATGAAATCCCCTGTCAATAACTTGCATATTACAACTGACAGACACAGGCTTGTGACTTATTAATATGGTAAGCTCAAGCACACAATACTAATTCAACAGAAAAGGCCCTTAATTACTGCAAAAGGTTAAACAGAAATAAAGATTTCTGTTTTTCAAGCTTTCTTCTGAAGAGACTGCCATTGCTAAAAATGAAAATATTCTGTGCAACTGCTTCTGACAAAAAAAATCATTCTCAATTTGCAGAATGTGCAAATAGTATGAATACTATTCATTTTGTTTAATGTCAAATGTATTTTTTGGTTATTGAGTTAGAGAGAAAACTGCTTTGGGAGTCTGTTGCAGTATCAGTAATGTCTATGTAAACAGATAAAATCTGGTATTTTTAAAAATCTTATTCATTCCAGACTGTTACGTTAAATGGCCCTTTCCCATTAATTTCCATTCAGACCTATCATCAGTTTCTTTATATCATCCTAGGGTAAAATCAACCCCTGTGCAAAGCAACCACACAAAGCTTATGTATCCTTTCGGTGCTCAAAATGGGATTTAAGTAGAACTTAAGTAGTGCGTAGGCCTTGTGCAGGGCTGGACACTTAGGCTCAGATTCTCAAAAGTATTTAGGTGCCTGATTCCAATAGGAGTTAGGTGCTTAAATACCTTTGAGGAGCTGGGCCTTAGTGAATAAGTGATGTATAACTGCTAGCATCAAAATGTTATTTTTCTCATGGACCATCTATTTGTAGCTCCATTTATTCAACACTATACAGAACCAAATAGTAAAAAAAATGATTTTTGGTGGAAGAAACTTAACCATTAGAAACGGATGCAATGGTCGCTAATTCTTGCAGATGCCTGTGAAACATCCAGAGCTGGTGCTAGCCCATTGGGAGTCCTAAGCAGAAATATTTTTGCTCCCCTACACTAAAACAGGCAAGTTCTTATAATAAAAAGTGAATCCCCCGTCCCCTTGAGCTGCTTGGGACTCTATTAAATTGCTTAGTCCACTTATGCCTAGCGCTGGCTCTGAGAACAACCCACTATTCTATCACTCGTGCTGATACACAAGTGATAGAGACTGTAGAAAACACTAACAGAGGTAGATTGAGGACATCATTTCACTCTAGCTGCTATTTTTATAATTTTATGTCCCAGGCCTCCCTTTTTAGTCTACCTCTAGAGCTAGCCATTTCTGCCATCCCTGTTCAGCCTTCCGTATTGTGCATAAAGACTCTACATGCTATGCAAGTAATGGTTTGGACTCTGTTCTCAGTTACATCTATACAGCTCCTCTGACTTCTTTCAGAACTTACCGAAGAATATAATTCAATATCTCTTTGCCTCTCTAACAGGAAACAAAACATCACTCTTCAGTTACAGCACTGTCCTGGAGTTCAAAGTATAGAATCATAGAAGATTAGGGCTGGAAAAGACCTCAGGAGATCATCTAGTTCAACCCGCTTCTCAAAGCAGGACCAACAGCAACTAAATCATCCTAGCCAGGGCTTTGTCAAGCAGGGCCTTAAAAACCTCTAAAGATGCAGATTCCACAACCTCCCTAGGTAACCCATTCCAGTGCTTAATTACCCACCTAGTGAAATAGTGTTTCCTAATATCCAACCTAGACTTCCCTCACTGCAATTTGAGACCATTGCTCCTTGTTCTGTCATCTACCACTACTAAGAACAGCCAAGCTCCATCCTCTTTGGAACCCCACCCTCCAGGTAGTTGAAGGCTGCTATCAAATCCCCTCCCACTCTTCTGCAGACTAAACAATCCCAGCCTCTCCTTGTAAGTCATGTGCGCCAGCCCCCGATCATTTATGTTGCCCTCCGCTGGATTCTCTCCAGTTTGTCCACATCCTTTCTGTAGTGAGGGGCCCAAAACTGGATGCAGTACTCCACATGTGACCTCACTAGTGTTGAAAAGAGAGGAATAATCACTTCCCTCAATCTGCTGGCAATGCTACTAATGCAGCCCAATATGCCGTTAGCCTTCTTGGCAACGAGGACACACTGTTGACTCATATCCAGCTTCTCATCCACTGTAATTCCCAGTTCTTTTCTTTTCTTCAGAACGGCTGCTTAGTCAGTCAGTCCCCAGCCTGTTGCAGTGCATGAGATTCTTCCGTCCTGGTGCAGGACTCTGCATTTGTCCTTGGTGAACCTCATTAGATTTCTTTTGGTCCAATCCTTCAATTTGTCTAGGTCACTCTGGACCCTATTTCTATCCTCCAGCGTATCTATCTCTCCCTCCCAGCTTAGTGTTATCCGCAAACTTGCTGAGGATGCAATCCATCCCATCATCCAGATCATTAATGAAGATGAACAAAACCAGCTCCAGGACCGACCCCCAGGTACTCCACTTGATACCAGCTGCCAGCTAGACCAGGGGTCGGCAACCTTTCAGAAGTGGTGTGCCGAGTCTTCATTTCGTCTCTCTAATTTAAGGTTTTGCGTGCCAGTAATACATTTAAACATTTTTAGAAGGTCTCTGTAAGTCTGTATATTAAAAGCATGCACTTACCTGGTTTTCTGAACAGGAGTGGGATTATTCACATGCTTGGGGCAATGTGTTTTGCTGAATTGGAGCTCCAATGCTTTTGTATTGCTCCCTGGCCACATGTCTTCCTCAGAAGCTGTACTTAACACCAGCAACTCTTTCCCCTTTACAGGGTGTTTTATAGTGCAGGAGGGAACCAGCATAATTCCAACAAGTGATAGTTCTATTTTTAGGTAAGAAATATAAGCATTTAGTGGATGTAAATACGCCAAAACAACCTCAGAAAAATGCAAGGACTCAGTCATCCTAGGAGATGAGAATGAGCAACTTCCACTGAAATCAAGGAGTTGTGTATGGACATCTCCCATGGATGATGGGACCTCAGAACTTGTCTTAAAAGAGATGTAAGAATCTCCTGTTGTTCCCTGTGTCTTTGGTTGCAACTCTCATCTTCCTATCTTGACAGGCAGACAGTGTGATTGCTTCCTGCTTCCATATTTCATATTTATATTATGTACAAGGTCCAGTACACTTTAACAAAGTAATCAATTATTAGTGATTTTGAGCCAACTCCTGGTCCTATTTAAATCAATGGGAGTTTTGTCTTTGATTCTAACGGAACCAGAATTTTGCTCCAAACGTTCAAGGAACCATGTTGAGATGAAGATCAGAGGATTAGTTATTGAATGGAGAAGAGTTGGCTTTCTGAGATAAATCATACACTTTGAGACTTGAGGTGCAATTGGGCACCCTTTTCTTTCAATTGAAGAAAAACATCAATTGTTTAGTAAAATATTTCATTTTTTCAAGTAGGGAAATCACAGCTGTTTATGTAGGATTTCTGAAAGTTTTTGTTTTTAGCAAGAATTGTACTACTGACAAAAGTATGTTTGACACTAGTATTACATTATAAATATTACATAGCATAAATGTGGACAGAGAGAGTTTCTCTCTCAAGCATTTTTTCAAAGGATCTGGGCCTTCTTTAAAGAGAGCCTTTATTTTGAGAATGATCATTTCTAATGCTTTGGAGGCATATTTTCCTCTTAATGCTCAGGAAAAAAATCCCATTAACTGTTTTCTTATTTTTTCCTTAACCTTAACAATGGGTCAATTATATCTAGCTAATTAATGGTTCTGACTGTTCCTGATGATTTATAAGCTATTTCCTTTTAATTGTGGTTCATCATAATTGCCAGTCATTTTGGCTGTAAAATGGTTCTATCCTAAAACTGATAGCACATTGTATCATAAAACAGCGAGGGTTATCAGACTAATAACTTCCTGGGTGAATGAATGCAATGATTAACATTTGTTGAATTCTAACTGACGAACAATAATAAGGTGATATGTTTAATATTTTAAATCAAATGCATTTTTAAACTAAGCTTTAAAATATATTTTCCAATTTAATGTCTGACTTTAATGTCTTTTTATACATTTTGGTAGTTTAAATCAACTATGGGGAAAACAGCTATGCAAACTATGTACTGTGACGGAGTCAGACCAGAAGGGTATAGGAGAGTGCTGGAAGGCAGGTATATCAGCCTCAGGATGTGCAGGTCCCTGTTCCCTGGATAGCCAAACAAAGGCTACTCCAGGCCAATCAGGAAGCTTTTAGAAAAGAGTAGAAACAGCTAGCCTGATTGGGACACCTGAAGCCAATCAGGCACTGGCTGAAACTAGTTAAAAACCTCCCAGTTAATCAGGTGGGTGTGGGTGTCAGGAGCTGTAGAAGGAAGTTGTGCTGTTGGTGAGACTGAGTGGTGGACAACATATCATACGCAAGGAAGGAGGCCCTGAGGTAAGGGTGAAGTGGAGTTTGAAGAAGCGGAGACTGCTGTGGGGAAGTAGCCCAGGGAATTGTATTGTGTTTTGTGGATAAAAGGTCAGCCATCTTAGCTGATACTATTAGGGTCCCTGGGCTGGAGTCCAGAGTAGAGGGAGGGCCCGGGCTCCCCCCTTTTCTGCCTCCCTTAATTAGTTACTGAGAAAGGGAGGTCACTCTGGGCCTAGATGAGTTTCTGAGGCCCCTAAATCTGCCAGGAAGCGCAGGACCCACAAATACAGACTCGGAACTTTGTCACAGTACGCTATGGGCCAACTGCAGTGGGCTGTGGACTGAACATTTCAATAGCAGCCGGAATCTCCCCCCTACATTGTTGTGTAGCTGGTTCACAGAGACTGAAGAAGATCCACATTCCCAACTCTGGGGCGGGTGGGACTAGAGGATTCTCTGACCTTGCCCTCCTGCTCCCTCAGCTTATGCCCAGCCATCCCCTGTATTCTGTTGTGCAGGGACCCTCCACAGGGTTTGGCTCTGCATCATCTCGGGGCTATTCACGCATTTTCATGGCCTTCCAAAATCCAGCCTCACTCTGTACAGCAGCTTTATACTGCTGAAAGCCTCTGTGGATACTGGATTTGTCCTACATATGTGTGTCAAATGTACTTCTAGGATACTTGCCTAGATCTTGTAACAAGTTTAAAGGATAAAAAAGATTAAAAGACTAGTTATGAATTTAAACAATAACAAGGTTATCTGTGAAATCAAAAGAAGTTTCTGTTGTACGCAGTAAAACAACACTCATATTGCTGAAGCACTCATAAAAAAAAGGTTAAGGGAAATCCGTATATGATAGTTATTCTTGCAGTTGGTTTGTGATACCAGATTCTATATACCAAGCAATTTATCCATTTTGATAATAGATGAGGGACATATATACTGTTCTAATTGACCTTGTCTACTGTGTTAAATGCAGCATACATGAATTTAATACACTATGCATTATCCAGGCAATGGATCTTTGTTTTTTTCCATGTATGTATGTATTTATTATTTCAATGTATGCAGAATAATAAAGTGGAATATGCATTTAATCTTTATCACCATGGCTTCAGAGGCAGCTGTGCACTTTTATTCATATGCACTGGTATAAATTCATTCTGAGGAACTATATTAACACCTAGAAGGTCTATAGAAGGATTTCCTTCAGGGACACTGTACTGTATTAAGATTTTTGCATGCTTTAGGTTGACAGTTACCACTTGTGTCTCTCTTTGTCATTTGTGTTTGCTGTTAAAAGGCAGCGTTAGCTGGAAGCTATACAGTAGACTCTCAATTACCCGGGATGATAGGGAAAAATTAATCCTGGTTAATAAAATCCCGGATAATCACCATCCATAGGAAATATGGGGAAGGGAGGGAGGGTTGATTCACCAGCCACCCTGCACCGGGGGGAGGGTGGGTTGGTTCACTGGCTGCCCTGTGCACTGGTGGACTTTGTTTTTTCTTTTTGTACTTGGGGCTGCAACAAAGCCAGAGCTGGCCCTGCGAGTTACGCGTATTTTTTTTGACATCCTGGTTAATCCACAACCTGGTTAACCCGATCCTGGATAATTGAGAGTCTACTGTACAATATAATAAGATTCAGGATTGTCACTTTGTGTCACTCTGAAGCCTATTATGTCTATAGAGTCCTAGACCATTCTGATGTCAGAGGTAACTCAACCAATCCCCCCTCTCTTCTGCTAATTTACTTGTGGGTGTTTCTTTGATTTTATGAGGGAGACTGCACAGATGGTTGATTGGTTGGTCCAGTTGCCATACCCATGTGCCCAACTGTCACCCACACAAATCCACACAACTCTTCTAGCACAATTCTCCTTACACACAAATCAACACAACCATCCACACATCACAACCAACACACACACCACAACCAGCATACACAATAACCAGGAAAACACATAGCCCTCATCACAGCACAGATCTCTCATTCACCACCTGCGCAAATCAACACATATCTCCCAGCACAACGCCTCCTAGACAGAGATCAACACAACCACCCACACAGTGTAACCAGCATACAAACCAGCCTACAACATAACCAGTCACACTCTTATTATCAAATTTTTAAGTTTTTCTGTTATTTTTAGCTTTTTTATATACAACTTTAGTGATTACACCCATATGATTATGCAGGCTTTCAGCTACTAGTAGAATGTGATCCTTTTCTGCCAAGATGTGATATAAATTTGCCATTGTAGAAGTCTCTCAGCCAAATTCAGTAGTGACAAAAGAGGCAGAATTATTGCATAACAGGTATGAGTTGGCCAGAAAGCATCAATCTGACATTCAGTGGGTGTGGAAAATGTATCAAACTCAGAGGGGCAAGAGGGAGTGTGATGGCATGTCTGCTCCACACTGGAAGATAAGGGGTTAATAAAGCCCTAGGGAGGCTGTGCAAAAGCAGCCAATAGGAGGGGGCTATGATGAGTGGCCAGTCAGGCCCCAGAAGGCCCATATAAAAAGAGCTGCAAGGCAGAGCAATGTCAATAGCTATCTGGAGATTGGTGAGGGAGGACGGTCTGGAGTAGGCTGCAACTCTGGTGGCACTTTGGACAGAGCACTGCAGGCAGGAGAAGAAGAGCTCCAGATGGGCTGCTGAGACTGAGGAGGGAACTGTGGCCATGAGGAAGTGGTCTGGGGAACTGCAGGGATAGTAGATGCAAAGGAATACAGTCAGTGACTTTGGTCTGGAAGGTCCCTGGGCTTGGACCAGGAGTAGTGTGCATACCCAGGTCCCCCGCACTCGCCACTGGGGAAATGGCAGGACAATTGACTCCAGTCGCCACTGTGGAAGCATCTATCCTAGGAGCTAAACACCCCCCAAGGGGGGTAACATGGTCAGTGACACAGCTGGGGGGCAAAGCCACAAAGAAGACACTGTGGTTCCTGAGGTTGCGAGAGAGGTTGTAGGCAGATGGAAGAGATTGGATGATGGTGTGCAGACCACAGATGGGGGCATTGGTGTCAAGAAAATCCCCAAGACTGCCAGCAGGAGGTGACAAGCCAGCATGGTGAATGATGCACACTGTGATGCGGGGGTAATGCTAGCAGGAAAACAGAAGAGTGTAAGATAAAGCACCCTGTAGACCTACCTTTCCTGCTGTCCCTCTTTAGTCCAGCAGTGCGTAAGTTACATTTATTTTCCACTGAACGCCAAATTGGTGTATATTATTCTACTTTCCACTGACGTATACTTCCAAGTGTTTGTGTCATCAGCAAAAGTTGTCTTTACAGATTTATCCGTACTTGCCAGGTGCCAGTTAGGGATGTTTAGGTTCGACTCCTGAAGTAAACTGAAAGGTATTGGTAGGAAAAATATATGTAGAAGACAAAAAGTTTTAAGTGGAGCAAATATCTTAAGCCTGTTCAGAGACTTGTTCGTTGAAGATTAGGGCCTCGATTCTCCTCTCACACCAGTTTTACACACACAATTGCATTGAGTTCAATGACTTACCTGCTGATTTACATCAGTATAAATAAGAGGAGAATCTAGCCCAAGGAATGTAGCTCAATGAGAAAAGTTCCCATTGAAAGACACCTAAGATGTTGGCAAATGCAGAGTAACAGAATTTAGCCTGGACTGCCAGTGCTTGAAGCATGCCCGGTTGCAGACCTGGGTAATACATTTTTGAAAAAGCCAGGTGTCTGAGGGGCACATATTTTCAGTACTGCTTAGGGGGAAACTCCCTTGGATTGACTGCTTTCCCCATTTGCTACGTCCTGGGGGAAAGCACTCAATAAGGGCTGCTGCAGGAGGCAAGCAGAGCGCTCTCCTCCTCCCCACTCAGGAGCTGACAACATTCTCACAGGAGGGAGTGTTGGAGGAGTGAACAGAAAGATCCCACCAGCTCAGAGCAGCTCCACTCCCTCCTCTGCCCACCCCTCCTGTGAGTGATGGGGACAGAATGGCTCACTGCTCCTCTCTGCTCCCAGATGTGAAAAAATGAGACATCGAGGCTCAGATGTAGTGGTAAGTACAATGGTAGTTGGGTATAGTGGTCAGTGTGGTGGCAGTTGGGGTGAGGAACTGGAGCCAGAGGTTGGAGACAGAGTCAGCAGTAGGTTCAGAGCAAAGCAAGAGTGGGGAGCTAGGCTAGAGCAGGACTGGGAACAAGGCTGGAGCAGGGCTCGAATAGGCCAAGGCCTATGAAGTCTGTCACCATTATCAGGCAGGAGAGAGTTCCAAGCCCCATAGTGACACTGGGCAGACTGAGGGGCTATTACTCCTGTGAGGCTTATATACTTGCCCTGAGAGTCACCAAACCACTTCCTGATTTGTGGATTGGCTGGATCCTAGCACAGGAATGACTAATCATTGCATGTGGATTAATCAAACTAGTTCAGGGATGACTCATCACTTCACATCAGGAGCTGTGTGAGGATCAGTGTTGAAGCTGGGGTGTAGGCAGAGCTAATGAGAGATTGGAGGGGGCAGAACAGATGTGGAAACAGAACTGATGTTGGACTAGAGGAAACTGTGGGAACAGAATTGATTTGGGGATTGGGAGCAGAATTCATTACTGAACGGGATGGGCAGACATGAGGGTAATGATAGTCCCTATGTGCTTTTTTCGGGCTGCTTTATGCATGTATCCTGCACCATAGAAAAGCCATGAGCAGCAATGGAAGACACAGGATCTGTGGAACTGGTATGTATAGCTAATTCTTGACAAATAGTGCAGAAATCTTTTATGAATGACTCTTAGAAGAACCTTTACGCTCAAGAAAATAAGTTACAGTTCCATCATTAATATAGTTTAATCACAAAGGTTTCTGAATACAAATGACCCTTTCAAAGAAATTCTACAGATACTTTACAAAGTTCATAGATTGTATGACTGTCAGAAATAATGTAGTAGGTCTCATCTAAACCAACATGTTGTTTAGCTGCATTACTTTCTCCTGTGGAGTCTTGTATAATACACAGATGTTTGTTGCAGATAAATAGGATCCACCCAGAGGAGTCTGGTGGTTAGTGCTCCTCTCTGGTATGTCTTGTGGCAGATGAACTGACTGTCACAGTTGTTTGTAGTATTGTTGTAGCCATGTTGGTCCCAGGATATCAGAGACACAAGGTGGGTGAGGTAATCTCTCTTATTTAGAAGTTGGTCCAATATAAGATATTACCTCACCTGCCTTGTGTCTCTGACTACCAGAGGACAGGACAGACTATCGCAGCTGTAAGGGAAATTTTGTAACATCCTATCACCACTCTTTGATTAGAAAAAAAGTACTTCAGTTATACTGACCATCACCTAGCCCCGTACATCCAACTTCCCGTAAAGTCATGGTGACTGCTCAAGTGTCACTAGAGGAATGGTGGCTAGGTAGCCTATGCAACTGAAGTGCTTTATGGCAGCACCTTTCCCTTCTCCCCAAAAGTGAGAGTCCAAAGCTCTTTCTCTTCTGGAGCATCTGGCCATAGGGCTTACATTAATAATAATAACCTTCATATTATTTGTCACTTCTTCAGCTTCCTTTATAAAATTTTCTAGTAACTCAAAGCCCATGCTAGCACATGGGTATAAGTCACAAATTCACATATGTGTGAAAAAGTCAAAAATGGCTGAGTCCTTCAAAACTGGATGGTAACAGATCATGGATCCCAAATATATGCTGGTGTGACTGGATACCTGGGAGGGACCACACTGAGAATGTCACACTCAGGGCAGACTGCACAAAACAGGGCAGACAAACCACCAGCTAGTTTTTGGGGATTAGTCTATAATTAGATTCACCAAACCAGTATCAAACAAGGCCTCTGTAGCACCAAGCAGGTTAACAAGAAGCCAAACACAATCCCCTTTTGGCCTTCCAGCCCTTGGCTCCCATCCAGACAACGAAGTCTAGTACAGGGAAAGGTTACTGAATATCCATTTCCCCATACATAAAGCTCTACCAATCCCAAAGGATCAGACATTTACCCTAGATCATTATGTGTCTCGGATCTTACCCAAATATCCTGCTGTCAGCCAATCCTTAGTAAACTAACCAAAGATTTTATGAATAAAAGAAGAGAGTTATTGAATGGTTAAATAATCATATACATACAAATTATTTTCAATGTTCATAGATCTGGATCATAGCAGTGATGGAACAGACTGCTAACTTGCAAAAGTCTCTCTGGTAACTTCCAAAAAGTTGGAAGGTTCTCAGTCCATAGTTCAAAATATTTCTTTTAGTTGTAAATCCACAGTCCAGAGAATTGGAGCAGGAATGAGGCAAAATAGAGATGTCTCAAGTGTCTCTAATATCCTCTGCCACATGCATGGAAACTTACTGTCTCAAACAAAGACCACAGCTCCAGTGTATGGAAAGTTACTGACAAAAATGGAGTCTGAGGTCACATGAACATATCACATGCCCTTACATATTTTGCTGAATTACCCGGGTGGCCACTGACCCTTGGCTGTCTGAGACACTCGCAGGGAGACTCACTGAAGAGCTGATCTCCCATAATGGCCCATTACCGCCTGAATGGTCCATCTACAACTGAATGATTCATAAACACTGGACTGGCTAGACAGGATGTAAAACTACCTTGTGAGTGTAACCCAAGCACAAAACACACATTTGAGATACAACTACATAGCAAATATTCGTAACTTCAGACACAAAGATGCTACATACATATAATACCTAACATGACATATTTTGCATAAGATTTATTGCAATTGTTTAACAGTGGTAGCAACAATGATATAAATGGTCATCTTAAATCATACAGCATCACAGCTGGTTATGTTGTTGTTTGAGTAGTTGTGTTGATTTGTGTCTAGAGGGGATTGTGCTGGGAGATTTGTGTGCGTGGCAAATAAAGGGCATGTGCTGCGGAGAGGGGCTGTGTGTGTTTGGGGGTTATTGTGTATGCTGGTTGTTATGTTGATGGTTGTGTTGATTTGTGTGGCAGTGGTTGTGCTGGGATACTTGTGTGGATTTGTGCGGGTGGCAGAGGGGCACATACAGTGGCAGGTGGATCAAGCAATCCATCATCTGTGCAGTCTGCTTCATGCAACCAATGAAATTGTCACATGCAAATTAGTTGTAGAGTAAGGATGGTGATTAGCTGCGTTACCTCTGATATCACAATGATATCAAGGACTCTTGGCATGCCATAGATACATGCCTTATTGTAGCTGTACACTGCATGGGTACAATTCATAAAGTCAAAATAGCTAAGAACTTAAAAATTGGATGGTAACAGACTGCAAAACCTAGTGATGATTCAATCTGGTAATATTCTGGACAGAGCTCTCAGTCATGCTTATATTGTAGCTGTTTCCATCACTACACACTGACTCGACTCAGACATTTTAGGCTTCAGCGTGACATTCCTGGAATCTTTTTGTATATCTAATACAGCGTACATCCAAGACATTCAGTATTAGGCGAATAAATGTTTTCATCGACAAGGGGCAGGGAGCTGCAGAGGTAACACACTCAGCCTCTGTGGAAAAGACAGTGCCTTGTGTCCTTCAATGGTGCAACTCTGCAGCTAGTCATGCAATTCATTTCTATTCAGTGGGAAGGATGGTGTTGCTATGTGAGGCCGCAAGGGTGAGATCCAAAATGGTAGGGGAAAGGAAAAGATATCTGAGAGGGTCATTAAACTTAATGTTAGATGCTATGATGACAGGGCCATTTCAACAGACAGATCATCCCTCTATTTTCTGGGGGAAACATGCTCTGTGTCAGTGTTGCCAGTTTTAATGAGTTTAACATGAATCTTGAGATATGTGGTGTTTTTCTTAAAGTCCCAGCTTCTGGAGGCACGTTACTGTGTGATAGGGTGACCAGATGTCCCGATTTTATAGGGACAGTCCCAATTTTGGGGTCTTTTTCTTATATAAGCTCCTATACCTCTCTATCCTGATTTTTCACATTTGCTGTCTGGTCACCCTATTGTGTGAACATTTCAGCTTTAATTTTTAAAAATTAAGTTTCTAGCCCTCATAACTGAAGAGAAAAGCTAGAACACGTGAGTGCTAAAGGCTCAAAACACAGATGTCAAATATAAAGATTTTAAAATTATTATTTTTAAGTAAATTCTATAAGTTTGGGGTGCCTGGTTCCTGATTTTTTGTATGTTCTGGTTAACAGTACTAGAGGACTTGTATTTAAATGATCTGCTTTAAACTTTGTAGTCTTGTGGTAGCTGTACTGGTCCCAGGATATGGGCGAGACAAGCTAGGTGAGGTAATATCTTTTACTGGACCAGCCTCTGTTGGTGAAAGGTACACGCTTTTGGGCTACACAGCCCCTCTCTTCAGATCTGGGGAAGAAAGCATAGTGTCTGAGCTAAATACAAATTGGGACAGATTGTTAAGCAAATAGGATAATGCATGTTGGAGGCAGTCACTTGAAATGAGGTGGACAGCTGGGGATTAGATTGTTAAGCAGAAAAGCATTGAAGTGAACAATTAAAGGTAGCAGGTAATGTGGTGTGTTGCAAAGTGTTGTAATGAGCCATAAAATCAGTGCCCCTGTTAAATCCATGGCTTTTGATGTCTGGCAGAATTATAAAGTCAAGTTTGGTGATGTGCTTTGGGTGGATTTTGAGCGCTGTGCATTATCTTGTACATATCTGAGACAGGCAGCTATTCTTTGGTTGTGGAGTTGTAGCTGGTTCCTTTTTTTAAGTCGGAGGGCCATCATCAGCATTTTTTTATAGTTGTTTTCGGTTTCCTGCATGATCTCTATGTAGATTTCCTGATTGTTTTCTTCCAGTGTGAGGACCAAGGAGCATGCGAGGATTTCAGAATTCTGCTAGCTAGCAAAAGCCATGAACTTAACGGGACACTTGTTTTATGGCTCATTGCAATAGTTTGCAACACACCGCACTGTGTGCTACCCTTAATTGCCCACTTAAAATCTTTTATAAATAATGAGAGCTTCACCCCTTCTGCTTAGCAGTCTGTCCCAATTTGTGTTTAGCTTAGACACTCTGCTTCCTTCCCCAGATCTCAGAAGAGCTCTGTGTAGCTTGAAAACTTATATCTGACAGAAGTAGGTCCAATAAAAGATATTACCTCACCTATCTAATCTCTCTGAAACTTTCTTTTTCCAGTCAATATGCAAGAACAAATAGAGGGGTAAGATTTTCTGTTTACAAATAAATAAATGAGTACAGCAAGACTAAAATTTTGTAATATTGTGTATGCCCTTGAACACAACCACCTATGACATCTCATACAATAAAATATAGCATATAGCTTTTTAACAAGAAAAGATCATTCCAATTTCCACCACAAGAGGGCAGAAAGCGATTTAGGATTTTAGATGTTTTTCATTTGTGTGGTTGGTTATGACTGTGTAAGGCTCTCAATTTTGTCCCTTCTGCTTCTATTTACTATCATTTCCTATTTATCTCTGATAATAAGACCAGTGCATTGTATATAACATTTACTAAATCAGCAGCAAAGAACAGCTTTCCAAGTCAGAACCTCAAGATATTCTTAAATAGTTTGAAATTATTTTAATTGTCTTGCTAATATAGTATCTCCATTTTATATTGTGCTAGCAAGTTTTTAGCAAATCTAACTCATTACCAAAAGAACATGTTGTAGTGGATAAACTGCGATTTAATGAGGACCCCTTCCTGAACTGTACTCTGGAACTGGGCTGACAGCTTGTCCTACTCGGTTAATGATTAGCATTGTTGCCGAAGTATCCTGGCAGCCATGATGAGATATCCTACGGCTGTAATAGTTGCCTGCATCTAGGGAGAAGGCAAGGGAATTCTAGGCAAGATCCTCTGGGAGCCTAGAGTTTCTCCTCGTTAATGCATCGAGGAATTTATCTGCAGGGAAAATGAACATAGAGCAAAAAATGACAAAGCTCCCTCAGTGCTCATGAGTGGGCTGTAGGACTCTCACTATGTGTCAGCTCTGGGGACAGCAGCTTTTGCGAAAGCAGAAACAACTGTTTTCTCTGTGACGGGAAGCAGCAAGCAAACAGGAGCAATGGCCAATAAGGGTGCAGTTTGATGTGGTATCATAACTGCTCCTCCCATTAAGCTAATGTTTTTCTTTCTGTCTTATTAATGCTTCTGTGCACTTCTAAGCAATTCCGGGAAGAGCAACTCTTACCAGACAGAATCTGGATTCTTTTTTCACAAGGTATTTCCCTCTCCTTTCCTTCCCCAACTTTTTAAAAAAAAGAATCATAGATATATTTAACTAGATAAAAAAACATGTTATCTCACAGAAACCATTCCTGTGGAAGAGCAGGATGTAGCCCCTTGTGGGCAAGGTATCAGATATGAAATGGAACTACACTAGATTTCATTTCACAAGATGCATAAAATTTGCTGAAAACAACAGCTACACTGAGTCCTGTGGGGACTATGTTTAGATCTAAGTTGGAGGCTGCCCTACAGTAAGCTGAGCTGAGCTGTCATATCTGTTTACAGCCAGTGCCATTAGCCACCGTACTTAGTGCAATAAGTGAAACCCTAGAACTTGTGAATGAGTGCTCAGAGGTTCGGGAAACTTAAACGCTTTATCGTGTTTATCTCAACCATATGAAGAGTGAATATGTCTGGCAATGTCCAAGTCCGGGGCAATGGGAAGTTTGGACCTTTGCTTGCTGGAAAGGGAGGAGGACAATGACTTGCTAGTATTATTGCAAGATGTTTAGTGCAGCTAGCTAGGAGCGGCAGTGTTGACTTTAGCTACAGCCTATAAATAGATATTCCGGAGAGAGGAGAGTGCATGTAGGGTCAGACACTTGAATAAGTTTTTTTTTTTTTTTTGCAGGGGTAGCCGTGTTAGTCTGTATCCACAAAAACAACAAGGAGTCCGGTGGCACCTTAAAGACTAACAAATAAATAAATCTGGTAGTCTTTAAGGTGCTACTGGACTCCTCGTCACACTTGAATAAGTGTGCCCGAAGCAGCTTAAAGCTGGCTCTGTTTGTCTGTTAAAGTAATAGTCTAATATAAAAATGTGCCAAAGGCACACCCTCACCGGGTTGTAGTTCCTGTGTATATGTGTACTGAGGTCCTAGACAGAAGCTCCAGAGTAGAAGAACAGGATGGTCTGGTGATTAGGGTGCTAGCTTGGGACCTTACTTGAATTCCCTGCTCTGTCCACACTTCCCCTGTGACCTTGGTCAAGGCATTTTGGGACAGATTTTTAAAGGTATTTAGACACCTAAAGATGTAGACTGGTGCTTTTGAAACTCCCATTAGGTGCCTATCTGCACCCTTAGGTGCCTAAATACCTTTAAAAATCTGCATCATATCTCTTTGTGCCTTAGTTCCCCATCTGTACAATGGGGATCATAGCACTGTCCTACCTCCCGGGGTGTTGAGGATAAATACTCTAAAGATTGTGAGGTGCTCAGATACCACAGAAATGAGAGCCATATAAATACCTAAGGTAGATACAAAGTAAAGCAGAAGGAGAGACTTATTCAGTCTTAGAAGAAATTGACTCTTTCAGTGCTTCCTGGCCACTGTCACATGACAGGTCAAAAATCAACTCATTTCAAAACCGTATAAATAAGAGGAAAGGAAAATGTCAAAGCTAAACTTGCCAGAACACTTAGTTGGATCAGCCCATGAAATGGCTTAAGCTTCACCAGATTCTGCACTGCAACAAAGTTTACTGCACAAAGTGGCAAAGTGCAGATCATCGTGTGGGAAGTGTTTGTGGATAAAGTGCCTTCATTAAGGAAGGCAATGATCTGAAAAAGTTTGAGGAGCAGATAATTCCAGAAAGAAAATTTGGCACTCAGGGGGTGTGTGCTTATACCACAGGGTGCAGCATCCAACAGAGAGCAGGGAAAGGTTGAAGCCTTAATAAGGGCCCTATAAGAATGAAAAAGAGCATTATGACTTTGGTAGCTAGTATTGCCAACTGTGAACCAGGGACCTCCTGAGATCAACAGAGGGTGCATAGAGTGGTCCAGAGATCCCTAGGCTCAGGTATCTGCATAATGGGTCACCAAAGTCATGTGAGGTCTGTATCAAGAGTCGGTAGCCCATTGGTCATCATCATCTTTGTGAGATCTATGTATGGGTAATGTTCATCTGCACTGAAAATTATGTTCTTAAGGTCTAGGAGTTAAGGCAAGTCTCCAGGAAGTGACATACCTCCCTCCTGAAAGGAACAACATCTCCAAGGTAACTGACACTTATTTCTCTGTTTGGTCATTTGTTTATTATATATTGTATGCCTATTTGCATACTGAACTAGGTGCAAATTGGGATATTGCAAAAGCTACACAAAAGGAAATCTACAGGAAGAAACAAACATCAGGGGGATGTCTAAAGACAAAGGATTGTTAGAGTATATTTTGGAGTACAAAGACACACAGAATCCTTCCGTAAGAGGCCAGCTGACTGTGTGTTTATATCGTGAAAGAAGGGTCACAGTCTGGTTGTAAATTGCTGCAGGGATTTTGAGTGAGCACATTTTATGAGACATGAGAGCATCTTATAAGTCTAGGCTCTTGAGTGCATGTTATGATTTTATTTTATACAGCACCATTTGCTTTTAATACTTCTACTTGCTAACACTTGGATCATAGAATTGTAGCGCTGACAGGGACCTTGAGAGGTCTTCTAGTCCAGCCCCCTGCACTCAAGGCAGGACTAAGTATTGTCTACCAGTGCTACTCAAAGTGGTGGTTCACAGACCAGTGCTGGTCCGCGAGCCATCGGCTGCTGGTCCACAGCGAGTTTCCAGGAATGAAAGAAAGAAGTAATAGTATAATTTAAAAATAGCACTGGAATTCCACCAAGAATAATTATCAGTCAATAAAGTTGATCATATTAAATAATACTATGCTTTCAAAAGCACATATTATAATATTGATAATTATGCCATAGCGCTACAGCATGTTTTGCATGAGATGCGCGAGTGTGCACTTACCCCACTCCTTCACATATAATAAAATATGGTACCAGTCCCTGGCACACTGGAAAAAAATTGCCATTCCGGTACATGACATAGTTTGAGAAGCACTGATCTAGACCATATCTGACAGGTATTTGTCTAGCCTGCTTTTAAAAATCCCCAGTGACAGATATTCCACAACCTCTCTAAGCAATTTATTCCATAGCTTGACCACCCTGACAAAAAGTTTTTCCTACTGTCCAACCTAAACCACCCTTGCTGCAATTCAAACTCATTGCTTCTTGTCCTAGCCTCAGAGGTTAAAGAGAATAATTTTTTCCCCTCCTCCTCGTAACAACTTTTTATGTACTTGAAAACTGTTATGTCCCCCCTCAATCTTCTCTTCTCCAGGCTAAACAAACCCAGTTTTTTCAATCTTCCCTCATAGATCATGTTTTCTAGACCTTTAATAATTGTTGTTGCTCTTCTCTGGATTTTCTCCAATTTATCCACATCTTTCCTGAAATATGGTGCCCAGAACTGGACACAATACTCCAGTTGAGGCCTAATGAGCTCAGAATAGAGTGGAAGAAATACTTCTTGTGTCTTGCTTACAACATTCCTGGTTGTAAGCAAGACACAAGAATGATGCCCGGAATGATGTTTGCTTTTTTTGCAACAGTGTTGCACTGTTGACTCATATTTAGCTTCTGATCCACTATGACCCCCCAGATCCTTTTCTGCAATGCTCCTTCCTCGGCAGTAATTTTCCATTTTGTATATGTACAACTGATTGTTCCTTCCTATGTGGAGTACTTTGCATTTGTCCTTATTGAATTTCATCCTGTTTACTTCAGACCATTCTCCAGTTTGTCCAGATCATTTTGAATTTTAATCCTATCCTCCAAAACACTTGAAACATCTGAAAACTTTCTAAGGGCTTGTCTACGCTACCAAGTTTTGTTGACAAAACTTATGTCAACACCCAAAAATCAATGAAACAATAATCGCCAAAGAGTGTTCACACTTGCTCCCTCTCTTGACAGATCACATCTACACTGGGGACACCATCATCGTCAGGGTGAACAATGCACTGTGGGTATGTATCCTATAGTGCAATGTTGTGGGAAGGAAGAGCTGATTGCTGCGCATCTTGGGAGTCTCTCCAAGTTCTCCCACAGCCCCCTCAGCTGCTGAGAGCAGCATCATGAGTAGCTCTGAGCTCTCTGTTCTGAGAATGGAAAGCAGCACAGCAGTCTGTCCCCCTCCCTCTACAACAGCAGCCTGTCTGCTGCTGTGTTCCTAGTGCCGGACAGAACAGGAGCGTTCCAATGATTTGATCTTTGTTCCCCGAAGGGAGCCGCACACTCAGCTGTCAGACACTTCCTGGAGCTTTGAAAGGGGAGGAACGCATGCCTTCAGGACAGCAGAAATCAAAACACTGAGCAGAGCAGTTGGGGCAGGCATTGTGAGATACTGGCAGAAGCAAATTCTGTGGACAATACAATCGGCAGTGTCTACACTGGCTCTTTGTTGACAGTAAAAGGATGGGAAAAGACAAAAGTTTCTCAAAGGGGTGAAAGTTTTTTGTTGCCAAAACTGAGTGTTTTTTCCAAAAAAAGTCCCATTGTAGTATATACACTCTTGCTGTTTTGTTGCCAAAAGGCAGTTTTTGGCATCAAAACTTGCCAGTGTAGACAAGCCCTAAGTGTACTCTCTATGCCATTATCTAAATCACTGATGAAGATACTGAACAGAACCAGACCCAGAACTGATCTCTGCAGGATCCCACTTGATATGCTCTTCCAGCTTGACTGTGAACCACTGATATTTACTCTCTGATACAGGGATCGGCAACCTTGGCACACAGCCCACCAGGGTAAGCACCCTTGGCGGGTCCAGCTGGTTTGTTTACTTGCCGCATCTGCAGGTTCGGCTGATCACGGCTCCCACTGGCCACAGTTCGCTGCTCCGGTCCAATGGGAGCCATGTTTGTCTGTATCTGCAAAAAGAACAGGAGTTCTTGTGGCATCTTAGAGACCAAAAAAATTTATACAAGCATAAGTTTTGTGGGCTACGGCCTACTTCATAGCTTATGCTCCAATAAAATTTGTGAGTCTCTAAGGTGCCTCAAGTATTCCTGTTCTTTTTTCTCTGGGTATGGGTTTTCAACCACTTATGCACCCACCTTATAGAAGCTCCCTCTAAATTGTATTTCCGTAGTTTGTTTATGAGAAGCTCATGTGAGACAGTATCAAAAACCTTACTAAAGTCATTATCCTAAGCCCTATCCACAAGGCTTGTTACCCTTTTGAAAAAGGCTACTAGTTTGGTTTTACATGACTTGTTCTTGAGAAATCCATGGTGGCTGTTACTTATCACCTTATTCCCTTCTAAGTGTCTGCAAATTGATTGCTTAATTGTTTGCTCCATAATCTTTCTGGGTAGTGAAATTAATATGACTGGTCTGTAATTCCTCATGTTACCTTTATGCTCCGTTTTCTAGTTTGGCACTGTATTTGCCCTTTTCCTGTTGTCTGAAAGCTCTTCCATCTTCCATGACTTTTTGAAGATAATCGCTAATGGCCAAGACATTGTCTCAGTCAGCTCAGTCTGTATTCCAGGATGTATTTCATCAAGCCCCGGTGACTTGTAAACATCTAACTTGTCTACATCTAACATCTAATCTCTATGCTTTGACAAATTAATTTATACTTGCTTTCATTATAAACATATCTATGTGCAGTAAGTTAAACAGAACAGTGATCTGAGTTGGTAAGCTGAGGGGTACCATTCCCTTGGAAGCAGCCAATCAGTGAAGATTGTGAGTGTCCAGTAGAGCAGGTGCTGGACACTCCAGGAAGACGCTCAGAGGACTTGGGGATTGGAGGGTGCTTGTTGCTAACCTGGAGAATGCTTGCAGGGCCTAGAGGGGAGTGCTTGCATTGGCTGTCGCCAGTGGGGTTGGGGAGATAGCACACAGCAGGCACAGACTAGACTTCCTCACACTAAGGACAGGTGGTAGCAAGTTGCCTCACAACCCTGGGTACCGCTGGGAAGTGTCACACCAATGCCAAGTGTTCACAGAGCAGGAGTCAAGCCCCCAAATATGAGATTTGCTTTGAAAATAATGAGTTAAAAATACGTCAAAGTCAAGTTATTTTTGTTTGTCTTCTGGGCTCTGCACCTTTAGGTTGCATTCAGGTCACGTTTTTCAAACTCTTCTCTGCAATATCAAGGACTGGAATCTTACTTTAAAAAAAAAAGAACCTCCAGCAGCTGGAACTTTAAGAAAAATGCCAACTATTGAAGTCTCATGGTAATATCATGAGAGCTGGCTACTGAGCTGACTTTCATTTTCCCAGATGGGTGCTCCACTCCCACTCTGCCCTGAGATCCTGCCTCCACTCTGCCCCTTCCCCCAAGGCCCCTCCCTTGCTCCGCCTCTTTCTGCCCCTGCTCTGTCCCTCTCCCGAACGGCTCCTGCCTGCTTCTGAACAACTGATTGGCAGGTGGGTCCTGAGCACCCACTATTTTTTTCCCATGGGTACTCCAGCCCCAGAGCACTCACAAAGTCGGTGCATATGGAGCTGGCAATGCTGGGCATTAGTGAAGAGGAGAACATAGTCGTTGGCATGTCTAACAGGGATTGTAAAAGAACATTACAGTTAATATCTACGCTAACTCTGAAACAGGCAGGGTAACTGGAACGACAAATTGAGCTAGTGACAATGCAAGTTACCCGGAAGGAGAGAGATGGAAGCAAAAGCCAAGAAAAAAATTCTCATGGAGTAAAAAGAAGTGCCAGAAAGAGGCATCTGAAGAGCACTCAGTTCCCTGGGCAGAAGTGTGACCGGTTTGGCAAGGGCTTGCACACCACAGGCAAAGTCAGTCCAGTCAGTGAAAGCATGTGCAGGAAATGCACCATCAGCAAAAAGGACATTGGGAGCATGTGTGTTAAAACAAAGGCCATGGTTACACTTACAGCTTTATAGTGCTTTTGATTATATCCGCCTTCGGATACAGCTCCAGGGAAAGCGCTCCAGCATGTCCACACTCACAGCCACAACCACAGTGGCGTGGCCACATTTGTGGCACTCAGCTGGCTGCAACATGCTTTTCAAACGATGGGGTTCGGGGGGAGCGTGTTGTGTGTATGCAGAGGGAGAGAGCGAGTGGATTTTTGGAATACTGGGAGTGTGTCAGAAAACTGTCTTTAAAATGCAGCTTGTACTAATCTTCTGCTTCTCACTTACTCACTCAGTAAACATTTGCATTGTTGATTTGCCGAGTAACAGATAAACTCTGAAAGCATACTTCTGCATTCCTCCAGCTGAGTTCAAAACAAAGGGAAGAGTGGTCAGTTGCCTTACATAGCTTAGGGAGCATTTCCAGAGATCACTCAAAGCGCAGTATTGTTACTACTCGTTTACACTGGAGCTAAAGCGTATCACCCAATACGCAACAGCTGTTAATCCTCGGGGAAGGGAGGATTACCAGGACCGCTATAACTGCGGACTTATAGCGCTCTACATGCCTCGCCAGTCTGTATGGGTAGTAAGTTATAGCGCTCCTGACGGCTTTATAGCACTATAAAGTGCCAGTGTAACCAAGGCCAGAGGAATTAGAGGTAGCTCGAGAAAAGTTGAGGGATACCTATTTCCTGGGAGTCTATGGCTAAAGACAGCATTCATGGCTATGCTTGAACTGTTAATCTCTCACTGAGTATCAGGCAACAGCATTCAAAACACATTTGATTGCCAAACCACTGCAAGCCAATCCGATTCAGTCCTTGTATGTGTGTATCCTTGTACATGCATACGCACACTAAGCATTTCACCCATTACTGTGGGACAGTCACCTCTATCCTGGAACTCAGCAGCCATTTAGCAGCACACAGCTATGCTACACAGCTGTTTAAGGCTGGAAGCAAAACATAATGTATCCAGTTTAAAGGCTGTAATTTAGGTCAGCTGTGTTCAGTTAGCCAAAATGGAATTCTACAAAGCACTCTTACCAAGACTGCCATGAGAGCTTATAAGATCACAAGGGATAAGAACCCCTGCCACTTCGTCAACTTCAGTAGTCGAAAATCATGAATCTTGCCCCGAGAGATCAGGATATTGGCTAAAAAACACGAGAGTTTTAAAAAATACATTTGTATTTTTTTAAGATTATTTCTGGTTTCCGAGCCTTTTGGGGGCGCTCATTTCCTATTTACAAGCTTTTCACCGCAACTGTGAAGGCTGAAACTTACTCTTTATAAAAATGAAATCTGAGATTCTCATGAAATCTCTTTATTCTGGTATCTAAGGCTGTAAGAAAGTCAGCAAACTCCCACCATTTACATTAAAGTCACAAGAGGTGTCACACTGGGTCTTTCATATGTCTCATCTGAAAACTGCTCATTAATCTGCCAAACTGGGTTGCTGTTAGGCACTTCATGCATTCCTCCCAACCAGGGGTGGGGACCAGGAAGGGAGCTTTACAAAGACTGTTCTCATTTGATGTGAGTTACATAAGTATAAGTAATTAAATGGGCTTTGTCCCTGATGTCAGGGTTCTACCCTGTTTCCTTGCCAACAAGGAAAGATCTGCTAAATAGGATATGATCCAGAAATAACACGTTATTGTAGCTCAGATGTCCCCTGTCCAATGGTGCCATTTTGGATTTGGGGGAAGGCTCAACTCTAATAGTGATTCCAGGGGTTACTTAGGTAGCTGAAAACTCTAACTTTCACATAATTTAGAAATTAGCTGACAAAAAGCACTATATCTAATTCCTATATAAAGAAAGAAAACTAAATAAATATTAGACCCATTCAAATCTAATACTAACGTGTTCTGACATCTTGTGTCAAGTCACTTAAGGGACACTGCTGAGGTGTAAAAATTAATGTATATTTTTACTTTGTTGCTAACTCTTGAATAAAACAACTGAAACAATTGTAGAAAAATCTAGATTACTTTCTATCACTTTTTTTCCAGTTCACTGAGCTTGACATAGATGATTTAACTTTTGGAAACGTGCTAGGGCAATGCCCTGTGCGTTTATACTTCATCTGCCTGGGGCTGTAGGGATGTTGCCTCACTACAAATAATAGACTAGAAACTGACTTTAATCAGGAGTGAAACTGACACTTTCAAATCACTTTCATGGTATTCACAACCCCAAATGTTCAAAAACCAGAAATCAAGCTCACCAAAAATCATGAGATTGGCTTTAAAATCATGAGATTATGTAAATAGTAGATTTGGCATTCTTTTTATTTCCCTTCTGCTTTTTGAGACTTTAGGGTGCCCTGGAGTCACATTTTGAAGCTTTCTCCATAGGCACCAGGGCTAGCAACTTCATTTTCTTTAAAAATGAAGGCTAAACTCTTCATATATCCACTTGGCTCTAGGAACTGTGGCTTTAAGGAAAACAATAATTATCATGAGACTGATAACAAAATCATAAGACTTGGTAACACTGCATTCACTTCTGTTTAAAGGTTAGTTACTTTCCAGAAGGTTCTTAAACACAACACACACCTGTGTGAAATTCTAAATAGTGCCCTTCCCATTGTCAGTTTTTGCAAATCCCTCCAAATGTCAATATCAGGGCCTTTGCAGGCAGGATAGGAAAATAAACAGGCAAAGGAGCTCTGGGCAGCTTTTCTCCTTGAAAGAAAGTTAAAGTGTCAAATTTTCTATCCTTAATCAAGTAAAACTTCTATTGCCATCAGCACCTCCACTCATTAGATATTATCATCACAGTGAACATGTGACAGCATGCTCAGTAACTATACACTTCATAGTTGAATATCTGAGCTATCTTATATGCATTGGCACAGCCAGGGATTCCATTTTCTGGCATATTCTGACAGTGCTGAGCACACAGATGGTACCCAGTGAACAGGGCCGGCTCTAGGTTTTTTTCCTCCGCAAGCAAAAAAAATGTTGGCCGCCTCTCCCCCACCCCACCCCTGCTTTTGGCTTGTACACATGTTTGAACTTTACAATGTTTGTGGGGGGTTTTTTGACTGTTTAAAATTTTAAAAAATGAAAACAGAGAATTTGTAGTTAGAATAAGTAAATAAATAAATGCTTTACTCACCTTTACCAAGGTGACTGGCCACTGGCACAGTGGTACCACTGGCACTGACGCGACATGGAAATTGGCATAAATGGCACCAATAGGGTGGCACAGTACACACATGTAATCATGATTCCTGACTGAATTAATCAATAACCGTTAAAGTTAACACACATATGCATGTTCACATTATGAGTGACTGTGTCATGACGTGACACAATATTTTTCACGTCACGCTCCTATCCCACTACTGGAGATTTTTTTGATCTTCATGTATTTTTTTTTTCATACATTGGTGGATTTTTCTGAAAAAAAGGGATGGCCAGCGCCAGAATGCCGCCCCTGGAAATGTGCCACCCCAAGCACGTGCTTGCTTTGCTGGTGCCTAGAGCCAGCCCTGCCAGTGAATAATGCAAATCATGATTTTATGGACTCTGTGGATGCAATTTCTATCCTTTATTCTGGAATTGGCTTGAATACAGCTGAAACCCTAAGACTTTGAGGCATAAGCACATCTGGTACTCATATAACACTTTCTCATTCCTTCCTTTTCTTGAACACTCAACAAAAAATGATGAAACAAAATGGTTGTCAGTTAAAATCTAAAATTGCCCAGCAGCCACTGCTCTCCAACCCAGTCTGGGAGTAGAACCTCCAACCCTTGGGAGTGATCTTCTCTCATCTGACTCTCATTTTTTCTCTCTTCATCCTTCCTGACTTCAGTGCTGTTTTTCATGCTGTCAAACATGACATCCTTCCCAATTGTCTGGGACCAGTTGCTGGAGACTCAGTGAACTGGCCAGTCCGTTTTGCTCCCATCTATCAGAGTTCTCTTTTTCTGCAGTTCACAGCAGAAAGAGGCTGGTCCGGTGAAGAGGGAGCTCGCCCTGAGAGAGCTGGGGTCTATTCCCCCATGGACGTTCTGAATGACCTCAGGTCAGTGCCTTAGGGACAGAATTTCAAAGGTTTTTAGGTACCCAAAGATGCAGCAAGGCATCTCATGGGGTTTACAAAGCACCTAAACTTCTAGGGGCGTTTGCAAATTCCACTAGGTGCCTAAATACCTTTGAAAAACTGGCCTTTAGTCTTTCTTTACCTGAGTGCTGCATCTGTACAATTAGAACAATGTTCTACATCACAGAGGGGCTGTGAGGAGAAATAGGTTAGACGCTGTGAGGCACTCAGATGCTGTGGTGATGGAGGCCACATAAGCACCATGAGTAGAGTGGAACTTCTCTATACCACTGCTAGCCCTTCCCTGGGTTTTCGCCCCTTCTTTTCACCTACAACCCTCAAATCTCATTCTTTTCTGAATGTAAACTTGGCTCTGCTGGTTTGGCTGTATTTCTTCCGAATCCCCTGCGTTCTCCAACACCCCACCCCTCCAGCCCCAGAGGGGTTCCTGTTTTACAAGCTCATTTAAGGTCTTCCAGTTCCTTAATTTAATTACCAGCCCATTGATCTTAATCACCCTGCCTCTATATTTAACCAACATACTGATTCCCAGCCCCAAGAGCACAATCTTTCTTCTAGAGAACTCACATTCCACACTAATCCTGTGCAGTTAAGAGCTCCCCCTAGGAGCACACCTCCTGTATGAAATTCAAGGGGGGCAACCTCCTAAATGGTGCCCTTGCCATTGTCAGTTTCTGCAAATCCCTCCAAATGTCATTCTCACTGAAGTAATTAAGTTGTGTGGGCTTTAGCCCTAACTTCATACCAAGTTAGGGCTTGTCTACAGTGGCACTTTGCAACGCTGCAACTTTCTCCCTGAGGAGTGAAGGAGAGTAGGTGTGTGGAAGATGCATCTATAAATCCTCACCAGCAGGGACAGCTGCACCCTAAGGGGCATTCCTTCCCAGGCAAGGCAGATAGTTTTCGCCCTGTTTCCCTCCCTGCTGTTTCCATCAGTGGAGGGCAGCTTTAAAGCAGTCCATTGGAGTCCAGTTACAGAGACTGCCCAGCAGGGGGTTGCAAACTGGTGTCAATTTAGGTAAATCCAGCTCTTGTGTGATAAAACCTTGTCTGGAGAAGATAAATGATGGTCAAACTTGAGCCTTTCCTGGCCTAGTTCTCTCATCTTTCTATCCAGGCTACGAGTAGCTCAATTCAGAAATTCAACCTCTGCTGTGTCTCATTAGAATCAGTGAGTGTCAGATAGGACAATGGAGAAGGAATCAGGGTTAGTTCTCTGACTGGTGGATGATGGGTACATAGAATCATAGAATATCAGGGTTAGAAGGGAGTTCAGGAGGTCATCTAGTCCAACCCTCTGCTCAAAGCAGGACCAATCCCCAACTAAATTATCCTAGCTAGGGCTTTGTCAAGTGTGACCTTAAAAACCTCTAAGGAAGGAGATTCCACTGCCTCCCTAGGTAACCCATTCCAATGCTTCGCCATCCTCCTAGGGAAAAAGTTTTTCCTAATATTCAACTTAAACCCTGCCCCCACACGCAACTTGAGACCATTGCTCCTTGTTCTGACATCTGGTACCACTGAGAACAGTCTAGATCCATCCTCTTTAGAATCCCCTTTCAGGTAGTTGAAAGCAGCTTTCAAATCCCTCCTCATTCTTCTCTTCTGCAGACTAAACAATCCCACTTCCCTCAGCCTCTCCTCAGAAATCATGTGCTCCAGCCCCCTAATCATTTTTGTTGCGCTATCCTGGACTCTCCAATTTTTCCACATCCTTGTAATATGGGGCCCAAAACTGGACACAGAACTCCAGATGAGCCCTCACCAATGCTGAACATAGAATGGAGGAGCAGGATCCTGTGAGGCCAAATGTTCTGCAGAGACCCAAGATGCAATTTGAACCTGCTGATAACAGTTCTTTCTTTCTTTCTTTCTTTCTTTCTTTCTTTCTTTCTTTTCTTGTTTAATTTAAAAAAATGACTTTCCCTGCAATTTTAAAAATGATCTTTTTTTCCCAAAACTAATTCCTTTTTGCAAAAATTTTTTAACATTCAGTACCTTTGTTACTGAAATCATTTTTGAAGTAGTTATCAAAATGTTTTATTTACCCAAACCCATGTTCTTACTGAAAAGTGGGATTTTGGTCAGTGAAAACTTTTAGAAATGTTAGATAATATTTCAGTAAAAATTATTTAATAAAACGGGCCTGTTTCAAACCATGAAAAATGGCAACAATGATGAAATTCTGCAATTTTTCACTGAATTGTTTTCCTCTTTTGCAAACATCTCTGGTTCGTACAGGTCTGGTACCCTGGCAGTTTCTGTGTGCAGATGGGACAGAAGCTTTGCAACTCAGGATATCTCAGACTTTTTCCATATTTAGGGTTGGAATGATGATTCAGATCTGGGGTTCTGGTTTGGGTTCATGTACTGTTAGAACTGAAGTCTTTAAATGTGCTGTTCACCACCTTCGCTCCAGCTGACTAGGGTGAGGAATTAAAGTTTGCGGATGATACTAAACTGCTCAAAATAGTTAAGACCCAAGCAGACTGTGAAGAACTTCAAAAAGATCTCACAAAACTAAGTGATTGGGCAACAAAATGGCAAATGAAATTTAATGTGGATAAATGTAAAGTAATGCACTTTGGAAAAAATAACCCCAACTATACATACAATATGATGGGGGCTAACTGAGCTACAACTATTCAGGAAAGAGATCTTGGAGTCATCGTGGATAGTTCTCTGAAGATGTCCATGCAGTGTGCAGTGGCAGTCAAAAAAGCAAACAGGATGTTAGGAATCATTAACAAAGGGATAGAGAATAAGACGGAGAATATCTGATTGCCCCTATACAAATCCATGGTGCGCCCACATCTTGAATACTGTGTTCAGATGTGGTCTCCTCATCTCAAAAAGGATATACTGGCATTAGAAAAGGTTCAGAGAAGGCAACTAAAATGATTAGGGGTTTGGAACGGGTCCCATATGCGGAGAGATTAAAGAGGCTAGGACTTTTTAGCTTGGAAAAGAGGAGACTAAGGGCGGATATGATAGAGGTATATAAAATTATGAGTGGCATGGAGAAAGTGAATAAGGAAAAGTTATTTACTTGTTCCCATAAGAGTAGAACAAGGGGCCACCCATTGAAATTAGTGGGCAGCAAGTTTAAAACAAATAAAAGGAAGTTCTTCTTCACATAGCACACAGTCAACCTGTGGAACTCCTTGCCTGAGGAGGCTGTGAAGGCTAGGACTATAACAGGGTTTAAAAGAGAACTGGATAAATTCATGGAGGCTAAGTCCATTAATGGCTATTAGTCAGGCTGGGTAAGGAATGGTGTCCCTAGCCTCTGTTTGTCAGAGGGGGGTGATGGATGGCAGGAGAGAGATCACTTGATCTTTACCTGTTAGGTTTACTCACTCCGGGGCACCTGGCATTGGCCACTGTCGGTAGACAAGATACTGGGCTAGATGGACCTTTGGTCTGACCCAGTACGGCCCTTCTTATGTTCTTATGTAAAAATAAAGAAAGAAGCACAAGCAAGTCCCAGAGAAGGAGATCTGAGATTGTAACTGTTCAAAGAGGATGCATTTGAAGGGGTAAAGGTTTCTTCCTCTCTTGCAAACCTGCACAACAACCAGGCACTCTCTGGCCCTAAAAGAGAACCACGGCCTTATAGAAATATAACATTATAAGTAACTAAAAATGAATGTTGGGTAGCCGGGAGCTGTCCAAGCTGTTATAAACTGTGATGTAATAAACAAGCACGACCTTCCAATCCCCCAAAATTTGTGTTATCTCAACTGGCATCAACAAGAGAAATAAACAATGCCTAATACCTAATCTACAAATGGAAAATTTGGACCTTTTTATAGCCTAGATCCCAACACTGCAGGCCCTGTTTTCCAGAATGGAAAAGTAAGATCAAGGGACTAGATCTTCAACCAAGGAGCTGATCAAATCCATCAGATAGCTTCAGGGATTACTGTTAACAGGAGGTGCCAAACTATAAATTCCTGAGACTGCAATAGAGGGTAAAACTGGGGGCATTATCACTAGAAACTAGATTGCCAGGTGCAAAGATCAGAAGCTTGAATAGAACATGCAAGAAAAGAGCCTGCTTTTCATGTGTAAATATTAACTAAAGGTAAATTAAATATTAAGTAAATGTAAGTGCTCAGAAGACGCTAAACAGTGTAAAAATACAATCAGAGCAAGGAATGGGCATATGCGTAGATTGCCCAAGGGTCATCATGTCCTCTTGGCTTAATGGACTTACCGTTCCTTGGTTTATGTCAGGTCCTGAACACCTGCAATTCTTATTGAGGTCAATAGGAGCAGTGGTGCTCAAGATTGTACCCTCACATACAGAGGAGGACCCATTAATCTGTGACCTAGATCACAGAATTTTTATGCATACCCTAGTTGGAAGGAGGCACTGGACTGGAACCATTGTTGCCACTCTAACCCAAAGCTAGAAATTTATTCTTAACAATGTCAAAGCAAAAAAGGATTTTACACCCTTCTCTTCCTCCCACCACTCCCCTCCCAAGGCAGAATCAAGATCACAGGGACCAAGGTCTCCCTGTAAACAATTTTTGGATGGAAGTATAGAAGCAGATATTTATACCCTGAAAAACTATGCACTACATTTAATGTAAAGTCTATTTTCTGGGACAAAAATCAGCAGGCAAAATATTCTCTGAGACAAAGAATCAACTCTAGAACATAGCTAGACAAAGACATTTTCCATCTTATATCTGAATAACTGAATCCCTACTCTCAGTATTTATCTATATTGCATTTTGCCTCATTGTTCAGTCCTTAACTTGCCTTATCTCACTGAATGCTGACGATTGTAAATATTTTAATTCCATTTTCCCTAATCCTGGAAAGGCCTATGCCCAGGAATAGGCTTTATTTACCCACATAGTCCTGTGGTCTTTAGCGGGACTATTCACACATGTAAAGGTTTGTGGGATCCAGCCCTATTGTATTTTCTGTCTCTTGTTTATGATAGGTCGCTGAACTAATAAGAGAGGATTTTTTAAAAATTGCATTGGATGTGGCACCTTAAATAACCTGTTAGAATTCTTTTCACCCCTCCTCTTCCTCCTAGCATATGGCTAAGCGAAAGATTGCAGTTGTTGGTGCTGGGTTGATTGGCCTCTCAACAGCAGTGTCCATTTCAGAATCAATCTCCAACTGCTCTGTGACTGTAATTTCGGACAAATTTACTCCCAACACAACAAGCGATGTAGCAGCCGGAATGCTTATTCCACACACTTATCTAGGTGAGTGAAACCTCTGCTCAGCTCAGAGCTCCAACTTCAGAACAATGTGGATTAAAGGACAGTGTATACTTTTACCTGGTCATGTACAAAGTGTTAACAATGTAGAAAATTTACTATTCCTGGTTTCTCTGATGTCTGCCTTTCTCAATTTTTGTGGGTTTGGGAATCTTTTCCTGATCTACCTTCTCCATCCATTTCCATGTTTTGCTTTATTTCATATGTACAGGTATACCGATTCATCAGCAGAAGCAGTGGTTTAGGGATACCTTCGACTATCTTTTTGAAATCAATAATTCATCGGAGGCTTCAGATGCTGGTATTCATCTGGTGTCTGGGTAAGAAAGGAACTCAAAAGAGGTGTTTCATATTTTTATGCTCTATAATGTAATAGGCAGGGTGACACTCCATCTGGTATATAAGGGACATTCTTTCTCTGGACTCTCTCTTGTGACCCATATTCAAAAGGAGCTACAGTGTTAAGGAGCATTTGATTACATGAAGTGAGTTTTCAAGCGAAAATCATTCCAAGGCTCATACAAACAAAACACTTTGGGCTGGTGTCTCTTCAATACAAGTTGCAGCCCATATTTTCCCTACATTCCTCCTTCTGTAGTTGCTTGAAATGTAGGTGGTCACCGTAGTAACAGGAAATTGAACATTGTAGGGTCCTTCAGGTATGGTAACTAAATATAAAACACAGTATGTTTGCTCCCCACCACACCCATGAATATTTGTCTACTCAGTTTGTGGCTTTGCTGGCCCCAGGAAGAAAATAGGATCAGGCAACTCCATGAAGATGTAGCCAGGAAGCTTGTAGCCTTTAGAAAGAGAGCCTGGGTCAAGCCTGATCTACATGACAGGACAGAGTTAGATCGATGTAGGTCAGCTTGCGTCGACCGAATTATATCAGTGCCTACACCACAGCCTTGCTCCTGCCAGTGTAAGTGCCCTACTACACCGACATCATAACTCCACTCCATGAGAGACATTGGGCTTACATCGGTGTAGTTAGAGCAACGGAGTGTCTGTGTAGGCGCTGTAGATTACATACATTGGCTGTTGGCTGTCATTCTTCTCAATTTCACCACTCTGTGCTGGAGCCATGAAACTGAGGAGAAAACCCGGCACATAGCTCAGGCTGTCACTCCTGATTGGGGGCGGGAGGGGGCTCCAGCTAGAGCTCCCAGCTGCCCCTGGGCCCCAGTTTGAGCCACGCTGCCGCCCAGGCTCCTCACTGTCCCCCAGGAGCCCAGCAGCTGCTCCAGCTCCCAGCAGGGAGCTGAGAGCCCTAGGGGCAGCCATGCTCTCATGGGAGAGAGGGAAGCCCGGAGTCTGGGAGGGGTAGGGGCAGCTGGGCTCCTGATGGGGAGCTGCCCATGGAGCTGAGAGCCCAGACTCTCAGTTCACGCCCACCACCCTTAAAAGGGTGGAAGCATTACTGGCAAGGATGTGCACTACCGACAGGAGGGTTGTGTGGACCTGGAATAATTACCATGGTGGTTCTAAGTTGATTTAATAGGTTAACTTAAGTTTGTAGTATAGACATGCCCTTACCAGCTACTCAGCAGAGGTGGAGTTAGTGTTTTCCTAGGAGTGTTGTATAGAAAGCTGGGTAAAAGTTTGGATTTTAAAGGTGGAGGAAGAAAAGGTGTTAGCTGTAGATGTTAAATGGGGCAGTGTAAACTGGCTGGGCCGCCCCTTCGCATCTGCGCCTGAGGGAGGCCACACCTCCTCGCAGTTTGGGTCTGCTAAAGTCTTCTCCAAACAGGAAAAAAGGAGGGAATTAGCGGTTCTCAAGGGGCCTCTCCTTCAAGCAGTGGGGGGCTACAGAGCCTGGGCTCTGCCCTGTTACCCGGGAGAGCTGTCGCGGTCTAGCCACCTAGCTGTTAAACAGGGCGGTTAGTCAATGGTCAAGGGTTTGGTCTGCAAAGGGCCAGAGCAGCAGCAGTTTATTCATCCTGTCGCTAGGCAGCATGGGGCAGAAAATAGCCACGGCTCTGACCTACAATCAGGCAGAGCTGTTGCAGCTCACTCGCCCCCTTTAAGCAGGCTGGGGCAGCAACCAGTCAGGGCTGTGGCCTGCAATCAAGCAGAGCTACAGTATCTCCGCACCCCGCCTTTGAACAGGCTGAGGCAACAGTCAGGGCTCTGGCGTGCAGCCAGGCAGCGCTGTAGCCCCAGTCCAGGCTATGGGGTGAGCACCACACTCCGTCAAGAGGGCTCCGGTTTGGGGTGAGCCAAGGAGCATGAGTCTCTTGGACTATGGAGGGGGAATACTGCCTCCCCAGGGGTGGAGTGGCAGGGGGGACATGGGCCCACCCAACTCCACCACGTCCCAGCTCATGGCCCTAACAGTGGCGGAGTAATCCACCACTGAGTCAGCGGGGATCCGCCTGCAACATGCTGACCTGGTTTCAGGCTCGCCCTCCACCAGACTACTGCCTGGTTCCCCATGGCTGCCTCCTTCTCTCCCCCTCGGGTGTACCTGGATTCAGGGGTCATCCTCAATCTCCTCTGGGTACACCACCATGGGTAGCGGTAGCAGCTTGTCCGCACCAGGAGCGTCAGGGCTCCGTGGAGGCTCACGCTGGTCCCTTGGGCAACAGCAGTTCTTGGTGCTTTCCTCTGGCAGTGGGGGAAAAGCTGAGCAGCTGGGATGGCCTTTTATAGCTCCCCTGCCTCTCCTGCCCCACTGCTTCCAACGTGTGGGGTGGGGCCCTCTTGGCTCCTCCCACCAGGTGACCTGCGGTGTTCCTTCTATGTCTACATCTGAAGGAGGCCGCACCTTCTCGCTAGAGGTAGGTATTCCAGAATTTAAACTCTCCAGGGGAGCAAGATTTGTACCTTACCTGGAGATGGGCCCAAGCAGTGGCGTTGTGATGCAGATCTGGATCTGAGCCCATCTCTAAATTTAACTTGGTGTGGAATTTAGTTAGTGAATTCACGGGGATTAGCCTAGAATCTCTGCAACAAGATTCAAGACTGGTAAGTAAATGGAGCACAGAAAGGATGTGGTTTTAATGGCCCATGTTGTCAGTCTCCAGCAAAGTTTTAGTTTTAAATGAGAACCATGAAAATAAGAGGACGCAGAACACGTTGGACTGCTATTTCCCCCATCCCTCCGCTCACTGCATCTAATGTATTTAACATTGTGTTGTCCTGTTATTCTCCCTGGCTCCCCCTCTCAACTCCCTACCCCCATTTCGTGATTTTTAACTTGGCTCCATTAACCCAAGTCTCACTCTGCCCTCACCCCTAAGTTCAAGTCCTACTAAGACTCCCCTAAACCTTATGGCCAATTAAATAATTATCATCTGTGAGGTCTCTTACTTTGTTACTTTCTGTCTGTCTAAACTCAAGAGATCCTGCTGACCAATGGAAGATGATTGCTAATATTTTTAAATTAAAATCAGAATGAATTGTCACATGAACGCGAGCGTGTCTAAGTCTAGCCTCTTCTCTTCCACGTCTTTTAGCTGGCAGATCTTTAAAACCATTCCTGATGAACTGTGCCCATTCTGGGCTGATATTGTCCTGGGATTTCGTTCAATGACTGAAGAGGAGCTGAAGAAATTTCCACAGCACAGATTTGGTCAGGCGTTTACTACACTGAAATGTGACTGCCCATCCTATCTGCTATGGTTGGAGAAAAGGTTTGTTTTGATGGGTGTAGCTGATATTTCCTGAAAGGAAAGGGTTGGGAATATTCCTTTGATTTAATAGATTTTTAAATCTTTCCTTCCTTTCTGGAGGAAATGGAGACCGATCTTTGGTGAGTTACCCATATATCCTCTTCTGCAAGAATCTAAAGACCAGGGAAGTCAGTTTAATTAAATGTAAGGCCATTTTTCACCAACTCTGGTAGTGTACAGGTATCTTAACGTGGGAGAATGTTATATTTACCAGTCTAACTCCCCATTACATGAACAGAGTGGTATGAAGTGGCTTTAATGTAAATGAGAATGAGGCCCCATTTTGAAAATCTTCCAAAACTTCCCTCAAGGCTCCCTGATGGGTTGATGCACAAGGGAGCAGAAAGTTCACAAAACCTTCCCTTCTTGTATCTGCATCCAGTGACAGGGTAATTTGTCTTGAGTTCAACGACACCTCCAGCCAGGTGAATATCCACAGAAGCATTAGCCTCCCCAAGTGTGCAAGGAAACATGGTACCTCTCCTACATCAGTAAAACAGAGCTGGCTAAGTGCACCAGGGAGCCTATATACCTTTTACCAGGCTGGCTCAGGTACTGCAGCTGCAGCTCCCCTGCAGATAATGCACACAGGTAGAGGTGATACATTCTGGAGCTCTTGATGGGGCAATTCAGCACCATCCTCAATGCAGGACTGTGTTTTAATGGCTCAATCAATCTCTTCAAGGGAGGCATTCACTGAGCATTGGGGGAATTATCTTATGGATGACATGACCCACATACATTTACATGGGGAATCCTGCAGGATTTGAATGTGGAAAGCTGATTTCTCGAGAGCAGCCATATTTCTGGTCCTGTCCTTTCATAGATTGTAAGGCCAGAAGGGACCATTGTGGTCATCTCCTCTGATCTCCTATGTAGCACAAGCCATAGAACTTCCCCCAGATAATTCCTACAGCAGATCTTTTAGAAATGATTTAAAAATTGTCTGCAATGAAGAATCCACCACAAGCCTTGCTAAATTGTTCTAATTGATTAATTACTTTCACCGTTACATTTTTTTGCCCTATTTCCAGTCTGAATTTGTCTAGCTTTGATTTCCAGCCATTGGATCATGTCAAACCTTTGTCTCCTAGATTCAAGATCCCATTATTCAATATTTGTTCCTCATATAGGTATTTACAGACTGTAGTCAAGTCACCCTTTAGTTTTTCTTTGTTAAGCTAAATAGATTTGAGTTCCTTGAGTCTATCACTTTAAGGCATGTTTTCTAATTCTTTAATCTTTCTCGTAGCTCTCCTCTGAACCCTCTCCAAGTTATCAACATCCTTCTTGAACTGTGGGCACCAAAACTGAACAAAGTATTCCAGCAGTGGTTGCACCAGAGCCTAATATAGAGGCAAAATAATCTCTCTACTCCTACTCAAGATTCTCCTATTTATGCATCCTAAGATCGCATTAGCTCTTGTCGCTACAGCATCTCATTGGGCGCTCATATTCAGCTGATTATCCACAATGACCCCCAAATCTTTTTCAGAGTCCGTGCTTCCCAGGATACAGTCCCCCATCCTGAAAGTATAACCTATATTCTTTGTTCCTAGATGCATACAGTTAGCCATATTGTTTCTTTGTGCTCAGTTTACCAAACAATCTCAATTGCTTTGACTCAATGACCTGTTCTCTTCCTTATTTACAACTCCCACAGTTTGTGTCATCTGCAAACTTTATTCATGATTATTTTATCTTTTCTTCCAGTTTGATAAAGATGTTAAATAGCGTAGGGCCAAGAACCGATTCCTGTACAACCCCCATTGTGAACAGACCTGTTCCCCATTTACAATTACATTTTGACACCTATTGGTTAGCCAGCTTTTAATCCATTTAATGTGTGCCATGTTAATTTGATATCATTCTAGTTTTTTAAACAAAATTTCATTTGCCACCAGAACAAACACCTTAGAGAAGTCTACTTATATTACATCAACACTATTACCTTTATCAGCCAAACTTTTAACCTCATAAAAAAAAGATATCAGATTAGTCTTTCAGGATGTTTTCTATGGACCCATGTTGATTTGCATTAATTACATTAATCTCCTTTAGTTCATTATAATTAGGTCTGGTAACAGCCACTCCATTATCTTGTCCAGGATCACTGTCAGGCTTGCAGCCTACAAATACCCTGATCATCCCACTTGCCCTTTTTAAAAACTGCACAAGGTTAGCTTTTTGCAGCCTTTTGGAACTTCCCCAGTGATCCAAGACTTATTGAAAATCAGTGTTAATGGCCCATCAAATTCCTCGGCCAGTTCTTTTAAAACTCTTGGATGCAAGCCATTAGGACCTGCTGATTTTAAAATGTCTGTTTAGTAGCTTCTGTTTAACATCCTCCAGAGATTATGGTGCAGTGGAAAGAGTGCTATCTTCTGTCTTTTCTCTGCCATAAGTCAAATGAGTATCCAGATGTTTCTCATTTGCCAGTGTGTAACTTCCAAAATACATCCCACCAGCTCTTGAAAATGGTAAAAGATCCTAGTGCTCTGCAAGCCATTTGCCACAAACCAAAGGTGATGTTTCAAAACCTCTAGCCTCACTGGTTTTGAGCTATGAAATGACAAAAACTGTCAGAAGTATTTGAAAATCTGGGAAAATGCCTCCTGTTCCAACCTCTATATTTCAGAATTGCCTGGGCCAATTCATCTCTGATTTGGTCAAAACCCTTTCTTCTGCCCAACCCACCTCACAAACCATTCCGGAATCAGGAGCAGAAAGAAGTAAAAAAATCCAAGTACTATCTTTCTGTATTATCATCTTGTAGAAAACCTTACAGAAATATTTGCATGTGCAAAACACTTGGCACAAATGAAGGCTTTAAAATTTATGCCTGTGCAGAAAAAAAGTCTTACAGTTAATTTTTTTTCCTTCTGAAGACCAGTTCTCCTCAAGCCACATCAATTTCAGAGAATTTTAGCAGAGTCAGAAAACAGATCCTATATTGTGTACGTATAATCCATTTCAATGCGCTTAAAAAGAGCAAATAATGTTTGTCATTTCACAGGCATAGTGACTGGAGACAAGGTGATTTGATGTTAGGAAGTAAAATGTGTATCTACATCTTGGAACAAATTGCCAGATAATCAATTTGTTTGATTATGTTTCATGCCATTGAACCACATGAAATAACATTTCTTGCTTTTAGCAGCAAGCATAAGTGGAAGTACTCTCGTGCTGGCAAAGCTATCCGATTTCTGTACTATCCCACAGGAGTACAAGCCTTGTCATGTTTCATTGCTTAACTGATACTGAAAATTGTACTGAGGAACAACTAAACTGCTGACTCCATTTAATATCTGTCAGGCTGCTTCACCACAAAGGCTGATTCTGCTTCTTCCTTATTCTTGTTTCATACTCTTCTCCTTTCCCAAAGGATGTAGTCTAATTAGATGATCAAACTTTTCCCCTCCTCTGTGGGTACCAGGAAAGAGAACATAGTAAATATGTAACTATTTTGCAAACCCAAGTGATCCGAACAATATTTTAGCAGCAGAAAAGCATTAACCGTACTCTCTTTCTAGGTTAGCTTTAATGTCACAGTTCAAGAACTTTCTTCCCCTACCTTGTCTGAATTCTGCAGAATGTTTAGTAGTTTTTGTACGAACATGTTTTTGCAAAAGAGATGGCAGAATCTTAAATCCTATGGATGAGATCCCACTAGAGAGAGTTAATCTCTACCTGTTAGATTAGGAGCTAGTCCTGCAGGGAGAAACCTACATTTCAGCCTTGCTCAAAATGAAACTTAGGTTGAGATTTAAATTAACAATAAATGTAAACCCCAGGAAAAGGATGAGTTTTTGCTGAGAGAATGGTGTGCATGCCTAATGTGCAGTCTAACAGATCTCTTTCCAGATATTAATTAAAGTAATCCCATCCTACGTTAGATCGCCACTTTAAAACACCTAGAGTGAATTAATGTTAATACCTGCTATATCCCACTCTCTATAAATAAGCCCTGATTCCTTTCTTCCTTGTGCATTCATAACTAGTGTCATATTTGATAGCAGCCCTGAAGACATCAGGGATTAATTTGGTTTCAAGTAACAGGTACCTTAGAAATGTATATAGTAAAATACTGTACTACTAATAATATACTAAATACTTGTATGATGTAAAAGTGACATTTTGTCCATCCTTGGGCTGCATGAACTGCTCAGTTTTGGAGCTATCATAAGAATGAATTCATGAGATCTCTATCTCATCTTTTTTGTCACAGCATCTCTGTAATATTTATACACCTGATATATTTTGCCCTGTCCAATCTTATAAACAAACAAAGAGCCTTTTGTTTGCAATGTCTTAATTCCAACAGCCAAATTAGACAAGGCATAAACAAAAGCCCTGCGCTATTTATCTCTGATTTTTCTTCAATTTTCTAGTCTTCTGCATCTTAAAGAGTCTCTTACTTACTTGACTTGTGTAAAAATAATCAAGGCAATTTATTAATAGTTAATTGTCATGCTTTACCTCCAGTGTTTCTTTTTAGGTTGAAAGGAAATGGCGGCCAGGTGTATACTAGACGAATTGAAGATCTGTGGGAACTACATAGTAAATATGACATCGTTGTCAACTGTTCAGGCATTGGATCCAGAGAACTCCTGGGTGACTTGGAGATGTACCCTGTCAGAGGTCAAGTACTCAAGGTTGATGCTCCTTGGGTCAATCACTTCATCCGGGATGGGGACGGTTTAACTTATATCTATCCAGGAATACACAATGTAACATTAGGTGGGACAAGGCAAAAGGACAACTGGAGCTTGTCTCCAGATCCTAGAAGTAGCAAAGACATATTTGACAGATGTTGTGCTCTTGAACCCTCACTTCAAAGAGCCCAGGACATAAAGGTGAGGGTGGGTCTGAGGCCATCCAGGTCAACTATGAGGCTGCAGAAAGAGATACTGGTGCATGATGGGAAAAAACTACCCGTGGTCCACAACTATGGACATGGTTCGGGTGGCTTTTCAGTACACAGGGGCACTGCCAAAGAGGCTGTTCGACTGGTAGGAGAATGCATTGCTGCTCTGGAGGGCTCCTCTTCGAAGGCTAAGTTATAATCACTGGGGCCTCCTTTTCAGTTATTGGTAGGCTGTAGTAAATCTATTAGTAATACCTTTGGAATGTTATTCTAGAAGCAATGGAAGGAACTGCGTACCACATTCTGAACTGTGGCCAAGTGCTTGTTTTGTGAAAAGTGTTTGCCCACAGGTGAGACGGTGTTTTTGGCTTTTATTGTTTTTCTGTGTGAGTTCATTCGAGAGCATATTGATTGTCTGATTTCACCCACATAACTGTTGTTGGGGCATTTGATGCACTGGATGAGGTATAACACATATAAAACCGAAGGATATTGAAAGGTCTGCTGTGGGAGGTATAGATTTGATAGAGACACTAGTTTTACACTGTTTTTACACTATTTTCAACAATCTATAACCCAAAAAACCTCCTTTGTCCTCAGACTATGGAGGTGTTAATGGGCCATTTCATTTTGAATGGTCCCTTGCAACATGCATTAACTCCTGTGCTTAACAGTCTGTTCCAACTTGCATTTAGATGTGACACTCTGATTACCTTTTACAGACCTGAAGAAGACCTCTGTGTAGCTTGTGTAGCTTGAAAGCTTGTCTCTGTCTCTTCCACTAACAGAAGTTGGTCCAATAAAGCAGTAGTCTTCAAATTGGGGTGCGCACGCCCCTGGGGTTATGCGAGACCACCCCCGGGGGTGTGCGGGACCCCAGCACTGCCGCCAATCCTTCCCGGGACACTGCCGAAGTCGCGGTCTATTTTTGGCCCACCGAAATGCTGCCAAAAGAAAGCAGAAGTTTTCTATTTGGCGGCATTTTGGCGGACAAACCCCGGAGGGCCGCGAGCGGAGGGGGGAGCAGGAAAGGGGGCCATGGCGCCAAAAGTTTGAAAAGTGCTGCAATAAAGGATATCTCACTCACTTAGTCTCTCTCATATCCTGGGACCAACACAGCTATAACAACACTGCAAAACAACAATGGGTGATTTCATATGGTCAGCTGCAAGATACCTTCTCTCTGATAGATCCTATCCAGAGGTTGGCCAAAGAGCCCAACAACCCTTCACTGCGCCATATACATAATGACAAATCACTTAGTGATAAATTTGCCAGGCTGTGTGTGGGGTTGGGTAGATTAACAATATTGTTGGATGAGCTAAGGGTACCACTGTTGTAGCCCCCTCTGGCTATGCTATGCTTAACATGTAATGTTTGATGACTTTCTAAGACTGCAGAACAAAAACTATTGTGCTCTCTAATACTGTCTGTTTTCCCCTGTAGAAAATAAAAGATGCCCTCAAAGAAGCCTTCAGGAGCTCAGTATAGGAAGCAAAAAGCTCAGTTGCAATCTAATTTGCAGCAAGGGGCAAATTTGATGGGAAAATACTTGAAACAGAACAACAGAGACAGGGCTTTAGGTGGTAGCCACTGTTCCAGTGCAGAAGAAATCTGAGGAGTGAAGTGCAAATGATGGAAGTCCTATTACTAAGGAATTAGCAGCTTCAGTTCCCAGGGCATAGGTGAGAAAAGCAACTTTTTGAATTTAAAGGACATTGTAAGGCTGCCACTTACTGTAACACTATTTAATACTGGTCCACCCAATGTTAGTGCATTTCAGTTATTCTTATATTAAATAGTTTCTGTGAGCTTAGAGGAAACAATTTTTTATCTGCTTATATATGGCATGAATAAATACAGATTTACAGATTCTTGTGTGCAAAAATATATAATCTTATATGGCAGGATAAATCATGCATGCAAATCGTGCATCAAAGTTGTGAAACGAGCTACAAATGCAATAAAAATACTGTATTCAAAGGTTGAACAAATGGAGGGGAAAGAGCTGAAGACGCGCCTCACATAGGATCACTATTTGGTCTAGGGCCTGCCTGCAAAGATCAGGCAGAAATCCCCATCCCCACCTCCAATTCACAACCGGTCACATGTATTCTGTGTTTGTCTTTTTTTTTTTCTTTCCTCTGTAGCATCAGGGATTGGCCACAGCTGGAGATAAGACACCAAGTAGGATGAACCAATGCTTTGAGGTGGTACAGAGAATCCTTTGTCTTAGATGTTTGGCTGGTGTGTCTTGCTTCCCTGTTCACATTCAAATGATCACCAGATTTGGGGTCAGGAAGGAATATCCCACAGGTCTGATTGGTGGGGACACTGGTGATTTTCACCTTCATCTACAGCATTGGGCACAGTTCACCTGCTGGGATTATCTGAGTATACCTCATCTAATCAATTCCCTGCCATTGCTGGGCCTCGGGCACTGGTGGTGCCTTGGTCTTTCATGTTGTTTGCCTGTGGCACACAACAGTTTAGTCTCCTGAGGACTGAAATGCTTGAGTCTGACTAAAGTCACGGGGCTGATAACTGGATGAAATTTAATGGCCTGTGATATAAAGGAGATCAGACTAGATAAGCTAATGATCCCTTTTAGCCTTAAGAACTATGGCCCAGATCCTCAAAGGTATTTTAGGCACCTAAAGTCCATGGATGAGGTGAGCCTCAAAGCTGCTTTCACTTATGCTTGGCTGCCTATGGATCCATGAGCCATAAGGTGTCAGCTGGGCAACGCTGGGACATATAGGTGTGAGAGTCACATCTGTTTTTTCCTGCGCACACCCTTACGCCAGTGTCCAGTAGGTGGGATGGTGCAGGAACCTCTTATAGACGGTATATGACACTTGGGAATTCCCCTATAGTATAGCAATTCTTGGGTCCAGATTTGCCAGCTGTATAGTTCTTTTGCCCTATGAAAGCAAAGTAAAGCAATTGGAACAGAACAGACACGTTCCAGTATGTTGATCCAAGAGTTTATATAGCCGTCCATTTTCTTCATTTGGTTATTGCTATGGTGATTTGTTATAGCGTGCCTCGAGAAAGACAGTAGGTACATAAGTAGGTGTCCTTCCTGTAATGAGAGTCAAAGCTATTCCAGCTAGATATCATTGCTATAAATCTATAAAAGACAAACTTAATAGAATTTTTCAGCTGCATCCAAAGAGTATCAAATTAACTAATTTTAGATAAGGTAGTAATGAGTTCTTTCCAGTTGTACTAAATCTAGTTAACTATTGTCCTTGTTCCTGCAGTCTCCCCAGTAAACTCCATTACTATGTATTTATTTTATGATTCAGTGAACACACTGCACAATACAGCATTACAATATTGTAAATTAACTCTAACAAAAACAGTTTAAGGTTTTTTATTGCAGTAAATTACATGGTTTTATATGCATCACTGAGGCTCTGGTTGCTGCATAATCTTACAGTACATTACAACATACAGCAATATTGGATGAGAAACTGGTACTCGTTTCGATCAGTCTCATCTTTTAGCCATTTGCAAATATCTCATTTCTACCTGAACCACTTTGACTTTGTTCTTATACATGGTCTTTATGTTTTTAAATGTGTCACACCAGCTGCATTGATTGTATATTACGGGATAGGTTTTTCCTCTCTCTGCTTCTGAACAAGAACTTGAAGGGGTGTAGGCTCCAGACTCTCTTTTGTTACCTCTCCTTAGAGTTTAGTGTTGTTTTTCTCCTTAGACTGGGCTAATAGGAATAATCCAAAAAAACAATCAAAGACTATGAGATTCGTGAATAAAACTCTATTACCGGTGGAGAGAAGATCAGGTTAAATCAAGATATATGGTATAAAGACAAATCTAGCTGCACCTGGATATGAGCTAATTAAGAAATTTATGCTCACCATTCCATAGTTAAAGTAGAGCTGAGTTTGATACTTAAAGCAAAGATTCAAATATTTAGTTATATATGAAGAATACAGCATATCCTCCCCAAAATTATAACAAGGGTTCTTTGGGTACAGAATGATTTTACAAGTAAATTTGTTACAGTTTATGAGTTTAAATTAGTTTTAAAATAGCATATTGAAAAAATGTTGTACCCAGCATCTATGATTTTTTGTCCAGACTGATCACAGTAACAAAACAACTTAGCCTCTTTAAACTTCTCATATCGTTAAAACTCACTGAAATTTTGTGCATAGACTAATTTTAAAGATTTTTTGACATTTAAAGGTTATTTTTATTGTTATTCTTCATCACTGAAAGTTTCAGCATGAGCTGGCAAATAATTTATTCCACAGAGAATTCTTTGAAGAATTGTCCTATCTCAAAATGGCCGCTATCTCCCCTCCCATTGTTCTCAATGGATCTGAAGCCATAGCTGCCCTTATAAAAGGTCCCCTCTTATTGTTCCTAAAACGAGTGATACCAAATTGCCTTAAGCTCAGATGTTGGCCCCTGACAGAATAGAGACAAGGAAATTCCCAGATAGAACCCATGAGGAAATACAATGAAAAAATCTTGATGTGTTTTGAAACATAAATTTAACTTAATCTGGAACTAGAAACACTAGAAAAAAAATCCCTGAAGAAATGGGATTTTTTTATCCACAAAAGTTTGTGCTCAAATAAACCTGTTCGTCTTTAAGGTGCCACTGGACTCCTCGTTGCTTTTGTTACTGTGTCCTAAACATAACTGCATGTTGTTACCACATGGTGGTGTTATGGCCCTAAATGTGCATTCCTATATAAAAAGACAAAGTCTGTTCTTAGAAGCTGACCAAAAAAAGAAGAGAGACCTGTAACTGAAGTCATAAGAATAATCATATTGGGTCAGACCAGTGGTCCATCTAGCCCAGTATCCTGTCTTCTGACAGTGACCAATGGCAGATGCTTCAGAGGGAATGAACATAAAAGGGCATTCATCAAGTGATTCATCTCCATCATCCACTCCCAGCTTTTGGAAGTCAGAGGCTAGGGACACCTAAAGCATGGGTTGCATCCCTGACCATCTTGGACCTCTCCTCCATGAATTTATCTAATTTTTTATCCCGCCACCCCTATCATTATAGTTTTGGCTTTCACAGCATCCCCTGACGAATTCCTAATCTTTACTGTGTATTGTATGAAGAAGTACTTCCTTACATTTGTTTTAAACCTTTTGCTTATTAATTTCATTGGGTGACCCCTGGTTCATGTGTTACGTGAAGGAGTAAATAACACTGCTTTATTCACTTCCTCCACACCATTCATGATTTTATACACCGTTATCATATATACCCCCTTAGTTGTGTCTTTCCAAGCTGAAAAATCCCAGTCTTATAAATCATTCCTTAAATAGAAGCTGTTCCATACCCTTAATCATTTTTGTTGTTCTTTTCTGTACCTTTTCCAAATCTAATATATCTTTTGTGAGATGGGGGTGACCAGAACTGCACACTTTATTCAATGTGTGGGTGTACCATGGAAGTCCAGGAGAGGGGACCTGGAACCCAGAAAGGACATTGACTGAATCCCAAAGAACACTGAAGAGTAGTGAGGCAGGGAATTGCGTACAGGTGCTGTGATGCATTTCCCGGGGTGAAACCTGGACACTGAGCCCTGTGTCCCACCAATCTGGACTCCCCTCACACTGTGATGATGTGACAAGCTACAAACTTCTCGTGGGAACTGCAGTGTCCCATACATTCACAGGGAGGGACACACCCAGCTGAGTTAAATGACTACTTTTGCCCGCCACTCATGAACCAACAATAGAGAGGCTCCAGCCAATTCCCGCTGGCTCCCCAGCCTTGCAACCCAGAGTTGTACCATTTTGCCCTGGTCAGAAGCTTGACCAGTGTATGTTTATTACCCAGTCTGCCACTTCTACAAAGTAAAAGGGACATGCACCAGCTGGGGCACCTAAGCAGATTTCCCAAGCACTCCAACCAAAAGACATTGTTTTAGATAAAATATGAAACAGACTTATTAACTACAGAAAGCTAGATTTTAAATGATTATAAGTAAGAAGCATACAGATCAAAGTTGATAACCTAGACAGGATTTGAATCAAGCAGCGTCTCACCCTCATGGCATCCTTCCTTAATACACAGGCTAGGATTCTCCTTTCCAGTCTGGGACCATCTCCCCATTTCAAAGTCTTTGTCCTCCAGACGTGTTTCCAGGTGTTGAGTTGTGGAGTGAGGCCCAGTGATTATGTCACTTCCCCTCTTTTATAGCTTCTTACAGCTTGCTGGACAGATCCTTTGCTTTGACATGGGTCAAGCAGTTTCCACTGTCTACGTGCTATCTCTGAGAAGTCTCCATTGTATACAGTTCCTGGAACAGTCCTTGTGAGTGTGTATTCCCTTTAATGGGCCATTAGTATGTCTGGCTTCTCCACAGTTGCATCTGAAAGGTTGAGTGTTCCCAGCCTCACAACATATTTCAGTAACACATACAGAGCAAAGCTTCATAACTCAACATGCAGTGATAGCACATACAATCCAACAGGATATTAATATTCAACAGAGCAAGACTTTTAAAATGATACCTCACAAGGCATACTTTGTACAAAACATGTCATAATTATATGACAGCAGTGAATATCGGGATTCCAGAGTGCTGCTTTCAGGGACAGAGTGGCACAGGTATTTATAGTTTTGCTTGGACCTGTATACCTAGCCTAGTATACCCACCGCTCATGATTCACTTCCTATCCACTTGTCTGCAGAATGGTTTTCCACTCTGCTATTTGCTTCCCCTTTCATCTTGCCTATGTCTGTTTTCGAATACAGTTCATTTGTTAACTTTTCTAATCTCTGCCTAAAATAGCATCCTTTCTCCCATGTGTTTCTCTTGCCTATCTGAAATCTTTGTGAATGCTAATTAGACTTCAGCACAGACCTGGCTTCAGCATATTACCTGAAGAAATTTATCATTATGTCTCTCTAGACACAAGTTAAAGGGACCATAGGAGCATAGAAATGTAGGACTGGAAAGGACCTCAGCAGGCCACCTATCCCAGGCTCCTGCCCTGAGGCAGGACTAAGTATTAGCCTTGAATATGTTCATCTTATCCATACTTTCTAATCTATATCAAATACAAATTCCTGGCAGATGGTGCCCAATCTGTCACATTCAGAATGTTCTTCAAAGGCATAATTATGGAATAAAAAAGGAACAATTAAATTTGAGACATTTGTATCAATCTTTATAATTACAGGTAGCAGATGGCCTGTATGTTTGATTTTATGACTTGGGCAAAAAGTAATCAATTGGGTTTTTTTAATTTACCAAAACAAAAGCAATAAAGAGATATTATCTCACTATAATCTCTTGCCTGCAGTTTAGTAAATTTGTCAAATTTCTGGCAAGTATGTGGAAATTAGCATTCAACCATGCAATATATTTTAGTTGAACACTATTGAATATGGAGTAAACAGACGTCTAAGAAATAGAATTAATGTCATAATTAAAGAGACTATCATGGCCTAAATGTTTTGGGATGATTTGACACAGGATATAACATTTTTCTACAGTGATCTCAATTAAACACTGTGAAAGGCTAGTTATTTCTTTTTCACTGGCATATTTCTCATGTTCCACCAGCTGGAGCTGTTGGATCAATCAGGTATCAGAAAACAAGAACTCCAGCACAAGCAATAAAATGGGTGGAGCTGAGTGGTGAGCATCAGTGGAAATGTGGGCGGTTTCCCATGCCACAGGGCTCCTAATTGTCTAATAAGCACAGATGGTTTGGAGGATTCGGGTGCTGTAGTTAAGTTTAAGAAATGACAGCGTTCAGCTACTGCTGTACCAAGTTCTGGAAACCTCTTTAAAACTTTCTGAGAAAATGGGGCTTGCGAGAGAAGAGACACAAAAATACGATGATAGGGTCATTCATAGCTGCACTAGGAAGACACTGGGAAGAAATTGTGTCTTCGAATGACACATTCCTTCCTTGCTTCCCCACTTGTTCCTGTTATGGGGAGAGTACTTTGCTACAGCTCTTTACAGGGTACAGCATACTATACCTGCCCTCCCACTAGTGCCCAGTTAACTCTCCTGCTCAAAGGGCTTCACATCTATCCCACCCATTTGCTTACAGCGGGTGTAACGACCCCACACGCTCTAGCCTCACTCCCACATAGCCTGCCAATGGTGTGGGGTTTTATGACTCTAATTCCCCAGATTGGTTGCCAAATGGCTTGTACATACTGTACCCCAGCCTGGCCTACACCTGTAACTTTGGCTGCATTAGCGATGTCACTCAAGGTTGTGAAAAAATTCACACTCCCAAGCATAGGCATGCGCAGCACTTTTCATTAGGGTGTGCGCCCAGGAAATGTTATTGACTAGTCAATTATAAACATTTTATTGACTAGTCAATTATAAAGGACATTATTTTTATTCATCAAACAAACTAAAACTTAACAAAACTTATATTTTTAAATTACCAACTAACCTTTACTTAAAAAATACAAACTTAACAAATGAGACACAAAATACCAAATTTTTGCTGTAGTGATAACCAGGCGTACACAAAGGGGCTGGGGCACAGGGTGTGGCAGGGGGCAGGGCAGGGAGTTGGGGTGCAGGAGGAGCACAGGATGGGGTAGGGAGTTGGGGTGCAGGAGGGGTGTGGGATGCGGCAAGGGGCTGGGGTGCAGCAGGGGGCAGGAGGGATTTGGGGTGTGGGCTCTGGCCCAGCACCACTTACCTGGAGCGGCTCCAGGCTGGCAGCGGGGTCAGGGCAGGCTCCCTGCCTGCCTGCCCTGGCCTTGACCCCAGCCCCACGTGGCTCCGCTCCAGCAAGCAGCCAAAACCCTGGCACTGCCAGCCCTGGGGGCGAGGGAGCAGAGGGCTCTGCCCGCCTGTGGTTCCCTCCCCCGAAGCTCCTATTGGCTGTGGCTCCCCATTCCTGGCCAATGGGAGCTTCAGGGGAGGTATCCACAGGCGAGACCAGCATGTGGAGGTCTCTGCTCCCCCTCCCCTAGGGGATGCAGAGACGTGCTGCCAGCTGCTTCTCAGAGCTGAGTGGGGCCGCAGCACCATTGCAGTGGCAAATCTGCAGGCCAGATCCAGAGTCCTGATGGGCTGGATTCGGCCTGTGGGCTATAGTTTGCCCACCCCTGCATTAGGACACTGTGTGCCTGGGCAGCCCGGGCATACCTGTGCTCTTGAGTGACACAGTAAAGCTGAGCTAAGTGCTGGGGTAGACACTGCTCAGTCAATGGAAGAATTCTTCAGTTTACCTAGTTACTGCCTCTCGGTGGGTGGGGGTGGGTAGATTAACTACAACCATGGAAAAACCTCTTCCATCGCAGTAGGAATTGTCTGCACTAGGGTGCTACAATAGCACAGCTGCAGAGCCGTAGCTGTGCCACTGTAGCATTGATAGTCTAGATAAGCCTTCAGTCAGAGACTTAGTTCATCATGATCAGTAGTTTTAGGACTGGTTAAAAACAATCGTTTTAAAATTTGGTAAAAAATTTCCAAAAATGTTTGGTTTTTCATCAAAACCAAACTAAAAATGTTTGGTCTAAATTTTGCCACTGAAGGAAGGTACAAAAAGAGAGACAGAGAGAGAGAGAGGGGACAAACTATTTTTGAATTAAACGTACATTTTGCTATGAAAATTATCATTTTGTTTGAAAAGGCATTTTCCATTAAACAGCATTCTGAAACAGAAAAATTTTGACCAGTGTTTGTATTTTCCAGTATCCATTCTTTAGGCCTTGATCCTGCAACAGTAAAGTCAATGAGAGTTTTGCCATTGGCTTCAAAGAGCATAGGATCAAGCCTTTAATACACATTAATTTGTGTCCACCAGGCTATTGTCCATTAACTGTATGTTGTTGGGGGAATATGTTTCCTAAACCTGTAACATGCATCACATTCCATGCTTCTGTCATTGCCACATTTTTGCTATTCTGTTTTAACTACAGGAAAATATTGATCAACTGGCAGAAATCCAGGACTTAAATGTGAAACATCCTTAATTTTATGAGAGTTTTAGGGGGATATGTTTAAAAGTCCTTTCTGCCACAGAGACATTAAATAATTAAATAGCCTTTCACATTCTGAAGGACCCTGCTTTTTTGTGGTCTGCTACTGTACAAGCATACTAAGATACCAGGATCAGTACTACACTCTTTTCACAAAGTTGTACTGCCAGATATTGATGTTCCTGGAGCACCAAAAAAAAAAAAAAAAAAGTAGAGTACATCGGTGCTAATGGGATACAAAGAAGGGATTTTGACTCACATTATAATTCCCTCTGTGATGAGAGGCGACTCTTTGAATTAGATACTTTCAATTTAAGCAAATGGGACTGGCAGGGAAGACTTTAGAAAAGAGGAGAAAGGCGCTTTTCCTTCATTCAAACGATGTAGTACGCACAGTATTTCCAATAGTCAGTATAGCATTTCTATATTGACTTGTATGAGTACAACCTCCAAGTTCCTCTACACTGTACAGGTGGAATTTTCAGAAGTGTCTTTTCAGTAGGAGCACATATCCAAATGAAACTCAAAGGGACTTGTGCCCCTGAATCATGAATAGATTTGGAAATGTCTTCTCTAAACTCTGGACGGCAGGGACCACATCTTTCTCCATGTTCTACACCTGTCCGAGCATTGCTGGCATTCTACTAATAATCACAGAATGAATTTTCAGGGAGATTTGGAATAATGGTAATTGCCTCAAACAGAAGGATATAGCTTTTTCTAGCATTTAATGGACTTCTTAAGTGAAAGGCAATAAAAAGTATGTGAACAGATGTTTTCACTCTTTTCTGTCTCACTCCTGCATATATTACATAATTATATACTGAAGTGTTCCAGGCTGTTTTAATAGCTTATTGCAGGGTGTATTATATGAAGTAAAAGACAGAGAGAGAGCATATTAGCCCAAAGAATGCAGCTTACTCAACCTTCTGGGCCAGCTCTGCTGCACTGGCTGGCATCTTGCAGGGAGGGGAGCAAAGACGCCGCTCACTTCCTACCCTGCCCACCTAGACAAGAAGGGTAGCAGCAGCCTGGCAGTGACTGCTTCACTATGGGTAGCCTGTGCAGGAAAATAAGAGGCTCTTTCCCCCCACTTTCTCCTCTACATGGGTGTACAGCTGGGTTCATGGCTGAGCACATGATTACTCTCCTTCCCAAGAGATTGCTGAAAGATTTCTCCTTTAGACCATTTTATTTATAACACAGATCTTTCTTTGCCATCTTTCCACAGCAGGGATACAACATATTTCTGATTAGACTTGAAGAACTCTAGAACAATACTCACTCACTAAAGCAGCAGCTTGCACAATACTAAGGAATTTTACACGCAATAACAAATATTAGCACATATGGTTCTTATTTATATATTTTGTTAACTATTGTCAATATCTGCACAGCACCATTTTCCTCACACAACAGCCTGATTTTCATTGAATGTAATTCATTCAGAACAGCATGAATTTGACTGGATTCTGCTTGTGGGATCCACGACTGATGGTGAGTAGAAGCCACACATGGGGGAAACTGGGCTTTCCATGGAAGGCAATGCAGAGGATTGTCATCTGCAGTAGGGACTTGGGCATTTGTAAGCAGGATCTGAATGAGGTTACCTCAGACTTCTAGTGATGAACTGGGGGAAAAGACTTCAGCAGCAGACAGTATGAACATAGACACACCTATTCTGCCTGGCTGTTCAGCAAACAGCTGCTTTGCCAAAGTGATCATTTTTGGCTGGTTTTGAGTTAAAATTCGCTTTATTATTGAATGCAGGGATAATGAAATCTTGGCATCCTTCTTGTATGAGTAAAGGCCAGCAGAACTCTATTTAGCTAGGGACAGCAAGTTGTATGCTTGGTGCCTGTGCTCCAACAATATGAGAGCACAGGGGCCTGGCTCCACCGAAGTTTGGGGCCTGGTCTCTCCCCCGATCCCGCCTGTCATCCCTGGATGCCTCTCCGAAGCATCGCCCCCACCCCCCGTCCCCATTTGCTGCCCCAGGCAATTTAAAAGGACCTGGGGCTCCTGCCACCACCACCAGCCTTCCCTTATGGTTTAGCAAAAATTATATATACACTTGTTTTCCAGTCTTAACCATTTTTGTTGGTCTTCTTGGAACTCCCAGTAAAGTGTTGCTCTCAAGAAGAGAGGTTGATAGGTGCTGGAATTAGGGGTATTGAGAGTGCTTCTGTAGCCCCCTGGCTTGAAGTGATTTCTGTCATATACAGGGTTTACAGTTTGAGTCAATGGCTTTCAACAACCCCAGAATCACCTCTGGCCTACTACGTGGATATTTATACCACCCCCTTTCAGGCAAGCTAGAAGATGACCCACTTCACACATCCTTCAAAGAAATAACAGCTGGGGAAGAACGTGACACTGCTGGAACCCTTGGAATGCCTGGGAGCACAGCTGACATCAGCAGTTAGGGTCAGAAGCCTCCCTCCAGCTCTAACAATACCAAGTTATTATCTTAAAAGCCACAAAGAGGCTAGATTAGATCCAGTTATCATCTCTCTTGGGTATATTTCTGAAAGCGCCTGTAGGCTTCATGGCGATATTGGCAGGTAGCTCATTTGTAGCAACTTTCCTTTGCCCTATTTTTCCCTTGGTAATCTTCAGAAAACCTCAGTACAATAGCTTGCTTGTTTTTTAAGTATTGTTTTTCCACAGAGTTCCAACCTTTCTCCTGAGCCGGTCAGCTAACTCCAGAGCAGTGTCTATTCTGCTTCAGGCTGCCTGGCTTGGGAAGCCATGAATACCCTAGACTGGTCAAAGCTTTCTGCCTCTTTGTTGTTTGGCATTAGCCAAAAGATAACAAATAAATTGGTAACAAAATGTTACTGTTGTCAGCATGGTTTATGATTGCATCAGACTGGCTCTCCCACACTACTCCTTGGATTAGGATGTGGTTGGTTAAAGTTTGGCATGTTTGTAATGGAAAAGCTCACTAGTTTGAGGAGAGATTCTGTTACAGGACACGATACTGTATGGTATCCAAGTTATATATTATGCAGAACATTTTGAAGCAGTGACCACCCTCTCAATTTTAACCTTATTAATTATTAGTGGGTGGATTTAGAACTTGGCTGATCATAACCACAGAAAGTTTACAAATATTTGTGAGTATGGATGGGGTTTACTTTTTAAAAATCTTCTGGGTGACTTACATAGTTGCAGAAATTATTCCTCCTACATTGGTGCCAGTGAAAGTCTCTCACAAACATTCAAGGGTAGCATTTAGTTCCCTGTTAGCATTATGGGCTAGATTTGCTGCTGCTGCATGCAGCTTCTTCTAAGCACAGCAGAAAGGGGAGGCCTTATTCTCTGCTAGCCATGAGTGAAGGTTAGAGCAGCCTGGAAGTTCCTCCAGCCAGTACCTTCTGGCAATGGTCTCCACAATATCATCCACCAGCTAGGGATAGCCAGAGTGCACCGTGCTCCGGTCATTCCTCCTCCCTGCTTTGACACAGTGTCTTAGAAGTTCTAGATTCTAGTTTCTTTTTAACTGTCCTTTCTCACACACAGGCTTCCTTCCAGAGGAATCCTGGATGAGGCAATTACTATATAATTTCCTTGCAGTGCTTAATTTGTAATGAAAAAGGTACCGGGTTTCAAGCTGGTTGGCTGGAGAACGGTATCTGTTGCCAGGTGCCCAGCTCTGACGGCAGCAACATCCGCAGCAGCAGCACAGATGTAAGGGTGGAATGGTGTGGTATATTCCCCACTCACTTCTGCACTGCTGCTGGTGAGAGCTGGGCGGCCGAAGAGTGGCAGCTGCTGTCCGGGAGGCCAGAGGTGCCAGGGCTTTGAACTGCCAAGCCTAGAGGTGCTTGGCGCAGCCCAAGCAAGCCCCTGCATAAATTAAGCACCATTTTCTTGTTAAAGTGGAGAGAGGCCCAACAAGGAGAGATCAGAGAGTGTTTAAGGGTTGTGTATGAATCCCCATTGTATTACACTTTGGTCTAGACAGGTTTTCTCACGATCCTCGTTTAATAGTTCTACCCTTATTGTGAGTCTCTCTCTCTCGCTATTCCTAGTCTCCCTTTATGAGGGAGGGAGATTTATAGAAAGAGAAAATGGGAGATGTGAGTTTTGGTGTATGAGAATGTAGCAGGGTGGTCACCCGCTCTGGCCCTGAGAGAGGGCTGGGGCTGTGAGAAAAGGCTAGGCTGATTGGGAAGGCAGCAACAACTGGGGCCACACCCCAGTCAGGGCGCAGCTGGTCTTATAAAAGGCCAATGAGCCAGGAGCTTAACACACTCTCTCTCTAGCTTCTGAGAGGGAAGGACCTGACTATCTGGGAGCTGACAAGGTACCTGAGGCAGAACAGCGCTGGGGAAAGGCAATAGGGGCTAGGGAGCTCCTGCCTGGCAACTCCCCAGGCTGAGGCCTTACATAAGGGCCCAAAGCAGGTACTGAGGTTACAGAGGGGTAGCCTGGGGCTAGGCAAAGGCAGCAGGTCCAAACCCCCCTTGCCTATGATGACTGGCTCTTACACTGCAGTCTGTCCCAGGGAGCAGGTGCTCGTTGCTGACTGGCAGTAGCCGTAGATTGAGGTGACTGGTTGTAGAGGGTCGGAGGTCCCCCAGGGATGGGAGACCCAGGCAGAGTGAGGGGGTATTGCCAGTGGGCAGCACCCCATATAAAGGGGCACTGGGGTCCGGGAAAGACATGGGGCCAGTGGCAAGTGGGACACCAGCCCGCAGAGGGCACTCTGGCTGGAAAAGAGCTAATTTCTGGGCAGCCATCAGGAGGCACCGCAAGGGTGAGTTGTCGCATCGCCACAGAAAAATAAAATTATTTTATTAGAAAAAACAATAGTCAAGCATTAATTTTTGACTTTTCTGGCTAACACTTACTCTACTTTTAAACTGAAGTTAACTGAAGTCCCACTGAAGATGACCTGACTGGTATTGTTATTGTAGTACAAGGTCAATGTTTATCTTTATAGCTGAGTGATAAGAGAAAGAATGGCTGGATTTGAGAACTTAAGCTTCCTATTTTACTTGTGTACTGATAAAGAAATAACAAGCAAATCTGAAACAATAAAGCCATCAGCTCCATCGTTTTTAACAACATCCACTCTGTCAAACCTCCCTAACTTGTTTCAGTATTTAATTGTTTTGTATTTTAGGGAACTTTCCATTTCTAATGGCTTAGGCATCACAAGATTATAAAAATAATAGATTTGTGGGGAGGGTTTGCCTTCTGGTTCTTGCGCTTAAGGGCTCATGTTTTTAAGATTTTTCTGCACCACCACAAGGGCCACAAATGTTTTATTTCACTGAAAGCAGAGATTCTCACATTCATGATTCCAGGAACTGGCACTTTGAAGAAAAATACCAATGTGGCAAGACTTGTGATTAAAATAATGAGAATCAGCAACACTATAGGATCAGTGAACCATTCCTATTTCATACTGTATTCAGTCTAGTCTTTTAAACCTTGTTTCTCCATGCTGATGCCTTATTTATATACTCAAAATGAGAGGGGAATGTCTAGCAAAAAGCAGTGCTCCTTGAAGCAAGTGTCTCTGTCCTGGTGAATGTGATCAGTATTTTCAAAATCTGGGTCCTTCTGACAAGAATCCTGTCAGGTGCAGGTAGCTGGTGATTTAAAACTAACATGTGACTTAGAGAAAAAAAAGTTGGCAATTGTAAATTGGCAGAGTGAACAGATAGGACCATTAATGTTCCTCCCTGAGGTTTTAATCTCAAGACATAGAGGCCTATAGTTACTAACCTATGGAAATTTTCACAATAGTTTTCCAAATAAGTCAGGCTGCTCGATCTCTTCTTCCCCCTTCTTCTTTCATCCAGCTGCTTCCACTCCCCTCCTGCTTCTGACAGGGGTTGAACTCTTTGCCTTGTACACACTCCTCTTCTGGCAGCAGCTCCCAATCACCTCTCTCAGCAGAGGTCAGCTCCAGTTCTGCTCTTTGCTGTGAACAAAAGAGACGCAGCTGAAGAGGCCAAAACTTGAGGCAGTTACTGTCACAGGCGCCGACTTTCCAAAGTGCCAGGGGTGCTTGACCCGCACCTCTGCACCCGGCCCCACACCACCCCTGCCTCTTCCCCCGCGCTTGGCCCCCCCACCCTGCTTTTTCCCACCCAGTTCGGCCTCCATCCCCCAAACGTGCTTCGTTCTTGCCCCCAGAACCTCCTGACTGCACACCGCAAAATAGCTGATCGTGGCAGGCAGGAGGCACTGGAGGGGTGAGGGAAACTGATAGAGGAGCTGCCGGTGGGTGCTCAGCACTCACCATTTTTTCTCCATGGAGTCGGATCCTATGGTTGCTGCTGCTAGGGTGACCAGATGTCTCGATTTTATAGGACAGTCCCGATTTTTGGGTCTTTTTCTTATATAGGCTCCTATTACCCCCCACCCCCCATCCTGATTTTTCACATTTGCTGCTGTCTGGTGACCCTAGTTGCTGCTGAGAGAGGAAAAGCAGCCTGGGAAGAGCACCAAGGAGAGAAATAGCTCCGTTTAGAAAAGTTACCTCCTACTGCCATGTAGTCCATGATTGCTGGAAGGCTGCAGCTAGGAGACAGGCACATGAACAAGAAAACAAACTGGTTTAACAGAACCAGAAACTTCCCAGTTTAGGGTACAAAACAGTCCTCATAGGTGCTGGAATGAGGGGTTCTGCCACACTCTCCTGACTTGAAATAGTTTCCAAATATACAAAGCTTACAGTTTGGTTCAATGGCTCTCAGCACCCCCACCATAAAAACTGATAAGAACACCTGATACTTCTATGATCATGTGACACTCAAGCCCAGAGGTAATCAATTATTTTTTGTCAAGGCCAAATTTTTTGGTCAAGTTTTGTCAAGGTTTAGACTCCAGAAAAACATTTTTCACACTGCAAGCGTGAAACAAATACAAATGCACAGCACTGCATGAAACATACCTCAGACTTATATTTTTAGTGCATTAAATTAAAAATCAAATCAAATCACTGTATAATCTAAAAATAACCTCAAAGAAAGATGTAATAAATTACATCTGAGACTTTGAGACAGTACATAGAGAAAAAGTCAAATAGATGCAAAAATTAGCATTAAAATACATCAAGACAACTGTTTTAAGTTTTGAATTTGTTTTGAGTTTACAAAGAGTATTAACTTTGGTTTTGTCAAATAAAATTATTTTAGGCAGATACGTAGATAGACATATTTGAAATTTTCAAGCCTTTTGTGGCTTATTTCATATCGGTATCAGAGTTTGAAAGAAAATACTTTTAGCTTTATGATTATAGTCTTTTCAATAACAACCCCCCCCACACACATGTATTAAACAAAAGTAACAGGCATTTCACACTAATTATTCATGATAAAACTGTAGCATCACTACTGAAAATGTAATTTTATATGGCCATACAGATGTAAAATAAAATATACATGAATAATTATAATACTCACCATCAGTGGTCCTACACTGGACAAGAGCCTTGAAGTTTGGAGTGACTTCAGTCAAGGCAAGATGGATGCCATTGCTCAGATGATTATCAGTCAAAACGGAGTGATTTTGCAATTTAATGTTGTTCATTGTTGAGAATGATGATTCATAAATGTATGTCGAGCCAAACATAGTTAACATGTTAAATGTTACCTTTAACTGTGGATACTTGGAGTACAGCACAAGGCCTGTCCAGAAAGTTTCAGATGTAGTTTCAGTGTGCCACACCTTAAGCATGTCATCAGCTTGTAAATCGGTGGGGGCTTACCAAATTCACAGTTCATTTTGGTCAATTTCACGGTCATAGGAGTTTAAAAATCATAAATTTCATGATTTCAGCTATTTAAATCAGAAATTTCATGGTGGTGTAATTGTAGAGACCTGACCCAAAAAGGAGTTGTGGGGAGGGAATCGCAAGGTTATTGTAGGGGGTGTTGCAGTACTGCTACCCTTACTCCTGCGTTGCTACTGCTGGTGGTGCTGCCTTCAGAGCTGAGCAGCTGGAGAGCCGTGACTGCTGGCCAGAAGCCAAGCTCTGAAGCAGAACCACTTCCAGTAGCAGCACAAATCTAAACAGAGCATGGTATGGTATTGCCACCTTTACTTCTGAGCTGCTGCTTTCAGAGCTGGGCCCTCAGTCAGCAGCTGCCACTATCTGGCCAACCAGCTCTGAAGGTAGTAGTACAGAAGTAAGGGTGGCATGCAATGTTCCCTCTAATTTTTGACAGGCCGTATATGCAAAAAATTTCTTCTGTGCAAATTTTTGTGCACATGGTGTTTTGCTGTGTGCGCAGGGTTTAGGATCTGTGTGCGCACGCACATGCACACAGCTTAGAGGGAACAGTGGTTGCATGGCATCTTATTGTTACCCTTAATTCTATGCTGCTGCTGGCGGTGGCACCAGTAGCCGCTGCTCTCCAGCCAGCCAGCTTTGAAGGCGGTGCAGAAGTAAAGGTGGCAATACTGCAACCCCACAAAAAACCCCTGGTGATCCCCCACCCTCGTAACTCCCTTTTGAATCAGGACCCCAATTTGAGAAATGCTGGTCTCCCCCATGAAATCTGTATAGTGCAGGGTAAAAGCACACAAAAGACCAGATATCACAATCTGTGATGCATTTTTCATGGCTGTGAATTTGGTAGGGCCCTATAAATCAGTAAGCTCCAGTGGTAGTTTTTCTTTTTCAACATCTGGAAAAGATGCTTTTGCTTGAGTCCACCAAGTGCAATTTGGTTGTGTCACAAACGGGTTCTTTACAAACAGGAAGATGTCCTTCACACTTCAAAATTTTTGGAACCTCTGCTGGAAGTTTTGAGGATGTTTGAGGACACCATCTAATTCCTGTCTGTAGTGTCCCAGCAGCTTAGCAGCGTCAGGAAATACAGCATCTCTCCAGTTTCCAAATCACTTATGAAGAGACTCTGTTTTGAAATGAAACAACACTGCTGTGGATATCCCCTACATTGCAATTTCACCCCTCTAGCTTTTAAGATGAAATCATTTAAGTAACCTATCAAATCAATAAGAAAGGCCAGGATGCTCAGGCTTGCGGCATCCTCAAAAATGCATGTAGCTCCTCTGTCTTTTTCTACCGCATCAGGGGTTCCCAAATTTGGTTCGTGGCATGTTCAGGGTAAGCCCCTGGTGGGCTGTGAGACACTTTGTTTACCTGAGAGCCCACAGGTATGGCCGCTTGCAGCTCCCAGTGGCTGTGGTTCACCGTTTTTACCGCTTACCCTGAACAAGGCGCGAACCAAGTTTGGGGACCCCTGTTCCACATGAACTTAAATTTCCCATAACCTTGGTACTTGCCCTCTGCTCAGCCAGAGAATGTCATTATGGACCAACAGGTCCTCTCAATCGGCAGATCCGTCTGAAAGAAAGCTTTTGAACTGTCTGTGTTACAGTGCTGACTTGGACCAAAGGAAATTGACAAGTTTAATCACGACTGATGTCAACTTTCCATTCTCTTTTTTGTTGCCATCATGGGCAACATGTGAACCCTCCATTCGAGGAGGATAGCTCCCTGCTCTATCCCCTCTGCCCAAGGCCCCACCCCATCCCTTATGCACCCACCTTGCCCACCAGAGCCAAAGGAGCCCCAAACTCCCAACCGTGGCTGGAGGAACTCTGGCTGCCCTGGCCAAGCCACCCTGGGCCATAGCTCACCCGCTGGCCCAAGCCACCCTGATCAAGACTCTGCTGGCTTCAGGGAAGAGACGGAGTGAGGGTGGGAAGAGAAGCAATACGGGCAGGGCCACAGGGAGAGAGCAGAATGCGGGAATGGGGCCTTAGAAGGAGTGTGGGTGAGGCTACAGCCTGGCTGCTTGGGGAAGCTTAGCCTCCCCTGGCCTATTATACCTGCTGCCCACGGCTGCCATGTTTAAAAGCAGTGCTGTCAAATGTCGAAAGCACAAGAGGTGGGACTACTGCTTTCAACAGTGTAAACGAGCCTATGAGCATACAGTGAACAATGTAACTTTTAAAAAAGGAACATACTCTCCATTTTTTATTGGTGGAAACTGATGATAGTTCAAATTAAGGAAATAAGGAATTAAGGAGAACTCAACTCAATTCACAGTACAATGTATTGGAGATCGCACTGTGAGAGAATGAGAGGGTAAATATAATTTTTAAAATAACAAGTAAATAAAAAGATGTTACTGTCTGTTCAAAAGTGTCTGGCAGTCCAGATTTGGCTGGTGGTCTGCCAAATGAGTACCTCTGCTCTAGCTTTTCAAAGGTCATGGTTTAAAAAACAAAACAAGAAAAACTTGCAAGGGGAGTGGATCTCAAAGGTTGGGCACCAGCCCGTGCCCAAACATCTATACTTCTGCTGTTAGCTCCGCAATCCAAGCCCCAGCAGCTCAAGTGAATTGACCTGGGCTCCGAGATGCAATGCTGTGGGTTTTTTATTGCAGTGTAGGTGTATAGTTTCCTGTGTTCCCTTTAAGATCCTGATGGGCCATCAGTCCCCAGCCTTGTCACATATGCAGGTGAACAGAGCTTATGGTGTAAGCCAGTGGTTGTCAAACTGCGGGTGAGTCGAGGAACGTAAGGCACTCGGTTGTGGCGGGTCTGGCCAGCACCATTGACCGGGCTGTTAACAGTCCTGTCAGCAGTGCTGCCCGGCTAAGGCAGGCTAGTTCCTACCTGTTCTGTTTTGACACCACACAGCACCCCAGAAGCAGCCAGCAGCAGGTCTGGTTCCTAGGCAGGGGGATCACAGGGCTCTGTGCACTGCCCCAACCCAGAGCACCAGCTCTGCACTCCCATTGGCCAGTTCCTAGCCAGTGGGAACTGGGGGTGGTGCCTGCAGCTGAGAGCTGTGTGGAGCTGCTTGCGCGTCTCTGCCTAGGAGCCAGACCTCCTGCTGGCCCCTTCCCGGGTGTAGCGCAGTCCGCGGTGCCTGGATAGGCAGGAAGCCTGCCTCTGCACCCTGACTGGGAGCTGCCTGAGGTTTAATCCGTGCCCCAATCTCCTGCTCCAGCTCTGAGCCCCCACAAACCCAGAGCTTCTCCTGCACCCAAATCCCTCATCCCCAGCCCCACCCTGAGCCTGCACTCCCAGTCCAGAGCCCTAAGCCCCTCCTGCACCCCAACTTCCTGCCCCAGTCCAGAGGCCCCCCCCGAACCCCTCATTCACAGCCCCAGTCCTCTGCCCCAGCCCTGAGCCCCTCATCCCTACCTCCATTGGGTCATGGGCATCAATAATTTTCTTTAACTGGATTGCCAGAAAAGAAGTTTGAAAACCACTGGTGTAAGCAAGCAGTTAACTCCAAGCTTGTTTGAAAACAAGGAAGGTCTCTTCTATAGCAATTCTCTTTTGGTAACATCTGAAGTTCAAAAAAATTGTCATGAGTTTAAACTGGCACATGATTAATGAGTAAAAAGAACAAAGACTCTTTAAAATTTCTGTGCTACGCCCACATTACACTGTTGGACAGTAATTGTCAGCTTTTTCCATACCAGGAACACCCCAGGGCTCTCCCCTCAGCTAGCCAGGACCCTTCTCCCATTAAGCAATATGTTTTGCAAACAACTTGAACCTCCTGCCAGCTGTTTGGGTCTCCCCCAAGTTGAAACCCCCTGCTAAATCTCAGCCACAGGTGTATACAACCAAGCTAGTCTCAAATGTATGTAAAATGGAAGAGAAATGACACAATTAACATTTTTCCTCCGAATTTTACTTTCTGAGAAAGACAATACAAGAGGTACATATTTGTCATGTGTTCTTCACCCTTCCTTTACACAACACCATTCTTTCCCATCTAGATTGGTCTTGCCCTTTCCCCAAGACAAACGAGATTGTGCTGAATTTCACTAGCAATTGTTTTGCTCGGCTAGCTCTGGCGGTAAGAAGTGTAAGTTCATCTCATGAACCTCGCTGGCTGCTTGCCGGCCATCTCCGAAACGGCGGGGGCTGATCGTGCGTCTTTGACTTTTGCATTATAAAAATCGGTGACAACACAACCGTTGTGTAAATGTTCTTCCCATCGGGATACGGTCTTGGTTTAGCACAAGTCTGCGCCAAACCAGCCATTTCTCCACGTGCCGCTGACAAAACATATTCGACTTTCACTTTAAACACATGGCAAAACTATCAAGCACCATTGCGGTTTGTTGACGAGCTAACCACAGGGATGATCTAATAAATAACTGGAGGGGGGGGGGGCTTGTCACACTGCTCCTCCGCCCAGGGATCCGCTTCTCCCCTGCAGCCCGGTCACACCCCGTCCCGGGGGAGCGTCAGGCGGGGTGGGGTTGATGGCGCGCCGGCCCTTTGCACATTTGCGCGGCCCGCCCGAGCTGGCTGCAGCGGGGCTCCGGCTCTGCCCCGGGGAGCGCCCCGCCTTGTCAGTGAGCGGCTCGGCTCTCGCATGGACCCCCCCGGCCCGTGCGGGCGGCGGCCGCAGCGGGGCGACGATGCTCAAGGAGAAGCCGCTGGGGAAGGGCTTCGCGTTCCGCCTCTGCCTGCTCTCGGCCGCGCTCCTCCTCTGCCTGCAGCTGGGGCTGAGGCGCTCCGGGGCCCCGGCGGAGAAGGCGGGAGCCGCTGCGGTCAGGGCTTTGCCCCCCCGGGGCGCCGAGCGGCGCCCGGGGCCGGCCCGCGGGGCGGGGGCGGGGGCGGAGGCGGCGACCGCCAGCAGGAGGCGGGTGACCTACCTGAGAAGCAGCCGCAGAAGGAGCTCGGAGCCCGCCTGCTGCCCCCTGCAGGCCCTGGGCGGCAGCCGCAGGAAGGTAGGCCCGGGGAGGCGCCTAGGCAGGGGGGCGTGAGGCGGGCATCTCCCTATTACCACATGACCCCCCCCGCCCCCTGCCAAAGGGCCCTCAAATCTGACTAGTCTAAGGCCAGCACCTGTGAATGGCTCTGCCAGTGCCTGCATGGGTGGTCGGTACCCGCAGGGCTTGGCTCCTGAGTCTGCTGCGGGCGACCCTCTCCACTTCCCCAGTCTCTCTGCTGGTGCTGAGCCCAGTGGCCGCGCTAAGCAGGGTGACCAATGTCCCCAAAGGAAAACAGGACAGGACACCAGGTAGGGCTGGCCCAAGCCGCTTGTCCAAGTCCTCCGTGCAAGGCTGGGGTCACTGGTTGCTGGAACCCTGTCTGCCCCCAGCATGAGCCCTGCCTCTCCTTCCCTCACAAGGAGCTGGGGTCAACCACTAGACCCTCCCAACTCCAGCACAGTTCTCTGTACCACACCTCACTCTTCTGAGAAAGGTGGGCATTTGTCCCGTTTGCTCTTGCCAATTGATCAAGTTGTTAAGAGCAAACGGGACAAATGCTCACTTTTCTCAAAAAAGTCAGGATAGCCAGGACAGGGCTTAAAAAAGGGATGATCCTGGCCAAAATGGAATGTATGGTCACCCTATCCCTAAGAGTACGGGCCAACCGAGGCAGAACAATGCACAGGATTGGGCACCGAGTTGGATAGACCCACCAAAATGGTCCCCATGTGCTGATCTGCTTGCAGCCAAGGTGTGGGAGGGGCCTTTCCAAGATGGGCCTGAAGGCCAGAGCCAGCCAGAACACCAGGTCTGGATCTTCAAGCCCCCAACATTCAGGGCTTTGGAGATACAACCTCCAAGCCTTTGGCCAAATCCAAACCCTCCTGGGTTTGGAGCATAAGCTTTCATGTGTGAATAGCCAGTTCTTCAGATGCATGCAGTGGAAATTACCTAAGGTACAGTATGCATCATTTATTGGAATGCTCTTCATCATGCTACTTCCTCTACTGAGACTACTCCCAGGAAATCGAGTTAACCTAATGAGAGAGAATGGTAAAGACAGAGGCTCTGTCTGGGAAAATAGTAACAAAAAATCACATAGGGCTTGTCCACATACACGCAAGTTGTACTGCTTTATCTAAGCTGGCAAAATTGGGATGGTACAATCCCTGTAGTGTGGATACAGATATTCCATTATAAGCATTTTTGCAATGGTGTAGCTGTGTTGGTGACCTAAGAAAGAGCTCTGTGAATCTGAAAAGCTTGTCCTTTCCACCAAGTGAAGCTGATCCAATAAAAGATATTACCTCGCTCACCTTGTTTCTTACATACTGGCATAGTTTATTCCTCTATGGGAAGGGGAATAAGCACTACTTGGATAAAGCATCTTTGTATTCGTATAACACAGAAGCTATGTCTTCACTAGGAATGTAAAATCCTAGTGAAGACAAGGAAGACCCCTCCCCCGCTTCAGGTAATTGAAGGCTGCTATCAAATCCCCCCTCATTCTTCTCTTCTGCAGACTAAATAAGTCCAATTCCCTCAGCCTCTCCTCATAAGTCATGTGCCTGAGCCCCTTCATCATTTTCATTGCCCTAGGCAGAAACACTACAGAATAATTTACAGGATCAGTACAATTAAGGGTCATGTTCACAAACAGTTGTCTTCATATTTTTGTGCTTGATAATAATGTAGTTTTGTTTGTGAACAAACTCACAGGGCATTTGTTTGGGATTTTACTTAGAAGCAAATGAACAATAATTCCAAAAGAAGATGAGAAGGTGTAAGATCCATCCATGACTCCTATCCTTTCAATTCCAGGAAATTAATTGTGTGATTGCACACTTTTTGTGATCAATGGCCAAACAGTAAAATTGGGGAGAATGACACTAAAGACAGTGTAAAAGTTTATACCCTAAATAAATTTGGAAAGATTAGATTTTCATTAGTAAATATTGGTTTTACTGTATATACACAAACCAATGAAAAAATGTTTCCATCTATTATAATTGAAATGTACATAAAAGTTCTCAAGCAGCATTTTTCTTCTTTAGCCCATTAGTGTTTGAGTAAAGAACATTTACTTTGTGTATTTTGGTAGCTTGTGTTTAAACAGTTATAAAGCTTTAACTTTTTGAATCTTACTGTCTACTATCATTAACTAATTATTGTCTTCCCTCCCACAATATCTGCAAATGTAGAAATTTAAATAGATAAAAATAAAAAGCTTAACTTTGATATTATACATCACAGTTATACAAAAATTAAAACTAAATTCTGCCAAGCCTAACCATAAAAGAGTACAAGTGTAAGTACATTCCTCAGAGTGTAAGATCTATGTATGGACAACGCCACCTGAAAGGAAGGCTGCCCTTTAGAAATTTAACCATGTGACAGATCTACTGATCTACCAAACTCCAGAATTACCAATGCAATTGCTCATGGAGTCTGCCAGTGGGCCAGATGTTGCTGCAATATCTTCCTGAACTTGGCATTTAGAGAATATAATTGTCATCCAAAGAATAGGAGGAGCGGTGTGTTATGGTATAACGAATAGTCTGGAACCCCATCACTGCATTTTTCCACACAAAACTAGTTGTGTTGATTAAAATAATATAAATAAAGTTCCTAAACATGTTTAAAAATATTGCCAAACAATGACAAATTAACATGTGGTACATATTAAAAAACAAAAAACACAGACTTTATTTTTATAGATGCTGTATACACCTTTGCTCTTCAGTGACTGTTGGCAAGACATACACACCCATACATTACTCACCCTCTTAGCTCCAGTTTTGGGATACAAGATTTTAAAACAGATAAGTAGTTTAAAATTACCATTGTATTGTTAATGAAGGGAAGGAGATCAATATGATAATAGAACTAGGAATTAGATTTTGTTGGATGGGTCCATCTGCATTTTGACTAGGATTAAAAATGCCTGTAGATAATATTCTGAGCTGTACAGTATCCTTGCTTAAAACAAACAAAGCACAGTTTTTGGTTTATTTTAGAAGGTCATTACATTTAAGTTGTGCTTTTTTTGGCAGTAGAAAGTTGTTTTTTGCTGTTGTCTATTAGATTGCTCGGTTTTGCTTATGGAGCTACTAGTAGGAAGTCATGAGTTTCTATAAATTAATAACGGAGACAATCTCTTTTTCTAAAAAATCTGAACTCAAATGTGCATTTTTGATTACAGTATAAAATGATGAAATTATCTCTTTAAAATTACTGAATATGGAAACAGCTAATTCATAGATTAACAGTTCATCAATTAAAAGCAATGATATGCCAGGCTAAGTTTAAAACGCCTTTCCTCATTCTTTTTAATTGTACTAGACAACTAAAAGTTTCTGTTTAAAATAAGATGTTCCCAGCCTTTGGATTTGTTTTTATAGAATTTATGTCCAGGGTGTCTAGAGCAGGGGTGGGCAAACTTTTTGACCCAAGGGAAATTGAATGACAGGCCATGAATGCTCACAATATTGCAGGTTGGGGTGTGGGAGGGGGTGAGGGCTCCACCTGCGGGTGTGGGCTCTGGGGTGAGCCCAGAAATAAGATCAGGGTGCAGGAGGGGGCTCCAGGCTGGGGCCAGAGGTTGGGATGTGTGTGTGTGGGGGTGAAAGCTCCAGCTGGGGTTGTGGGGTGTGGCTGGGTATCATGGGTTGGGGGTGCAGGAGAGTGCTTGGGCTGGGACTAATGGGTTTGGAGGGGGGTCAGGGCTGGGGCAGGCAGTTGGACTGCGAGAGGGGGTCAGGGGTCCAGGCTCCAGGTGGCGCTTACGTCAAGCAGCTCCTGGAAGCAGTGCCACGTCCCCTGTCTGGCTTCTATGCGGCGACACAGCCAGGCAGGTCTCTATGCTACCCCATCCACAGACGCTGCCCCGACTGCTCTGATTGGCCTTAGTTCTCAGTCAATGGAAGCTGCGGGGGTGGTGTTTGGGGCAGTGGCAGTGTGTGGAGCCCCCTGGCTGTTCCTACATGTAGAAGCCGGAGGGAGGACATGCCATTGTTTCTGGGAGCTGCGTGGAATCACAGCATGCACGGAGTGGGCAAGCCCCTGACCCCACTACCAAACAGTAGCTCAAGGGCCGTATTAAAACGTTTTGAAGGCTGGATGCAGCCTCCAGGCTGTAGTTTGCCTATCTCTGTGTACGGGTAGGCATCCTTTTTAGCTATTCTGTAAAGCTGCTAAACATAAGTTTTTTAAGTTAAAATTTTTCATAGTTGATTTATGTGTATATTGTTTTTAAGTTGCTTTCACTTTTTTAAATCTCTGAGTCACTTCTTTCTGTGTCTCAGTTTCCTCATCTCTAAAATGGGGATAATGATACTAACCTCCTTTGTAAAACACTTTGGATCTACTGGTGGGAAAGCACTATACAAGAGATGGGTGGTATTATTATTATTTATTACATATTATTGGGTTGCTCCTGCTTCTGTTCAAGCCAGTGCTAACACCCTCATAGGAATCTTGATCCTCTTGATTTCAGTCTAATCTGTCTGTCTTGGCATTTATACTACACGCAATACTGTAATATCTGAATACTTTAGGATTGGGCCCTAACGTCTTATACTGATTTATTATTGTCTTTTCCCAGTTCCATACATTGTAATGTGAAAGCTGTTGAGATTTAAGAGTTGCGAAGGATGATTTTAAGAGTTTACAGTTATATTGTTGTTTTTTTTCCAAGTCTGGAATAATCCCCAAATGCTTAATAAACTGAAACACTAGTCAGACACAAAGTAACTCCTCACTTAAAGTCGTCCCGGTTAACATTGTTTCATTGTTACGTTGCTGATCAATTAGGGAACATGCTCATTTAAAGTTGTGCAATGCTCCCTTCTAACATCATTTGGCAGCTGCCTGCTTTGTTCACTGCTTGCAGAAAGAGCAGCCCATTGCAACTAGCTGGTGGGGGCTTGGACTAGGGTGGATCGGCAGCCCCCTTATCGGTTCCCGTTCCCCTAAATTCCCTGTGCAGCAGCTGCCCAGCAGGCTATCAATTGCCGGCAGTCCAGTTGTCCTTCCCCCCCACTGCCATGTGCTGCTCCTGCCCTCTGCCCTGGAGCTGCTCCCTGAGATTTCTTCTTGCTGTGCAGAGGGAGAAGGAGAAGAAGGGGGCTAATGTCAGAGTGTCCCCCTCTCCCCTGCTCCTGCACCCCACTTACTCCATCTTCCAAAGAGCAGGGGGGAAACACGGGACAGTGCTCAGGACTGCAGCAGCTGTGGTCTCAGCTTGCTGATCTAATTAACAAGGCAGTGTACTTAAGAGTGGGGTACTTTAAGCATAGTTAAAGGGGAAATGCACATCTCTCTCTCTCTCTCTCACACACACACACACACACAGAGCGTGTGTCTTTGTCTCTGTCTGCCATGCTGTCTTCCTTCCTTCCATTCCAGTCTTGTAGAGTGTGAGGCTACATTAACAACGAGTTAATCCTTGCTAGTTCATCATTTAGCAATAAGGCATTCCCTGGGAAATAGCCCAGTGTACCAGTATTTACATTGTTTGTTTAAAACTTATACTGTATGAGTGTGTATCGTCTTTTGTCTGGTGAAATTTTTTTCTCTGAAACCTAACCCTCTCATTTACATTCATTCTTATGGAGAAATAGGATTCGCTTAACATCGTTTCGCTTAAAGTCACATTTTTCAGGAACATAACTGCAACATTTAGTGAGGAGTTACTGTATTATAAACAAGAATGAAGTTTATTAAGGTGTCAAAGGTAGATTTTAAGTGAATATAAGAGGTAACAGACTGAACAAAGAAGATTTAAGCTCAATATACTTAATTTAAGATCAATATACTTAAGAAACAGATTAAGAAACAGATTGCAAAATGTACTTTCTTGTTATTTTAGGCAGGTTGCAAAGTTTCTTTGGTTCAGAGTTCCAGTTATATTTTTTTTTCCAGACTGGACTCCTGTCTCATTCTGGACTCCCCTTTTACCCCTCGCCCCAGGTGTCTTTAGCAGTCTTTCTTCTTGGGCAGACAGGCCATGGAGAGGAGGAGTCCCGTTTGCCTTCCTCCCCACCCTTAAATAAGATTCACATAAGGCAGGAATCCTTTGTTTCCCAAATTTGACCCCTCTCCCCCTTCCCTTCCAGTGGACAGTTACAAGAAGTCCCAGGTAATGTTTAGTATTTGGTGACAAGACTACCTGACTGTAGTATCACCGCATCCATGAGTCAGTGGCAGTATGGATTGCCCACAGGAAGGCCAAGCCTTTTCACAGTCGATTGTCGTCACTGATGGGGCATCCGCCCTGTCTGGCTTTTCCATTGTTGTACCTAAAGTGATAGCAGTGAGCATCACCCAAAGTAGCATAGTCGAAATACAGATACATAGTCAATATTTCTAACTTCAGATACAGAAATGATACAGGCATACAAATTGGATACTTATATTCAGTAAATTATTACCTTTCTTATGATATCTTACAAGGCCTATCTTGCATAAAGTACATTTCAGTTATGTCATATTCATAACATAATCATATTTTCATAAAGAATATGGAGTGAAATGTCATAACCACAAATGGTCATGACTTCAGTTTAACATTTCAGTGGAAAGAACATCATTGATACCATTTCCTTCAGCACCTGGGAGATCTGTTGTATTAATTACAAGGGTCAAAAGAGTTAGATATTAGACACTTTCACTGTCTAACATAAAATCATTGATACAAAGAGGTCTATTGAGTTTTTTAAACAGAGGCCTTAGTTTACTTGATTTTTTGACAAACACTTGCAATAGTTGATTTTAAACTTGAAAGATGATTGATTAAACACAAGAAAAACTGAAATTGAATGATTATGCAAAACAAACAATTTTTAAGACTCTCCTTTTGGAGGCAAAATATTAGTCTCATTTACAGAACAACTTTTTTTGATTAAAAGGAAAGGATTAATTTTACTTTCAGTCATGATGTGTAACGGGTATTCATGTTTCCTGTTTCTAACAAATAGACACAAGGCGGAGGAAAGAGAGGAGAGACAGGGAGGGAAAAATAGACTCTTTTGATGTCTTTGGAACAATGGATGGTTGGTTAGCCACAGATGGATTCTTTGGCTGGTTGGTCAACTGTTGCGTGGACCCTGGTTCATTTTCTTGTCAGAGATATCATCTTGTTGGGTCCTTTACTGCTTTGACAGGGCAGGGTTGTGGCCATGTCATCTCACTGTGCTAATGCAGTGCATTTGATTTTAGGGTTTGATGAAAAGCCGAGAGAGAGAATATAGGAGGAAACAAATAGTGGGGCAGAAAGTAACACAACAGAGAAGGGGAGGCAAAACTGGATCTTATGTGTCTGTGGTACAGGCAGTTAGTTTTCTGATGGGCTGAGGGCAGGATGTCATGATGATTTTCAGAACTTACGATTGAAAAAGAAAGCTCTTTGAACAAGAGCAAAGCCCAGCTGACCTTCCTGGAAGAAAGTCTTTCAGTCTAGTCTTCTCCTTTTATTTTGCTGTCAGCAGTGCCGGCGTCAGCTATTTTGCTGCCCTAGGCGACGAGGCAAAAAAAAAAAAAAAAGAACCTTGTAGAGCTGCTGCCAAAACGCCATCGGCGGATGAAGTGGCGAAGCGGCCATGGCAGCCGAAAGCTGCATAGCACCACCCCAATTAGGGATGGCATGCTGCCCCCCAATGTTCGCTGCTGCTGAAAATGACACCGAAATGCTGCTGAGGGCTGCTAAAAGCCGCCCCGCAAATCATGTTGCCCTAGGTGACCACCTAGGTTGCCTAGTGCTTGTGCTGGCTTCAGCTATCAGGAAGGAATCTTCCCGTACATTAGATTGGCAGAGACACTGGGGGTTTTTCACCTTCTTCTGGAGCATGGGGCAATAATCACTTGCAGATTTAAACTAGTGTAATTAGTGGATTCTCTGTAACTTGAAGTCTTTAAACCATGGTTTGAGGACTTCAGTAACTCAGGCCTTGTTTACACTGCCACTTACATCGCTGCAACTTTCTCACTCAGGGGTGTGAACCCCTCCTGCCTCCCCGCAATAGCCATGCAAGTATCAAGACTGTAAAGTGGCAGTGAAAACAGTGCTACAGCGTTGGTAGCCATGCTCTGAGCACTGGTAGCTATTCCCCTTGTGGAGGTGGTTTTAATACAGTGCTGGGAGAGCTCTCTGCCAGCGCTGGAGCTGCGACTACACAGCCATGTTAAAACGCTGCCACAACAGCGCTTTAACGTTGGCTGTGCAGACATGTCCACAGCCAGAGGTTATGGACCTATTACAGGAGTGGGTGGGTGAGATTCTGTGGCCTGCCAAGTGCAGGAGGTTAGACTAAATGATCATGATAGTCCCTTTGGACCTTAAAGTCTATGAGATAAGATTAGATGAGCTGGGATGGAAAGTGAGATGAGAGAGAGTGAGAGCCAGATTAATTTATTTTTAAAGTCTCTCTTTAAGAAACCTAAAAGGGGAAAAATAGGTGACATAAGTTTTTCCCCCCGTTATTTTGTCTACCAAGTAGGCCTGATATTTGTCACACCGATTTTGGTTAATTAATTGTCTGGACTAATCCAGCTTCTTTGTATGATTCTTTTGCACTTGTTTCTAATATTAATTTATTGAAAACAGCTCAGCTTATTTTTAAGTACACAAAGTACAGATTATTGTAACATTTTATGAACTTTCACTTCCTTTTTACTTTTGAGCTTACAGTTAGGGTAAATTTTATAGGCTTAATAGTCACAGTAGCTCTCCCATCCAAGTACTAATCTAACCCAGACTTGCTAGTATGTAAGATGTGCACAAGGATTACATTGCAAGCTAGTATGGTTTCAGGCTATAGGTATGTGGGATGAGCACCTTGGTTTTTGTTCAGATATTGTCAAACTAAAACAGCAGGCTGAGAGAGATTATTGTGTTTGGAATAAAAGAAGGTACTTTTATTAATAGTTGTTTCAACAGCTAACAATCAAATCCCAAGAGCATCAGCCAAATCTGGTACCAAATTGATGCAGCTGTGTCAGTAAAAAATATAGAAGCACATGAATTCTTTTCAGAGTAACTATGCAAGAAAAATACTGGCCTTTCTCTATATTTTAACAGCAAATAACATTTGTTTAATTGACCATAAAGAGTGAATGAACATCGTTTCTGACAGTGATGTCACTTGTTAAGTTCCAAGGTAAATGATCTCCCAGTAACCTTGATTCTTACATGTCTTTTATTAGCTGAGAAAGATTCTTCCTTTGTACATTTTTGAGATGCAGCTGGGGAATATTATCTTTCAGAAAGTCATTAGGCTTTATGTGATTTAATTATATCCAACAATATAGTATATAGATTTATTCCAAATACATACTCCAGATTTCTTTTCAGCATGCACAGGTTGTGGAATAAACTGTCCTAGATAACCTTGATGATGAAAATATTTTTTATAAGCAATATAAGCCATCATGCTTAAGGGCATAAGCCAAACACTGAATGATGGAGTTACCCATAGGAGAAGTTTCTATCTAAGTTTAGTTATTCCATAATTTTTCATTATGGGGATTGTTTCACCTTCCTATTGAAGTGTCTGGTTGTGGACACTGTCAGAGACAGGAGAGTGGACTAAATGGTCCACTAGTCTGATCCAAAATGCAGTTCTTACACATCTATGTTAGGAAAGAAATACATAATGACCCATTTCTCATTGCAGCACATAAAAGAAGCTGAGCTGGGCAGATGCATGGGGGTGGAGAGAGAACAATGCTCCCTTTCTCCCATCTGCAGAATGGTTCTATAGCCAGTGGCTGAACTGCCCTGTCTGCCCTCTAGACATTCCCACTGTAGGGGAGGACCAGAGGATTCTGGCTGCAGTGGATTCTTTGCTCTCACCTCTTTTTTGCTGTTCTGAAAACCCCGGCAGAGTAGGTCTCCATGCAAGGACTCTACACTTGGATTCCCTGCACAGCAGACCTGCACCACTTTTGCCACACGGAGATTCTCTGTGGCAGGATTTTTCTTGTATGAATGGTGACCTGTGTTAGTTTTCAGTTGCTGAACTACTGACCTAGTAGTTTGCCCACCCCTGTGCTAACAGATAACTTCAGTTATTTTTTAAAGAAAGGTGCATTCTCATTGGTTGACATAACCGTTGTTTCTATGGTGGCTATAGTCATCAATATTCATAATTTGAATTATGACTACACAGCCATGTTAAAACGCTGCCACAACAGCGCTTTAACGTTGGCTGTGCAGACATGTCCACAGCCAGAGGTTATGGACCTATTACAGGAGTGGGTGGGTGAGATTCTGTGGCCTGCCAAGTGCAGGAGGTTGCACTTCAGAGCCTAGATAGGGTGAAATCTGTAAAATAGAATGAGACCATGTATGTGGCCTCAGTGGATGATCCTGACGAGATATATGATGGTATGTCTTGGCGTAAAAGGCCAAGTCACTATGTAGTCAATAGCACAGCTACCCACAGGATGAAACCCTTAATACAATACAAGACCTTTTGTTCCATATTTATAAAGCTTGACCTCAAAAGTTAGAAGTTTCCCCCGATTCTTTCTTTATATAAACAAGCTGCCTTTAATTCAAAGTTTTTGACAGAGGATCATGGGTTCATCATATTTATTTTTTATTTAAATATTTTAAAAGATCATAATAAGTTTAGGCTTTAATATATTTTGTATTAAATTCAGATTTCATTTTAAACAGGTTTATCTTTAAAACTAAAAGCTTATTATAATTTAAATAATACAACTAAAAGTTATTTTTTTAATTTAAAAAAACCCCAAACCATTGTCTTCCAGAGACAGCTGGATATACTTAGAAAGGTCTTCAATTTCAAAAGTCTGCAGAAGTTTCCATATTGACACATTTAAGGTTTTCTAGCATCCCAGTTGATTCTCGGGGGTTTTAATTGTGGTGGTTTTATTTTCAAACTCTTCATACTCAGTGAAGCACATTTGTGGCACTGTGTAAATAATAAAGAAATAGTTGGAGTACTCTCCAAATTTATCAAAGACTACAAAATAAAATTAAAAATCTGGCAAATGTACATGGAACACATGCCTTGTGATCCAGAAGCATAAATGCAAACCCTTGATTTTTATTTATTGACTACTGTCTGCTTCATTTTGGGAAGGCTTTCTTGGAGGCTCTCAAAACTCAAAAGTTTGTCATTGAAATATAGACTATTTGATTTTAAGCATCTCTGACTTCCAGCATGCTCTTTATGGTAAGTGCTTGTCTGGGCAGAAAAAACTGAAAAATTTAGAGTGACCGGATTTGAATTTCAACGTATGTGTGATACAGCAGCTTAGTGTGTTTGATCATGTCTCCTTTTAGTGATTGCTTTCAGTGAATATGGATGAAATTCTGACACCATTAAATCAGTGAAATTTACTTTGAGTCAACACATTACTTTTTTTCTTGTATGTTAGAGGTTTTGGATGTTGAAAGTCCCGGATTTGATGACTGCTGTAGTCTGTATGTATGCAGATGCATTTCATTACATGTTGTCTTCTGGACGCTCATCTGGGGTAGTCAGAAATGAAGGAGTGGCAGAAAATAAGCAAAGCCATTAACAAAAAGAGGGGAAGTGGAACTTTCATCATTTGTAATCTTTCCACAATTATTGTGCATGTACAGACCCACCATTTTGCTGTGTATATTGATGACCAAGATACAATCTCTTTCAATTTCAGTTGCCAGCCTGCAGCGCTTCTAATTAAAATTAAACCACAAATTATTTTTTCTGTTTGATTTATGCCTCCATTTTCAGAAATTGTTACTTTTTTTTAAATAAAATCAGTTAACTTAGAGTGCAAGAGTGTCTGGGGGAGCAAGCCCCTCAGAGCCGTATTAATTGGCTCTGGAAGCAGTCACATCCTGCCCTCGCCAGGCAGAAAGAGGTTTGAGGCAATTCCAAACTTTGGAGGAGGTGGCTGTCTGGAGAACAAGGACTATTAATAGGAGGGAGTTAAATGAAGTTCTCTCTCAAACAAATCAACACACACACACACACACACACACACACACACAAACCACCTTTGGTTATGAATTTTTGTCTCTTGTACAACATGTCAAAACGTTTTATTTAAATATACAACAAACTCTAACTTTAATCCCTGCACCTCTTTCTGTATGCATGGTTGGATATGGCAAATAGACATATTACACAAGAGAACTTGATTGTGTACATATTTTATCAGTAGCTGATGTTAGCACAAGGCTTTCTTTTTCAGCCTGAAGTTTCATGATCAAGTTTTATGCTAACACACTAGTTTTTGTAACACTGTAGACCTCCTGTGGGATGGATTCTGTACGTGGTCTTTTCACTCTACTGCATGAAACTAATACCTCTAGAGAATGAAGCTATTATTCAAGGTTTTGATACAAAGAAGACAGTGTGTATGTGCACACTGCCATCAAAGGCCTTAGACATATCCTGTCTCAGATTAACTCTTAGAAGGCTAAAAGTGGGGATTCAGGATTTTCATTATTAGGTAAAATGATTCATTATGGACCTGATCCAGCAAGCAGAACTCCCACTTTAGTCAATGGGAATGCTGTGCTCAGAGGCCTTGTAGAATTGGGCCCAACTGTGTTATTCTAGATCTTGCAGTGGCCAGTGTCTAAGGGTAAGATTTTGCCACAGTTATTTTTTAGTAAAAGTCATGGACAGGTCATGGGCAATAAACAGAAATTCACAGAAGCTCATGACTTGTCTGTGACGTTTACTAAAAATAACGGGGCGGGGGGAGGGTGGTTGACGGCTCCAGCCCCTGCCAGCCACAGTGCTCAGGGCTCCCACCACCCACAGCAGCTCAGAGCTCTGGGCCCAGTGGTGGACAGCTCCGGGGCCCCTGCTGCGGCTTGGAGGCCTGGGGCCCATGCTGCCCAGGATGGCTTGGAGGCCTGGGGACAGCAGCTCAGAGCCCCCATTACCTGTGGCAGCTCGAAGCCCACTCAGAGCTCCACAGAACACGCTGTGGCTCCATTTGTCCCCCTCCCCTCCCTCCGTTCCTCCCTCCTTCGCTGCCGGCTGGTCAGCTGATCGGTTGGCAGGGACAGGAGAGAAGAGGAGGAGGAGGAGGAGAAGGGGCAGGAACCCACCACGCTGTGGGAAGAGGCAGGGGAGCCGGCAGGACCAAGCTTCTGCCCCCGCAGGAGGGGGTAGGGAGGCACTCTCCCCCCGTGGGAGGGGACGGAGGAGGGCGGAGAAGAGCGGGCCGGGCTGGGCAGGATTTTTAATGGCACGCTGCGGGCGTGCCATTAAAAATTGGCTTGCGTGCCACCTCCCGGCTTAGGGTCATCTGTGAATAGGGTGACCAGATGTTCTGATTTTATAGGGACAGTCCCGATATTTGGTGCCTATTACCCTCCACCCCCATCCTGATTTTTCACACTTGCTGTTTGGTCACCGTATCCATGAACTTGCGAAGGGTGAAATCCATCCCATCATCCAGATCATAAATGAAGATGTTGAACAAAACCGAACCCAGGACCAATCCCTGGGGCACTACTCTTGATACCGTTGCCAACTAGACATCAAGCCATTGATCACTACTCATTGAGCCCAATGAGCTAACCAGCTTCCTATTTATCTTAGTCCATTAATCCAATCCATACTTCTTTAACTTGCTAGCAAGAATACTGCGGGAGACCGTATCAAAAGCTTTGCTAAAGTCAAAGTATATCACATCCACTGCTTTCCCTGTATCCACAGAGCCAGTTATCTCATCACAGAAGGCAATCAGGTTGGTCAGGCATGACTTGCCCTTTGTGAATCCATGTTGACTGTTCCTGATCACCTTCCTGTCCTCCAAGTGCTTCAGAATGGATTCCCTGAGGACCTGGTCCATGATTTTTTTGGGGACTGAGATGAGGCTGACCAGTCTATAGTTCCCCAGATTTTTCTTCTTCCCTTTTTAAAAGATGGGCACTATATTTGCCTTTTTCCAGTTGTCCTCAGCCTCTAGGGTGACCAGATGTCCCGATTTTATAGGGATAGTCCCGATTTTTGGGCCTTTTCCTTATATAGGGTCCTATTATGCCCCACCCCCATCCCGATTTTTCACATTTGCTGTCCGGTCACCCTATCGGCCTCCCCCGATCACCACGAGTTTTCAAAGATCCAATGACTCTGCAGTCACATCAGCCAACTCACTCAGCACCCTTGGATGCATTGCATCTGGCCCCATGGACTTGTGCATGTCCAGCTTTTCTGAATAGTCCTTAATCTATTCTTTCACCACTGAGGGCCGCTCACCTCCTCCCCATACTGTGCTGCCCAGTGCAGCAGTCTGGGAGCTGACCTCATCTGTGAAGACCAAAGCAAAAAAACCACTGAGTACTCCAGCTTTTTCCACATCATCTTTCACTAGTTTGCCTCCCCCATTCAGTAAGTTTCCCTCACTTTCCCTGACCTTCTTGTTGCTAACATAGCACGGGTGCTACTGGAATACTGTGGCCAGTTCTGATGCCCACAATTCAAGAAGGATGCTGATAAATTAGAGAGGGTTGAGAGAAGAGCCACAAGAATCATTAAAGAATTAGAAAACATGCCTTATAGTGTTTTACTCAAGGAACTCTATCTATGTAGTTTAATAAAGAGAAAGTTAAGTCGTGACCTGATTACAATCTGTAAGTACCTGTGCAGGGAACAAATATTTAACAATGGGGTCTTAAATCTAGCAGAGAAAGGTGTAACACAGTCCAATGTCTGGAAGTTGAAGCTAGACAAAGTCAGCCTTGAAATAAGGTGTAAGTTTTAACAGTGAAAGTAATTAACCAGCGGAACAATTTACCAGAGGTCATGGTGGATTCTCCGTCATCGACAATTTTAAAATCAAAGTCAGACGTTTTTCTAAAAGATCTGCTGTAGGAATTATTTTGGGGAGGTTCTATGGCTTGTGTTATATAGGAGATCATATGAGATGATCACAGTGGTCCCTTCTGGCCTTGTAATTATGAATCAACTCCAGGAATACTTTGTCAAGACTGAGATGCAATTTCATTGGCAGCATGATGTATATATGTGGTAAATTCAGTATCATTAAACCGATGCATAGGCTGTTTCATTCAGGTGCTGTTCATTCAGGTGCTGATTCACCTGTTCATTGTTCACCTGTTCATTCAGGTGCTGATTATAAGCAAGAGTCTTTCAAATCAGATAGGGTGAACCTAGAAATATTCTGAATAGATCAGAGGGACAGAGTGAGGGCGGGGGAATCATTTGTTTCCATGGCTTAGAAATATTTGTAGATATTGATGGTATTTCTTAACACACAAGTATTGCATTCTTCTTTGCTCCTGGCTCAAATGTAAAAAATTCTTAGAGGATTATATATTTTCTCTGAATTAAGATGCCTATGCATAAGCTGATGGAGTCTTCCATTTCTTTCTTGGAAGCAGTAGACATTTTGGCATCAAATTGTGATTTTTGAAAGGTTTTGCTCATAAACATTGCTGATAATTAAGCATTACATCATGATACTTCTAAACAAAAAAAATATTTAAAAGTGTAATTAAGCATTACATCATGAGACAGTGAAACAAAAAAGTTAGGCAGTTTTTCATGATCCCATGTGTTTGATCTTTGTAAGTGCTTTTTTTTTCTGCTTTTAACTAACTCCCTTTTAGAATTCAAATACCAAAAGCAAACATTTTTTGAAGTGTAGCCAAGAAACAGATCATGAGTATATTTCATACTTTAGACTAAAATTTTATTGAAAGTTCCTGGACTTTGGGCAGTCCTTTATTCTGTAATTGAGGAAATTGCTAAAAAGAAAGTTCATTTCTGAAGGTACAAAGGTACATACACACATCTATGCTTCATTAAGCATTGTACATCTGATTCAAGTTCTGCCCTCTTATTCTAGCATAGGAAAAGATGATTCTTTGCCTGATTTTGGCAGTTTGAATTACCTCACTACAACCTGGATTTGTTGCTCCATGAAGAGGTTCGTGATTTACAATTTGTGTTTTTAAGCATAGACTTGGAAAACTTGCACCTGCCCTTTAACCTGTCCTTTGCTTAAGCTGAGTAAAAGTTTATATTATGGCTTCAGAATTTTAGCAGGACAAATGACACCATATGTATGCTGCAGATTATTAATAAATTATCAGATGTTTGTCACAGATGGCTGTTGAGGGAGAAAATGTGGAAGTAAATGGTCTCCAGGGGAAAATCATTGTAGGTCAGATTAATACCAAAGAGAAGCTGGCCATATATCTGAAATGTCTGAAAGCCTACCCCACCCCCAGACCTTCAGATGAACTGTCATTTTATTTCAAGCAATCAAGAACAATGTTACAAGACTTTATTTGTTTTAAGGTTACTTTATATACTGAATCTCTACAGTGCATCTAGGGTCCTATTGCAGTGAGTCTTAGAAAATATCTTCAGGATAACATTTCTCTTGCTGACCATTACAAAATTCTTGGATTTCAAGAATCAACTTCTAAAGGGACCATAGTAAAATGTATCCAAAGAATTATTTTTATTATGGTAATTTCAAGGCAGTACTTGTCTTGTGTATGTAAGTGAAGTGGGTAAATGTAAAAGCACAGACATCTCAGGATGCCAATTCAATTTTTCACATGCTATCACTTCTAGAATGTCTCTTTGTGCAGTAGCAGTGGCCCATTTGTTGGGAATGGAATCAGCAGATATCATCTATGCTATAGAGACATAAACATGGCATCTCAATGGATCTATCCTTAATATGAAGAAAGAGGATGGTCTTGTGGTTAAGGAGTTGGCCTGGAACTCAGGAGATCTGGATTCATTTCTTGGCTCTGCAAACTTCCTAGGTTACATTAGGGAAGCTTTTTCATTTGCTTCGGTTCACTATCTGTATAATATAAATAATAATACTTTGTCTTGTCTATTTGGTTTGAATGCTCTGTGGGGTAGAGACTCTCTCTCAGTACCTGTTTGTACAGTGACTAGCACAATGGGTCACCAATTTCAGTTGGTGCCTTGTGAGGCTACCGCAAACAATTATTACACTAATGACATCAAATACTCTTCTTGGTGGAAAACTGAAGCAACTAGACTGTGTATTGGAGATGTTCTTGGGACCAGAAGGGCAGGAAGGAATCCTCCCCACCAGCCCATGAAACTGCTCTACAGATGCTACTCCAGCCTGGGGGATGGAGTTTTTTCTGGGCTGCCTTTGCCCATCCCTCTCCCACCACAGAAGGAATGGCCAATGGATCCACAGAGCAGTGAATTCTCAGCTTCCAAATCCCGCTGCACAGTGGTATGCAGAGAGCCTCTGTCAAGCTGTGTTGCACAGTTTGGAAGGACCCCTCCTTCCCATGTGCTTTTCGTCAAACCCGAGTAAAATATTGAACAGCTTTAATGAGAAAAGTAAAGATGTTTGAACAGTTAGAAAGGAAGAGAAATCCTGTTTAAAGAACAAAAAGGGGAATACTGGGACAATGTGAATGTTTACAGAGATCCTGTTTTAAGCTATGAGGGAGTTAAAAGAGAAAAAAAGGGATGTTGTACCACTAACTGTTATTTTTAAAAACTTAGACCATAGGAGGCAGTACTGAGCTGGGGGGCGGGAGGGGATGCAAATATACTGATTTTCAAACCCAGGAAAGAAAAGTGATCCTGACAATTACAATCTTCTAAATCTAATCATTCTCAATAGGAAAATAATAGAACAAAGAACAGGGCTATTGCCAGCCCTTACAACAGATGGGAGGTCACACCTTATACATTGCAAATCACAGTGCATGGAGTATAGCCTCTGGATATGTACTGCAGCGTAAGCCCATGCTTGAGCTCAAGTCTAACCTCCTTCATGTCTACACTGCAGTTGCGCTAAAACAGGTCTTGAACGCAGGGTTCCAGGACTCTGTGGGGCTGGAAGGTCTGAGCACAAGTCAAGCCAGAATCCTGGGTTTGAGCCTTATTACTTTGCAGTGTAGATGTAGCCCTTCTTACATGGGTCCCAGGAGTCAGCCAGAAGTATCCCACAATCCCATGAAACAACTTCCTTAGCCTTCGCTATCCCAATAATCTGCAATCCACTTTACTGAAAACGGAAACCATCTCCCTTGGCGAATGGCAGCAGCTCAGGTCAGTGTTAACCCATCTGCAAGCACAGTATCAGAGAGCCTCCTGGGTTTGCAATGGAGAGCAAACAGATCAAGCTTTTTGCAAACCAAGCCACTTCCTGGTCATGGAAGCACAGTCAAATTTTGGTCAATCTCTGGTGAGAGGCAAGTAAAACCATGGACTTCAGCAAAAGCACCAGGAATGACCACCGGTACCAGCAGATAGCTAAAAAATGGCAGCTCTGCAAATTTTCCAGACAGGTGATGAGTGCAAGGAGCGTATTAAGAAGCTGAGAGCGATTACTGGAAGACAAGAGATGCACTTTGACCAGCTCACCAACAACATGCTCATTTTATGACGACTTTGAGTGGATTCTGGGCACTGCATCCTGCACAGAGCCAACCATGCTTCATGAAGACCTGGTCAGCTAGGATGGTGCCCTGCTGGCCATTGAACCCAGCATGGGGACTGATGGGAGTCATCAGCAGGCTCCCAGTGCGGAGTATGAATTGACTCTTTTAATGAAACCAGTCCCAGAGCAGGCTGTGCATCAGGAACAACAGCAACTTCTTGGTCCCTACTCCGAAGAGTTGTTTGATCCCGACCCTGAGGAACAGCCCACTGCTGAGCTTGCAGAAAACCCAATGGAGACAGAAGCTGCCCCAGAGCCAGTAAGAATATGACTCAAATGTACAGATTATTATAATAATGGGAGTGCGGGGCTGGGCGGGGAGGAGAATTTCTACTGTAAGAAGCATTGATAAGCCCTGCCTACCAATGTGTGGCCACTAATGACGGATTGTATCACAGCACCTGGGCATCCCCTCTTTCCGCTGTAACGGTTATTTTAACCATTAGTCACAGATGTTTGTCAGGGTCAGTCATGTTTTCCTTTCAGTAATAAGAAACTTGCCTCTCTGTCATCACTCCTCCAGGGTCTATGGAGCCACCTGAAAACAGTGAACTGAGTTGGTGTGTTTGGGAAACAGTATTCTATTCCCAAACCTAGTCCAGTTCAGTTAGAGGTAATCCGCGCAATCTGCAGGCCACCAAATCATTTCTCCGAAGTACAGATGGGGTGTCAGTTTTGTCCTCTCTGCTGCAGGTTTCAGAGTGTTTGCGTGCAGCAATAACAAGGTAAGCCATGTGCAAGCTAACGCAGCATCCTGTTAATTCCCTCATGGATTCTGACTCAATCCTGGCTGCTGATAGCTGCAAACTATTCCTGAAGCAGAACCTCTCGACAGTTAGTCACATTGTGGGGAAGGGTGTATTTTCCAGGTCCCCCATACAGCTAACTAGTCCACTCCACTCACAGATGTGCTGTTTCAATACTTCAGCTGCATACACTGCAGGTTTCCCTCCAGCAGCTAGGAAGAACATCCACTAGGCACCACAGGAACAGTTATGTCTTCCAAAATATGAAAGGCCTGACAAGACAGAAAAAGCCTTTTGCAATAAGGGCAATATACAACCTCCCCCCGCTCCATATGGCGATTAGTTAAGACATTTTTATGAAACAGAAAAAGGTTATAATTTTAACCTTACCATTATTTCTGCACTTCTGTAACAGTGATTAACAAGGCTGCCCAGAAACAGTATGAGGACTGGGGCATCTCCTCTGCAATGTGTGCTAATTCACTTTAGGAATGTTACATTTTATGCCCTTGAGATGCCACCAAAATTAATTCAGTGCTCCTCCACTGAGCTGGTGTAGACAATAACTCTCCGTTTCTTGTCCTGTTTCAGAACCCTCAAACTATACTGCCTACTTCTTCAGGAACTCGATCTGTGTCCCAGCATAGCTCCACAGACTGTTTCAAAAGGAAGCATTTCTGTGATGAAGTTATGATCGATAGTCTTGCAAGGGCAGACCAGCAGGTCCAGTATCAGAAGAAGAGGGACAGCATGTTGACAGGCAGGAGGAAAGGTTGAGGGTCACCGCATAGGTGGAGGACAGGGTTTCAGCAAGAGAGCAGAGACTTCCAAAACAGTTCCTGGAACAGGAACGCAGAGTAAGGGAGGAGGACAGTGCTCACCAGAGAGAACTGTTTCGGCAACTCATCTCCATAATGGCTGCAAGAGTCACATCTCTTGCTGCCTCCCTAACTCCTTGGTATGATCCCGTGCAATGTACCCTCAGACCATCAGTTGCTTGGACAGCTCTTTGTCAGGGTGGTCCATGCATTCAGGACTCATGAATGGCTGGGTAAGGAAACTAAACCTTGTGCAGCCTTCCTTCCTCAACCCCTGTCTGGGGGAAACCTTCTCTCCCCTCTTCTGCTGCTAAGCGAGGGGAAAATGTGTAAAGAAGGGAAAGAAGAATGTGGGGTCAGCAGTAATGTAGCAGTAGAGGGAATTGTATTGTGTATTAAGTATTTCCTGCTCTTTTTGTATGTGTGTGTAATGACAGCTGGCCAGCCAAACGCTGTGTGTGTTTTTCTGTTTTAAGATATGTTTACAAACAAAGGCTATTATATTTTCTTGAAAGTATATTGCTATCTCTGCCTCACATCTTATAATCATGATTTGAGATGATAGAGCTAAAAATGTGTTTAGGAGCAATTAAGCACCAGTAAGAAAACCGTATTCCTCTGTTTAGCTAGATATAGCAATTGACATTTCAGTACATTCCATCTGTACACCCCTTCTACCCTCTCCTCCCACACACAACCAAATTCATTATTCATCATGTCATTCAGACTTACACTGCATGTCAGTCAAGCCCACACTTCTCCCAAGCACTGCCACCTGCCAAAAAATTAATAAGCCTCTTTTCCCCCACAAGCACATTCCTATCGGTACTATTCCCCCTCTTCCATTGGGCCATGTAGGTCCATAATGTGAGAACACAAAGCACCCCTGACTTCTGCTGCCGGGTGAAACCAGCTCCCTCAGTGGTAGCTGCAGTTTCTGGCTGGGGGGTACCAATCCAGTGACCTCCGTTGTCATAGGTCTGTTGAAGGGGAAATGGTTCAGCTCTGGCTTCACAAAAGGTGTGAAGAGCACAGCAGGCCACAGTACTGCAATCAGCACTAATGACACTGGAATCCAAACAGACACCTCCAATGGGATTTTAATCTGCCAAAAGCACATTTAGCCACCATTCTTCTACCTGCTCAGAATTTAATTAAACCTGTTGCCAGGGCCTCTGAAGTTAAGGTGTAGTGTTGTAAGTCAAAGCAAAAGGGATGCACAGGCTTGCCCACGATAACAGTGGGGACAGTAACGCCATTTAAGTAAATGTCATTTGGTGGGAATAGTGTCCCAGCCTATCTATGAATGTAAACTCCTGAACAGCAAAAAGACTCTAGCATTGTGAATTTTTCAAGTACAGCCCATGTAAACATTCATAAATCTGCCTCTGTGGTCCACAAGGGCCTGCATAACCCTGGAGTAGTACCCTTTGCGGTTTGTGTACTCATCTGCTCCTTGATGAGGGAAAACGACGAGTCCCATCAGTGGCCCTGGCACAGTTAGGAAACCCCATTCTCTCAAAGTCAGTAATTATCTCCGGAATATCTTTAATTCCTGCCATTTTGGGGTAACCCACACTCCTGATTGCCTCAGTTACCTACCACTTTACCCACAGTCGATTTTCCATCCCCAAACTGGCTGGCATAGAACTTATAGCAGCCCTGGGTAGCCAGCTTCCAGACCATGATAGCAACCTATTCTGGACTGGCAAGGATGACCTCACATGTGTCTCTTTATGCTAGGGACTAGCTGCTCACAAAACTCCAGAAATGTAACTTTCTTCATGTGACAGTTCTGGACCTACTCCTGGTCATCCTAGGTCCGCATGACGATGTGATCCCACCACATATGAAAGAATCTCATTTCAGACAGTTAATGCCAGAGTTTTATTTTCTCTGTCAACTAGCAGTAAAGATAATTTTTGGGTGCAATGCAACAATGCATGCCCTGTAATTCCACTACTCTGCAGTCTTCTACCCATCAGAATAAGTGACTCACCTGTTTGGGTGCCCCTGGTTTTGCCTGAAAACTATTGCCAGACTTCATTCTCATTTCATCTTTCAAATGCGTCAGATCTACAGCTTTCCCATCATCACAAATGTTGTGTAGCCACATGAAATGTTTAAATCCTTTTGAAAGATTCCTGTAGCAAAGCGGCGACTCACCCTGTGGCACCTCTCGCTGGTCGTCCAGGGAATTAGCTCACTCCAGCATCCAGAGCGCCCTCTGCAGGCTATAGTCCCACTTGCCACTCAGCCCTATGTCCCTCCCTGGACCCCGGTGCCCCTTCCCTAGGGTGCTGCACCCCTGCAGTACCCCCACAGTCTCAGGGTCCCACCACCCTGGGGAACCCCCACCCCCAATCCCTACCTTGCATCAGTCTAGGCAACTGTCAGTCACCACTTGCCCCTGTTCTCTGGGTCAGATTGCAGTATCATTGCCATTCATCACCAGCAAGGAAGGTTTGGCCTGCTGCTTCTGCCTCTAGAGCCACGGGCTGCCCCCTGCAACCCCAGTACCCTTTGTTGGGCTATCTCCTAGGCCCTGCAGCCTGGGGGTTTCCAGGCCAGAGCTTCCCTAGCTCCTTTCGCCTTGCCCCAGCCCTGCTCCACTCTAGGTACCTGCTCAAGCTCCCCAGCAGCCAGGCCTCTCTGCCTCCATAGCCAAAGGAGACACTCTCTCTGTTTGAGCTCCAAACTCTGAGCCCTTTTATCAGGGCCAGCTGGGCCCTGATTGACCCAGCCACAGTTGTGGCTGCTCTGCCCAGTCAGGCTGGAGCTTGCTTGCTCCCCGCCACAACCCTTTCTTGGGCTGTTTTAAGCCCTTTTTCCTGGAGTGGGGCAGCCGCCCCCACTACACTTCCACACTTTTCCCTCCCAAGGTGTCCACTTAACTTTCTGACATCAGCAGTTTGAACATTACAATTCAAAATCAGAGTATCAATGGTCTGTTCCGCAAGTGGGTTTCTTGATATTATGCCTTCTGTGGCATGCAGTGTGGGACACAAATTCTTGTTTAACAGCAAAAAATGAAAGAGAGCCAAAAAAACAGAGTGGGGGAAATGTAAGGGTACTCTTTGACTGTTGCTGCAAAAGTTTCTAAAATGTTCAGCATCTCTTCACTGTTACAATAAAAAAAAATGAAAACCAAGAACAAAACTCTCCTACAAATTACTTGGCTCATATTCACTCATTGACTATGTTTACTTAGAAAACAAAAATATGAACTTGTGATAGGAGTTCAAGGCAAAAATTCCATCCGGTCTGAAGTTCGTGTCTAATAATCTTTGTCTCTGAGCTTCATCTCTCTTTCCTTCTTCTGTTCTTGTTAGAGTTGCCAACTGTCTCACCTCACAAACCCAAACACCCTTGCCCTACCCCGAGGCCACGCCCCTGTCCCGAAGCCCCGCTCCTTCTCTTCCCTGGGGCCAAACCCATCTCACTTCATCCACCCTCTCCCGCTTACTCATTTTCACCGGGCTGTGGCAGGGGTTTGGGGTGTATTAGCGGGTGCGGGCTCTGGGCTGGAGCCGAAGAGTTCAGAGGTGAGAGAGGGCTGTGGGCTGAGCCTGGGGCAGGGGGCTGAGGTGCAGGAGGGTGTGTGGGGTGCAAGCTCTGGGAGGGAGTTTGGGTGCAGGAGGGGGCTCAGGGTTGGAGAAGGGGGTGCAGTAAGGTGAGGGGTGTGGGCTCTGGCCGGGAGGCGCATACCTTAGGTGGCCCCTGGTCAGTAGTGCAGCAGGAATAAGACAGGCTCCCTGCTTGCCCTGGACCTGCGTTGCTCCCAGAAAGGACTGACATGTCTCTGCGGCTCCCTGGAGGGGTGGGGGGTGGGGGCAGGGTCTCTGCATGCTGCCTGTGCCCTGACACCGCAGCTCCCATTGGCTGGGAACTGTGGCCAGTAGGAGCTGTGGGGAGTAAGCCTGCCTTAGCCTCGCTGCGCTGCCACTTGAGGTAAGTGAGGCCAGGGGGCTCTGTGTGCTGCCCCCTCAGTGCGCCGTTTCCAGAAGTGGCTAGCACATCCCTGTGGCCTCTGGGGGGAACGGTAGGGGGCTCCGCGTGTTGCCTGCAGGTGCTGCCCCCACAGCTCCCATTGGCCACAGTTCCCAGCCAATGGGAGCTGCAGAGTTGGCGCTGGGAACAGGGGCAGTGCGCTGAGACACCCCTCCCAGCTGCCACAGGATTGTGCTGGCTGCTTCTTGGAGCAGCGTGGGGCCAGAGTAGGCAGGGAGCCTGCCTTAGCCCTGCTGTGCCACCAGACTTCTAGCGGCGAATCTCCTGGGTTGTCTTCAGTAGCCTCTGGGAGATAGGGCCTGATTCAAGGACACTCCTGAGAAAACCGGGAGTGTTGGTAACCCTAGTTCTTGCCCATCTGCTATGTCACTACAATGGTTCCTGCATCTGAGGAGAGACAGCTGCAACTTCCTCTATAGCAGAAGTTGCCAGTGTACATTGCTAATGTACATTGCCAAAGAGCCACAGTATTATGTCAGCAGCCCCCATCAGCTCCCCCATCCTGCCTGCCAGCTGCCCCACTGATCAGCGCCTCCCCTCCATCCCTGTATGCCTCATGCAGCATGTAGGAAGCTCTGGGGAACAAGGAGAAGAGCAAGGGCACAGCAGGCTCGAGAAAGGGGGCCGGAAGGGACAGGGCCTTGGGGGAAGAGGTGAAGTTGGGGCAGGGCCTGTGGCAGAGACAGGGGTTGAACAATGAGCATTGGAAAGTTGGCACCTGTAGCTCCAAGCCTATGCCAGGAACTACATATTAACTTCTGAAGAGCTGCATGCAGCTCCGGAGCCACAGGTTGGCCACCCCTGCTCTATGGCCTGACAACGTTGCCATATCAGTCAGCTTGATGGAAAGCCCTTGCTTCCTCGTATGATTTCAGCTCTGACAGTGTTCAGTTTAGTACAATTAGTTTTACTTCCTTTTATTTTATTATTTTGAGACTTTCTTATTGGAATGAGACCCTGCTGGGATCACAGACAGATTTTTGTTTTGTTTTGTTTTTTGTTTGTTTACTTGATGCAAAACAGTGTTATGAAAAAGCCATGGTTGTCTTCCTGGAATTTTCAGTTAATCACAAATGGCCAAGGGAAGCTAGCCAGCACCTAACTTATTATAGAACTAATGGACTGTCACAATCCAAAGAAGAATCTTTTTGGTGGGACTCAGTCATAGGGAATTTGTCTTAAATTTAGTGTAAGATTTCTCCATATACGTCTGTGTGTGCGTGTTTGAGGAAAAGAGCTAGAAGTTTACAATTTCTAAAATGACAGAAACATGCTGCATTTAGGGAAGGCATTGCTGCTAGGAGTGCAACACCCTTTTGGTACAGAAACACATTTCTGAAAGACCTTTCCTGTCTTACTTTCTGTGGGAAGTGTTGTTTGAAAAGCTGACAGGATCTCCAAGGTTTTGAGCTGATGGGCCCCTCACAGAGTATGAAAAGCATCCACTGAAACTAGTTCCCTGTGGAGATTAAAATGAGGAGTTATAATACTATGGGCAACAATGCTGCCATTTTTCAGGAAAATAAAGAATTCTGATAACTCTTTTTAGGCTAACATAAAAAAATAAAGGATCTTTTCTTTTAAAGATGCAGACTACCATATTTAATTATAAAGTTGGATGTTAAAAAAAGAAAAGCTGCTGATTGTCGAGATTTATTATTGATAATTACTGTTTGCAGTGTAAGATCCCCATATTACCAAAAACTGAAGCAGAATGGTATGTTCAACTACATTAAATTTTATAGTGAACTATTTTAGGATTTTAGCCATTCACATTCTGATTTTCTACATCAGTAACAAATTTTAGAAACATTTTAATGTTTAAACTTAAATCTCATTTAATATATTGTGCCCCTGCATTTTGTGCTTTTACTGAGAGATGCCATTCCTTTAAGTGTTTTTTCTGTATTTACAGACTATACGATGGCACATAGACCTGCAGCCTTGGGCAAGTCCAACTCCTTCCCTGAATTATGAGGCCTTGAGGTTCCTGAAGTATATCACCAAGCCTCAGGTTGGATTTCATTTCAATATCTAGTTTGAAAATAATTTGCAAAACACAGTCAATTCCCCCTCTCCCCCTCCCCCCAGGAAAGATTCTTCAACAAGAGTTACAATGATTTCCACTCCCCATGGAGTTGAAGGTTGCATCTTGTTTAGACTATATATATTGTTTCTGAATATATATTGTTCTATATATGTTGTTCTGTGCAACCTAACAGTGGTGATCAACTTAAATATGATGATTAAAAGAGAGGCTAGAGATTCCTTTCCTTTGAACATCTATTTATAAAATGCATCACTGCTACCTGTGCTACTTCTCGAAGTACAGTACATCTGAAGTTTCAGAAATAGACACACAGGGATTGGGGGGTCCCAAGAGTATTGTGGCAGGCACTGGAGGACCTTTAAATAATCATTTGGTAACCAGGCACATTTTCTTGAAAATTTATACATTCTTCTTCGAGTGCTGTCCTTGTGGGTGCTCCACTCCAGGTGACCAGGATGTTGATCAGAGATCTTCGGCAGCAGTGCCTGGTTGGGACGCACTTGCTCAGCTGCTGTTTCACGGTCTCATTAGAATCTGCTTAAGCGCGTGCGTCCTGCGTCCCCCTCAGTTTCTTCTCAAGTGTCGTTGGCTGAAAACGGGACTCGGGGTAGTGCTGATCCTCATCCCCGGTCTCTGAAGGAAACAATTAAAAGAACATAGAGATAGTTAATTAGTAACATCCCAGTTGTTTCCTTTCCATGATTTGTTAGACGGCTATTCACTCTTTGCCCACTCCACCGTAAAATGCTTTTTCACGGGCCTACAAAATTTCTACCTTGAGATTTATCCATAGGCAGCTGCATGGAATCTCAATCTCATTCTTTGCGGGCATATGAAACCTCCATTCGAGCCCTTAGCTACCTCATCTCTTCTTCACATATCCATGAGGATAGCTTTCTTGGTTGCTATAATGTCAGCAAGGAGAGTAGGGGAAATAAGCGCCCTGATGGCCTACCCTTCCTCCACAATCTTCTCCAAAGGCAAAGTTACCCTGTGACAACATCCTAAATTTCTCCCTAAGGTGGTGTCCACATTCCACCTTAACCAACTAATATACTTACCTACATTCTATCCCAAACCTCATGAGACCACCACCCCAAGAGGTGACTCTGCATACCCTCGACGTCAGATGAGCAATTGCCTTTTATTTGGACAGGACTAAACCATTTCGTAAGTCCTCATGACTATTTGTCTCCGCTACCGAGAGATCAAAAGGTGTGGCTATCTCTAAGCAACGCCACTCCAAGTGGATCTCTGACTACATCAGATCCTGTTACCACATTCAGAATGGTCCACCACCCAAAGGCATTAGAACTCATTCTACCCGAGCTATGTCAACATCCATTGCCTTCCTCCATAACGTACCCATTCCTGATATCTGTAAGGTGGCCACGTGATCATCTGAACACACATTTCATTATGCTATTACACAGGTAGACACCATAGTAGGCTGTACAGTACTCTCTACAATACTCACTGCCACAACTCCAAAGTCCCACTTGCCATAGTGGGTATGGCTTCACATTCACCTGGAGTGGAGCACCCAAGGGACAGTACTTGAAGAAGAAGACCTAGACGTTACGCACCTTGTAGTAACTAAGATTCTTGGAGATGTGTGTCCCTGAGGGTGCTCCACTCCTCACTCTCCTCCCCTCTGCTTTGGAGTACTATTCTGACTTCTCCACGGTAGAGAAGGAACTGAGTGGGGGTGCGGGATGCGTGCACTCAGGCAGACTCTAACAAGACCACGAGACAGCAGTTGAGTGTGTGCGTCCCCACCAGGCACTGCTACCGTATATCTCTGATCAGTGGCGCCGGAACACACCGGAACACACCACAGGGACACACATCTTGAAGAACTTCAGTTTCTGCAGGGTGAGTAACTTTCTGTTCTAATTACTCAACCAGTTTAGGAGAAGTGGCAGGACCCTTTATATTAAACAGATTTCCTCAGTAATGTCAATAGAGACCCAATCTCTCTGTAGCAAAATATTCTTATACTCACTCAGAAAATTGGCAGAAGGAGAGGGAGAGAGGTTAATTTTCTGAGGTGCTGAATACTTAGAACTCCAGTTGTCAAAAGGAGCTGCAGGTGCTCTGCACATCTGAAAATCAGGCCTGGATGTCTTGCTAACGATGTAATTTTGTACAATGACATTTATATATGTATTTCACCCCTCAAAAATGGGAAGGGCCGCTAGATGCCCATAGTTTAGAACTGGGTGGGTATTTTAGTATCGTTATCTACCAACAGGTAGTCCCCGAACACCTGACTTGCAACTTGTCTATGCTGTGTCTTGCACCTAGGAATAACAATGAACTTTATAAGATGGGTGTTTGTGTCACTCTCATAAAAAAATATTTCTTTATACAGTGTTTCTGAGGATGATAGCAAAGAATTTGTGTTCGAACATACCTAGAAATATATCACTGTCCCTGTCTGTTGGTAATTGTCAGGGTAACACAGTCCCTGCTTATCTGCAGACCTATGGGTTCTCTAGCTGTATGATTAGAAGTACCTGAATCATTTTTACAATGACATCTACGCCCCAAACTCTCACTAGACTGAACTATACAGAGAAAGCAGGAATGAAGATGATTCAAATGAAGACAGTAAGATTTAAATGAAACCAAATTAATTATACTTCTTGTTGTTAAGTAGAGATGCTTAAGCTGAAGCAGGCTTAGAGCATAGAAAACAGTCCTTATTCAGAGACTTAATAAATTGTGGCAAACACTGCTAGTTGGGTCAAAACCTACAAGAGCATCAATTAGTAAAAAGTTTATAGTTTTTGACATAGCAATCAAGAGGTTAAGTTCCCAGAATGATGACTGACCTCTGGGGCAGGCATAAGTGGAATAAAGAAATGAAAGAAACCCTCATAGCTGATCTGACAGATGCTACTGAACTAATAATAGACGGTGATAGCCCCATAAAAGGTGTGAATGCCACAAGAAATTAACAATATTTACAGAATTAGGCATCAGGTCTTGTTTTTCTTGTGGTCTGAGCAAGTTTCAAATGAAAGGCCAGTGCAGCCAAATCGAGAAGCTATCATAATCCCTTGGACCCAGCAAGGTGTGGGCCTGGGAAGGCGCTTTAAATACTAAGATTAGATTATTACGAGAACATTAATATGTTTCATTCATTATTATTTGTATTAAAGTAACACCTAGGGGCCTCAACCAAGATTAGAGCTCATTGTGCTAGTCTCTGTATAAACACATAGTAAGAGACAGGCCATAGCTGAAGATCTTACAATCTAATTAGATAATACAGACAAGGATGGTGGAGAAGAGGAGAAACAGGCCCAGAGAGGTGAAGTTGTTATACCAATAGAAGCAAGCAGGATCTTATGAGGGGGATAAGGCAAAAAGCCACATTTATTGTAAAGATAATAATAAAAAATAAAGAAAAGATAGAAGCAAACAACGTTGTTTAACTACTTATTCCTATCACTACTTAACCCTTATACACATACACACACACACACATATATATATATATATATAATATAAACATTCATTCAATCATTCATTCAGGTTCTGGGTAATTGTTATAGTTGCCAGCCTGGAAGTTTCTTGTGACAGAATACTGGCCAGGTATTCTGTACACAGGTGATGGTAGTGGGGAGCGAAGTCCTGATTAGATGCGCATCTGAAGCTCCTGGTAGGCTGGCAGCAGAACCTTGGACTCTGACTCCATAGTCTTTTGGTCCAGTCTTTATAGGAATTTCTTCCTATGCCAGTCTATGGGAATTGCTGTGTCATGCTGATGTCTTCAGGGTGGCTGCCAGGTGCTCGTAGGGTGAACCTCCAGTCTCCAGTTTTTCTCCACTTGACACCTTTTGGTTGCACTGGCACCTGACGCCTTCTTCAGCCCTTTGATGCTGCATTCTCAGGCTGGAACCTCTCAAACCATCCATTCATTGTCCAAGCACTCTCTCTCTTACATACATTCCCTAATTAATGTTTCACGTACAGTATTTTGTATAATAATAATTTTACACATACAATAGTTACAAAAAGTTATAAAAGTTTCTGGGTGGCATTTCTCAAAACACTCTCTCTCTGAGTGCTGAGTTAGTTACTGTTATAGTTACAATGTTTCACTTTGCGATTAGGGTTAATTGGTTCACAGTGCTTTTAAAAAAACTGGCGTCAATTGTGTAACAATGCCCTTAATCAATTACAGGGCTTGGCTCCCAGAGCGGAGTTAGTGGCTTGACAATGCATCGTTACAATGTATCCCTGCAATGTCAATTTCAAGTAGCTACTTGCAAAAGTTTGAGCGTGCCCTGGGACAGAGAGAGGGGAGCTGTTTCTGGCTACACAGTACAATTTCAAGTTACATGACCTAATATTAACAAATTATATTTTAAAGGGGCAATAATAATAAATCTAAACATTTAACAATCTTAAATAATAATAATAATAAATCTAAACACTCATCAAGCTACTCCTACTTAACAAACTTATACTATGTAGACTTTCAGTTGTGGGGAACAAATTATGGGGAGTCACTTATACTTGGGGAATCATTTTTAACACTTTAATATGTCATCCCTACAAAGTGAGTTGCTCAAGGTTATACAACAGGCCAGTGACTGAGCTGGGAATGCAACCCAGGGCTCCTGTCTTCCTGTCTAGTGTCCTCCCCTCTTGCCCTTGCTGCCAAGAGCTGTTAAAAGCTTTCCAAATTCTGAGCATTGTAATTGCTTGAGTATTCTGAATCAATTAATGCATAGCATTCTGAAGTTTATTTATTTTGCTACAAATTGATTTGTTGTGGAGTACAGAGGGTTTTTTTGTATTTTAAAATGAGCACCAATATGTTATGTGCTTGTTATTGCAATGCCATTTATTTGCTGATTTTTATATGACTGAATGGAAGAAGGGGGGAGAAGAGAAGCCTACATTCTTTTTTATGGCTTAGTGTATCTTGGGGATAGCATGAAGAAAAACTATTTAAGTTTTCACGAATTTACAGTAGATATTATGAGCTAAGGAGGGGAAAAATGCAGCATACAGCCCTCCAAATGGTAATCTTCCAGATAATGGTATTTTAAAGATTCATCATAATCATCATCATCATGTTCCTATTACGCCTCTGGCATTTAGGACAGTGACAAAGCTCCTCTACTCCTGTCTGTTTCTGGCAAGTCTTTCAGTTGTTTCCCAGCTGTGCCCCAGGTTTTTCAGCTCAGCTTCCACAGCTCTTCGTCATGTTTTCGCTTGTCTTCAGGTGTCCATCTTATTGCTACTTGGTGATGGAATCAGTTTCCATCCGAAGCATATGACCGATCCATCTCCAATGTCTCCTGGCAATGATGGTGCTCAGATCCTCTTATTTTAAAGATTAAAGCTCATTAAAAGTGAATGTTTTGTTTATTTGTAAACAGAGGCTATGGATAGTGACTGCTAGAGCTCAGCCGGAGTCGTAACTTCCATTCTAGATCCATTATTTAGTTGTTCTGTCTCATCAGTTCCAGATAGGTCAGTGTCTGTGCTTCCCTAGTGTTGGTTAAGATTGGGAATTGGATGAGAGGTAGCTGTCTCAAGCTTGACCTGGACAAAACAGAAGACATCAACTTTATGTTTGCCTGTAAATTGCCTAGCAAACCTATGGCACTGTATAAATAATAACAGTGAATCACAGACCTGTAGGCTAGATCAGTGGTTCTCAGATAAAGGTCTGGGACCCCTGGGGGGCCCTGAGGAGGTTTCAGGGGGGCCTCCAAACAGGGCCAGCATTAAACTCGGTGGGGTCCAGAGTAGAAAGTTGAAGCCCCACTGCATGGGGTTGAAGCCCAGGGCTCTGAGCCCCATCACCTGGGGCTGAAGCTGAAGCTTGAGCAGTGTAGCCTCGCTGGGCCCCTGTGTCCATGGAACCCCAGGCAGTTGCCAGGTGCGCTATCTCTTAATGCTGACCCTGGCTTCTATATGCAGAAAACCAGTTGTTGTGGCACAGGTGGGCCATGGAGTTTGTATAGCATGTTGTGGGGGGAGCCTCAGAAAGAAAAAGGTTCAGAACCTCTGGTCTAGATAAACAAGTGTTACAATATTTTTTCCAAAATGATATAAAATGCAGAATTCACTTCTTTGTTTTAAAGGAAAAATAAACTGACTTTTATGTTCAAGTGACTTGTTTTTGGGGAAATTGATTCAATATATACTACTGAATGAAGCTCAGTTATTTGCCTTTAATATTTGTATTGATCTTAGGAGGGATTTTTCTGATCCATGACATTCTTCACTCAAGAAAAGAAACAAACAAGGGAAAAACAACCAATCTTTATACTATGGACTAGATTGTAACTCAGATTATAAATAAACAATTTTTAATTTTCCTCCCCTCCACCTTTCCCCTACCAAGTAAACCAAGAGTAAATTAAAAAGATTAGTATTCTTCAGGTTAAAACAAACCTCTTCTGATTTCAACAGATTTCATGTGAACATATGAATATGAACAGCCTGACAGATAACTCTGAGACCATAAAGAAGCCATGGTCAGTCTGTCTTGATGACAGCTTCAGTTTAGTTCATCGAATCAAAAGCAAGCAATGCCGTCTCTATTCACTTGGGTAAGTACTCCTTTTGGAGAAAAGCATTTTAAAGTGAATGCCTTTAGCATGAAAAGGCCCTTTCTTAAAGCAAAATGTAACAATATTATCCAACAAAAAATTGGGTTTTATTCAGTTGCCTTTAGTATTTATTGGCAAGTATTGATCCCTGTTGTGGAATGTGATTTAAGAAAAAACCTTTATTTCTGTGAGGTCCTTCCCTTTTCTTTCTCATAGTCAACATGACAGTGATGCACGTGATGGAAAGTAAAGAACTAATAATTTAAGAGTGATGATTCCATTAAAGGAAAATGGAAGCTAATAAGGTGAACTGAGAAGCAAACATTTCCTTTTCTAAGAATGAATTTCTTGTATAATTACCAGTTACCTCAAAGGAATTATTTATAAAACATCTTTCACTCCGCCCCAGCCAAGAATCAGATTTTCAGTGTGAGAAGCATGATATGGGGTGAGGAGTGACAGAGCACTTGTGCTGAGGTGATAAATAATAAACACAACTGTGGCCTTCTTGTAAAATGTTTTAGCCAGTTTAGTGTTCACAAAATGTTGAGACTGAAGTTCAGGTAGTTCACCAAACAACTGTCATTTAATTAAACTTTGTTTACACTGACCTAGACCAGTCTTAAAACAGTGATGTAGTGTTCCCACTGCCTTCAGCCAGCACAATTTATTTCTATGATTTTGGTACTGTGGATTTAATAATGAGCAAAAAGAAATGAATCCATTCCCTTCAAGATTGGAATAACTGACAAATGTGTCTGTGTATCAGTGATTATGACGGGGCCGAGAGTAAAAGGGCTATTAAAGTCAAAGGGAGTCTTTCAATTGACTTCAGTAGACTTTGGATCTGAGGAAGAAAGAGTCTGTGACCAAAAAAGGTTGGGTGAGAAATTTTTCTCCTTGGGGAACACTACAGGTGAGTTCCGAGTTTTTACCTAGAGAGAGCTCCTCCTCCCTACTGTTTTCTTCTTATTTTCTGAAGTATTTATACAGCATATTTCAAGCAGACATTATGTAATTTTAATACCATGTCTGAGTTTTTCACAAGTTTTTTACCTTCACCATTCAGATTTTTTGTTAGCCTCGCCTCATAAGATGCATCTATCTCTATCTCTCTATCTATCTCTCTATCTATCTATCTACATCATACACCAAAGCAAAATACATTCCATAAAGCAGGTTTTTTTTTAAAAAAGAAAGTACTTTGGGTTACGGAGAAGCAGTCTTTAATTCCTTCAGACTCTAGTTATAGCCTTTCAGACTCATTACCACTTAATTCTTCTGTTCGTTGGTTCTTTGGTTTATGACTGGCAGAAAAGTAATTTTGTTCTGAGTAAGACAAAAATCTCCTTTAAATGTTCCTCTCCTCTAATCCATTTCATAAAGAGCAAATGAAAAACAGCTGCTTCAAGTTAACAGCGTCTTACATGGTGTGGGAGAATGTCACATAAATGCTGAAGTTCAATTTGAGTGTAAAAGGGACAACCCTGCGTTAACTCTGTAATCTTTAATAATTGAAGAAAATATTCTGCATATGTGGGGGCTATGCCAAAAGGGGGAAGTGTTATATGTCAGTGTGAGTGAGACAAGCCTAAAACCTCTGGAGGCCCTTTGATATTAATTTTAACTATTTTGAGTACTAGCATGTATGCTGCCTTTTTTTGCTTTGGGGACAGGATTTCCCAGAATGATGTGGAATTGTAATAGGTATTAGTGAGCTGTAGTGTTATCAGTGTTAAATCTGTTTACATGAAACTAACTCTGTTACAAAGACAATACACAGGCATTCAAACTGGAATAATATGGGATTTCAAAAACTTACCAGTTGAGGTTTTAAGTGTCTCTTTGACACACTGTGTTAAATCTTAGGCAGAGGTGGTCAACCTGTAGCTCTGGAATCACATATGGCTCTTCAGAAGTTAATATTGGCTCCTTGTATAGGCACTGACTTTGGGGCTGGAGCTTCAGGTGCCAAGGGGTGCTCACTGCTCAACCTCTGGCTCTGCCACATGCCCTGCCCCAACTCCACCCCTTCCCATCCCCTCCCCTGAGCCTGCTGTGTCCTCGCTTCTCCCCCTTCCCCTCCCTCCCAGGGCCTCCTGCATGCCGTAAAACAACTGATCGGGAGGTGCGGGGAAGGAGCGGGAGGGCTGATCGGGTGAACAGGAGCTGCTGGGTTGGGGAGCTAATGGGCGTTGCTGATTATTACGGTGGCTCTTTGGCAACGTACATTGGTAAATTCTGGCTCCTTCTCAAGCTCAGGTTGGCCATTCCTGCCTTACAGTATAAGAGTTAGATAATATAAAAACGACCTTAAAATCAATGCAAAATGTGTCTCAGACACAAGGCAGCTCTGGAAATTGCCCTCTCACCCCACCCCACCCCCCATCTGTAGGCCTGGGTTATCTCCTTCTATAGAAAATCCCACAGAATGGGAAGATAGGACTTTAAAATTGCAAATTTTTCACAGCTGCTCTTCTCTGTCATTGTCTCCTTGAGATCTATAATACATGAGCAGGCTAGGAATACGCACTTAGAAATGGGGTATGTGGCAAAGGTGGCTTTATGCCACTTGTGTGTCCTCTGTATTCTGGGGCTCTGCAGGGGCCTGCGTGGATCCCAGTGCAAGTCAGAAAACGAACCATCAGCTCTAATTTCTGTTCTGTTTCTCATGGCCCTCTATGAATCCCAAGAAGCAGAGACTGTAGTGCATTCTCGTTATGCCCACTGTGCTCCAGTACATCCCTGATCTGCCCCCTCCAGAGAAGGCTGGGAGCAGGGCCACAGTTGAGCCTTCATTCCACTTTTACACAAGCAGTAGAGACCCCTTAAACAAAAGGTATTCCCAGAGTGTGATTTCTCCCCACTTGGAAACCCACCTCGTCTACTGCCAGTGCACGGTACATGAGGTTCCAGTGTAACTATTGATTACAGCAGTGTTATGTCTTCACCTTTACTTTGTGTAAAATAAAAGACCGTTCGGTGACTGTTTCTTTTTCTAACTCAAGCTCTTTATACAAAAGATCTGTCTTCTGAAGCAGCTTTTGTTTACTTTGTTTCCCTTACTGCATTTCACTTATCCTCACCCTCAGCACAGCCACTTTTGAATGTTGCTGAAGGATAAGCAGATCGATTTTTTGAATGTCACCTTATTTTTTTCAGTTTGTGTTGTTGTTTATGTCCCAAATCTCCTAAGACATTTCAGCTTCCTGTCTTCCACATACACTTTTTTCCATTCTCTTGGTCTCATCCTGCAATCCTTATACAAGCAAAAATCCTTTTGGAGGCAGTGCAAGTATTGCCTGCATCTGATGTAGTGCATCTGACTCTCTGAAAGGTACCATTTGAAAGTACTGAAAGACTGTTGGAGGTAAATGTCTTCCTCAATCACTGAGCCTCTTACATGTTCATAAGTTCTAGTATTGGTCCCTAATTATGAATAATTTAAATTTTGCTCATTGTCATCTTCACATCTATTATCTATTCCTTCATTCATGATCCCACTGAACAACACCGTAAGTGAACCTTAGCTAGATATTTCCCATTGACTCTGCTAACCTCAGAATACTGCATTAAACATTTTGAAAGGAATCCTCTGTTTTCTCTTCCTACACAATTACTCAGAAGTGGGATCCCATAAAACGGAATCCTCCTTACAAATAAGCAGAGGTAATTTTATAACCCTTGTTTCCTCTCTTTGAAAGCTGCACTTTCTGAAAGGAGAAGAGTATTTTATAGGAATTCCATTATAATAGGTGGGCTTTCTTCCAAACCTGGTGACAGAAGACGTTGGTCACGTTTCACATTATCAAATACAGTAGTATCTCTGCTGTAGCATTGGTTTAATATTGTATTGTAATGTACTGGGTAACAGCCAACATTTTACAGTTGGATAGTCACAGATGTCAAGGGAGTGATCCCAGATTTACATTATATAAATGAGTAGTATCTAAATGTATATGTGAACATGTTGCATGTGGTAGTTGGTTCACACAGGATAAAAGCCCTATTACTACTAACAGCTAATGGAAATTCTCTGTTGGTTCAAATGCCAGAATCTCTAGTTTCTGGAATGAAAGCTCCTAGATTCTTGTTCGAGTGCCATGGGTGTTCTGGTTGCACCTTATGGCTTCATTACAAATTGGTGTCTTACTCTACTCTGCTGGATTTGAACCGCTGTGAATCTCAAATGCTGGGATGAGCTTTGTCTAGTTTGGAGAAGATGATATAAAAAGTGTATGTGACATAAGGCACCTAATGTGACTTTTACATCAGTCTGCAGTGGAAGGCAGGGAGTGTGGAAGTGCTCCACCACCATGCGTAATTTTGGCTGCGGTATACCCAGTACTGGTCCTGGGGTGACTAGATGTGGAGTATTGTAGAGGTATAGCTGAGGCTCCTTTAATGGCATTGCAGCACTGTGATACCCCCATCCCCACCTCCACCCCTCTGACCCTTTACTCCTCATGGGCAAGGACTGAGACTGTGGCTGCTCTCCATGTGACAGAGAAACTGGGGGCAAACCTCCTTCCCTTTCTTCTGCATCATGTGGTGCTAGCAATAGTCAGTCTTTTTGGGTGCATCTATACTACCCGCCGGATTGTCCGGTAGTGTTTGATGTATCAGGAATCGATTGATTGCATCTCATCTAGACACGATACATCAATCCCTGAATGTGCTCCCCGTTGACTCCGGAACTCCATCTCGGCAAGAGGAGGAAGCGGAGTCAACGGGGGAATGGCAGCGGTCGACTCACCACCATGAGGATGGCCAGGTAAGTCGACCTAAGATACTATGACTTCAGCTACGCTATTTGCGTAGCTGAAGTTGTGTATCTCAGGTCGCCCCCTGCCCAGCGTAGCCCAGCCCTAAGTGTGTGTGAATACGTCACTTTCTAGTCCACAGGGAACAAGAGCCCTATGGCAGCAGTGTAATGCAGTTGTGTTTTGTTTTTTTGGTTATTTTGGAGTTGAAGGTCTTTGATTCCTATCCCTATTGATGGCCATGATGGCTAGTGTTTTCAGCCCCTTTAAGGATTAAACTAACACCATAAAGGATCCATGAAGCTAACAGCAGACTCTAGAAACAGTAGGAAATATGCCTTATTTACAAAGTAATTTTACACACATTTTTAAAATGTAGTTGTCATTCTATTAACACCTTAGTTATCAGAGTGGACTATAAGAGAGTGTGCACTGTGGGGTTAAATGAATGTTTTGTGATTTTTGTCGAGAGAACGCAGATTGAAAATGGAGAAATAAGTGTATATTCCCTAATGTTTTCATTGATGACAGAACTGATGTCTTAATACTTAATTTATTGTTGTGAAATGCAGTCATGTTCTGCATTGCTCTGTAAGGAAAAAAAGGAGGCATGTTCTAAGGAGATGAGCTCTCTGAGAATGTTATTAAAATTGTGCACCCGAGTAAAAAATAATTTGCTTCTTCACTCCAAGAGAGCTGTTTTCTCTAATCATGTGCAACATGTTGATTTATACTGTTATTCTGATTTAGTTCATGAATTCCCCCTGAAATATTTTGATGTGTAAATAGGGTTATAGCAATTTAAAGAAAAAAAAAATCTCTAAAAATACCCTAAAGATCACTTAGCATATTGAACTGAGGAAGATAGATATTTAAATTTCCTTTTGCTGTTAAGTTATTGGTGTTGATTCCTAATCTTCAACAGGAGATACAGTGTTCCATTTTTAATTTTTTAAATTGTTAGTGATCCAGTCAGAATCAGGTCTCCATTGTGCTGTATATTTATACAGAAGTTTACAATCTAAAAAAATAGTTCCTCTGCTTTGCTTCAAAAGCCAATATGTAGGAGTATCCTCTCGCCTTGAGTATTCATGAAAGTCTGGAATCATTCTACAGTTGGGTACAATTTCTTTTTGCAAGAAATAGTATGAGATACCCTATTTCTTATATATTATACCCTATTTCTTCTTATTATAATAATAATAATATTTTGTTTGTTTTTGTAGACTGAGCAGTGATGATAACCAGTTTGAGATCAGCATGGCCAACAGTGGATGTGAGGTGCATCGATTTGATCCTAGTATCAAATCAGCGCATATTCAGGAGGGACAACACCTCTGGAACCATCGCCTGTCCATTGACTGGAGAGATCCCAATCCGGCAGTTGCTGCTCATAAACTACGCAGCCATACAAAAAAGCTTGGTACCATCTTGAATGAATTTGGACACCAGAAGGTGAGAATTAAAGTGCTGCAATTATAATGCAAGGATAACAAGCAGAGAGAATTCCAGAAGCTTCCTTCCTGTTAGCCTGAGGGGCTTGAGGCATTCTCTCTCATTTCTAAAATCCTCTTCCAATAGATATTGCCTCTTTCTAAAAAGTTGTATTACATTCTGTCATGAAGGTGCTTTTCTATGGTGCTTTTTCAGTTCACTGGCCACAAACACCCTGATTTTAAATCACTAGCCAGGCATTTAATATTCTGTCCCTCCCTCTCCTTTTAGACCCTCTTAATAGAGGCTATCTGATGACTGTGGCTACTTGTTTTCTCAGCCCTGTCCATAATCTGAGTTTGAATGGTGAATCCTTAATATAGCACTGTTTATTAGATCACAGGAATGTTTACAACTATAATTAGAACAGGAGAAATTTTAAAAGGATTGATTATGTTCACAAGGCTGTTCATTTTTATTAGAGACATCAGTAACAAAAACATCCTGGTTTGAAATTGGCAGTAATCTGTTTTCTTGGTCTTGCCTGATCTCCTTTTAGGGAATTGTAAAGATACTAGAGTTCTTCTGGTCTTCTGTGACTCTTGCCAAAGTACATTTCACAAAGTTCCTGACGTGTAGACTCTGTATACTTTCAGATGAATATTGCCCTCAAAGAATGTACTGGCATGAATTAAAATGTTAATATGCCTTGATGCCCGCAGCTAGTTCTGCTTGTCTTTCTTTTTTAAGAAATGGACAGACCTAGCTGCAAAGGTGGTCTCCTGACGGACTTGCAGAGCAAGCAGTAACATAACATGTAGGTTTGTCATTGTAAAGTATGAGGTACCCTTTTTCTTACTTTTTTTTTCCTTTGGTATTTTATTCTGGCTCAGCTATCCTGACAGAACCATTTTGAAATTAAAAGTAAAAAGTGGAGTGTTTTTTCTGTCACTTAGTCATATTGTTCCTATTTTAGACTTATGCTTTAGTGACAGAGTATCTGAATAGAGAGATGACTTTTCTTTAATATTTGTGCTGTGAAGAATTATACATTCTAAAATATATATATCAAAGAAAAGTCCATGAAACTTGTTAGACTCTAAACCTATTGGGGAATAATCATCTGCTTGGTGTAGTAATTTAGAATGATGATAAAACTCTGAATGAATCGGAAGATTGGACTCTGTTATGCCTGTGTATATTGGGTGAAAGTTACCCTTGGATGGAGGGGCCATGAAAAGGCTCCAGCACAGGAGAACCAGAGCAGTTCTTCTGTGACCATGGAGGGCAGCCAGGGAGCATAGCTCAGCATATAGAGGAAGCAGGGGAGTGTGACTACTAAGTCAGTAGTTATGTGGATCCATTGGCCACATATACCTATCAGATAGGATCTGGTTGGAGGATACGGGGTTCTGTGTACGTGGTGAGCAAAGTACCACTTTCCACACTCCCCATATGAAGCCAGTGTGTTTGTTGAAGGTGGGAATTGAATTTCGGCCAGTGAGAATAAAACCATTATATGCTTTGCAGTGTTCTACCATTTCCCATTTATGAATATTTGAATGAGCCAATTCAATTTAAATAACTTTTTCTGTGTTACAGAGACAAGCTGTGTGAGGTAATATCTTTTACTGAACCAACTTCTATTGGTGAGAGAGATGATATTACCTCACTCATCTTGTCTCTCTAATGTCCTGGACCAACACGACTTCAACAGCTCTGTATTAGAAAGGCAGTCTAGAAAGATTAATGCTGCCCTGCATCTCTGGATTGTATGTTGCATAAAGACTCAAACAAGCTGCTGTTCATTAAGAGTATCTCAAAGTAAATATACTTGACTTTCAGTTTTTCATTTTCCAACTGAATGTGACTGTACAAATAAGCTAATGTAAAACATTTTCATGTCATACTTTCCAAAACATTTTTCAATTAACCATTTAAAATATTCTCCTCCTTCCATTCTTTTAACTTTAAAAATCCCTCCTCTTTCCTTTGAAGTTATTGTTGCCCCTGCTTCTAGTGAGGAATTTCAAACAACTCCATTTGAGCTAAAGTCAAGTTTTGTCCACACATTAACCACACTGGTGCTGTAAAACCATCTGCAATCCTCCCATTATAATGTGAGTGCCTCCTCTGTAATGTCACAGAGGAGGCACTCACATTATAATGGGAGTCATGTCACAACTGTTCCTCATGTATAAACTGGTAAGCCTCTGCTGGACCATCTGGGCTTACCAGTTTATACATGAGGAACAGTTGTGACATGACCACGGGAAAAGACTGTGGAGTAAGTATTGGACAAACCAGGAAACATAAGAGGAAATGTGTGCAACATCTGTGTGTCCTTTCATGGGCAGTTTTGGTGTCCTAGTGTACTCTTGTTTCATTTCCTCTGTGTAAATGTTACCTGGTCCATATACACGAAGTGTGTGTTTCCTGTTGAGTTTTTGGACAATCACTGACTTGTGTTTCTGTAAGACAAGCCAATAGCAAGCTAAGAGTAGTGAATCACAAACAGCAATTTGCAAAAGAGATCTTTCATTCCACATAAATCCTTTCTGGCTAACTAAGGCCAAGGCATCTTGGGATTAGTGTAAAGTAAAAAAAAAAAAAAAATAGATGTTTTTAACTGAAGCTCAATAAAATTACATAGTACATTGTTTGGAGAGAACTTTTATCCTTCTAGATCAGCCATAATAAACTTCATAGGAATTTAAAGTTTCTAGGGTGACATTAGTCTCATCACATGCAGACATTAACTCCACACATTGTCACCTGCCCATTTTTTATTTAAAACCTACTGCTTTTTCTCTACTAATAGGTAGGTGTCAAGGCTGATTCCCCACTCTGGCACTTAGAGTGCAAAAGGTGGGGGCTCACAAGAATTCTAAAAATTAATACTGTTCACTCCAGGCTTATATTAAACTCCCAAGGTTACAGCTTCTCTCTGACCTTGGATTGGTAGATGCTGCCACCAACCAAGTGCAAACCTACCCCCTTTAAACCCAGAAAGTTGCTCTTGGGAATTCCTCCCTGTCAGGAACCCTCAAGTGCTTTCACCTCCCCCCGAAGGGAAGACCTGAGAAAGAAAACAAAGGAAATCATCTGTTGCCACCGGCTAATTAAACAACATGCTCAAACCCCTTAGGACACAAAAACCCAATCCTGTTCTTAAAAAAAGTAAATTTTATTAAAAACAAACAAAAAAAGAAAACACATTTGGAATTTAGGCTATTGCTAGATTTAAAAAGAGCAAATTGAACTGAATAATTTAGTATCAAGAATGGTTTTCCTGAGATCCAGCTTAATGGCTAGAAGCAAAACAAAAGCATTTGGGGGTTAGCACAGAGGAGTACACAAGCCATAAAGAAATAAAAGAGATAAATCTAATGGCATCTTCCTAGACAATCCCTGATCTACTTACATATCTCAGGTTCAGATAAGTAATTCCTAGGTATGATTTGATGCTTTTTCATATCTGGTTTAAAGCTTCTTACAGTTTTGCTGCTCTGTGTCTCCTCTCTCCGGAGAACAACAGATGGACAGACAAAGGGAAAGTTTTTTCCCAATTTTAAAAAATTCTAGCCTTCCCACTGGCTCTTTTGGTCAGATGCCCACTCCCTTCCTTTTACCTATAGGATTTTTTAACACTTTAAAGGTAAAGCAAGTAGAGAACAGCTACTAACAGGGATTTTGTAGCTAACTGGATAGCTGGGTGTCCATAATAGGGAGTTACCTCCCGCTTCATTTATCAGAGTGGCTATCAGGGTTCCCTCCCCACTCTGAACTTTGGGGATACAGATGTGGGGACCTGCATGAAAGACCCCCTAAGATTATATTCCACCAGCTTAAGTTAAAAACTTCCACAAGGCAGAAATTCCTTTACTTGTCCTTGGAGGGTATTGCTGCCATCACCAAGTGATTTAAACAAACATTCATGGAGGGGCCACTTGGAGCCCTATCTCCCCCAAAATATCTCACAAGCCCCTTTATCACTTTTTCTGGGAAGGCTTGAGAATAATATACTAACCAATTGGTTATAAAGTGAGCACAGATGAAACTCTTGGGTCTTTAGGACACTAAAAATTAATCAGGTTCTTTAAAGAAGATTTTTTTTAAAAAAAAGTAAAAGAATCACACTTGTAAAATCAGGATGCAAGGTAACTTTACAGGGCAAATAAAAATATTTAAAACACAGAGGATTCCCCTTAGGCTTAGCTTCAGAGTTACAAAAAAACAGGAATAAAACTTCCTCTAGCATAGGGAAGATTCACAAGCTAAAACAAAAGTTAACCTCCTAAGGCATTTCCTTGTCTTTACTTACAATTTTTGTAATCCTAGATTCTTATTTCAGGTAGGGGTTTAGGAGTTGGTTTTTCCTACCCTGGTCCCTCTGTGTCCCAGAGAGAACAATAAAGAGAGCACAAACAAAACCTCCCCCCACAGATTTGAAAGTATCTTCTTTCCTTATTGGTCCTTTTGGTCAAGTGCTAACCAGGTTATTTGAGCTCCTTAACCCCTTACACGTGAAAGAGGGATTTTAGGCTACCCTTAGCTGTATGTTTATGACAGTAGGTATCAACAATTTGTGGCTACTTGGACAACTCTCCCCTGTTTCAAGAGGCAAGGAAGTTATTAGAAAAATTTCTCTTTAGTCCAATTCAACTTTCTGAAATATCCATACGTGACTCCACTGCTGCAGTCCTCTTGAACATGCTACTGTTACCTGACTCTGGCAGGAGTTAGAGTGCAAATATTGCAGGACTCGGACTCTCAGCATTTTAGGACAGATGAACACAGAACTTCTGTTACTGACCACAGACTTGGTAAATTCCAGTGTTCTTTTAGACTGATCATGGAGAAGCAGCTCATTCTGTTGCTCAAGGATTATCTACTAATCCTAAATTCAGACTTTATTTCAGTAGATAACTGGTTCAGATTTCCAACCAAATCATTCATCCAGTCTTAGTATATGTGTGTGTATTAGCTTTATATACAGCGTTTGTATCTTCTCCAAATGGTGAACGTTTTTCCTTGTAACCCAGGCTTTAGTATGCGGTTCAAAGAACAGAAGAAATCTTAAGAGAAATCCAATCTCCCATGCCAGTCCTGAAATCCCAAACCCAACCATTACATATTTTTTGTGTAATAAAGATTGCGCTAAAAAGCAAAAATAAGACTCTTTGACAGAAAGGCTCTTAGCTGCAGAAGCAAATTAATTCATGCTGGCTTGAAAGTATATGCATGAAAAATCATGCACGTTCACACATGCAAACTGTTTATTCAGCAATAGTTTTCCTTCCCCTGGAGCTCAGCAGTTCTGATCTATCAAGGTGTCCTATTATGCCCAGTCCAGTGAGCCAGAGATTGCATTCCTACGAAAGATAGGTCAGCAGCGCAGAACCATGTAAACAATGACCGCTCAGAAAGTCAGACAAACAAGAAACTGAGACAGCAAATTGAATTTGCATTTAATAGCAAAGTACCACTGAGTATAATTTTTAGACTACAGTAGGGAGTTGTTTTCACCTGTATTACTATTAAAATAATTTTTTTTTTAAAAAAAGAAATCATGTAAGATACAGCTGCATCAGGCCCATAGTTTACTATTAAAAGAAATTATGAAAGTTTTATTTTAATTTATGCTGGGTTTTTCATTAGGAATTGTTTGAGTGGCAAGCTGGCTAGCAGATGTCAATTCCATTTTACAGAACATGCTTAGATGTAAGGCTTATAGACATCCAAAATTTGCCCTTTTAGTTTATTATTTAATACCTGACACAACTTCGGAACATTACACCCTCCAGTAATGTTGATTAATAACCTCATATCCTCCCAGACAAGTAATTTATCACCTGTCTTCATCTCCTAAAGCAGTTAATATTAAGTCTATTTCATGCTGCACTTTTAGTTTTGAGAAAGCTGGTAAAAAAGATCAAAGATGGCAGAAAATTAATTCCCCATTTTGTTTTTGGTACCACTTATGTTGACAGCAGCACAAATAAATATAAAAGCAAATATATAAGGCAAAAATTGCACAGTGATTTAGTTGCATATGATGATCAGATTAAGAAAATTCAAAAATAATGCATAAAGATTGGTGAAAGACTACTTTCAATTTTTAAAAGCAATAAAATGACCCTTCCCTGCTTCCTGAGGGCTATTATATTATTAATGTTGTGAGAGACAATGTGGTCTTGTGGATTTCTAGCATAGCCTCTGACTTGGGCAAGTTATTTAATCTTGGTATATCATTATCCTCCATTAAGAATTAAGGTTGACTTACTTACTGCACAGAGATGTTTGGAGCTAGTCAGTGTGTTCCAGATCCCCAAAGGGCCTTAAGCATTGTGATGCTGATCATTGCAACACCTAACTTTTAGTCAGCTAGGAAACCACTGGAACAGCAATGAGCTCCACAAAGCCTCGAGTGAGGCATTCAAGCTTCCTGTAAGAGAAACGGGAGAGACAGGCATCTAGGAATGGGATCTATAAAAGCCAGCACGCTAGGCAGGGAGCCTAATGGGAGATGCTGAGAAGGATATGTCCTAAGTCCCACCTCTCTTACAGAGTTAGGCACTTATATCTGGGATGCAGGGAGACACCTATCTCTGCTTGTTATTTACAACTAGGAACCCCTCCCTTGGAGTCATGCAGTTGAAGTGGAGTCATGCAGTTGAAGTGCATAAATAATTTCTTGTGAGAATGAGTTAAGTGTATGTCTTGGGGCACACAGAACAGCTAGAGTAGAAGGTAGCAGCAGTGACGACCTTATAACTTTTAATCCAACAGCTAGAGCACTCCCTTAGCATGTGGTTCATTTCCCAGCCTCTTCCTAGGAGGGTTGAAAGGGTGTGAATTGGGGTCATCCACCTCTTGGGAGAGTGCCCTAACTAGTGGACTGTGGGTAGGGTGACCAGATAGCAAGGGTGAAAAATCAGGATGGGGGCGGAGG
>ML677333.1:57042911-57185205 GCA_007922305.1 Dermatemys mawii | reverse complement strand
AGTGATTTTACTTCCATCGCCTCCTCCAGCTGATTTTGAAAGGGGCTCAGTCCAGTAAATGGGCTCAGAGCATACCTCATGAATGGGCTTCACAGGCAGGATAGAAGCTCCTCCGTTTTTCTTCCCCAATTCATATATTGAACAGGGCTTAGACACCAGTACACCTAGAGAGTGGCAGCAGCGTGCATGCCCAGAGGCAGAAACTTAGGTGTCTAGGGAACTTTTACCCTGAAGATTTAGGGCTTGGCTACACTTGAAATTGCAAAGCGCTGTCACGAGAACACTCCTGCGGCAGCACTATGAACTGTGGTCGCGCGGGAGCTCTGGGGCAGAGCTCTCCCAGCGCTCCTGGTAATCCACCTCCACAAGGGGATTAACTCCGAGTGCTCAGAGCCCAGCTCCCAGTGCTCGGAGTCTGTCCACACTAGTGCTTGAAAGTGCTCAGACTTGCTGCACTCGGGGGGAGGGGGTGATTTTTCAGCCCCCCGAGCAGCAAGTTAGAGCGCTGTAAAATGTCAGTGTAGCCACGCCCTTAGGGGCAAGTGAGTTTAGGTGCCTAGAGGATTAGATGGCTGCCAAACTGGGGTTTTGTGGATTGTGGGGGAGCCTAAAATCAGAGACTTAAGTGCTTAAATCTGGAGTTTAGGGGCTTAAGTATCTTTTTGGATCTGGGTCCCTGTCTGTCGTGTTTTTAAAATATAACATGAGTGTTAAGTATTAATGTTAGGAGTTAGCCACAAGCTCACAAAACTATGGATGTTTAATGGCTGAGGATAGTTTGCAGTGAGACACAATGCCACTTGGGCAGAATTTTAAAAGACATTTAAAAGTGATTTTGGTAAAGTACGTTTTCTGCACACACTCATCACTGCTGTTTTTCTAGGTATTAGTCTGTAAACACATGCTCTCATTTATCAGAATTGCTCTTTCTGTCAGATTCTAGCCATGATGCCACCAGCTGCTGTTGGTAACATTCATAAATATTTGTATATTTATATGATAATCATCAGCAGTGGATTTTGGCTTTGTGGAATGACTCTGGCAGCAGTAGGCGACTGAACATCAACAAAACCATCAGTTTAAACCCAAGTACTCTGCTAATCAACAATGATGGGAAAAGGAAATAGAGAAAAGATGGTCGCTGAGTGATTAGAGTCATTGAATTATTATTTCATTCAAGCATTGGCTGCCAGTGGTGGGAGCTGAGTAAATTTTTGCCACATGCCCAGATGAGTGGTAGCCAAGATTTTTAAATGTAGACCCCACAGGCTGAAGCTTTTGCCTGCAACTGTATCAGAGTTGTTGTTCTCACTTGCTGGCACATTGTACAGACATAGGCCTCATACTTGTCTTTTATGGTTGTCCTACCATTCTTCTATGAGTGCTGGTCTAATAGATTTTTCGTCAGTGGAGATTCCCATCGTGGATCCTCTTTGCCACCCAGAGAAACAGGAAGTGCCTGGCCTATTGCTGACAAGATGCTCAGGGGTACACCTCCAGAAGGGAGGTCTTCCTAGTCCAGTGGTCAGATCTGTTGAAGCACACCTTATGTCCCATCACCCTGCTACCTTGTATCCTTTGGAAGATCAAGCTGGACAAGGAAACAGTGATTTTAATAGGACCCTGGTGGCAGCAACAGTTCTGGTTCAACTTAGCTCTGCAGATGGCTCCTTGCCTGTGCATTCACCTACCACCATTTCCAGATCTACTGTCACAGAATGGAGGCATGACCAGCCACCCCCACCTGCCATCCCTCCATCTGGCAGCCTGGTTTTTTGGATGGGCAATGCGCTTAGTGAGATCTTGCTCACAGGAAGTTCAATCCATCCTTCACAATAGCAGAAAACTCTCTACAAGAAAGTGCTATTCTGCCAAATGGAAGCAGTTCTCCCTGTGGTGTCAGAAGCATCATTTGCCTCTGTAGGGGTCCAGGAGTCCTTTTATCCTGTATTATCTACTGTCCTCGAAGGCACCAGGCCTATCCATCAGTTCATGATGTGGGTATTTAGAAGCTGTTAATGCCTTTCTTCCTCCAGTGGAAAACTGATCAGTTTTCACTCACCCCACAGTAGTAAAGTTCTTAAGAGGCATTGTCAGAATGTTCCAGCCAATATCAAGACCTACGCCTGCTCAGGATATGAACGTGCTGCTATTGGCATTTATGAACCCACCATTAGTACCCTTGGACTCCTGCTTCCTCTTACACTTATTGATGGAGGTGGGTTCCTCACAGCTGTCACCTCGCCAGGAGGGTGGGTAAGTTTAGGGCCCTTATGGCAGACCTGCTTTATACGATTTTTCACAAAGTGTTCCTGAGAGTGCATCTCAAATTTATCCCCAAGGTTCCTTCTGACTTTCACCTGATGCAGATGGCTTATCTGCTTGTATTTTACCTGAAGTCTCTCAGTAATAGGAAGGACAGGAAACTCCACTACCTACATGCACATAGAGCTCTGGTCATCTAGCTGGACAGGACAAAGCCCTTTAGAACAATGTTTCTCAACGATCAGTCTGTGGGCTGGTGTCAGTCCTTGAGATCTCCCTGACACAGTTGAGGAAGGCAGCAAGCTGGACTCTGGTATCAAAAAGGTTGAGAAACAGTCGTTTAGGAGATCTCTGAGGTTATTTGGCTCTATTGCCGAGAAGATGAAAGAAGAGGCAGTATCTTCCCAGAGACTCTTGAAATCACCTGCATTCTCCTCTGCCAGAGCTTGCAGAAGTCCCTCAGGGTCCATCCTCTACTCCAGGCTCCAGCCCTGATCTAATATGTGAGGGGACAAAGCCCCATCATGTACATCCAGTTGATGTAAGGTAATTAACTTTCCCTTTTCCCTTTGCTGTAAAGCAATAATTTCAGCTTTGCACTGCATCTGTTTAAACAACACTGAAAAATGTGTGAGGCACTTCATAGAACTAATAGACATCATAGGATCCCTTTGTGATGGGAACAGGAGGTGAGGAGCAGACCCAAATGGCTGCTAAGAAGAGGCCACCTGCCCCCAAGACTGTACGCAAGAGGAGGAGGCATAGGGTGCCGATAGTAAGGGAGTTCCTTCTGAGGGGGATGGTAGGCATCCCTCTGCTGACTTGATCTGATGCTCTGGGAGGTGTGCTGCCTGCCTGAAGCCCACATCTGAGACATTACAGAAAGATTACCATGGCTCATCCATTCCTCTGAACTCTACCCCATGCTGGTTATCCATATGGGTACTAAAGACCGTGAATGTATCAGCAGTGACTACAGGGCTCTGGGGGTATGTCTACAGTGGAATTAAAAACCCATGGCTGGCTCGTGCCAACTCGCTCAGGCTCATGGGGCTTGGACTGTGGGATTGTTTAATTGCAATGTAAACTTCAGGGCTCTAGGACCCTGTGAGATGGGAGGGTTCCAGTCACTGGACTCCAGCCCAAGCCCAGAAGTCTACACTGCTATTAAACAGCCCCGCAATCTGAGCCCCACAAGCCCAAGTCAGCTGTCATGGGCCAGCAATGGGTGTCTGATTGCAGCGTTGACATACCCTGGGAGCAAAGGTGAAGAAATTGGAGGGGCAGGTTGTGTATTTGTCCATTTTTTCAGTTCACGTTTCTGGCTAAAGGTGTTGAGCACTCAGAGGTCTAAAATGGGGCAGTGCCCTCTGATCTTCTTTGGGCTAAGAAAGTAAGGGGAGTCCCTTGTAGTGAGGTGGGACAGTCTCTATGGTGCCTTTGAGGAGAAGAACATCAGCTTCTTGTTGGAGGAGACCTGATGAGAGGGGGTGCCTGGGGGACAGTCAGAGGGGCAGGGTGGGCAATGATGCAAAATCGACAGGACTTCTATGGTGTATCCATGGTTGATGATCTCCAATAACCAACTGTCCGTGGTGATCTTGCCCCAATGGAAGTGAATAGGCCAAGATGTCCCCCAAAGACAGTATGTGGCACCGTGAGAGGGGAGCAGGGGATGGTCTAGGTCAGGGGTCTCAAATATGCAGCCCACAGGCCGTATGCGGCCCGCCAAGCCCTTCCCTGTGGCCTGCGATGCTCTCCCTGCCCCCACCCCCCCCAAGCTCCCCTGCAGCCCCTGCCAAGCTCCCCGCGGCCCCCCTACCCCCCGCCAAGCTCCCAGCGCCCCCCCGCCAAGCTCCCCACGGTCCCCCTACCCCCCGCCAAGCTCCCAGTGCCCCCTCCACCAAGCTCCCCGCGGCCCCCGCCCTGCTCCCCCACATGCTTCTCACCTGCGCGCTGCTTCCCGCTGCTCCACTTACCGCCAGGCAGTTCTCTGGCAGCTTAGCAGTTTTTGAGAGGGAGGGGCCAGGAGCGGGAAGCCTCGTGCACAGGGGAGGAGGGGGAGAAAGGGGCAGGGATTTGGGGAAGGGGTTGGACTAGGGGCGGAGTTGGGGGTGAGAAGTTTGATGAAGGGGTTGAACTAGGGGAGGCAAGGGGGCGGAGTTGGGGAGGGAACTTTGATGAAGGGTTGAACTAGGGGAGGAGAGGGGGCAGAGTTGGGATGGGAACTTTGTGGAAGGGGTTTGACGCGGACAGGAAAGGGGTTTGAAGGGGACAGGGAAGGTGTTGGAAGAGGTGGAGCAAGAGTGGAGTGTGAGTGCAGCCCAGTCCAGGAGGGGGCTTCAACAGAAGTAAATCTAAGTTCCTGTTTGGTCCTTTGAGTGGGGTGCATTATTAAGTTAATATATTTTATTAAAACTGCTTGGAAAGGACTTCATGAAAAAAAGAACAGTCATGGAAGAAAAGAGAGTTTTCCAAGATAAATGGGAGAATTAATATTTTTTCACAGAGGTAAAAGATAAAATTCAATGCCTTATTTGTCAGCAAACGATTGCTGTTCCCAAGGAGTATAACGTGTGTCAACACTACGACTCGATGCACCGTGAAAAATATTTTTTACTATACTTTTGTATCGTTGTATGTGTAACACTGAAGCTGAGTATGAGGCTCAGATTTGTTAGGTGATGGAGTAGTTCACCTAAGGCAGAGGTCTCAAACACGTGACCCGCGGGGTTATTTTCTGTAGCCAGCCAAGCCCCTTCTCTCCCCCTACTTAATTTCCTGCAGCCGCCAAGCTCCCTGTGCCCCCCCCCCCGCCTCCTCCATGCCCACCTCCAGGCGCTTAGAACTTTCCAGGAGGGGTCGGGGGGAGCGGGGAGCTGCGTGTTCAGGGGAGGAGGCAGGGCAGGGCTGGGACCTCGTGGAAGGGGAGGGGGAGTGGAGCCAGGGGTAACGAGGGGGGCATGTCAGTGATGCAGTCCTTGGACCAATGAAATGGTCCTCATGTGGCCCTCGTGGCCATTTGAGTTTGAGACCCCTGGTCTAGGTTCTCAACATGTATGTTAAAACTGTTTCTTTGATGGTTGGTGGGAGAGGGGCAAGGAGGTGGTCATAACAGAGGCGGGGTAGTGTTGTCTCTGGGATTGCTGCCATTGGCAGGGTGCCTCCTGCTGGCAGTGATAAGCCAGACAGAGGCCTGTGAACAGGGCCAATATCACTGCTTTTGCTGTCTACATCATGGGGCTGGGGTATAGAGACCGAGAGACCTGAGCATGGCGCGGGAGTCTTTAAGGGAGTGCCAGGACTCGTCAGTCTTATCACTGAAGAGCTTTTGAGCATCAAAAGGTAGGTCCTCTATGGTGGTCTGGACCTCATTGGGGAATCAGGAGAACTGCAGCCACGAGTCTCTGTGCAGCACAGCCAACGTGACCAGCAACGAGAGGCAGTGTCAGCCATGTCCAGGGGACCCTGGAGTCCCACCTTGGCCACCAGCTGGCTTTCATGTCTGGAACAGCTGCTGTTAGTCTGTTATTCTGGCGAGAGCTGATCTTTGAACTCTGCCAGCTTAGTGTAACTATTAAAGTCAAATTTAGCTAGGAGAACCTGATATTGGCAATCCTGAACTGGAGCCCCATTGAGGAATAAGCTTTCCGGCCCAGCGAGTCCTCCTTTTTTGCTATTCTGTCCATAGGAGTGGATTTTTTAGGGTCTTGGAGGGCTCGTTCCATAATTGCATGGATCACCAGGGAACTGGGAAGTGGGTGGGTAAAAAGGAACTCTGCCACCTTACTGGAGACGAAGTATCTTCTCTCTGCCTGCTTGGGAATGGGGGCACAAGAGGCAGGGGTATGCCACACTATTTGCATTGGTTTCAGGATGGCGTCGTTGATGGGGAGAGCCTCATGAGGGGATCTCGGGGGTTAGAGGATGTCCAGGAGGTGGTGGTGTGTGTCCTTGACCACTTCCAAGAGGATCCCCACATCTGGTGCTACCCATTGTAATAGTTCTTGGATGGGAATCTGCTGTTATGCCTATGTTCATACTTCTTTCCCTCATGGTGGAGCTTGGCTGGTGGTCTCGGTACTCTCTGGGAGGAGCTCCGAGGAGTGCCGGTGATGATTGGTGCACCAGTGGTTCCACCGGTCCCAAATCTGAATGCCTCCATGGATGAGTGACATCCTCCGGCAAGAACTTCCAAAAGCTGGAATGACTTACAGCTAGGACAGCAGGTGGCAATGGGGACCTCACTGAGGCGATACAGGCTGCGCTTGTCCACATCGCTCACTGAAAATGACAAGGGCAAGAGGCACAGTTCTTGAAGCCATGAAATCAGGTTATAGTCCCTGGAGGAGGAAGATGTTTCTCCCAAATGTGGCAATAAACTACACTATCTACTAGTAACTACAGCTACATAACACTACGAATGACTACATATAACTGTAAACAAGAGAAAACAGGCAGGAAATCACTCTCTTAGCCAGAGCCGGCTCTAACTTTTTTGCCAAAGGAAAAAAAAAAAAAGGTGGCCCACAAGCTGCTGCTGAAGCCAAAAAAAAAAAAAAGGGGGGGGGGGGGGGGAAGCGGCCGGAATGTGCTGCCCCAGGATTGGCTGGAATACCGTCTGTTGAAATGTACCTCCCCAAGCACGTGCGTCCAAGGTTGGTGCCTGGAGCCGGCCCTGCTCTTAGCAGAGTTAAGAGCATAAAGGAACAGGTGTTCCGATTCCAGCCATGTGGCAGTCAGAGGGAACTCAAAAAGTGTTGACCCACATGGTCTGTTATACCCTAGGGTGCGAGCATGAGGGGACGCACAGTCACATGCACATGCAGGTCAACAGACACTGCTTTAAAAACCTCCTGCGCATGGCATGCGTGGACATCCACAGCTGGAATCCATATAGGGCCCATCACTCAAAGAAGAATGTTTGGGTAGCAGTTCCTGTCTGAATGTTCTCTAGAGACACTTAACTCTACTCCAGCGAAATTCTGCATTGTGAACTACTGTAGCTCTTGCAGACCTGTTTCTCCTGTGTGTGTGTTTCCTGCTGGCTGTTGATGAAATGGAGATTTCAGCGAAAACTACATGATGGCACGCCAGCTAGAAAAATGTAAAGCTAATGTTTTTTTTTTTTAAAGTCACTGCATTAAAGCAATAAGCCCAAAGTAGGAGAGAGAGAGAGAGAGAGAGAGAGAGGAGTGTGTGGTTCAGCCATAAGTATTTGTCTCCAGCTCTATAATTTGATTTATGCATTCATGCAAGACTTATTGCCCATGCCACACATTCAGTTCCTCTGAGGTTACACTTGGGCATGCTGGGCCAAGTTAATCCTTACTGTAACTCCACTGGTTTCTTGTAAATTACACCAGGATGCATTTTGTGCACTAAATATTTCCATGTGTGAGCTTCCCATATATGCAAATTCAGTAGAAATCAAATTGGTGCAGATGTTTCCAAGTGCAATTTGAAAATATACATTCTATGGCCTTTTACCATCAAAGTCTTGATGCATTTTTTTAAAACAAATTAATGAATTTAGCAGTCATGACATTGAGGCAGCAGCTGCTCTAGCTAGAGTCAGATTGATGCTGTGCAAGCCCTGCTTCCCAATACTTTTTATTGCCATGCTATCACCATGCTGACCAGCAGCACCCCTCGCCTCCTGTTCCTGAACTCCTCTTTAAGTGAGACTGCTGCTTTGTACAGTGTTTTGTGCATACCTGGCTCTAATGTGATATAATATTTGTACAGTGTTTTGTGTATAGCAGGCACTAAAGTGTTGTCATCAAACCCATTTTTTTACTGCTCATGGCCCTTGAAGTGAAAGGCTCATGAGCTGACCCACTGTTTACCTCCTCTCCCATTGGCCCTTCCAAATGTTTCTTAAAAGGAGTTTCTCTCAGCCTCTTCTGACTTTCTCTGCTTTTTTAAGCTCCATTCTGTTTGTTTGCCTGGTTGGATACTGATGGTGCTATCAACAATAGTGCACCTACAAGAAACAAACTGGAAGCCTTGTTTAGTATGCAGGTATCTTGCAGTCAGTCAGCATCTCTGTTAATAGCTGTAGTAATATAGGTCAGAGGTTTCGCAGCTGAAACCTGTGTGCTGCCCAAGGACACAAAAATGCGAAGTGTCTTTAACTGTGGGGGAAAATGTGGGCACCAGTTTTAAAGGTGATTAGCAGAAGATTTTTTTTAAAAAAAACTGGTTTATGCTCTTTTTGCTTCTATATGTTATATAAAGTGTAGGGTATATAAAAAGGGCTAAAATAATGTTTATTTTGTACAGTTTTTAGTGCATGTTTTTTAATCTTAGAAATATCAGTAATATAGAGTCTGGTCTTCCCTAGTTTTGCTGGAGAACCAGTGGGATGTATGTTGTGGGCATTTAACACTAGTTAATTGAAGGGGAAAGGGTCTTGAATCTCTCTTTTTAGTATATTAGTAACATTAAAACAGATTTTTCAAATAAATCAATCTACCTCTCTACCCCAGTTGCTCTCTTTCTGTCCAGTGAACTTTATAAATGTTCACTAATCCAGCATCGGGAGGGAAAGAAGGGGAGAAACATGGCTGTACCCCTTTTAAAAAATTCTTTAGCAACAATTTGGAAAACTTGGTGAAGAAGAGCCTACAGCACATCCCCCAGCTATAGCTTGAAATCTTTCCATTCAGAGTTTGACTATTGTTGGTCTGTACACGTATATCATAGCAGTTGCGGCTTTTTTTGCTGTTACCATTTGATTCTGATGTCAACTCAAAGTATCCAAATCATTTCACTCAAAGGAAAACTGGGTCTAAAAAGGTACAGATCAGCCCCACAGACAGCCTCTCTCTCCCCCAATACAATATTACAGTCTTTGTGGGAGGAGATTAGAAGAGGGAAAGATTCAAGAAATTCTTTGTTGTGTGCCTCAAATGTGCATTGTACATGCTGCTGTCCTGCTGCTGCCATTGCAAATGAATCCTAGGACCACATAGGTAAAATGAACAGCCTGGAAGTACATAAGTCAGATAGAAAGTGGAATGAAATTAACAGTCTCACAAAGGGAATTCTTCTTTAAGTACTGTATTGATGGGCCTAGAATGTATGTGCACCAGATCCTCCATGAAATGAGAACTGCTGAGCTACATCATAGACCCCATTCTGCTAATGACTGAAGGAGATTCCCTTTAAGAGATGATGGCCTATGTTTTAGGAACAAGGGAATCAGCTCTTTCGCTGTAGTCACTGTGAAGTTCATGCAGCCATGGTATGGTGCATAATTGAATGACAACTGATGTCCAAGAGGCTGCAGATTTTTCTTTTGCATATATAGCAATTGTTACATTACTGTCCACACACAACTCACATCCACTGGATTATTTTAGTTCCTTTAGGGGCTTCTCACTTTCAGGGAATCACTTTTATAGAGATGACAACATTTGAAGAGCTGGCTTGCAGGAAGATGGAGCCGCCCTGTCTGCTGGAGATGTAAGGCTTAGGGCTATTTCAGCAACTACCAAAGAGCTCATTTTGAAGATGAGAGGGAATTTGACTTAATTTGGTAATATACCAAAAAATTCATAGAGAGACCTTAGGTATGTAGTGATCTATTTTTCCTTAGCATAACTTACATTGCATTCAGCATCAGGTTCCTATGGTTTACAGTTGGTTTAGCAAACACAAGAAGAGCGCGTCAGTGAAATGTGTTTTTTTTTTTTTAACTATTTACTTTACTCTGAAAATATCCTACCCCGAATGCTCGTCTCTAAGGTGTTTTATTACTTTCTAATGCATTTTTTTTAAAGTGCTGTAGCTGTGTTGGGCTCAGGATTTTTAGAGGGACAAGGTCGGTGAAGTAACAGCGTTTAATCGAGAGGCACCCACCTTGTCTCTCTAAAGGAGTGGCAGTTGTTAATTTCCAGCTCTAGTAAGAGAGAACATGACATTCATCCTCTTCAGTTCTGGTAACCTATAACCCACTTTCATACCCTTGCATAATACTGCAGCAGCATAAACAAGATACAAATGTTTGTTCCTCTTTGAGGAAGAGAACTGAGGAGCCAGTGAACAGCATTTATTTTCTTTAACAAACATCCTGTTCCCAGAAGCATCCAGCAGTGTCTGGTAGATAACATCAAAAGAGCGAAAACAAGAGGATTTTTTCCCTGCTCAGAGGTCAGACAATAGAATGTTCTCTCATTAGATTAAATTAGCGAGTAAAGGCTAAAGTCACTGCCTAAATCCTAGTACCCTCCCATCCACCAGAATTGACAGGCCTGAGATTGCAGTGTCTGGGGAGAGTCAGAGGTCTGAGAAAGGAATTTACAGAACCCAGCAAGCTGAACAGGGATCCACCTCAGCTGGCCAGGAGCAAAATGCTGTGGAAGAGGGAGGGTTGAGAGTTCAGATCTGACAGGACATGGGAAGATGCCTCTCTGTTCGGGCTCATGAGCCGTGGGTATAATAGTCCAGGGATGGCTAAGCCTCTCTTGGCACAGCTTCTGCCGAACACCTGGGCCATGGTGGCCCTGCCTCTTCCCCTCCCTGCTCTGCCTCTTCTCTAAGGCTCCCCATGGCCTGATGTTTTCTTCCTCTTCTCCACTGCACCCACCCCCGCCCCAAAGGTCCCTGCCGTTCACCACGTCCTGTTCCCCCACCACCACCACGGGGGTAGAGGAGTGAGAAGGGGCATGACAAGCCAGTGGGTGCGGGGAGCGAGCGGGAGTGGCTCATGGGGAAGTGAGGAGGGCAACGGTGGGCATAGGCTTGCCAGGCATCCAGTTTTGACCAGAACGCCCAGTCGAAAAGGGACCCTGGAGGCTCTGAGCGGCACAGCTGACTGGGCTCTTAAAACCTGGGCGGCAGCAGAGCTGGGGCCCAGGGCTAAGGCAGGCTCCGTGTTTGCCTTTGCTCCACATGGCTCCTGGAAGTGGCCACCAAGGCAAATGGCCCCCACCCTGAATACTGTCTTCGCTGCTCCCATTGGCTGGGAACTGTGACCAACTGGAGCTGTGGGGGTAGCGCCTGCAGTTGCAAGGACAGTGCTCAGAGTCTCCCTGGCTGTCTATGCAGCGGGGGTGGAGGGCGCAGGGACCTGGCACCCCAAATACCCTTCTGCACCCAATTCCCTGTCCCAGCCCGGTGTCCCCCCACACCCCAACACCCTCCCAGAGCCTGCACCCCTCCACCCACATCCCAACCCCTGTCCCAGCCCGGAGCCCCCTCCTGCACCCTAAGTCCCCGGTCTCACCCCACAGTCCACATCCCCCAGCCCCCTCAGCTCCTTCCTCTACTACAAACCCCTAATCTCCAGCCCTACCCTGGAGTTCTCTCCCGTACCACAAATATGTCATCCCTGACCCCAGCGCCTGCCCCCCCAGGGGGTGAGGAGGTGAGTAGCAAGCCAGCAGAAGGCAGAGAGGGTCTCTCAGTGCGGGGGGTGTGGTGTGTGTGTGCGGGGGAAGTGAGGAGATGAGCGGCGGGCCAGGGCTGAGGAGGCAAGTGGTGGGCCTGAAAGATTCTCATGGCCAATCGGGGTGGGGTGAGGAGACAAGTGGCAGGCTGGGGGTGCGGAGGGTTGCAATGAGCCAGATGAAGTCTCGTGGGAGAGCAGGGGGCGAGGAGGCAAGTGGGGTGGGGGGAGGAAGGGAGGTGGGATGCAGAGAGCAGCAGCAGGGTGGCTTAGGGGACAGGGCCTGGGGCAAAGCAGGGGTGGAGTGTGGTGGGGCCAAGGGCAGGAGAAGGAGCCAGCTTCCCCCTGGTGACACTTTACCTGGCACACCATGCTTTGGATTCTCAGCTGTGAACTCTCCCTTTATACCTAAGCTTTCTCAGTGGAGGAAGAGACAGAGTGAGACCCCGTTATAGCCAATAGCCCAGTGGTTAGGGTACTCTCGGGATAGGGGAAAACTGTTTTCAGATCCCCAGGTGTCCCCCATTCCAGGTGAGTGCAAACCACCAGCCTAATGGGTACTGTGTGGTGGGGCTTTCTCCATCTCTCTTGTTGAAGCTGTGCTACTTGGTAACTAGTCATTGGGCCAGAGAGCATGCCCAACTAGAAGATTGATACTCTAGCCCCCTAGCTAGGGCATTCCCTTCAAATCTGGCTGAGTAGGGGTTCTCCCATAGCCTAGGTAGATATCCTAACCCCTGGGCTATTCAGAGGCTTGCATTCAGTCCTCAGTACATGATTTAGGTGTCTAAAGCTCTTTTTCCAAGAGAATTCTTCCACCCCTTTTAAGCAATAGTTTGAAGGACCAGCCAGGCCCCGAATAAGTGATGATATATTGATCCGTTTCTATTTAACACAGAAGAGCTTTGCAGGTTGGAAAAAACACTCAACACCAGCAGACAGTGCAATTGGTGTCTTCTGTTTCAGAGCAGAGGTTTGCTAGTATTGGTTAATGACACTGAGTACAAGTAAAAAATGTCACTGGTTGAACATTATGTAAAACAGCAACTGAGCCAATCCAACATTTCCACATCTTGCTTCTTCTGGGGTAGCTTAATTTTAGGAATTACTCTAATTTAGTTACAAATGAATGGGCATTAGCTCAGAATAGTCTCCAAAGCAGTGACCAGGACCAAAAGCTTTAATTACCATGCTTTCCTTGCAAGAAAGAGGCTAAAATGAGAACAGGATTTAACGTGAGTATAATAGAATCAGCAATGGTGAAGAGGAAGGTGCTTAGAGCAAGAGACGTGATACATTAGATACAAAGAAAAAATGACTACACTGAGCTTAGCTTTAGAAGCCAATGGGATTGGTCCTATTCAGTTTAGCAGAGTTTGGGCAGATTTTTGGGTGGGCAGGTAATATCCCAGCAATTTTAATCAAGTCATTTCCTGTAAAATGAAAAGACACTAATGCAGTTTAATCAGACTGATTTATTACACCCCCAGGGGCTTTGTTTTATCTTTATGTCTCAGTCCTGCTTTCTAAAAGCTATCTTGACCCAACACATCATGTTCAAAATTTTAAGTCAAAGCCATTTTATGTAATTTTTAATTCCAACATGTTGACCATAAAACATTATTCTTTGGGCCCTTGAGAAAGGATCTAACATACAAGTTACTACCAGCAGTCGCAAACCCACAGCCTTTCTCTGCAGAAATAAAGCCAATAAACTGTAATTCCCCACCTCAGCTCCCACAAAACCATACGCACTCCCCACATAAATAGGCACCTTCTGCCTCTTAAGCTTTTCCAAATGCCTGCCCAGCTAGACCAGCTTTGCAACATCCCCTAAATGTCACCACATTTGGGCTACTTTGGACCAAAGGAAAGAATTCCAAAGTTAGAGGTGTCTCCTGGAGAACAGTGTGTCAGCAGCTACTTCTTTTGTATAACTATTACTTACCTTAGCATATAGGAGCCCTGTCATGGACCAGAAGCACATTGTGCTAGGTGCTATACAAACACAGAACAAGATGACAGTAAGTAAATGTTCTCCGGTAGGAGCACCTCCATTGATCCTAACTGTAGTAGTGTGGCACATGGGGACAAGTGGTCACGCCCTAGCAGCCAGTACAGATTCCAGAGCACAGTTACATTATGCTTACAGGGAGATACACTGGCTAGCAAGTGAGCTGCCATTTTCTGCACCACCTGCCGTTTCCAAGTTGATTTAAGGTATAATGCCATGCAGAATACTTTGCAGGAGTAAAGGTGAGGTGAGGTGAGGTGAAAAAGGCATGGATGATGGTAGGGAGGGCTACATTTGACAGAAAGGATGACAGCCTTCTGCCCAGCTGTGGATGGAAAAACACTGTTCTGGCCCCTGCAGCAGTATGATTAGCCATCAGCAGCTAGAAGGCTAATAAGATTATTCTGTCTTCTGGTAATTCAAAGTGATGTCTGAAAAGTTTCTTACCACCTTAAAGAATACCTCATTTCACCCACCCTTCCCATTCAGTTAAACTTGGATGACTGAGTAGGTTTTTTTTTTAAATGAAAACTTCAAAAAGAAATTACTGTCAGATTAAGACCCCACAGGAGAAATTTTAGACTAAGAGAAAACTTTTGAAGAAATTACTGAAGTATCATCACAGCCTCCTGCATGATGCCTCCATTGTGCACGCATGCATGTGTGTGAGTGAGAGGTTATATGCTACCATAATTTTTCCCTGAGCATTTTCCTTAAGGTACATAAATAGAATTTTGTGAGTTTGTCCTTACCCACAACTATTTCACATTTGGAGACAATATATACCTTAGCGGAACTGCTATGGGTACCCACATGGCCCAACTATATGCCAACATTTTTATGGCAGACTTAGAAAAACGCTTCCTTAACTCTCGTCTCCTAATGCCTCTACTCTACTTGTGCTACACTGATGACATGTTCATCATCTGGACCCATGGGAAAGAAGCCCTTGAGGAATTCCACCATGATTTCAACAATTTCCATCCCACCGTCAACCTCAGGACCAATCCACACAAGCGGTCCATTTCCTTGACACAACTGTGCTAATAAATGATGGTCACGTACACACCATCCTATACCGGAAACCTACTGACCGCTATACTTACCTACATGCTTCCAGCTTCCATCCAGGACACACACTCGATCCATTGTCTACAGCCAAGCTCTAAGATACAACCACATTTGCTCCAATCCCTCAGACAGAGACAAACACCTACAAGATCTCTACCACACATTCTTAAAACTACAATACCCACCTGGGGAAGTGAAAAAACAGATTGACAGAGCCAGACGAGTACCCAGAAACCACCTACTAAAGGACAGGCCCAACAAAGGAAAAAACAGAACACCATTAGCCATTACCTTCAGCCTGCAACTTAAATCTCTCCAATGCATCATCAAAGACCTACAACCTATCCTGAAAGATGATCCCTCACTCTCCCAGATCTTGGTAGACAGACCAGTCCTCACTTACAGACAGCCCCCCAACCTGAAACAAATACTCACCGGCAACCACACACCACACAACAAAAACACTAACCCAGGTACCTATCCTTGTAACAAAGCCCGATGCCAACGCTGTCCACATATCCGTTCAACTGACACCATCCTAGGACCTAATCACATCAGCCACACCATCAGAGGCTCATTTACTTGCACATCTACCAATGTGATATGTGCCAGCAATGCCCCTCTGCTATGTACATTGGACAAACCAGACAGTCTCTACGCAAAAGAATAAATGGACACAAATCTGACATCAGGAATCATAACATTCAAAAACCAGTAGGAGAACACTTCAATCTTCCTGGCCATTCTATTAAAGACTTGAAGGTGTCAATTTTAAAACAGAAAATCTTCCAAAATAGACTCCAGCAAGAAGCTGTGGAACTGGAATTAATTTGCAAATTGGACACTGTCAACCAAGGATTAAACAGGTATTATGAGTGGCTTTGTCATTACACTAATTGAATGCATTTTCCTAGTTAAGTCTCTTTTACAGATTCTTATCAACTGTTAGACATAGATCCACTAAATTTTCACTACAAAAGGTTGTTTTTTTTCTTCTGCTGATAATGGCCCATCCAAATTAAACAGCCTCTTAGAATTGGCATGGTAATTTACAACTTTTTTTTGCTTTCTGTGTGTATAAATACATGTTACTTCTGTTTGTTCCATTCTATGCATCCGATGAAGTGGGCTATAGTCCACGAAAGCTTATGCTGAAATAAACTGGTTAGTCTCTAAGGTGCTACAAGTATTTCTCGTTTTAGTTACAGATACAGACTAACATGGCTGCTATTCTTAAATGAATAGGTCTAGTATTCACAGGGATTGTAAACACTTGGTTATAATTGACATTATTAATGGATTCTTCTTCTCCCATTTTGTAGCCTTTTCTGTAAGGCTAGTCCCTACAGGGGCCATTAATGCATTGGACAAGCTATTACTCCTATTATTGATAGTTGAGTAGCAGGGACGGTTAAGTAAGTTTTTTGACTCCACTTTGCTGCACTTTCAATGTGTGAGTATTAGTATGTACAATATGTAAAGGCTCTTAAAGTACTACTCCCTGCTGTACAATACTTTCATCATAAAATATAAGTGAAAACAGAAAACAAAACACCCAGTCAGTATCTCAAAAACAACCACAGACTGTCAACAACAAGAAAACAAAATTGGCTTGCAGCGTCCACTTACCACAGAACCATGTCTCAGAAATGTCTAGTGGATAAATCTAGACTAAAAGTGGTTGAACTAGGATCATAAAGTGTGGAGGCCATATAAGTATCTGGTATAGAAACTTGGTTTCATAAGTTTTAGTATCTCAAGCTGTGATAATTAGGAACATGTCTATCCTGATACTTCAGGAACCAAGAATGAATTATTTGGCTATGAAGCTCTCTCTACAGTGCCATCATCTGGGGGACAAAAAGGAATTTTAGTTGTGATCCAAGCTGATTAAGAAACATAGGCCTGGGTAGGGGCACTTTATCTTTTTTTCCAAACTCTGCACCCTCACCTCCTGGTCAGAGCCCCAGAAGCGGGCGTGCAACTGCACAGCAGAACCTCTTTCTCCTCTCACTGTTCAGAGAGAATATCCATTCTCTTTGGATTGAAGAGATATCAGGAAAGGAGGTCCTGTACTGCTCCATCTGCACTTTGCTCTAAGGATGACCACTGCTCCCTCTGCCATCAATTACAAGCCAGAGTAGGAGAGAGATAAGGGCACAGGGCAAGGAAATAAAAGGGAGCTAAGCAATAGGCTGTTGGTGAAGAGGGCAGAAATCAAGTTGAAAGGGGATGAATAGAAGAAAGGGAAAAGAGGGAGAACATACTGAAAGACAAAGACAGCAAGCCATAGAAAAAAGAAAAAAAGCACGGTGAAGAAAAAATTCAAAAAACACAAGGCAGCTTTTTCCCGAGAAAGTTACTGCCAAAATGTGTCTTGCATTCATATAGCTCTGTCGAAATTCTTATCTACTGAGGGCATCTTAAACTAAGGGTGGGGTAACAAAAGACAGATACGACAGAATAGAGCTTGTCTCATCACGCAGTTGAGATGAAAATGATGATTTGTTAATCATGGCTTTAGAGGTCAGGCACGGATCAGTCTTCTGATTGAATTTCTGGCTGAATTCTTAATGTGAAGCTGCAGGGACATTTGAGCATGAGCATTTCCACATAGCTCTGAACAAGCAGTAAAATATCCTATTCCCCCTTCATTCCATATTGAAAAACAGATCCTTTGGAAATGAAGGGATGGTGACTGACTAACCTGCAATGAATTTGCCATTTCTCTCTTTCAGGGCTGCTGGTCCCACATGGTGAGCAATTGCTTCCTCCAGCAATCCACTCTCAATTGACTCTTCTCTCCAAGGAACTCTAAATGGTGCTCAGAGGGTACCAGAGATCCTAAATCCCTGTTAACCTTGCTAATCCTAAGATTATCAAGGCAAACGGAACGCTTGCTTGTGTAGAAGGAAATGACAAAGTCACAGCCAATCATTACCTTTAAAACAGTAATTGAGTCAGCGTATCGTGTGAAACATTAGATGCTAAAATCCTCTCCTCACATACTTTCTTCAGTAGGTTCATATGCTGCATTGGGTGGGAGGAAAGGGCCCATTTTCCCCCAACTGGTAGAATACTGTCTGCACTGTATAGAAATTGGGTAGTATACATTTAAATAGTTTGGGTGCTCTCTAGTGGGCCTCCCTGTCTCCTATTGCTGTAGCTACCAGAACCTTGCCAGAGCAGCATAGCTGCGGAGTGTTAATAGACACGGCTAGTTGGAGCCCAACTGCCTGTGTAACATTAAGAATATGTGGAAGTTCTGGGGAGGAGGACACAAGAGGGTGGTACATCTTCAGAAGGGTAAAATATTTAGAAAACATACAAACTTGGCATTTATAATATCTACATAGGTGATGAATCCAATTCATCTCGACTTTCTCAGCTTAATCTTTGGTGTTACTTGGAACAGCTGTAGATAAAATATGGCATGATGTTCACGTTAACATTAAAAACATTAAGCTTTTTAATTATTTATGGTGCATTATAAACAACACAGTAGTTTAGAGCAGCGTTTCTCAATCTTTTTTGATGTCAGGGACTGGCTTGCTGCCTTTCTAAACTGTGTCAGGAAGATCTCAGGGACTGGCACTGGTCCATGGACTGGACATTGAGAAAAACTGCTTTAGAGTACGGAGGAGATGCACTCCGTGCCCCCAGAAGCTTACAATCTAACCCTGAGACCATTTTGTCCAAGGCTGTTGTTTACTTCTTGTTCTTTGTAGCAGAGTGACCACCCACTCCCAGCCAGAAGGGCTTAAAACTGCCCAGGAAGGGAGTTGAAGCTGGGAGCAAGCAAGCTCCCAGGCTGATTGGGAGAGCAGACTCAGCTGGGTGGCAACACCCCAAACAGACTAGATGGCCCGTATAAAAAGGCTGAGAGGCAGGGGCCAAACAGACAGTCTCCTCTAGCGGTGGAGGAAGACAGGCTTGGCTGCTGGGGAGCGTAACTGGGTACCTGGAGTGGAGCAGGGCTGGGAGGAGGCAAGAGGAGCTGGGGGAGCTCTGGCCTGGACACCCTCAGGCTGCAGGGCCTAGCCCATCTAGGGCTACTGCAGGGGGCAGCCCATGGGTACCTGTAGAGGCAGCAGGCCAACCTTCCCTTGCCGGTGATGAATGGCAATGATACTGTAGTCTGCCCCAGTGAATGGGGGTAAGTGATGACTGGCAGTTGCCTAAACTGAGGCAAGGTGGGGATAGGGGGTGGGGCTTCCCCAGGGAGGGGAGACCTATGGAGAGTGGGGTTTACTGCCAGGGAGGCAGCACCCCAGCTAAGGGGGCATCGGGGTCTGAGAGGGACACTGGGCTGGTGACAGGCAGGACATTGACCTGCAGAGAGCGTTCTGGAGGCTGGAAGAGCTGATTCCCTGGACAACTGGCAGGAGGCGCCGCAGGGGTGAGTCCTCTCGCTGTCACATTAAATTTCTTAGCATCAATTTTTAATACTTGAATCAATTGTGGCAGGTTTCATTTAAAAAAAGGAAGCCCCTGAGTGGGTGTCAGGGACCATACAGTATCTTGTCAGATATCACAACCTGAGTGCAGCTAAAGCACCCTCTCAGAAGCAACATTGTTTGTTTGGGGGAAAATCCAAAGAATGACATAGCCAAGTCCTGACACTGTGAAAGTGAATGCCCTATACTTCCACCATTAAGCACGGGCCTCTGTGCATGAATTAGCATGCCCGGTGAAGAATAATGGCCGCTCTTTGATGGCGTTATGAATCTGAGATGGAGTTAAAAATCTTTCCTCTCCGTACTTCATTTTCAAGTGGCTTTTTAGCAATCCAGCACTCTAAGAAAGTCTCTTCAGTCCTTAATTGTTTCCAGTGTTTTTCTTCAGCAAGTCAGTATGTGGCAGCTTTGGCATTGTCTGTATAATTCTGTTCTGAAAGGAAATAGCTTGAAAACAGAGATCTGGCTCCTAAGCCTCTACAGTCCACCCAGCCACAGAGTCATAGAAGCTATCAGTTATACAGATCAAAATGATCTCCCATAGCATGGATGGCTAGATTTCCCACACAGAGCTGAGGCATATGAAGAGAGCTCTAACAGCTGGCAACAGACAAATATCAACATTTGCAGAGCTTATCTTGTGGGTTAACCCCCTCAAAGGACTCAAATCTCAAAATCTGAAATTCTCTGCTAGGCGGCATCATGCTGGAATCATTGTATACTGACATCCGGCTCCTCAAAGAAGAAATCGGTCAGAAGGTGTTTGGCCTCCAGTAGGTTTTTCAAAATATATCCTTAATCCTAAAAGATGGTCCACAAAGTGGCTTATTTCCATTAGTAATCTGTGTACCTTCATTCAAACTTTCTCTCTCTCTCTGTCTCACATGCTCAAACAATTTCAAAAGAAAATTAGACCAAGAGTCAACCAAGCTCAGACTCTCACCTGGAAGTCGCTGCTCCAAATCAGGCGGGGCAGGGATTTGAATGTGACTCCCCCCTTCTAGGTGAATGTCCTAATCCCCAGACTATTGGGTATTCTGAGGTTATGCATGCTTGGTTTTTGGTGAGATTTCTCATCTAGATTTAGTTTTCCAGAGAACACGTCTTGACTGCTTAGGTGCCAAACTGCAGGCGAGGGTATGTGACTTTTTTCCTCTGCATTTTTCTCCTGGCTAGTTTAAGCAGCTCCCTGCTCAACTTGCTGGCTTCCGAGAATCTCTTTTTTTTAGTTGCCCTAACTCTCACCAGGTATTGTATGAGAAGCAGGCTGCCTAGGAGTTAAGTGTTGCATTGCTGAGTGTTACAAGTACCTTCATGGATTTAGCCCTTGTACATAACAGCAAGTAGGGGCAATTGGAGGTGCACAGGAGCAGGTGGTAAGCGAACAGATATGTGTATATGTTTCTGTGTCTTTGCCTGAGCAATGGAAAGGACTGAATAGGAGAAAGTTAAACTAAGAAATTCTCACATCCCTGCTAGCATCATATTTCTTTTCTGATCCTTCCAGTATGTGTTTAATAGAAGTCCTTATTGTGGCTTGGCAACCAACTTTTCTGCAGGATAATGTGAGTTAATAGCCACATTTCAAGTCAGTTTTATGAAAGCAGAACAGAAAGTGCAGGCTGCCTGCTGTTCAGCCAATGCAGCTACAGGGCTATTAATATTTTTTAGACAATATCTGTAAACCTATCATGTCAGAGTGACCTCAGGCTATATCACTATGGGACAAGAATAGTGGGAAAATGCGAGAGTGAAGCCAAGCAGCAATTTTTCTGAAAAGTTTTCAAAATAGGTGATGTCTCCATTTTTGAAAGTTACAGCAGTTTGATGAAGATAACTTCAGTGGTGTCTAAGGCACTGCCAATGTAGCTGCAATGATCATATTTGTTTAGACTGTAAATTAGCTACAAAAATACAGCAAGGGCCAATTTTTGAAAGCTATTTTGGAAAAGCAGCAGCTATTTTAATTTATAGAGAAGAACTACTGTGCTCATCCCATAACTCCTTTTCAACTGAAATGTCACAATGAGTTACGGAAATACAATTTATAGTGCTTGTCAGCACAATGGAGTCTCAAATGCTTCACAAGTAAGCGGATGTATAAACTATTACAGACAAAAAAAAGCTACATTAAAGGTAGCAAAATCAAGCACTGAAAGTTAGGAAGTGCCAGAGTTGAGGATACCTGTGCACCCTTAATTTGGCCCCTTGTGCTTATGCTTTATGAGATAGTATGTAATCATGTAATTAAAGACTATTTTTTCCACAGGACCCTCTGCCTCATTCAGAGCACAGGATGGACAATACTGACTTCCTGAGCAGCTATTCACTATTTTATTTTCTCCTCATTGGTCAGTGTATGGCTGTAAGCTTTATTTACTGTACACTGTTCAAAGCTTGCTCCAGAGACATAATTATTAATTTCCTCGTGGGCTTCTCTCTGGTGCTTCACAAACATTTTATTTATTTTCACAACACTGCTGTGAGGGTGAAGGAGTATTATAGCTGAAGTTTGCAAATTGGAAACTGAGGTACAGAGATCAAGGTCAAAAGTATCCACTGATTTTGGGTGCTGAATTTGATACACCTAGGGCCTGATTTTTTTTTAAAAAATAATATTATATAGCATTTCATATATTCAAAGCACAGTAGTTTCAGCTGTAAGTCAAACCCCAGTACCTCAAGTCAAGCACCTAGAAAGTGAGGCTTATACAATTAATGACCCTCTGTGAAAAGTTTGGTGCAAGTATCCTGCCTAGCTCCACACAGGAAATTCTGTGTCTGAGGCAAGGGTAGAATCCAGTTCTTTAGAGTAGCATTCAATTGTCTCCAGTTTGCTTGCTCAGCAAGTTCTAGTCTTGCCTTTCTGAACTCCCTGTCCAAGGCCCAGTTTGCCCGCTGCTCCTACTCCCAGATAGGTAGAAAAAAGCAACATTGCCCTTCAAAACAAGCCTAACCCACCTCAGAGGGAGGGGAACGGGGGCAGTGCTTAATTTGCAATGAAAGAGGTGCAAATCCCAGCACAAATTAAGCACTCCTACCCAATTTAAGTTCAGTGCTGTGGAGTCCTACACTTACAAAAAGGATTAGGGATCTTAATAGCCACAAATGGTCAAGGCCCTGGTTTTAAGCCTCATCCACTAGAAGGCTCCAGTAGTACAGGAGACTTTAGTTCAGAACTGATTGAAGTACTGTAGGAACGGGTAGTCGTGATTCATTTGGTGGTGCTATTCCCTTCCCATGTTCCTTGGAGATCTCCCCTCCAAGTACTCAGACCAACTGGGCATGGCTTGTGAGTTCTGAATGGGTCACAGCAAAACACATGTCAAAACAGGAATCCATCTACCACAGCCAAAGAGCTGCATACTAAGCTTTCCCCAAATGGCCAGACTGTGTGCATTTCAGTCTGTACACTTTTGTTCTGCCATAACCCTTTGTATGTGCGTGTGTATAACAGAATTTTACATAAAAGTTAAATCACAAAAATGGAGACAATATTATCTGACTGATGTTAAGCCCACAAACAGGAAAATGCATACGCATATGAAACGCTACATTTCACTCATCTCATTTTCCCCTATAGCAAGCATTGTAGTAACATTGTCATACCTCCATGAGCTGCAATAGCTCAACAAAAACAGGTGAAAGGACAAAGTCTGAAAACAATACTAGAAAATAGTTTTCATAACTCCTGTTTTACCAACCCCTTTAAGGCTTGAAATAAATATATTTCTCTGCTAAACTGTTTTTCTCCATCACATGCACTTACTGCCTCATTATTGTAAGGTTGCTTATTGCACTGGAGTGCTGGCATTGCTCATTTTAAAACTGACTGAACCACCTAATTTAAAAACTAAACCAACTCACTGTATAGGATATGTAACAGGCAAGAAGAAAGAAGTAAAGTGTCATGCTTCAGTGCATGGGCACTTTTTGGTTTAAGCCCCCATGGGTGAAATCCTGTCCCTAATGCAGCCAATGGCAAAACTCTGATGGAGAGCATCTGCAATAGTGCTAGGAATCCACCCAGGTGCCTGGCATTATTAGAGCATACAAACTATGTCTGGGTTTTATAAAAGATTTCAATGGAAGCATAGGTGCCAACTTTCCCCAGTGCCAGTCAGTGCTCGTGCCCTTCACTCCCATTCCAATCCCTTCCCCAAAGTCTCCGCCCCAACTCCACCCACTCCCTGCCCCTATTGGACCATTTCCCCAAATCCCCACCCCTGCCCCACCTCCTCCTCTGAGCGCACCACGTGACCCTCCTCCCACCTCTTGCCCAGGCTTGCCACAAGAAACAGCTGTTTCGCAGCACAAGTGCTGGGAGGGAAGCAGGAGAAGGATGTGGCAGCGCGCTCAGGGGAGGAGGAGCGGAGGTAAGCTGGGGTGGGGCGGGGAGCTACCAGTGGGTGCAGAGCACCCACTAATTTTTCCCCATGGCTGCTCCAGCCCTGGAGCACCCACGGAGTCGGTGCCTATGAATGGAAGGGAGATATACTACGTGGAAATGAGCTCTCATGCAGATTTACAAAATAAACTTAGCAGCTAAGACACAACCTCCTCTGCTGCATATTAAAAGCAGTTATGAAATTTCTGCTGAACGGTAATTCTTGTTTAACTGTTGCTCTAGTTTAACAGTTCTGGACACTGTAGTATTTATGTTATGAAAGTTAATACTTTAAAGAAAATCATCCAAATGCCACAGCAACTGGGCTGGCAAAAGAAAGAAAAATAATGATCCCCATATGGACATTTGTGAGGAGCACGTGTTTTTCTTCCTTAGCCAAGGCTGTGTTTTTTGTTTTTTTGTTTTTTGTTTTTTTTTTTAAAGAATGACAAATCCAAAGCTGTTTGTTTCAGTGAAGACATTTAACTTCTGACAAAAGTGATTAAAAAACCCCACTCAAATCCTCCTTTGCCCAGAAAGGAAAAATAGCTTTAAAGTTACTTCTGAAAAGCAATTTAGATGCTTTCAGTGATGCTAGGAAGCAAAAATACACCAGTAATTAACATGTTAGTAGGAATCTAGACAACATAATCTTCAGAGAGATATCTACTCTGTCATGTACCAAAGAGATGTTTTACTGGGGTGTTGATAGGTCTCTCAAGGGTTTGGTCCAGCAATGCTCAAACTGTCATCTGTAAATGTATTCAGGCCCATGGGAACGCTCTTTATGGCAGGGATTTTGTCTTCATCCTAATGGAACAAATAACTGTAGCAACACAACAGACTAATGGATTGTTGTAGTTATCAACTTCTACATTGTATGACAACTTTACTTTCATTCCCATCATTTATACTGATGATTCTGATGACTACTGAGTTTCCAAATTCCATGTGTATTAATTTGCTTAAGTCAATTGTCCCCCTTAATCAATAGAATATATAGGAAAAGGCAGTTGAAGAATCCAGTCTTTAAAGCAGCAACTTCAAGGTATTGTACTTGAAATGATTTGGGAGCCTCTTGATACTTCCTCTTCCAGTGTCTTTTTGTCAAGCCGTATATTTTTGCCCTCATTCAGCAGAGCCCATTGTCTGACAATCTTTGGTAAGTGAAAAGGTGAGGAGAGGCAGCAATCAAAAGTCTGGCATATAAAGCAATAGTTCCTTTCCCTGGGTTTGCACACATGCACATTCTCCTTTAGACACCGAAGGCCACTGAAGTTATTTACAACCCTAGCATTGCTCTCCAGATTTTAGGAAGTCACTAGAAATTTATTTGCATTGGTGAGTGAATTTAATGCTTACGAAAGCTAGGGATAAACAGCACTCCCTTCAGCCAAAGCACAGCACCAGCTGTAAGAGCTCTGTCATAATTGTTTTGCCAGCATGGCTCACTCCTGACCTGCAGCACTCCCTGCTACTCCAGGCTGGGGCCTCTCTTGAGCAGACTTCAGTTATGCCAGAGAAAGAAAGCTCTTTCTGCCAGTCACAGTACAGCTTACTGAATGCTAAATACACGAATCCCTACATCCCTGGTGAATGCAAGCATGTGTGTTGCAATGAGGGGGTTGGGAAGGCACTCAGAATAACAGGCCACCATGTAAACTCTACTCTTGCCAATGGCAGTTGATCCAATAAAAATGATTACCTCACCCACCTTGTCTTTCTAATATCCTAGGACCAACACAGCTAGAACAACACTGCATAGACTATCCATGATCATTTTTAAGTTTGGGAAAAACAGTCCCATAATAAGACCATACTCCTGGGGGAATTCTGTGCCACTGGGCAGAATTCATGTCCTCCACAGATTTCTTTGCTTCCCCACAGAAAAATGACTTTCTGACAGGGAAGCCACAAGAGCGGTCATGCAACCATTCTGAGCAGCATGTTTTGGGTGCCCAGGGCAGCCAGCAGAGAGGTAAATCACTGTGAGGGAGGACTGCAGAAGACCGGGCTAGTGGCTCCTATCCTGTGCTGGGCTCAGCTGCTAGTCCCAGTTGGGCTGGGGAGGATGGGACTTCCTCTTCCCCTGCACAGCATCCAGGGCCAGGTTAGATCCACCCCAAGATTTCTCCCCAGGCTCCAAGAAGCCCTGCAAACTCTCCTCCCCATGTCTTGCACCCATCGCTCTTCAACTGCAGGGCAAGGGATCACTGCAGGGCAGAGGTAGGCAACCTATGGCCCGCGTGCCACAGGTGGCATGCGAGCTGATTTTCAGTAGCACTCACACTGCCCGGGTCCTGGCCACCGGTCCAGAGCTCTGCATTTTAATTTAATTTAAAATGAAGCTTCTTAAACGTTTTAAAAACCTTATTTACTTTACATACAATAATAGTTTAGTTATATGTTAAAGACTTATAGAAAGAGACCTTCTAAAAACATTAAAATGTATGACTGGCACGTGAAACCTTACATTAGAATGAATAAAAGAAGACTTGGCACACCACTTCTGAAAGGTTGCCAACCTCTGCTGTAGAGGGAGCTGATCCCCTATCTGCACATCCAGACTCCTTCATATCTAGACCTTCCCACCAACTCTCACCCTCCTACCAGAAACCCACCAGTCAAGCCCTGGCACCATTCCAACGAATTGAATCCTGGATCCCCCACCCCACAATGCCTCAACCAGCTGCATCTGGATCCCTACCCCAATGAGTCTCACTCCCCCAGCATCTGGATCCTCACACAGTGAAACACCCAGACGCCCCCCACCAAGCGCTATTCACACCCAGACCCCCACCGCTCTGAGCTCCAACCACTTTCACCTGGCTCCCCCTGCAGAGTCCCATTACTGTTACATCCAGAACCCCACCAACACACCCCTGCACATCCAGATTCCTCCCCACCCCGATTGCCCCCCCCCCCCCCCCCCCCGGCACCCCACCCCGGGGGCCCCCCCCACTAGGTACCTGCCAGGCTGAGCCTACCTGCCCTCACCTAGTGCACCTGGCACAGAGGGGCAGGGCCGTGCGTTGTTTCTGGGGCAGGCCTGGTCCTGCAGTCTATCAGGGTTGGGTGCAGCCTCACCGCTGAGTCCGTGTCCTGGGCGGGGGAGGTGCAGACTGATCTCCCACTCTGTGCAGCCAGTGGCCTTGTGCTCCCAGTGCCATGCCTGAGCCTCCACGTTTATTCAACAAATAAAATTTGCAGAATTTTGAAGAATTTTTAAATAGCGTGTGCAAAATATTGTGTGCAAACAATTTTGCTGTTACCCTCTGCTGCCCTCGTCTGTTGTATGCAGCTGTTTATTCCTCATATACTTAGACTGGAAGGCCTTTGGGGCAGGAATCCTCTTTCACTGTGTGTATAGACCCTAACAATAGTACTGATTGGGGCCTCCAGTGTTATTGCTGTACAAACAAACACAACTTGTTGCAGGGGCTCACTGGATTTTGTAATTCTAAAGAAATCAATGAACAACTAGCACTTCCCTCAGCCAAGGGATAGCCAAGGTTAGAGAAAAGTATGAGCTGAATATCTTTGTATATCAATGGGTGGTTTTGACCCCTCTAACTTTGAGACACACACAGGATTTGTGAAGGAAGAATAAAATATAATGGTTTAATGACCACATTAGTACCCTCATCAGAAGCCTCAGACTACAAAGCATTTAAAACAGAGTTGGGGAGGGGAAGCTACGAACAAGCAATTATGAAACTTCAAAAAATGGTTCAATTATCCCCAGGAGGTGCTGGGATTTCTAAACAAAAACAGCCATACTCAAGAGTAATTAAGTAAAATTGAATGAAATTGAAAAGCCTGGCACTTCAGATGGTTATCAACAGCAATTGCAAAGTCTGTCTTTTTCATAAAGTAATTAGCTTTTTGTTTCAGATTGATGTCCTCAAGGCAGATATGGAAAGTGCTGAATGGAAAATTTTGGAAAACTTGATTCTGGAAGACATTGTTGAACAGATAGGACAATTGGTCTTTGAAGTCCACATTCATTGGCCTGGATTTGAGGTTAGTGGCAATGACAGCACGGTGGTCCGCTACTGGTACAGTCTTCTCAAAGAATTAGAACTGAAGGATTTCAGGCTTTTTCACACTTACAAAGACTTATTGAAACCACAGATGTTTCTGAAAAAGGAAGCCTTCAATGCAAGTAGCTGTTACACACTAAGCTGGGTGAACACAAGATGGAAATAGCATAAAAGAACTGATGACATGTAATCATCCCACTCAACATTATAAGTGAAAAGGACATTGGAGCAGCTGACAAGTTACTGAACTTGCAGGCCGAGGCCCTGCTATCAAAATGAACTGTTTTGCTGTTTCTAAGCAGTATCACAAAAGCTAGATGTTATTATGCATTGCTTTTAAGTACTAGAAAGCGTTTAGCATTAAAATTCTTTTGTACAATGCATCTTCCATAGGTTACATTGAAAGACTTTATTAGAAACAGATGAGACACATTTTCCAAGTGTTCATCTAAAGTGGTTAACAGTTCTCCACACATGGCTGGGATGGACTCCAGCCTTTCTAAAGGTCAGCAGAGAGAGTTCCCCCACTCTGTCCCTGAAAAGTCACTGGGAGCAGCTTTTGTACAGTGAACACTAAGAGACGATGCTTGGAAAAAATCATTGATCCAAATAAGTTACTTTCTCAGGGATGACCAAGTGAGGCATTTTCCTTAAAAGTTTGTGCTTAGACTAGGACCTTCTATTACATTAAAAACAAACACCCCCATTGACAATTATGGCAATCTTCCAATCAACAATTACCTAAAAGGGACAGTCAATAGGAAATCCAATCAGTTTAAAAAAAGGTGTAATGTATTTTCAGATACTACACCTGCCCCTGAATGTATATGCATGCCAGCCCCTTCCCCCACATGCACTCTTCACTCAAATCAGTCCCCCTTCCAGTGGCTAACAACCGCAGATTACTCAACTGGCCCCTCCAGGTCTCCCTCGCCCGACCGGCAGGCTCAGTAGGCCCAAACAATGTATTTTAAATTTTCCCAAGAAGTCATTTCCCCTTAACTTTACCAGAAACATAGTAAAGGCGTGCATGGTTTATATGAACATTTCAAAAACCTCTAGCCCATCCAATACTACCCATCTGAGCAGGGTTAAGAGAAAATTTGGTATTTTTATGTAATGTAGTGCCATTAAACTTTGTATTAAATAAAAGGCACACAGTCTCCCTTGCTTTGGTTCTTCCCTTTCCTTTTTGTTAACTTCCTTTACTTTCCCATTTACTCTGAGTCTCAATGTTTCTCCCCTCCCACTCATTTTTCGGTCCGTCCTCAATTCATTTTACTATGTTTAATAAGAGTTTCCTCGATCAATCTTTTCCTGTTTTGTTCCTTTAAGTCTTTTTCTCTCCCCTTAAAAGCCCAGCATGTTCCTCATGCCTTTGTTCCTCCCATCTTCACCAACTCCCTGCTGCGCTGCTACACCACGCACGCCGGTATGCTATAGCGACCTGACTCCTGAGGCTTGGCAAACAGAGAAAGTTCTGTACCATTTTCCTAATGCTTGTGTACTGTACTAAATGGTGCCCTGCTACACAATTTCCCCAGATCCATTAACTAGCCCCACACAAATACATCAGTCAGTTCTCCCCCCGCCGCATCTTCTCCAATCAGCCGCCTTCCCCATGTAAGATGGTATCAGCCTGCTCAGCCCCAATGTGAGGATTCTCCTCTTCCCACTTTCCTTCCCCTGCTGCTTACTACTGCCTCCCTTGGCTTCTCCCCCAGCAACCCTTAAGCCCCCTCTTAGGAACATAGGAATTACTGTGGTGGAGCAGACTAGTGATCCATCTACTCATTAGCATGAGCCAGAACTAGATGCTTCAGTGGAAGAGGCAACTTCAGTGGAAATTGACAATTCTGTAATAACCTGCCTCTCCCCCACCAAGGAATTTTCTTCCTACTCCACTCAGTGAGGCTGCTTTATGCCCTGATGCAATTGGGTTTCTCTGACTTCCAAACATCTAAAACAGGTGGAAGTTATGCTTGCTATTTATGTGGTTAATGTCCAATTCTTTTTTGACTCCATGTAAGTTCTTGGCTTCATTTTTATCTTCTGGCAGAGAGCTCCATAAGAGGCTGGGGCTTCCAGACAGATTGATGTACAGAGGACCCAGTTTATAGATAAGCATTCAGTTTTCATTTCTGTACTAACCTGGCTCCAGGCAGCTGAGCTCTGATGTCATGCTGAATAAACCCCTGAAGAAATGCTCTAATTACCGATTGTCTCCCAAGAACTACAACACTGGAGAAGCCCTGCACTGCCTGATTCACAACATCCAACTGTAGAGATTCCACGGAGGGAGCTTTTCATGGCGTCAATCTACACCAATGAAGTAAATTAGTGTTCCGCTCAAGAAGCTATGATCCTATGGTATAATCTTTGAATGAAAGTGGAGAGGGAATTCCTTCTTTATTACAAGCACGTTGGATGCAAGCTCTTATGTAGTGAACAGTAATATCCTTTAGAGGACACAGAGCCATCAGAGTTTGATTAAAAATTTCCTGAAGAAGTCAGACTTCCTCAACTGTTACATGGATCTGACTTAAATGTGATCACTAACAACCCTGAGAATGTCTGAGTCGTCATTTTTCAAAAGTCAGATTGGGATAGTATAAATTGTGTGATTATTAACTTGGTTTTAGAAATAGTGCCACATCATCTTTTCCAGGGGGGCAGTCTTAGAATAACTAAACTGGTAATCTATTATAACTAGCTCCAGATTAGTAGTGTAAGAAAGCACAAATTAGAGGTTCAAAATGTGGATTATGTAAATTTTCCCCAAGAAATTAAATTAAGATTCTGTAGGAGATGCACAAGTTTATTATAGTTTATGGCTCTGAAACAATGTAGGAGTGTAATTATGGAAATGGACTGAAGTTCCATCATGCATCTCTTGACATTACAGCAGACTTGTAACTTTAGAATACTCAGAGCTCATCACTTTTCTCAAGATTCCAAAATAAAATCAGGAGTGAGCAGGGTGGGAGCAAAAGTTTGATTCTGTGCTTCCTGCAGGAAAAAACTGCAGTAGCTACAGTTCTTTTGAATTTACTGTCTTAGATTAAACAGGTAACTCTTTAGCGAAATACAGGTCATTATACTATTTTGGGAAAAAATGAGCAATTCTAATTTGCTTTACACACTATGCAGTCCTTCAGCTTTAGAGTCCCTGGGTCTGACTGTAACAGGTAGGTGTCCTCATGATTTTGTCCTTACTTTTGGTTCCCACATGTTTCTTAGTCTTGTCTCATTTAAAGGGCCAAATCTCAGGTTGAAGTGGGGGATGAAATTTACAAAGTCTTTTCATCTTCCCAGGTTGTTAATGATTGCTAACAAAGTTTAATTTAAAAATGCTGCTCCCATCACATATCAAACAGTAACATGGGACAAGTCATGCCACATATGGTGCACAAGACACTTCTTCACCTTGGCTCTGCCGTTGGAATCTGAGATGATGACCCTACAATGGAGCAGAACCTGTTATTTCTAGAAAACATTCCATTCTGCTTTCCTACTTGTTCCTTGTCTAGTGCACTCACCTTCGCTGAAAAAGAAGGGCCTGAATTATCTATCGACTTTATATGTACAAAAAGACAAAGTGCATCATACTGATCATCTTTCAGTAGCAAAGGAACTTATTCAAAAGTGTTAGCTTGCTGCTTTTGGAAATGGAAGCCTGAGTGTCAGATCATTAATATCACACCACTTAACGGCACATTTGCTTTGCATTAGTAACTGTATTGATATGTGACTGACTGTATTTTAATGTACAGTTGTTTCAAAAGCAGTCAGTCCTACATACAGCAGGTGCCTTGTAGAGCTGCAGAGTCATCACTATGCCAGACAATCTCAGTCACCATCCCTATGGGCATGTAGGACCCAAGATGACTGGTCACTATAGCAAACAGCAGTCCTGTGCTGAGGCCTGTTGAAAGGAATTGTACCATTTTTAGAACACAGAATTGTTCTATTTATAGATTTTTAAACCTGATCAGGAAAGACAGTAGCAACTCTGATGTCCTGGCTCCCTCCAAACATAATTTGTGTTTACACCTCTGGGGCCAGACTTTGATCAAGTCTGAATCATGATGTACAAGTCTATGGTCACAGGACAGGCATCAGTACTTGAAGGATCAAAGGAAGGGCAAGAAAAACATGCTGATCCTCTGTGCGATCCCTTATAATAATCATTCTTGGCAAATGCAAACCAGGCTGCAGGAATCCCTAGGATAAAACATCTGGAAGGAAATACTCTCTCGGGTGAATTATTTAAACAGCTGGGCTCAACTGTCATTATCCAAATTGTTGCTTTTATTTCTCTCTTTCTTTTTGGCTAACATTATCAGATGCTTCTCTGCCCTAGAAAGAACTTTCTGGAATTATTTAGTAGATCACTTCTGGTCTCTTCCTCCTCATTTATATAACATGACAGTAACTGTAGTTTATTTAGAGCAGTTTTAATGCTGAAATTTTCAAGTCACAATGGCCTAAGTCCAGACACATTTTTGCATCTTTCTCCTCTTGGGACCTACACTCTTGGATGGACAATATCTAAATAAAACTTCTGCTTTAACAATGCATTTTCTTAAATGAAAGTCCCTGTGGAAAGATAACTATCTGATGTCGCTGCAAAGTATTTCAGCTGATTCTGGAATAAGCCTTTGCAGAGATCATCTGCTTTATTTCACTTGATCTGATAGCCAAAACACAGAATGACCAAATACAAGCCCACTTCACTATATGTACAGATAAATTCTCAAGCCTGAATAAGAACTGGAATGTTTCTTCAATTTTGACTACATTACCCAACGTAAGTAATAATATTTTCAACTGTTCCTGAAAGGAAGGTGTGTGTTGGTGTGTACAAACATCCACCTTTCAGGAACAGTTTGGGGAAAAAAATAAGGGCCTATAGTGATGATCTCTTCCTTTGTATATTTAATATAAAAGATCAGTTTTGAATAAAAAAATCACTGGACCACAGTGTAATTCAAATGCTCTTAAATTAAACCCCTAATTACAATGGGCCTGAAAGCACAGGCTGCATATACAATAGTAAAACTTTTAAAAAAGTTTGAGTGTACATCTTTTGATCATAAGGTCCTTTCAGAGTCCTAAAGCAAAAGCCTTTTTCTAGAATATATTAACGGAAGGTCCATTTAAGGGACAAAAGTCCAGTGTAAGAAATAGGGGTTGGAATAGCAATGCTTTGCACCTCTCTGGGAATGATGAGAGCAGCTAACAAGCCTCAAACTGGGTTAGTTCTCTTTTGAATATTCTTCTGGGAGAGGGAAGGCCTTCTTCATTCTTTTCCTCCTTTGGAAGTATAATTTCAGGGAAGTAGGGTATTCAGTCTTTGAAGGGAATGAAGATGAGACCATGCTTTTGTATTAAAACCCCTTTAATCCACAGTGTAATCCATATCATGCAGAAAAAAATGCATAACAGGATAAAGTCCCATGACATCCCTATAAATCTCAGCCTCTTGCTAATAAGCTAACAGATAAACTCCTTTGAGGGGCACAGTGGGAACTAAGAGCAGGGGGTTACTATTCCACATTCTCTACCACTCGCCAGAGTCTGTTTCAGAGCTAACACGAGAGGCTGTTATGACTTGGCTCCGTGAGATCTGGAACTAACAGACCGTTAATTACCTTCTGGACAACAGATGCAAAGTCACAAGCCCTTCTAAAATAGAGGAGCCACCTCTGAGTGACCACACAGTCACTTCTAAAGGGCCTCAATATGCAAAAATGCAAATGCGAAATGGAAAGCATTAGGAGTCAGGTAATGTCAAACTACTGTTTTCTTAAAAAGAAAAACAGATGAATTCCACTAACGGGAATTCTTCAATTCCCACTTTTACCTCCCACCTCCAAGCCCATACCTTTAACTTCAGCCTTATTTACCTTTTTGAAGTGGAGCCAAAGCCAAGTTCATTTTGGAGGAAAGCTGTGACTTCAGACGAACAGGTACGTACCATTCTTTATGGCGGCGATAATTAGTGCGCCATGTGAGCCCAGCCTGACTGGTAGAACTGTGGCCCTGAGAAAGTCTTAATCCACAGTCAAAACTGAAGCCACCTTTGAATTTAATTTCTTTAGGGAAAAGGGCATGACTTTCCCCTAGCACTCACCTCTTCAAGGAGATAAAGGAGAGAAGAGGACCTGACTGTGGAGAAAATGGCCTGACAAAAACCTCACCACCATTTTGGTCTCATTTGAGAACTACAGCAAATGGCTCTTTTACCTTTCTTTTTTCAGGTGTTTTTCATGCAAGCCATCATGGATTTTGATTAAAACCCTCCCCCCACAGGAGACAAGGTGAAATAGGTGTGCTGAGGACAGATCAGAGACTGGGGAGTGGAGGGAGAAGTGTCACACAAGGACTCATAAGCAAAAAGCCTCAGGGCTTGGTTACACTGGCACTTTATTGCGCTATAAAGCCTCCACGAGCGCTATAACCTCCTCTCCCATCCACATTGGCAAGGCACATAGAACGCTATAACTGCTGAGTTATAGCGCTATTGTTAATCCACCTCCGCATGGGGAATAAGGGCTGTAGCGCAGCTGCTGTAGCGCTACAGCAAGAATGTGGATACCCACTGCGCTACAAGTGATCTCTTGAGATGCCTAGAGCCATTTAAGGCAATTGATGTCTCTTCCCTTTGTTATGAACTCGGCTGGAGGAATGGGGAAGTACCTCTTTAGAGTTTCTCTCTTAACTCGGCAGATAAGCAATGCAAATGTTTAAGGAGGGAGCCTGTGTGAAAACAAAGCCCTCTGTGAACAGAGGCTCACTGACAGGCTTTCAGAAGAACGGAAAAACCACTGTCTCTCTCCCTCCACATACACACAACGCGTCCCCCCTCACCCTCCTCGTTTAAAAAGCACGTTGCACCCAGCTGAATGCTGGGATACCTGCCCTAATGCGCTGCTCTTAATGCCGCATTAAGTGCCCCAAATGTGGCCATGCTATACTGCTGGCGCATCTGAGTGTGGACATACAATAGCACTATACATATTACTGTATAAGGGGACCGCTATAACTAATAGCGCTATAATCTTGTAAGTGTAACCATACCCTCAGTTAAGGAGCTAATCTGCCTGAGGGAAATAAGAGCTACCTAGGAAAGCTGAATTGGTATAAGCTAAGATGGGAGTTTAAAATCACTATAAATTATACTGATGACTCACCATGAAGACACTTAAAAATGTACTCATGTTCCTTTGGAAGCACACTGTGAGTTATAGTGGTATACATATTAAGGCATAATTCCACTGTTACAACTGGCAAAGTTTCCCATGTAGACAAGCCCTAACCCTGCACTCTAGCCAGAGGTAGTCCAGAAACAATGTCTGCTTACCATTGACCATATTAAGCTTCATAAGTCTCCACATTATTAAAATTGCTTCCCATAGGGCCATTGAGGAAAACGATGCTTGATCAATCCTGTCACTCTTTTTACTTAGAGATAGTGAACTAGGTTTGAATCACAACTTCACAGTCTAGTTCTTATTCTGACCATTAAAGTCAAATATATCTAGCACTCTCAGTGGCCTATTGTACAGTAAGTTAACAGTGTGCCTCGAACAGGCAGAATAATACCAAACATTTTAATGTTACCTTAACATTATAACAAGGTAATAAAAAGGTTTATGGGCAAATTTTCAAAAGCACTTAAGTGACTGAGGTGCCCAAGGCTCCTAAGTCACTAAGGCACTTTTAAAAATTTCACTCTTCGGTGACGTGGTCTTGGACTGTTGCAAGAACAGGGGTGGCCAACCTGTGGCTCCGGAGCCACACGCGGCTCCTTGTATTGGCACCGACTCCGGAGCTGGAGCTACAAGCGCCAACTTTCCAATGTGCTGTGAGGTGCTCGCTGCTCAACCCCTGGCTCTGCCATAGACCCTGCCCCCACTCCACCCCTTCCCACCCCCTCTCCTGAGCCTGCAGTGCCCTAGCTCCTCCTCCTCCCCCCCAGAGCCTCCTGCACGCCACAAAACAGCTGATCAGCGGGAGGGGGAGGCGCTGATCAGTGAGGCTGCTGGTTGGCGGGAGGCGCTGGGGAGCTGATGCGGGGCTGCTGACATATTAATGTGGCTCTTTGGCAATGTACATTGGTAAATTCTGGCTCCTTCTCAGGCTCAGGGGTGGCCAACCTGAGCAAGAGGGTCACAGAACTTCCAATATTCAAAGAGCTTGACTGGAGTGAGTCATATTCATTTTGCTACAGGGCAACAGCCCCCTAATTTACATTTTAGAGATACTTTTGTTAAGTCAGCTTAAAGTAGTAAGCCCTAAACGTTGCTCAGAGAAACAATCTGCATATCAAAGAAGTTTGCTGGTATCCTGATAGTAGTCTAGTTAAAGCAACTTTCCATAGTTCTGTCCCTTCCCCGCTCCCTTGTCAGCTATGAGGTTTTTGGCCAACAAAAATGAGGCTTTTGTTACGATTAATGGGGAGAGACAGGGTAGAAAGATTTTGTGCCTGGGCAGATAAATTTTCAAAACGAATTTGCAAGGCTTGAACGCACAGTATTATAAACTAGTAATTTGAAGCAGCTGTTTGGAGCTGAAAATTGGCTCATGTTTTAACTCCATTTGTCTGGAGATGCAGTATTTTTGTGCAATGCGTGAGAATGTAAGGAGTAAGCAGCCGTGTCTTACTGAAAACTATTACCAAGTCTGTACAAGACAGAGGCTGAGGCATGCTGCTTCCAAGGAGGCAGCCCGTTCACCAGCAAGTTGTGTGGGGATGTGTGATGGTGGGAAACACTCCACACAAATGGAGAAATCCAAGAGAAAGTTGGCACAAGGTTAAAGGAACTTTCAAGTCTCCAGAGCAGAGCTCAGAAAAAATTATTTGGGTAGCTTGCTTATGTGTAAAATCCTCATTGTGATATCCTAAAAGTATCTTAGTTGTACTGGCAATAAACTACTCAGATTTCTTATAAATTACAGTGGATCAAGTGCAATGATTATGAAACTGTCATAGCAACTTCATAGGCGAGATTGTAAATATTAATTCGAACCAATATTGAGACTTACTTGACTCCATCCTTCACGAAAGAACTGCTTTCAGCTTGAAAATTTTATATGCTTAGGCTTATATCAATGGAGAATTTACTGGGAAAATCTGAAGCATGTTGTTTTCTAGTTATGGGTCTCAATTCCCACCTCCCCTCCACCAACACCCAAAGAATCCACACCAGTCTCATTCTCCCCACAACTTCAGCTTACAGACCCTGAATTGTCCTAACTCTATCTCCATTGAGAATTATTTCACAAGGCTAGCTTTTGCTTTTGAAGTCCATAAATCTTTAGAAAATTGATGGGGAGAAAAATATTACAAATGAAAAGCCTCTGCAGGTTCCCATGCAGGCTTTAAAAATTTCACAAAGGATTAACTCAGTGAGCAACAACAGATGGAGACAAAGGATCTGATCTAGAAGGCAGGTTCTAGTTAAGTTCTGATGCAGGTTTTCAGAGATGTCTTTTTGTTGCAGACATTTAATTCATCAACTCCTGTGTAGTGTGTAAGATCTGCATGTTACTCACAAAAGTTTATTTATTTCATCCATAAATGGAAAATAGCCTATGAGAATTTAGTAGCTCCCCTGGAGCATTTCTGCACTAATGGTGTGTGTAAGTGGTGGGTGACTCTTCTGACTGAAGAGATTCTTACACATCTATACAGCAAAATAGTTCAAGTAAATACATTGTACAGTTCGATTTTGTGTAACAATGATTTTAAGTGTTTTTTAAACAACAAGGAAAATCCTAGACAAGAATCTAATTAGGATGCATTAGATATCTCTATTACTTTTGCCAAAAATTCTTACGGAATGTTATATCTGGCCTGCTTTGGCTTTTAAAGTTAAGGTTGGCTGTGGGACCCACATTCTCTATATTCCTGAACTCCTATTGCTGTCCATTTTGTACTTAAGAACGTTTCAATTTTACTGACTACATCAGAGCCACCTGCCTAGCCTGAGAACTCATCTTCTCAGTAGGAGGTAGCTATATCTCATCTTACCTCAAAACTGCAACCTGTCCTTACCACTTCCCCTATAATTAATGGATTCCAACATTTTATGTTTCCACCTGCAGCACATATAACCTCCAAACATTCACCACCAAATTTCTACTGCTCTTCGTACAGAATTCTAAGTTTGTTCTTACATAGTCTGAGGCCTGCCCATACACAGAGAGCTACTGGTACCCCACTTTCTCCACAAACAGACCCATCCTCACCTGTGCCATCCCTGACAAGTCATCAAAGTACATGTATTGTAAATACCTATTAGAGGTGCCAATGCCAAATGGACAGTGCACACTACAGTTGGGTATGAAGGCTAACAAAAGAGTGTGTGGAATATAAACTCTGACTTTCCAGACTTTCACATTTATTTTTGAACAAATTTTACCGTCACTCAAATGTGTGGCTTTTAAGTGTAGTTTCCCCTTGCTCCCCAAGAGTTAGATGTGAGAGTTGGAAAGGGCTTATCTTGGCCAACATGACTATTCTTCCTAAGACATCTCTAATAATTGAATGATCAAACAACAGTGGGTTGATCTACAATAATTTTATATTAATTCAATAGTTATTCAACGTGGCTTGAAAGCTGACCAGTTCGTTGTCCTTTCACCTTATTTTCATTATTCATTCATCGTCAGATAATATGGTGCTGAGTGTGGTATAAGAATTTAGAAAGACTTTTCTGCTCCCTTTTGCTTAGCAAAATAATCAACATATTGTTTTAGTATCATCCAGGCAAGGAAAATAGTTCATTTGTACCTTGGCACCACTGGGAGTTAGGAAATACCAAACCCCAAACTGAAAGGATAATGAATATTCAACTTGGATATGCTAGAAGCAAGAACTAAATTAAACCAGATTTTATACAAAATATTTATTAAAAATAAGGCCCTTAAAAAAAAAAGAAAGACAAATCGTGACATGTATATACAGTAGCTTAGCATGGAAACAATATGGTGCACATAATACTAGAACAGTGAGTACTAACGTGCACTCTGTACAAAGAATATGATTCAGAGACAGGGAATGTGGTTCTCTTTGAAATATGCCAAGGTAAAGCATGATAATAAACAGTATATGGAACTTACCTTGGGATTTTGGGAGGATTTTTTTTTAAATTATAAAGAACTTTCATATAAACATGGTTATGTAAAGGAACCTCCATGATCAGTATCATGTAAATGTTTAAGTCAAGATACAAATACAGATGGAGGGTTTAGGGAACACAGTCTGCAACTTATACTCAGTTTGTTCATTGGTATGTATACTAAAGCCTTTGATCTGCTCTGTTTCTGTTATGGATCAATAAATCTTAGTCATTGGTTGTGTCGTCTAATAAATCGAAGAAACCTGGCTGCCACAGAATACTGCCCAAAGTCTATTAATGGGTGCATCTTCAATCTCTACTACAGTAGAGATTAAAGAGACTTTTCTTCTAAGTTGTACAGTTACAGAACACAACAAAACTGCTAGTTTTCTACTTCTAACCATATACCGTGAGACATCCAGAATCGTAAACTAGAAAATATTGATTTATTCTGAAAAAGTGTATCAAGAAGAAAAGAACTTATCAACTTAATATGTTTCTGGCCACTTCACATGACTATTCTCAGCTTCTCACAAACCTTGAAGTCATACTTAGAACGAGAAGCTTTAAGCTCAGCCTCCTGCCTGGGAGATTTCCCATTTCCAAGAGTGCACAGTGTACTTTAATAGCGAAGAACCGAAAAATAGCTGGAAGTTCAAATCAAGCCATCCTCAGCAAAGTTCAAGTTTAGCAATCTCAGATGTTCACAAAAAAGTCTTAAAAAAATTTAGTTCTGTGTAGTATCTCCTTCAGTCCCACAATTTAATAAGACCATCCCAGCCACAGGTGATGACCTTGGATGTTTCGTGTGGATGCCACACTGCACCTATACAAACTTTGTCATGTGCTTTTAACCTGCTGTAGAGTTTTGTTGTCTTCCAGTCCCAGATGTTAAGTTTACCATCTGCATCACCTGATATCACATAGCTGTATTAAAAAAATTAAAAGCTGTATTAAAACCTCTCAGAACTACTTTTATTGTTTTCCATTTTTGGAAGATTATAATAAAGCATACATAAAAACAATGTTTTAAATTAATACAAAAAACAGATTAAGGATACTTTTGTACTGGGGACTGGAAAAAGTGTAGTAATTCAATAAACTTTCCATTCAAGAGAGTCTGTTTCAACAGACAGTAGGTATTCCAAAGAATTGGCATGCATTATGTGTTCTAAAGAGCCCGAGCTCTTGCTATGCAGTGATTCATCACATCATCTGTGAGGTAAAAGTGCTAAGCAACCTGATTATACCATGCATTATAATAGAGCCTAGTGAAAGGATAAGAGAAAATTCCAGGAAAGAACCCTAATTTGCAGAGATTTTTCTTCAAATTTGTAGGGGACTTTTTAAAACACTTTTTCAGGGCATTATACTAATCATGCATATACTTGCTTTGTTATCTACAGGAAGTTAAATCGGTATAACTATCTTAAAAGGACACCGATGTGACATCTCTAGTAAAGCTACAGATGGGAGTTAGCTGTACAACTTCATTAAGCAAAGTAGAAGAACCAGGCTTCAATCTAGATTCCTTTTTGCTTTAAGTTTGAACCCAAGGTATGTGTGTGCAGAAAGGCTTCTTGTAACTCTACTGTAGACCTGTGTGTAGGAAGCGAGTTGCTGCTCCCTGGTTACCTAGCTCCAGTGCAAGTTAGAGTAGGAAGCACCCTGCTCAACGCTACTGGTGCTATAGAGCAGCATCTGTCAAACTTATCCGTAAGTGGCCCCCTTCCACTGACCTGCATCCTCTAGTGGCCCGGGGTGTGTCCGCCGAAATGCTGCTGAATAGAAAACTTCCACTTTTGGCTGCATTTTGGTGGGACACAAATAGCCGTCCCAGAGCCGCTCCGGTGGCCGCGCAGGGCTCTCACACACCCCACTTTGATGACCACTGCTCTGGAGTCCCTTACACCAGCAGAGCATCAGGTGTAGTGGAACTCAGATCTGATAAACCCCCTTATAGCCTCAGCCTGCCTCCTCCATATACTTTCTCCTCTCACTTTCCTTCTGAGGCTACATGGAGTGGGGGTTGTGGCTGATGTGGGCGGCAGTTTAGTTGCCTCTTACAGTTGAGATTCCTTCTACCTACGAAAGGCTTCTGGCTGGTTTAAGGTTATAGCAGCACAAAGCAGCCTTCGTAGAATGGAGAATTTAGGCCAAAGTGTTCATTGTGAGTACTTCAACTAAATGTTCATTTCTTATATCACTGGGCTAAATGTTAGTACTGAATCCATTGAAGTTAACAAATAGCAAAGGGCAAATTCCCCCTTTAACTTCTGCTGTGTGGCTACAGATAGTTCTCTGCAATGTTGGGTTAAAAGGACAGCAGCACATCAGTATGTTGCAAAGGGTTTCAAAAACAAATTCAGCAGGGTCCTGTGGCAACTTTAAGACAGAAGTTAGTTTTCACAGAACTTACCTCATGTCTGGTGAAAAATCGACTTGACAAGCATAACCTGCCACCATGTGACCCTTGAAGATTTTCTTTTTGTTTAATCGGAATCTGTTCTGAGCTCCAAAAATCAAAATCTGATTATCCATTGATTGACAAGCCAGCCATTTTCCTGTACAAGCGACAAAGTTCAGGCAGATGTCAGTCTTATTTTGAATCAGACCATCACAGCTGAAGAAACAAACAAATCTGACAAAGGATTCCTAGAACTTTCACTGTCAGTTTTGGCTGCAACAATATTCTGTTAATAAAGCATTTAGTTAAATAATAGGCATGGCTTCTACTGTGTACTGAAGAGATGACAGCTAGACCCTAGAATGGTATATTATCACTCAAAGAAAAAAGGTACAGACTTCGCTCACATCACTTGTGTAGAAGGATTTCTAGTGTTGCAGACACAAATTTCATCACACAAAACCAGAAACCTTCTAATTCAAAGCAATTCTTTGTAAGCCATTTGTGACACTAAGTACAGTTAACAGTAAAACTCATGGAAAATTTTCATTGAGATGACTAATACCTATAGTTTGGAAGTGTTTCCCTGCACGTATGCTCAATTGCCTATAGTAACTTTCTTAGTTATAATAACACTACACCATCCAGAGACTACCCCTGGTGACTGTCACATTTTAAAATACAGAAGAGGCTTATACAAAGAACAGGATAGGTGAGCAGATATCCTAACTGGTCAATCAAATAATTGAAACCAGGAGACAAGTTCACAAGATGCAGATCATCGCATTAATTACTCATTTTAAGTTGTGGAACAATAAAGTTACTGGTGGTTTTCTGTTAAAAAAAAAGCAATTTTACTTGAGTGTAAAGCAGGTCTAAAACATGTAGTTCAACAGGAGAAGTGTCTGGAAGGAAAAAAGAAGGGATGCTTTCTTAATCAATCATGGGTCCATGTGTGTAGCGAGGAGAGGGCAGCGCACTAACTTCTGTCTGGAAATCCAATGCAGATGCTCCCTGGTGGGCAAGGGGACATGCTGCTCCTTGATCCTTTTCTGCTGGACATATTCCCTCTACCCTGAGCAGTGACCACACAGTGACTGTGAAAAACTCTCTCAAGGATCCCAGGAAAAGAGTAGACATGTCATGGGGACACTAGAGGCTTTTTAAAATTCCCTTTTAGCTTTGTTTGCTCCTTCTACCACTTGCAGAAAGAGAAATTTTAAACTGACAGTTCATAAAAAAAAAGAAACAAACTTGGGCCTCTCACTGCAGAGAAAGTAAACTAAGACTTTGTCCACTTGGGAATATGTTTTGGTATAACCTGAGATGTTCATTTAAACGGATATAGTTCTACTGATACAACTCACCTCGTCTAGTTATTCTTACTCTGGTATAAGAGTATCTTTTTCTGGTTTAGCTTATATCATCTGGGAAAGGATTTAAGCTAACCTCCAAAATGACACCACTGATATCCATATGGGAGGGCTAATCCTGGTATAACTGGTAAAACTTTCTTTGTAGACAAGGCCTAAGTAAAGTGTTCACTTACCATTTGGGGACAAGGTGACTGCAGGCATTGAGTGCATACTTGGTTCTGCGATGTACTTGAAATCGACAGGAATATCCCTGCACAGGAGGAAAGGTGAATGGATGAAGAACTGAAATGTTTTAAAGGGCCACCTAAAGTCACCTGATTTAATCAACCACTGGGAAACACAGAATGAGAGGAGGTGTCCAGATGAAAAATGTCTAAAACGAAGTTCAAATACATTAAAAATACCTCGCAGTGAACTCTTACTGTGGTGCTATCAACAAAAGAAAACTAGCCTTGTTTAATACCTCCAGTTGTGAATAGGTTTTGGTGATGGATGTAGGCCTTTATAACCCCCTTTCCCCAAACATGCTATAAAAACTCCATGGCCCACCTATGCCACAAGAACGGATTTTCTGACTATAAAAGCCAGGGCTGATGTTAGCAGGTAACAATCAGGGCAGTTGCCTGGAGCCTCACGCCACTGGGGCTCCTGTGAAGCTACGTTGCTCAGGCTTCGTCCCCGAGTGGTGGGGCTCAAGGCCCTGAGGAGCAGCCCCATAGAACCACAGAATATCAGGGTTGGAAGGGACCTCAGGAGGTCATCTAGTCCAACCCTCTGCTCAAATCAGGACCAATCCCCAACTAAATCATCCCAGTCAGGGCTTTGTCAAGCCTGACCTTAAAAACCATGCAGTGGAGCTTCAGCTTTCTACCCTGGGCCCCAGTGAGTCAAATGCTGGCCTGGCTTGGCAGCCCCCCTGAACCTGCTCACTGCACCCCAGACATCTGGTTGAGAACCACTGATGTAGGCAATGCAGAAAATATGGATTCTCCCCACAATAGCCCCGTCGACACTAATAACAAAAACAGTTTTCAATCACACTTGAGGGAGACTGTGGGGTAAGGGCAGTGGAGTTTGAAAGTCAGTGCCAGACACTGACTCCATTCCTAGAATAGACCGGCAGCGTACGATAGCTCGCCTGTCTGAACCTGCTCCCTCCCTAAAAAGGAATCTTCACACCAGCTAGGAAGAACTCTTATGTAACCTGTAAAGGTTACAAAATAAAGCCACATTATGGAAAATACACTGCCTGCATTTAATTCTAGTGAGAAGGAATTGAAATGCAATGTGGGTTTTGCTGTCTTCTCTCTTCACAAATTAATGCAGACTTATCTGCTGGAATTTATTCCACGCAGCTCTGCTTTCTGTTCAAATGTACCAGGTGTAGTGAGGACTGTTGCAGGATATGCTGCCCTAAACTATTAGGCAGAATTAAAGATATTTAAGTTTCAGATTTGTTTCAAGCCAAAATTGTGAAATAGAAAGAGAGACACAAAATCAACTTCTTAAAGATCATCAAAAAATGCTGCCATGGTTGACTGACCTAAAAACCATTTTAGCCTCAATGGCTGTTCTCATTGGAAATTCTTGACTGAGAGACCTGGTACATTTCCCTCAAAACATTGTTTTATGAGCTGACAATTCTAAGTGGTGAGAGTTTCTAACTTTTACTGACAAAAATTAGAGTGCTGCACTGGGATTTCTTTCCTCCTGACAAAACCTAGCAGGAAATAAAAGTTAGGGTCTCTTGAGAAGTAAAGGGAAAGTGTTTGGATCAGCCTGAGATATAAAAGCTCTTAAAAGACTTCAGTTTCTTTATGGGAGCTTGGGAACTATGGAAAGACAGACCACTGCATGGAGATCATCTGAAGCCTATGGACTGTATTAGCCTCATCTTCCTAGCAGAGAATGAAATCAGCATTTGATACCACTGTGGGCTACTGGCTCACTAGTAATTTGGAGGTAGGAAAATTGTGAACGAGTGCCATCAACATAATGATGGCACAGCAGCCAAACCCATTTCACCACTTCCCTGAGTAGCACCATGAAAATATTAAGGAGTGAATAAAATTCTGCATTTTCCCAAATCCAGGGGTTTAAAATACAATGACCACTTCATCTTTAATATCAGTGCCATATGGATGCAATAAGTAGAAAGCAGGAAAGCAAACTTCCGATTCCACTGAGAAAATATAGCTTATCTGAAAAGCATTTATTGGCCTATATTCTTACTGTTGCAGTCCCACAAAGGAAGGACACTGCAATCCAGTAAACGAAAGCAGATTCTGTACAAAGATAACATTTGCGAAATGGAGATTCAATTACCATGGGAGAAGTTGTTACCAGCAAAGTCTGACATGTCAGACCACTCCCAGCATTGGCCAAGTGAAAATGCTTACCAGTCGAGGTTTGATTACTAAACACCCAAACATTCCTCTACCAATTTAAGATTATAAAACCAATTAAAACCTTATAATTAAATGTAGCTTTTAAGAACATATACAGGTCATATTTACTTTTAAAGTTTATCTGGTTCTTGTTAAAATCAAAATTTTCAGGCTTATTATTAATGTAAAGTAAAGAAAGATATTTATATATTTATTTAAACATGCCAAGAAGTGAAATAATCAATTAACTGAGCCATATAACATGCCTGTTATAAAACTAACAGAAAAGAGCGATTTATTCACAGCAGGATTGGCGACAACTTGACATATGAAATTCTTCAAGCTCCAAAAGCTGCAGTGCTGAACACATTCATTTAGTTTTAATGCAAATGTAATTAATTTGGAGCCTGAAATCTGTGAAATTTTTCTACCAACAGATAAGCATATTTCATGAAATGTTCTGTACAAAAGCCCACAGCGATGAATGAGCAGAGTGGGAAAAGCACTCTGTATTAGCTTTATAAATCAGTCTGTTAAGCAAAATTTGAATTATGGAATATGATCAATAGTTCATAATATCTGAATGAGACAACTTTATCCTGGTGGCATCTAATATAATTTGAGGATATCTACATTTAGGACAATCAGGCTCCGATGTTCTGCGACTAGATTCTTTGTGGTAGGAAGGAGGAAAGGGAAGGGGACAATTCCACCCTGTAGCTATTTATTTTATCCATTATCAGGAACCACAAGAAGCAAGAGCATCCAGTCCCAAGAGGCAGAAGTTCTGTGCAAGACACACAGATCCACAAACCGAACAGAAGAAATCCCTTTTAGAAGTCATCAACACCCAAGGACTTTTCCTGCTCCTTAAGGAATTCACTGAAACTGCTTGGAGCTAACCCACCAGCACTTTGTCAGACTGACAGTCCTTCCAGATGAGGAATTTCAGACATAGCTCCTTCCAGAATCAGTCAAAACACCCAATGAGTCAGTCAGAGAATGATCTGGGCACTTCCTCTCACCTGTGTGGCCAAGTGCACTGCCTTCACATAGCTCCCAAACTGCTAGCCAGGGAGCAAAATCCAGAGTATTGAACAGAGATTACCGTGTAACAGCATGTGGCAGTGGAGCTAGCACAAGCTTAAAATGAATCTCAACATATCCTCCACCTTTTCTTTTTTTTTTTTTTTGAACAGGCAGTAACTGCAGGGTACAATATGGACATCAGTTGAGCACTGCTGTGACCTAGATTCCTCCATACAGGAAGGGCAATATAGAATTACTGTAGATCCTAAAGATAGCCAGCTGGCTTAGATGAAAAGGCCAGAATGAATCATTTTCTTTAAATCACCAAATGCTTTTCATAAGTTTCAGTAACTGAACAGAACACCTCTCTCCCAACTCACATTAGAACTGAAGAGCAGTTCCAGTAATATTTCTGAAGGACTCTTTTCCTGGATGGAATTTCATACACAATACTGTCACTCTAATGTTCTCTCAATGTTTTTACTGTGCTTCTCAATGCAACTCTCCCCTCACCCTCCCATCCCTGGAAAAAAAAAAAAAAAAAAGACTGAAAAGCTAGAATGAAACTCAAACTATTTGATCTATTAGTTCTCTTTACAGTACTCTAAAGTAGCATGGCACAGGCAACTCTTTAAACATGTTATTCAAGTGCTGATACACCTCCTATGGGATAGCAGATGAGAGAAACCATTAAGAGAACGTTGTCTGCCACAAGCTGATATGGCTATGCCCATTGTTTCCACATAACACAGCCTATGGCTCGACTTTTACTTTAGAAATAAAGTTAAAATAATTTGATTGGCATTCACCTAGCGTGAGTTATACAGGAGTATGAAGCAGATCATTTCACTAATTAAAAACACAGACCATATGACCGACCATCCTAGAAAAAAATTCTAGTGAGAATTTTTATATTACTGCAGGTGCTATGTTAGATTTGATTTTTATCTAAACCAAACAAGACATTTTATTTAATTTGGGGCTAGTACAGTATATTAAATAAATATGACCTGAATGTTCTTGCATGTTCATACTAATGAAGTCTGCTGTAAACTATGAAATTCTCTATTTGCTTTTGGACAGAGTTAATGACATTTTACAGGTTTTAAACAAAAGTGCTCAGATAATAAGTACCGCAACACAAGAGGGTTGTAAGCCAGTAAAAAGAGTTAAGTGTCAGACATTTTAAAAATCTTTACTTCAAAGGGATTTTAAAAATACAATTAATTGTCTTACATCTAGTTTCAGGAAGGGATATAAATACGTTAAGAACTGGCTCACAGACTAGCCTGTGGACTGCAGAACATATGGGTTTGGTGAGGAGCATTTATGATTGGTCAACAGCACTGTAAAAAAAGACTGGAAACTAGCAGCAGGAACATCACTGATTTTTTTTTTCTGTCACTGCTTCTTTTTAAATATTTCAATTGCTGAATATTAATATAAATGGATTTGTGGAAGTTAAATTAATTTAACTTTTTGTTTGGCTATCCAGAAATCACAGCATCAAAACTTCAAAGTAATTGCATTGATCTGACTTAAAAATTGCTAACTATTTCCCAGTTTGCTCTGTACTAATATGAAATCAAACTTTGAGGTTTGAAACTTACCATTCCCAGACTCTTAAACTCTTGTCATCAGATGTACTCACAAATCGTCTATTCTCATCCACAAACACAATGGTGTTGACAGCTCCCAAATGCCTGTCGTACTCCTGCACAATCTCCCCACTTCGAATGTCCCACTGCAAATTAAACAGCCAGCGTTAGAGCCACTTAAGCTCTGATACATTTCTGAACTTGAAACTATAAAGCTTCTGATAGTTAGACATTCAGGTCTGGAGCAAGCACTCCAGCAACAGCCTTTGGGGGAGTGTTCATTCAAAATACTGTTAAGAAAGGAAAGAAAATGTCTATGATTTTGAAATATAATAAAGGCATTGCAGTTATACAGCAACTAAATTTAAACAAAGTACAAAAACTTTACATTATAAAACTAGGAGATCAAGAAACATTTCATTAAGTTCTGAGTCTTACCTGTACAATTTTTTTATCTGACATTCCTGCCACAAAAAGATTTTGTTTATCTTCGTCAGGATTGAATTTGACACAGTATGGAACCTTCCTGTTTGTGAACCTTGAAATACATTGCCCTGTAAACAGACAAGCCATTCAAGTTAGATCAGTTCAAAAGTTTCACAAGCATAGTTTTATAAATGCTCGCAGTAATAAGCTACCATAAATTATCCATTTTTGTACCTAGAGATGTTTTAGGGGGAAACAAAAACGTAGGCTTTAGATCAGGGGAAAACAAAAACATAGGCTTTCAACTCCCTGAAAGGATCAGAAATTGGGAATCATTCTGAAGATGACTTGATCTTGTTTATATTCGACCCCCCCTCCCACAAAGTTTCCTATCATTGCTATGCAATTCAACCCAGGCAACTGGTCACGCCTTGGACCTGACCTTTAACCTAGATATCAATAAAGAGAACATCACAACTCAGCCACTGTCTTGGACAGACCTGTCACCTTATTAAGACAGTAATCAGAAACCTCCATCTGCCAGGCAACAAGACAGACCAATGATCCTGATTCAACCCTGAATACTCATGGATGCCACCAAATTCCAAAGCCTTCTAGATGACATCAGTAGCTCACCATGAGGTCATCACAGACTTGGTGACTCATTAATCACCTCCACTACTAGACCCATCACTTGTAGAGTTCCACACGGAACAATTCTCTCATCAATCCTTTTCAACATTTACACAGAACCACTAAGTGAACTGCTCAGACAATATGAACTCAAAGTGCCAGCCATATGCAGAGGATACAAAGTTTTACCTATCCTCCAGCATCGCCACCACCACCACCACCAGCAAGGCCCAATGGTTGGACAAGATCAGCTGGCTGAAGCTGAACTCGAGCAAGGCAGAAGCTATGGTCACAGTCAGAAGAAAACATTTCAAAGAGTTTGCAGCCAGAGTATATTTTCCTTTGGCTGAAGGTACACATCCACAATTGTTCAATTGAGTTCATGGTTAAGGACCATTCCTGGATTCCTCATTGATGTTAAGTACTCACACCACCGCATCTTTGAGTAATGTTTTCTATCATCTCTGGTTGGTTAGGAGAATCCATCCCGTCCTGGCAAATGATAACTTAGCCTCTTGCCTTCATCACCTCTTGGACAGACTACAAAAATACGATATACTGGGCATGAAGCCATCAGTGCTTAGGAAACTCCAACCAGTATAGAATGCTGAAGCTCGTCTTCTCAGCAACACTGGCTACTGCAAACACCCCAAGCCTGTCCTCCGCTCCCTACATTGGCTTCCCATAAAATACTGAATACAATTCAAGTTCTCAGTCCTTATCTTCAAGAGCACTCAATGGCCTGGACCCAAGGTATCTAAAAGATCAACTGAAGATTGTGGCTGACAACTACACTCCTCTGACAAAACAGTACATTCTATAAACAGGGGTCAGCAACCTTTCAGAGATGATGTGCCGAATCTTCAACTAGTCAGGCCTTCGCGTGCCAGTCCGGAGGGGATGGGGCTTCTGGCGGAAGGGGAGGGGCTGAACGGGCCAGCAGGCGGAATCCCAGGGCGGCAGTAGGCGGAGTGGCTCAGCCCACTGCTGCTTTGGGTTTTCCCCAACAGGCTCCTGCCAGCTGGGGTCCCACTGCCTGCCCCAGTCAGCTCCTGCTGCCAGCCTGGGTATAGGGAACCCAGGCTGACAATGGGCTGGTAGGAGCCTGAGGGGGAAACCCCAAAGCCGCGCGGACTAAGCGCTCAGCCCCCTCCGCTTTGGGGTTTCCCCCGCTGGCGCCTTTCCAGCTGGGGTCCCACCTGCCCCACTCAGCTCCCGCTAGCAGCGGGAGCTGAGACCCCTGGGCTCAGGCAGGAGCCTGCAGGGGAAACCCTGAAGCGGCACCGGCTGAGCACTCAGCCCACACCACTTTGGGGTTTCCCTGCTGGCACTTTGCCAGCCAGGGTCCCACCTGCCCCACTCAGCTCCCTCTGCCAGCCTGGGTATAAGGAACCCAAGTTGGCAGCCGGAGCTGAGTGGGGCAGGTGGTGGCTGGCAAGGCGCCAGTGGGGGGAACCCCAAAGCCGCGGGGGGTCTGAGCTCTCCCCGCATGCTGGCCTAAATTGGCTCGTGTGCCATGTTTGGCACGCGTGCCATAGGTTGCCAACCTCTGTTCTATAATAAGGGTAAAACTCATTTGTGTGGGAGACAGAACTTTCTCCAGGGACCAGCTCAGGACTGTGGAATCACATCCCCAAGGAACACCAGAAACTTTAATGCCTTCTGCTCTAATTCAAGATGCATTTCTTTCACCTTGCCGTCTCTAACATACATACAGCAGTGTGTGTGTGTGTGTTATATGTAATGAAAAAAATCCAAGAACAAAACCCTCCACTGCACAAACCTCTTCCTTGGGGCAGAACAACCACGTGATAGGTGTTCGTCATGTTGATTAATGAATTATTGGAAGGTATTTGGATACTACCATGAGAAATGTGGGATAAAAACCTATACAGAATAGAACTGACCAGGACAGATCCATTGGTGGTGACAACAGTGGAAGAACCAGTAATATAAACAAGATGTCAGTGGTTGCTGGTTTTTTAAACCCACAGTGTCTTTTAGACCTGCTCTGAGCAGTTAGATGACTAGAGTGGTTAATATGCTGTCAGCCATGTACATCTTTTTTATATATTGCTATTTCCATTGTTGCCTCCACAAGGTAATTTTAAGGAAAACAAAACAATCATAGACATGGCCTTGCAAACTAAGTGCCAGGAGATTATGAAGCCTTCTGAACAAAGAGGCGCCCTACACTGCATTTCAGTAGGTGTCTAGCCTGGATATCGTATGCATTTTAGGAGGGCAGAGTTTGGCCTCCACTATGTATTGTCAATTAATATGCACGAGGAGAAAAGAATCCACTTTGACTTTTAAAGATCAAGCTGAATCTGAAGGCTAGCCGTTGGAAAAAAATATTTCTCCCTTGTAAACTAAGCAAGGACAATACACACACCTTGGAGACACAAACCTGGAAGGCCCACAATATCATTGTAACAAAGCCAATTTTAAGTGAAGAGCTAAAAACTGAATTCATGCAGAACATCTGAGTTAATGGCATCCAAGTACAGAAACAGTGATCCTCATCTACTTAAAGATCTGGGGGAGGCTGCTCTCACCAATTTGCTGCCCTGGGCGAAACTTCAGTGCGCCACCCTCTTCCTACCCTCTAGAATAGTGGTCTTCAAACTTTTTTTCTAGCGACTCAGTTGAAGAAAATTGTTGATTCCCGTGACCCAACAGAGTTGGGGATGAGGGGTTTGGGGTATGGGAGGTCTCAGGGCTGGGGTGTGGGCTGGGGTCGGGAATGAGAGGTTTGGAGTATGGGAGGGGGTCTAGGCTGGGGATGCAGAAGGGGGCTCTGGGTTTTGGGGGCAGGGCTAAGGGCTAGGGCAGAAGATTGGAGTGGAGGAGAGGGTCAGGGATCTGGGCTGGGGGTACAGGTTCTGGGTGGGGTTGGGGATGAGTGCTTTGGGGTGTAGGAGGTTTGGGGAGGGGCTCAGGGCTGGACTGTGGGCTTATCTGTGTTGGCTCCCAGTCAGCGGGGATGCTAAGGCAGGCTTCTTGCCTTTCCTGGCAGTGCAGATTGCACTGTGCCCCGGAAGCGGCCAGCAGTAGGTCCAGCTCCCAGTCAGAGGTGCGCAAGAGGCTCCATGCAACTGTCGCCTGCAGGAACCCCTCCACCCCATCCCCAGCTCCCACTGGCCAGTGCAGAGTCGGTGCCTGGGGCGGAGGCAGCACGCAAAGCCCTCTGGCAACACTGCCCAGGAGCTGGACCTGCTGCTGAAGACAGCATGGTGTCAGAACAGGTAGAGACTAGCCTACCTTAGCTGGGCAGCACTGCTGACAGGACTTTTAACAGCGGGAGTAGTAGTACAGCATTAAGAGAACCATATTTAGTATCCAACAGGATTTAAAATATCTTTTTTGATTGTGTATTTGGCCAAGACACTCAGCATTAGGTGAATAAAATTATTTGTTAAAGTTCTTAGCAGTGAAAATACAAATGCTGTGAAATAAATGTCATTGCTATAATTACTGTTACTTCTTTCCCCAACCCATCAGGGAAAATTCTATTTTTTTTCAATCTGGAAGAATTATTATGGAATAAAATCCTTTACCAAATTATAATAAAATATTCAATTCAAAATGTACTTTTACTACTTAATTTCATTCTTATAAGTGAACAGGTGCCAAATCATTCTCTCTAATTTTGTAAATGTTTGGCCCTATTCTTTGACTTTCTATGAAAGTTTTCAGTTCAAAGTCATTTTTTTAAAAATAATGTGTAAACCCTTGTTACCATGGATTTTTAACTGAAACACCAAGACAATCTTAACTGTAGCTTTACAGTGACAACAAAAACATTCAGGAGATGAGAAAATTGCTCTCCCTGTATATGAAACAGCAATGTTGCACTGTAAGAGCATAATAATAATAAAAGAGAAAGCATGGCTATTAGAACAGTAGGTATTTACTATTAGTTACAATGATTAGCAGATTTGAACATGTACGTATTTATGCTTACCTGTTTCAGTGTCCCAGAGTTTAAGATACCGGTCATATGCTGCACTAAGAAATTGAGTTCCAGCATTGTTAAAGCAGATGTCTCGAACTGCTTTACTGTGCCCTACAGGACGAAATGAAGTGTGGTAGAGAGAAGAATTAACTCTTTACCCCCGACGTTAGGAATTAGGATTTTCTGGAGAACGTTACCACAGATAGAATGCAGATAAACCACAATACTAAATGGTCAACTAGAGCTTTTAATCATGCTCTCTGGCAACACAGAAAACTACTTACTAGAACCCATCTAAGAATATCTTGTAAATTTAGTGGCAGCAGACCAATTCAACTGGAAAAGTAACAGTACCTCCTAAAGGCCGTTATGAGATTTGAAAACAAAGCCATTGGGAATTACCTCTGCAAAGAGACTGACTGCAATGCTGTAGAAAATTCTAAAACTTCTCCAGATTAAACATAGCATATCTTTAAAAATAAACATCTATTCGAGGAACAACACTGACCACAGGACGTGTCCGTGCACTAGGAAAATCTTCCATTGCTACACTACTGTAGTTGCAGCCTCACGTTATCAGTCACAGGGCTCATACAGCGACTGCCATTTTATTACTGCATTGTCTAAATCTGTCCTTAACAAGCTTATGTGATACAGTGGCAAAACATCAACTCACTCTAGTGGTGATAATACAACAGCAGGGAATTTCGCAAAGCAGGTTAGTGAGACAGCCAGATAGAAATTACTTTGGACCTGCATTGACAGTAAGTTTTTTTTTTTGAAACAAAGTGCAATCATTTTAACACTTAAATAGCCTAATGATCTAAACTGTATGAGGATGGGATAAGTGCCAGAATGGTAATAGAAAGTTTAGATGACTAGTTTTGCTGACATTCATATTAAAAGTCTGCTCCCCACTCAAAAGCAATTTATTTAAATTAAATTATTCATTTTCTCTTCATATTCTAGACATCTTAAAATGTGATGCAGTTGATCTCTCCACTGCACTGAAATGACATGTATTGCACTGCAAATATAATGCGCAAGTAGCATCTCAAAATCCACTACTGCTTCAAAGATTGTCCTGGACATAGTTATAGCAACAATGCATTGCATGTGAAAAATATTGCAACAAACATTAACATCGAAGAGAAAAAAGTAAGAGAAAATCAAAGACTGAACACTATAGAGGAATTCTATGAAGAGGATGCCAACAGCTGGGCACAGCAAAATTCTGGGATGGCAGCAATATCAAGTGGGTAAATAATTTTGGCATGCTTAAATTAAATCCCCTGTGTAATATGGGGAATATTTAGGTCAGGAAGGAGTGTATTCTGAATAATACAAGAATAATTCTGGTTGGCCATTATAGCAGACTTGTAGGGGCCCTACATTTTAGCTTACACATTTTAAAATAAATACAGCAGGTGAATTTGACTCATGACAGAAAAGTTCTGAAACCACAGATCAAAGAGAAGCATCTCTTCAGAGAGATCCTTTTCTGAGGCATGAGTTTAGCCAATCTGCTTGGTGCCTTGGGTACTAGAAACATTGATAAAAGGGCACTTCAAATGACGGTACATCATTCTAGAAGTGTTTCCACTTCAAAAGAAAAACTGCTGCTTAAAAGCTGCAGTAAAGACAGCTAGAAAGCCACATTTATCTCTTTCAATCCGCTACAAAAGTTCTTAAATACAAGGAAAAAAATTGGATTTGTTCCATTTTATATTTAAAAGGAAGCCTGAACAGTTTTTGTGATAAGTTTTTCTCTGTTCCTTTTGCATTAGAAATTCAGTTACTGTCTACCCCAGAAGATAAGACCTAGTTAAATGATGACATCACAATTGTTAATTTTAGCATGTCCAAAAGCATGCTAGGTACCTCATAGTACAATTAAGGAGACACTACCTTTACTGTGAACATACCATCTGATTTCAGACATGACATGTTGAGGGAAGGAGTAGGTAACAAAAAATAGGGATCTATCTGATCCATTTCTGGTAGTGACCCATAACTGATTGGCACAATATACTAATATCTTTTTTTTTTTTTTTTTTTTACAGTCTAGAAATCTTCAGTGCTGACACTAAATCATGTGGATTAAAAACAAAATAAGGTCATGCACAAATGCAGCCTCTTCAGCATTCATGCCAACACCATATTGAAAAGCTGACATTTTTCTCAGATGCCTACATGTCTTCTGTGGTAGTGACACCCTCCCCCGCAAAAATCACAAAGTAATTAAGTTTACTTGGGAGGAAGGAAGGAGACAAGAAAAGAAGGACATTAGTATACATTAAAACAAAGAGTTCAGTAAAAGAGACAGGTTACCAATAAACGTTCGTAAGCATCTTCGTTCACCATAAACCTCCCATAGCTTGGGGGGGGAAAAAGAAAGACAAATGTTAATTTCTGCACCACATTCTTATTAAATGACAAGTTTAATGTCAGAGAGAATTTTGACCATGACCAGCCTATCTTGAAATTCAGAAATAATGTGAACATTTGCCACAGAATTTCTGCAACTATCTCAACAGTATGCAAGAGTGAACCAAAATGAATTTCATTCAGCAATAAGAAATTAAAGGGTCCAATTTCATAAACTCAAAGCAGGAAATTTTCAGTAAAAAATGTTTTGCTATCAACATTTGTCTCAGCTATAAAATTTAGCTTTACATAAAACTGTCTTCTACCAAATGATAACAGCAGCAAAGGTAAGCTTAAGGACTTGTGACCTTCACAAACTAATCGGATAAGCATTTAAATGCTATTATTGAGTACTTACACTGTGCTAACATCCAAATTGTTTTAGGCATTTTACATACACATAGGAAACCAGAGTGCATGCCCCAAAAGGCTTAGGGCTGTCAAGCAATTAAAGCGATTTATCCTGCTGTTAAAAAATACTGTACTTGAATACCATTTATTTAAATATATTTGGATGTTTTCTACATTTTCAAATATATTGATTTCAATTACAACACAGAATACAAAGTGTACAGTGCTCATTTGATATTTACTTTTGATTATAAATATTTGCACTGTAAAAAACCCAAAAGAAATAGTAAATTTCTATTCACCTAATACAAGCGCTGTAGTGCAATCTCTTTATCATGAAAGTTGAACTTACAAATGTAGAATGATGTACAAAATGTAACTGCGTTCAGAAGTAAAACAATGTAACACTGTAAAGCCTACAAGTCCACTCAATCCTACTTCAGCCAATCGCTCAGACAAACAAGTTTGGTTAACGTTTTCAGGAGATAATGCTGCTTCTTGTTTACACTGTCAGCTGAAAGTGAGAACAGGCATTCACACGGCACTGTTGTACCTGGCGTTGCAGGATATTTACGTGCCAGATGCACTAAAGAGGTATATGCCCCTTCATGTTTCAACACCATTCCAGAGGACATTCGTTCATGCTGATGATCATGGGTGGTGCATGAATCACCGGCTGAGAGAGGCTAGCTCCCCAGTCCCACCCCTTCCACCTGAGGCCATGCCTCTTCCCCCACCTCCCCACTGGAACCGAGTCCCTCCTTCTGCAGGAGCTCAGAGCTGCCCCCGACACCGCAGCCACTGGCCCAGCCCCACCGCTAGCTCCCCCGCCTCAAAGGAGCACTGTGAGGACAGGCAGTGCACAGCCCCAGCTTCCCCAGCCCCGGGGGTTGACTGGCCAGCTGCAGCCTCCCCAGCTCCAGAGTGAAAAAGGGCTGGCCCCAGCGTGCCAGGAAGTTGTCGGCCGAGCCTCCCCAGCCCCAGAGGGCTGGGAAGGTGGGTGGCATGCATCCCCCACCTCAGAGTGCCAGGAAGGCTGGTTGCTGCAGCCTCCCCAACTCCAGAGCATGGAAAGGAGGGCAGAGCGCAGCTCCAGCCCCCGTGGAGAACTCGGGAGTGGGAGCTGGAGGACTGGAGCCGCACACAAGGAGCGGATGCGGCAGGGGGCCGGTTTACACCTGGCTGTTTGGGAAGGCAAAACCTCCCCCAGCCTATGAGACCCCCTGCCCATGCTGATGATGGGTTCTGCTCAATAACGATCCAAAGCAGAGTGGACCGATGCAGGTTCACTTTCATCATCTGAGTCAGATGCCAGCAGCAGAAAAGCTGATTTTCTTTTTTGGTGGCTTGGGTTCTGTAGTTTTAGCATCAGTGTTGCTCTTCAGACTTCTGAAAGCATGCTCCACACTCGCCCCTCTCAGATTTTGGAAGACATTTCAGATTCTTAAACCTTGGGTTGAGTGCTGTAGCTATCTTTAGAAATCTCACATCAGTACCTTCTTTGAGTTTTGTCAAATCTGCAGTGAAAGTGTTCTTAAAACGAATTTGTGCTGGGTCATCATACAAGACTGTTTTAACATGAAATATATGGCAGAAACTGGGTAAAACAGAGCAGGGGACAAACAATTCTCCTCCAAGGAGTTCAGTCACAAATTTAATTAACACTTTTTTTAACGAGCATCATCAGCACGTCCTCTGGAATGGTGGCAAAGGCATGAAGGGGTATAAGAATGTTTAGCATATCTGGCACGTAAATACTTTGCAACGCGGGCTATGGAAGTGCCATGCGAACACCTGTTCTCACTTTCAGGTGACAGTGTAAATAAGAAGCAGGCAACAGCATCTCCCGTAAATGGAAACAAACTTGTTTGTCTTAGCTATTGGCTGAACAAGAAGTAGGACTGAGGGGACTTGTAGGTTCTAAAGTTTAACATTGTTTTGTTTTTGAGTGCAGTTAGGTAATAAAAAAATTCTACATTTGCAAGTTACACTTTCATGATAAAAGATTGCACTACAGTACTTGTATGAGGTGAATTGAAAAATACTATTTCTTTTATCATTTTACAGTGCAAATAATTGTATAAAAATATATATAAAGTAAGCACTGTATACTGAATTCTATCTTGTAATATAAAGTAATATATTTGAAACCAAAAAATAGTTGTTAAATTTAAACTGGTATTCTGTTTTACAGTGCAATTATTTTTTAAAAATCACGATTAATTTTTCTGAGTTAACTGTATGAGTTAACTGCAATTAAATCAACAGGCCTACTTATAATCTAAGCATAAAAACAAAAGAGAAATGAGGGAGAAGAATACAAAATAGTACACGCAGCGTAAGCAGGGTGGTGATAGGCATCTATTTAGCACACACACATCCAAGTTGCTGCAGAAACCTTAATTTTTGCACTTCCTGACTTTATTTAACCATGATTTTTATATTACATTAAAACAGTTTCTGTGTTAGCTATTTACATCAAAGGGGGTAGATATGGCTGCGATTGACAACTTAACTATTTCTACACAGAAGAAAAACTAATTCAAAGCATTTCTGGGAGAAAAACTATAATGGAGGATGACTATTTATTTGACAGTTTTTAGCCTGATACAAATTAAAACAGAGGTCTCAAACCCTGGAAAAGTAGGTGTTTATAGAAATTAGACTCAGTATTTAAATGCTGTGAATGCAACATTTGTATGAAGTGAAGGTATCTCAGAAATAACTCACTTTAATTTTACAGTCCATGGAACAAGACAGCAATAAGTGGCCAGAGAGTGGAAACAACCTGACTGCACTGACACCCTGTAAATAAGAACATAAACGATTAAGAAACAGCATATTGAGCACGTAGATTATTTTCCCTAGTTCAATTCCCCTCTTTTCTAAGATGTTTAGCTCAAATCCTAAAACATAAGGTTATCAGAAACATTAAAAAATTGTACAGGCTCCTCTTCAAGCTCCTGCTCCTTTTAACACAGCAATGTATTTTAAAGAATTGTTACTGCTGAATCACCAGGGGGCAATCCTGAGTCACTGCAACAGTTGTGTACATGCCCCCTTCCCCTCCCACACTGACACCCACCCACACCATTACCATGGCAGCTCTTGGCAAAGAAATACAAATTGTGGGTTTGGAACGTTAGCTTTGACAAAAGAACAACACAGAGCTCTCCCCCCTGCCAATCTGACCTCTTCAAAATACACCCCATTCTGCACAATCGTGATTACAATCCTCTTTATACTACAATCCTGTGACCAGTAACTGGGGCCTTTCTAAGCAGCCTTCTGGGGTCACTTCTAACTCAGGCCTCTTGCATGACAACAGCCTCAACCACACAAGTCTTGATCCTGCAAACACTAAAGGCCATTTGTAACTTTATTCAGGTGAACAATCCCAGTGGGCTGCAATCGGATTTTTAAAGAGGTTACTATAAAACCAACAGATATTTATGTTGGAAAAAACCCCAAAAGACTTTCAGATAGATAATATTTTATATCATTTTACTTTACAGCACCCTGATTTCAGGATGCTGTTTCCTACAAAACACTTATTCTATTACACACACCTAAACAGAGCCAGAGGGTTCATAAAAATGCTACATTGCATATGAAGTTTGAAACGTGACTAACACAAGGAAACTAAATCTTGAACTCGGAATGGGAGAAGTGAAGGAGAAACTGATTCAGAGAGTTTTCACGTGTGTTTATATAGCCTCCCAAGCCTGCTCAGTGCTCAAACAAGAGAGGCATTAAGTTGGCAGATACAGAACCAAATTTTCATAGCAGTTAAGTTGTATTGGCAATTCCCCCCCCCACTAAAATCTGCCATGTAAACAGGTAATTGTTCACATAGGAATCATTTGCATGTACACTTTTCTGATGAGTAAGCAACAGCTGCACTTAGAGTACACACAGTGTATGAGAAAACCCCCCCCCCCCTTTTTTTTTTTTTTTTGAGTATTAGAGATATTAAATGTTATAAAAGATTTGCAGGGGATTTTAAGAAGTACCATGGAAATCAGTGCATGAAACACAGTGGGGTGAAGAGAAGATTTCATCAAAAAAAGATTAACTACTGAATAGGAAGGACTCTAGCAGTGCAGCTCTACAAGGAGCAGTAATGGTGGAAGTGCTAGTGTAGACAGAATACAGGTATTTTTACCTTCCTACTATCTTCACTAAACAGGATTAGCAATCTTAGTGGTAAAAACTTCTGCAGTTGGTCTATATAAACTCCGCCACTACTGCTCACATAAATGGAAAGTGCTGGTGCAAGAAAACCCGCACAAGGAATGAAAATCCTAGCCCCACCAATGTCAAAGGGAGTTTTGGCAGTGACTTCCCTGGGGCCAGGATTTTCACCCAAGATTTCTAAAGTCAGAATTATGGAAAAAGCCAGACCCAAGAGCTCCAAAAAGAGGCAGAAACTTCTCAAATCATCTCAGTGGGGTGGGTAAAGATTAACGTTGTAATGTCAACATTTCAGCGCTGCCCCTTTCAGCAGAAAGGCAAAGCTCATGTGCTTCTCTCTCTTAGGGCCAAAGCCCCAAATATCCCCAGCTGCCACAATATCCAGCTTGCTCTCCCCCCCCCCACCCCAAAAAGCTTAGGTATGCATTGTCAGTATAAAAAGTTCAGCATATTAAATACTGAAATTGTGGGACCTATGTAGAAAAAGTATCAAAACACATAGGGGCTACTGCTCTACTTGTATCTTCATTTTCATAGATCATTCATTTGCACTGTTCATTTTTCAAATGTAAATAATTTCTACAGCATAATTTCCAGCCTGCTGTACCAAAATGCTAGAGATTCTAAGAACACAGTCCCAGCTGGTCACAGAGAATACAGCAGGCCTTGATAATATTTTCTTCTTCTTGCAGCTATTCAACACATTTAACACAATATCATGTTTAAGCACATTTAACATGATTAGTCCAGTCTGCACTATCTAGACCTGCTGAATGGTTTTCAAAGGCTAGCTCTAGATTAGGCACTATAACAGTTCAACCATTTGGTAATAAACACATTTCAATCAGAATAAAAGCTGTATTTAGAAGGGATGGAAAGGCACAATATCTTGGCCAGCTAGAAGTGAGAGAGTTGCTGGCCACTCTATTTGGGTGCATGGAGAACAGTCTAATAAGAACCTGAGATTTCAAGCTACTCCAATGATTGTAAAAAATAAACCAGAATTTAAGGAGCAGTTAAATAGTTCTTTAAAATATTTCCCCTCCTCCTCCCAGCTTCATCTGGATTGAAACTAAGTGAGCTAGCTTTCACCCAGGACTCTCTCTCTAAGAGCTACTGGCAAAGTAGGGAAATCCTTCTGTTATAGATATTTAATGTCACTGCCTTTGTGCAATGATACATAAAGTTTACATAACTAGGGGGTTGCATACTTCTTTGCTTCTGTAGGCTGAGCTCGCTGCGCACTCAAGTGGCTCCCTGTATCCCTCCCACAAGCTCCCTGGTTGATACCCTCCCTCTCTTTCAGGGACTCCCTACACCTTCCACATCAGTGCCTGGGTCAGTATAATTTTTGTCACTCAGGAGGTGGCTTATTCACATCACTGAGCGACAAGTTATATGGACATAAGTGATAGCGTAAATATAGTGTTGGTGAAGGAGGACTTTTGCATGAGAAACTATAGTCAACAACTACATTGTGGAAAATCTTGTGATGTTACTGTTAATACTATGAAACTGTTTTGGATAGGGAATTGTTACAAATGTTCCCAATAAGGGCAAAATTTTCATCCTCCAGAATTAAACCTAATTTGTTCATGTACTAGACCAGGGGTAGCCAACCTGTGGCTCCAGAGCCACATGCGGCTCCTTGTATTGGCACTGACTCCGGGACTGGAGCTGTAAGTGCCAACTTTCCAATGTACCAGGGGGTGCTTACTGCTCAACCCCTGGCTCTGCCACAGGCCCTGCCCCTACTCCGCCCCTTCCCCTGAGCCTGCAGTGCCCTCGCTCCTCCCCCCGCCTCCAAGCCTCCTGCACACCACGAAACAACTGATCAGGTGGTGTGGGGAGGGATGAGAAGGGCTGATCGGGTGAGTGGGAGGTGCTGGGGCCAGGGGAGCTGATGTGGGGCTGCTGACAAATTACTGTGGCTCTTTGTTAATGTACATTGGTAAATTCTGACTCTCTCTCAGGCTCAGGCTGGCCACTTCTGTACTAGTGTATGGGTGAAATTCTAGTCCTACTGAAGCCAGTAGGAGTGTTGTTACCGACTTCCTGGGGATTTCACTACATACAGTGGAGCCCGGTATAACGCGCCCCGGATAAAGCGCGATTACACCGTGGCTCCCAAGGCTGCAGGTGCCACTGTTCTCTGCTCCCGCACCTGCCGAGACAGGGGACTCCAGGGCTGCAGGCACCGGTGTTCCCTGTCCCTGGCAGGCATGGGGCCATGGCTTCTACAGACAACTGGGCAGCAGGGAGAGAAGCTGTGGCCCCGCGCCTGCCAGGGACAGAGAACCCGCAATAACGCAACCCTGCATTTACCACAATGGGATTTTTTGGATTCCATTTGTCACGTTATAGCAGGGCTCCATGGTATGTGTAAAACCTGCAATGATGCATGGAAACTGAAATGTGATTTGTTCATTGCAAGTACGCAAATACCCAATTTATTTATGCACAATTTTGGAAACTCCAAAAAATTAGTCTTGAATGAACCTGGGTCCATTGTTTTATAAGTAAGGATCTCAAAAGCTACTTAGCCACAAAGACAAAAATTTACATTATGAAAAAAGAAAAACCTCATTTTCAAAATAAACAATATTCCCTACCTTTGTATGTCCAGACCATACATGAAGCTGTTTCTTTGGGAGATAGCATTTCTCAGGGGGCACGGTAGAACGGAGATTAACACCAACATCTTGAGGAACATGAAGATAGGATCTTCCCTGGTAGTCATACATTTCTTTGACTAAAAAAAACAAAACAAAAAACAGAGTACTATGAATTGCAGGGAACCTGTAATTTCAAAGGTTTCAGACTTGGGAAGATCCAACCATCACACACAATTAATCTTAAGAATTAGATATAAGACAGCAGTCCTGCTCTGAAAAGCAACCAAAAATTGCTCTTTGGATTTCTACATTTACTGTGTCCCAGCCATTTGATATTAAATGTGCCCAGTTTACAAATAAGAAGTCGATTCCTGGTCCTTATTGCTAATCCTAGAAACTATGTTTGGGTTCTGAACAGTAAGCTTTTTTGCCATGGCTTTTTTATTGCCAACAGCGCTAAAGGTTCCACAGACCAAACTGGTCTCTCACTTAGGGCTCAATCCAACTTTTCTGAAATCAATGGGGTTGTTTCCAGTTGTTTCAACAGGGGTTGAAGTCAGTCCCTTACACCTGTGCAATTCTATTGACTTCAGTGGGGCAGCACACAAGTAACTGATGGTAACTTGGGGACAATTCATATTTCCACTTAGCCCTGTGAATGGACTATAGTGCATCAACGGAATTGTTAATGAGTCAAATAAAGATCTAATTCCCCCTCACAAAACTGTTGGTTAGCCCAGTTAACAGCAGTAAAGCTAGTTCACTCATCCCTAAAACCACCACCACCAACTAGATATGACTGAAAAACAGAGGGAGCAAATCATCTAAGAAAGAAACTGTTATATTTAGGCAGCGATGTTTCAGAGAATACCCAGCACTTGGACATTAGCTACAAAGGAGATGAACCTGAGCGATGGAAAGACAAGTATCTCTTAATTTCTAGGTTGTCTCATGGGAGCATTTTTGAGGCAACAGTAAGTTGTTTGAGTGACCTTGTCTACTTGCATATTACTGAATATTTTAGGTAATTTAATACAATGGGACATTAATTTGGAATTTCCATGAAGTTCATGTTTTGAGAACAATAAATTGTTCCTTAAGGGTATTATGTCTGACTATTTTAGAGTCATTCAACCTTAAACTCCAGGCGAAGTCTTTTTGCATGGGAATAAGTTATCAATCATTTAATAAAAGATACACAGAGAACAGAAGCACTGATGACTTTCTGGTCATAAGCTTGTTTTTTTTCCAGAAATCCATCATTTATAGCTGGAAAGTACAGAACAAGCAGTTTTAACATTTATTCCCTGCTGAACTTTCCTCTGGGAAAATAGAGGGGGGAAAATCATTAGATACAAGTATCAGATCTATTTGTTCAGTATTTTTCACTTTGTTGAGTAAGTGTTATGCTATTGACATACCAGGGTCATGACAAATACAGTAAGTCATAAATGTAAATGTTACAGCTCTTTCTTTTTCCTATTATATGACTATGAGAAGAGAATTTGAGAAAAGAATTTCCAGTTATGTATTTTCCTGTTGGTAGGAATTAGCACCAGTGAAGGAAGATTCCCAGTTTAATAAAATTAAAGAGAATAACTTTTAATGTAGGCCCTTTGCATGCAAAACTGTCATTGAAATGGCTGGGTATTTCACCAGCTTAGGGCTTTGGGATGAGGCCCTAAGTAATTACTCTTATGTAAAGATGCACGCTTTCAATGTGCAGCAACTCCACCTGGCTACACAACTATTCACAACATGACAGCAAGAAAACTGGCACAAAACAGACTAAGAATAAAATTTAAGTGACTGTCTAATGTTTAATATATAATCTGCTGCAGCATGAACTGTAGTCCAAAGTATTACTTGCAGATACAAAATCAAGGCATAAGACTGAACTTACTTCAGTTTGTCAGTGATGTACTAGATCTGCCACGGGGCAGAACCCAAAACCCTAGAGATTTCATTTTGTAAAATAGTGAATGGCAATTTGAAGGTGATTGCCAGCATTTTTTAAATCAATATACAGAACAGGTGACATTGCCACGCTACTCTTAGCAATACAAATTGGCACTTGCTCAAATTTGTCCCCTCACTGAGGTTTTCTTTTTCTGTTAATTTAAGAACATTTTACTTGAGCTTGGTCATGAATATGGCTGTTCCCTGCAGGACCTCTCTCTTAGGCTTTGTCTGTACTAGGGATGCTTTGCCAGTACAGAATATGTCCTACCATGGATGCAGTTATACCAGCCCAACTGCGCCTGGAACCAATAAAACACTTCCCTCCCCTCCATGATAGAAATAGGATATGCCTGTAAAAACGCAAATTTGCTGGTATATCTGCATCCATGCTAGGAGCTTCTGTCAGCACAGAGACACTGGTCAGATATCACACCTCTTTAAAATTCTGTAGTGTAGAGACAGCTTACAGGAGAATCTAACTCCTTCTATAGTTCTATATTGGAGCTAATGGGATTCACATGGTATAGTTACCAGAGTGAGTCAGCAGTATAGCTAACACGAAATTACAGGATATTATCCTTGATGATGAATGTAGCAGAAATTAAAGCAGACTAAAATGGCATTACCATGTAAGATAGTCTTCTCCTCTCCAGGTTTATCATCTTCATGCTTGCCTTTCTTCTGCCTCTTCGCTGTTATTTCATCCAACTCTTTCTGCTCTTCCTAGAGAAACAAAATATGGTCTTGACTTTTTAGAAGTTACTCCGAAGCTGAAGACAAAAAGCCAAAACCGAAACATTGTTTATTTACTAGAATTAACGTATTTGCTAAATGCAAATATTAGAACTATTTTCGAGATAGGAAAAAAGCCAATTAAAAAAAGTAAAATTTTAACCAAAGCCAGAGCAGCTTAGAAAGTTACACACTTTAGAAAGAATTTAAAAACAATTAATTCCTCTTCATGCTTATAGGCTATAATAAAGGCTCTCTCTATACTATAGTTTATCAGCACAATTTATGTCACTTAGGATACGTCTACAGTACGAAATTATATCGAATTTATAGAAGTCGATTTTTCAGAAGAGATTTTATACATTTGACTGTGTGTGTCCCTACTAAATATGCTAAGTTGGCGGAGTGCGTTCACAGTACCGAGACTAGCATCGACTCTTGGAATGGTGCACTCTGGGTAGCTATCCCACAGTTCTCGCAGCCTCTGCTGCCCATTGGAATTCTGGGTTTAGCTCCCAGTGCATGATGGGGGAAAAAATATTCTTGCGGGTTTTCCTGAACACATCTCGTCAGTCGCCCCTCCCTCCATGCAAGGTACGGAAGACAATCATTTTGTTCCATTTTTCCAGCAGCAGATGGTGTTGATGGTGCTGTCCCACGACTCGTACAATAGGCTTGAAAGCTATAGTCGGAAGACGATACAATACAACTGAAAGCCATCGGCATCGTACACCAGTGCTTCCATTGCAACTCTCCTCTCCTGCTCTGCTGGCCTACGACTTGTGCAAAAGGCCTGAAAGTCATCATCTCCCGTACACCACCATTTCCGCTGCAACTCTGCTCTGCTGCAGAAGACGGTGCAATAGGACTGCTACCCGTCCTCTTAAATGGTGTACAGCTGCACCGCTTCCACTGCCACTCTGCTTTCCTTCGTTTTGCACCTTTTTTCCTGGATTACCCGTGCAGGTGTCATATCACAGCAAGCATGGAGCCCATTCAACTCACCACTGCCGTTATGACCATTGTAAATACCTCTTGCATTATCCAACAGTATGTGCAGAACCTGCAAAACTGGCTGAGGAAGCAACGACAGCGTAATCACAATAGTGATGAGGACATGGACACAGACGTTTCTAGAAGAAAGCCATGTGGTGATTGAGACATGATGGTGACGTTGGGCCAGGTTCATGCCAGGGAACGCCAATTCTGGGCCTGGGAAACAAGCACAGACTGGTGGGACTGTATAGTGTTGTGGATATGGGCTGATTCCCAGTGGCTGCAAGACTTTCACATGCGTAGGGCCACTTTCATGGAATTTTGTGACTTGCTATCCCCTGCTCTGCAGCGCAAAGACATCAAAATGAGAGCAGCCCTCCCAGTTGAGAAGCGAGTGATCACAGCTCTCTAGAAGCTTGCAATGCCCGACAGCTACCGGTCAGCTGAGAATCAATCTGGAGGGGGCAAATCTACTGTGGGGGCTACTTTGGGAAATGGGATTCCCTATCTGTGGTGGTGGTGGGGGGGTGATAGAATGCGTATCCCTATTGTGGCACCGGAACATTGGAGCGGCTAGTACATAAACTGCAAGGGGTACTTTTCCATGGTGCTGCAAGCACTGGTGGATCACAAGAGATGTTTCACTGACATCAGCGTGGGATGGCCGGGAAAGGTGCACGACACTCGCATCTTCAGGAACTCTGGTCTGTTTGAACAGCTGCAGAAAGGGACTTACTTCCCAGACCAGAAAATTACTGTTGGAGGGGTTGAAATGCCTATAGTTATCCTCAAGGACCCAGCCTACCCCTTAATGCCATGGCTCATGAAGCCGTACACAGGCACCCTGGACAGTAGTAAGGAGCAGTTCAACTACAGGCTGAGCAAATGCAGAATGGTGGTAAAGTGTGCATTTGGACGTTTGAAAGCTCGCTGGCGCTGTTTGCTGACTAGGTTAGAGCTCAGCTAAACCAATATTCCAGTTGTAACTGCTGCTTGCTGTGTGCGCCACAATATCTGTGAGAGTAAGTGGGAGACGTTTATGGTGGGGTGGGAGATTGAGGCAAATCGTCTGGCGGCCAATTTTGCCCAGTCAGACAACGGCAATTAGAAGAGCACAGCAGAGTGTGCTGCGCATCAGAGGAGCTTTGAAAAACAGTTTCATGACTGGCCAGGGTACGGTGCGACAATTGTGTTTGTTTCTCCTTGAAGTTATCTGCCCCCATATATATTACAGGAAATAAAGTCACGATTGTTTAAAAACCATTCTTTATTATTTGATGAAAAACACAATGATAGAAATCAGAAAATAGCTCAGGGGTGGGGGTGGTAGGTTAGGAAGAGAGGGAAGGACAAGTCCAGAATACAAACAAAAATTTCAGATATGCCAGCCTTCTGCTGCTTGGGCAATCCTCTGGGGTGAACAGAGTAGTTTCCCGGAGCCTCTCCCGCGGCATGTTCTTCGCCATCTGGGTAAGGAGGCTATGGAACTTGGGGAGGAGGGAGGGTGGTTATACAGAGAATGCAGACAGTATGTGGCCTTGTTGCCTTTCCCACATAAGATCCTCCAGACACTGGAGCATATCAGTTTGCTCCCTCATCAGCTTGGACATGGCATCCCGCCTGCTCTCACTGCGCTCCTGCCTCCTCTCTTTGCGTTCATTGAACACTTTATGGGACTCCGCCACTGTTTGCCCACATTCAGCTGGCCCTATCAGTGCAGGAGGTCTGCATAAGCTCGGCGAACATGGCTTCCTGAGTGCGTTTTTTCCACCTTCTAATCTGGGCCAGCCTCTGGGACGGAGTTGATAGGGGGCATGTTGAAACATTTGCACCTGAGGGAGGAGAAAAAGGGAGGGTAGAATTTTAAAAGATACCTTTTAGAGAACGAAGGAGAGACTTTTTCTCAGTAAAACAAGCAATTCATAGCACACAGCACATGTTCTTTCTGTACAAGGTCACATTTTGCCTTTTATACTGAAGTGCCTGCCAGTTTGGTTGACCAAAACATCACATGTGGCTGGGCAACAGAATTCAGCTTGCAGGCAGCCATGGAAAAGCCTGGAGCACAGAGGGTTCTGCTTCTTCCGCATTCATTTCAAGGCTTTTGGACTATGGCACCCCCCTTTCCAATATCAAACAATGCCAGGTGAGTCTGCCATTTAAAAGGAGGGCCTGGCCTGTGGTCTCTCTGGGACGATCGCTTTACCCCTCCCCCGCACCTTTTAGGCCCAATGCCGATATCCCTGCGTGAAAAGATTACCCCACCACCACCGCATGGCTCCAGTCAGGCTCTGATCAGGGATGAGCCCTTTAAACTAAATGGGAGCAGCCCAGCATGGATGGTTCCCCTCCCAATTGTGTGGCTCTGATCAGGCCTCAGCCAAACATAAACAGCCCAGCGTGAACAGACACCTCTGATTCTACCCTTAAACAATTTCCCCTCTTTCAATCAGCTGCTCATGAATGATATCACTCTCATGAGGCTAACACAGAGAAATAAACAAATGTTGCTTGAATACGCCCCAAACCCAGGAGCTTTCGCTGCCCTGCTCTGTGAAGCAGTGATTTCTGACTACTTGCTACCAGCCTGGCGGGGTAAAGTGCCCTACCATGGTGGACAGGATAAATCCACCCAGAAACCTACTGCAAAGGCTTGCAGAGTACCTCCAAGAGAGCTTCCTGGACACATCCTTGGAGGATTGCCGCTCAATCCCCAGACATGCTAACAGACTTTTCCAGTAGCTGTACTGGAGGCGAGTGCATCCTAAGTCTTCAGGGCAAATGAATCATTAAACACCCTTGCTTTTAAACCCTGTATCGTACTTAAAAAGTACACTCACCAGAAGTGCCTTCCCCTGCGTCATGGTCTGGGAGCCCAACTTAGAAGGGAATGGAGGGTATTGGCTCCAGGGTGATGAACAGTTCCTGGCTGCTGGGGAGAACGGATTCACCACTTGCCACCTGTGCACTGTCCTCCTCCTCCTCCTCCAAAAACTCATCCTCTTCGCTCCGTACGATTCCCTCCTTGAAGGTGTCCACAGACAGCGGTAGGGTTATGGTGGCATCACTCGCCATAATTGCATGCAGCTCATGGTAGAAGCGGCATATATGGGGCTGTGACCCAGAGCGCCCGTTTGCCTCCCTGGTTTTCTGGTAGGCTTGCCTGAGCTCCTTTATTTTCATATGACACTGCAGCATGTCCCTGCAGTAGCCTCTTTCCGTCATGTCCCTGGAGATTCTGGCATATGTATTTGCGTTTCTTTTTTGAATGTAGTTCTGCCATAAGAGATTCTTCTCCCCATACTGTGATGAGGTCCGGAACCTCCCATTCAGTCCATGCTGGAGCTCATTTGCAAATCTGGGACCGTGTGGTCTCCTGTAATGGCAGACTCTGCATTGTCGCTTATGATGGTGGGTGCTGCACTGTCACTTGTGCTGATGAGCTCCCCAAGCTGGCCAAACAGAAAATGAAATTTAAAAGTTCCCAGGGCTTTTCTTGCCTACCTGACTAGTGTATCTGAGTTGGAAGTGCTATCCAGAGCAGTCACAATGGAGCATTCTGGGATAGCTCCCAGAGGCCAATAACGTTGAATAGCGTCCACAGTACCTCAAATCCAGAACAGCGATGTTGGTTAGCGCCACTGCCCTTGTCGAGGTGGAGTATAGAAACCGGCTTTAAGAGCCCCTTAAATCGACAAAACCAGGTTGGTCATGTGGACGGAAACAGTTTTAATTCGATTTAACTTGGCTAATTCCGAAATAATCGCGCACTGTAGACCAGCCCTCAGAAGTGTGACTAAACCACTCCCGAGTGATACAGGTTACACTGACATAAGCGCTGGTGTGGACAGTGCTGTGTCAGTGGGAGAGCTTCCCCAACATAGCTACCTCCTCTCGCGGAGACACTTTTATTATGTTGATGGGAATGCCCTCTCCCTTCGCATAGAGCGTCTTCACCAGACACGGTGCAGCTGCTCCACTGCAGCGCTGTATGTGTAGACAAGTATCAATGATTGAAGAGAGGCAAGCCTTGTCTTTTTTTGTACTAAAGAGTATTTCTTGACTATTCTTTTCACCTTACTGCTTCTGTTATCATACAGCAGCTACCCTCAGGCCAACAAAGTAAAATACAAAATCTCTTCTAAAGTCACTGCTCAAATTTTCAAACATACAGCACTTAAAGCACTATGTTCAAAGGCATCATTGCCAATACACTTTAAAAAAAACCCACTCACTTCTGAAGGTTTGGCTACTTCTTTCTCATCCACATATTTTGCCCATGGTCCCAGGAAACCATCAATATTAGATGCATCATTCTCTTTGAATTTCTTTCTTTTTTCTATTTTCTTTTGTCCTGTTTCAAATACTGTTAAACCTGCAGGAAAATACATAACACTATCCACACTGATGCTTATGCCACATTTAACTTCAAGAACACTAGTCACTATATTTTCAGTATAGAAATACCACGTAATGTCAGAAGGGAAAAGGTCTTGAGTAAAGCAGCATTGTGATCCTGATCTACTTATGAATGTAGCTAATTTAATCCAAAATAACGAGAAACGAAACGAGGCTGTAAGATTCTAGGTATGATGGATGGTTGTTATATAACTAATCATGCATGAGTCAAAATACATGTGAAGTCCACAAAAACATATTTATCATTACTCGCTTGCAGCCATATGAACACAGCAACTAGGCATTTGTAATTGTTTAACACTTTGCACTGAAAAGACTGGAAAACAATTGAGTCCAGACATCTGGACTTCCCTGAAAACTAAGCTTCCCTATTCCACCACCAGATTTTTATTCAAGATCAATAGCGAGAGAAATAATTAGAATCTCCAGTCATCTGTCTGCCTTCCCTTCCCCCTTCATCCCAAGCATCTTTCAAATCTCACACAAGAGCTGCACACATGCACTAACCCTACCATGAGTGCTATGCTCTCTACGTTTACAAAGTGAAGTTTGCGTTTTCAGAATTTCATTATTGCAATATAAAAACATTAAGAAAAATATTGAGGGAAGCCAAAGTGACAGTTAGTTTTAGACATTAAAGTTTAGATTGTATCATTATGATGATATATATTAGTGATTTTTAAAAGAATGTATGAACTCAGAAATCCTCAACATTTACTGCATATTAATCAGAAAGTGACATCGCCTATAAACAAAGGGGAAAGAGCCAGTGTAATGTCAAAGCAAACAGTACACCTTATAAATAAAATTAGAGTTTGTAAAAAACTTTAAATTAATTACAGATGTTACTAATAACAGGTTAAGTTTTAATTTTAAATACAACTTTTGTGTTGACTGCCTCTCCCCACAATAGAATTGTTACATGAAAGGAACTCTAATATCCTCAGCTTCACTTATAGAGGAGAAAGTGAAATTAAAGCCTTTTAAAAACATCTGAAAACATAATGAACAAGGTACAGCAGCATGTATTAAATATTAGGCATTAAACATTAACCATGTATTAATTAAACATAGGAACAAATTTCAGGCTATATGGGGGAAGATGTTACTACTTGTGAGAAAGTGATTACATGAGCATAATTTCAAATGTAAAGAAATCACTTTACTAGAACTAAAAACATTTAATGTTGCATCAAAATAGCAATTACAGGCCCTTCTGCCTCCGGACAAAAATCCTGCCACTGGGCTACCTTTCAGTAGTTTTTCTTTCTGGGGGTGGGGGAAGAATAGCTCCATTTTGCTAACTACTGATAGCACAAAGTTGCAAACAGAAGTGTTAAGGCAAACTGGTGTATACATCATTTATCAGCTTGCCCCGTATCACTGAGCAGTATGATACAGATGATTAACTCACTAACCAGCTATTGCAATGCAGGAAAAATACAATTTTAGCTCAGAGCATGATGGAATAAGGATGACATCACAGCTCAATTGAACTCCAAAAATATATACCTGTTAAGTCCATTTGTATATGAAAAAAAATGTTCTATTGTAATGTCAAATCATAATTTGAAATGTTATGTTAGAAAATAATCAGATGACTATTAAAAAAGATTCACATTCCAGAAAAAAAACAAAAAACAATCCAATCAGAAACACCCTCCTCCCTCCCAAAACTGTTCTTAACCTGACCATGGAAGGGAAACTACAGTTCATTATTGGTTTAAGGAGCATCTCTTGACACATCATCACAAACCTTTGTTAATATTTCCAAGCATCGCATGATAGCCTAATTGTTTTCTACAAAACTGATACTCAACCGAATAGATTGCCATTAAAACCATTTTGTTTTATATTCAATTTGACATTACTTACCTTGATTCTTTTCAGCTTCTTCTACAGAACCAATGTATTTAGTAGAAACATCCTGAGTATCCAGAGAGGGATCTAATGCATAACCTATAATAAAAGCAAAAATTCCAGTTGTTAGCTGAAATTTTTCCTCTACAGATGTTCTTAGCGACTTGTGACTCTTGGTTCTCAGAGGACCTTTGCCCCAATATATCTTCCTCAAAGCCCTATATTTAAGATATCTTCCTAAGCCAAGAAGGACGGGATGAGATATGCTTTGAAGTCCATCGACTTTTCTCCCAGTCTAGCTACTGGATTTACTGCAGAGCATTGCCTGGTGCTTGCTTCCCACTAGAGTCTGAGCATGCTGCTTCCAGAATGCTCCAACTTCTTACAAGTTGAAGCAGTCACTGGTCAAGTTATTGAACTCAGCCATGTGCTGAAAGTACTGAGTGCTAACCTCAGGAACAGCCCTGAAACTGAACTGTTATACCAGCATATTCATTTTAAAATGTGTATCATTCTGCACTGATACACAAAGCATATTCTAAGAAATGAAACATGATAGGACATATTGCATTAAATAACTGGGAATGTGGTGGGAAGAACACAAGGAGATGGAGCAATCTTTAATGTTATAGTAAAGATAAATCATTAAATCTAGCTTCTATGGTATGGGTACACAGAATATTTACTATCACTAATGTCATTTTTTTGAGAAAGGGTGCACCCTTATGGACATCATGAATTTTAATTAAATATTTGAACAGGACAGTGTCCTTTGAAGACTCAAATAAGACCTCAGAATTCAGATAATTAAATCAACAAAGTGAAGATGACCAACAAAATCCCCAGACAAATGCCAGAGCAAACACCACCACGCAGCACTACCAAGAGACTTGACATTTTGCAGATCCACACAGAGAGAACCATGATACTAGAAGAGTCTCTCCATGGATATCCCTGCATCAGCACAATTATTTCCCCCTTCTCTTTGGGAAAGTGCACTGGATCAGCAACACTTTTTTTTTTTTAAGGCAGACTGGAAGAGTACTGAAAGCATCAATTATTCTTAAAATGTCTAGAGGAGTCAGCAGAAGAGCAGAGCAAGGCAGCAGATCTGCTTTTGGAATCAAGACTTGTGCATTGGTGTTTTAACTCTGATCTGACCCTACAGAGCTCTCTATACTAGTGGTCTTCAAACTGGGGTGCGCACATCCCAGGGGATGTTGAGACCCCGGCGCTGGCGCCGAGCCCACCCGGGAGACCACCAAACTCCCGGGCAGGCTATTTTAGTCCCGCCAAAATGCCGCTGTGGAAAGTGGAAGCTTCCACTTTCTGCAGCGGCATTTCGGCGGACATACCCCCGGGGGCCGTCAGACTTTTCCCTCCGTGGAAAGGGGCCTACATGCATAATATAGGAAAGTGAAATATAAATAAATCCCTTTGTGATAATCATGGCTGTGTAATAACTTAGTAAAAATTATTCCAAGTTGTTATACAGATTATCTAAATGTTATACTATCATGTGTTCGACACAATCAAGCTGAACAGACACTGCCAATTATATTTACAGGACAGCTGCCTGCTGTTACTGAGCCAGTCATCTAATGGGTTCCTCTAAGCTATAAGGTTTCTGTTGTTAAAGCAGAGATTCTACTTTGGATATGCATCAAAATCAATGAAGTGGCTTATCTGTCCTTGAGCTGTATTAATATCATCTCTGGGTGACTTGTTTGTTCAGAAGTGGGAAGGAGGGACAGAAAACCACTGAATGGAGCAACTTAGCCAAATTCAGGCTTAGTTGGAGTCATGCTTACTTACAAGCAAAGTTGAATTTGGTCCAGTATCTTTTCTTATAGGAAAGTTTTTCTATAATGGGTAGTCTGACAGACTTCCAAATGCAGCATCAATGGAAAGCATCCTTTTCTCCTACTGTGTTAGCATGCTAGGCATTTACATCACCTGCCCTGACTCTCATCTTTCCTTCAGTTGCAATTAAAACTAGAGACATCAAGATTTTATGTTGACGTTGATTGGAAAGGCAAAATTCCATTCCACCTTATATCTGAAACGAGTTGGGGGTAAATAAGCACAAACAAGCCTAATGCACATCACACAGAGGTGGGAAAACTATGGCCTGTGGGCCACACTGTGCCCGTGGGCCTGTCCTGTCTGCCTGGCCCCTGAGCTTGATGGGGAGGATCCTCCAAGTCCCTCCCCCACGATCCCTGCGCAGCCACGCTGTTGCACGGGCAGCGCTCGGGGGGGGGGGGGGAAGGAGGAAAGGGGGTGGCTGCATGGCAGCGTGTCTGGCTCCAGCCACTGCTGTGAGCTGCGTGGTAAGGGGGACGGAGCCGGGGGCAGGTTGGATAAGGGGACAGGGAGTCCTGGGGGGCCGCCCGGGGCCGGGGGGCGGGGGCCGCTGTTGGGGGGTGGTGGCCAAGAGACGGGGGAGTTGGATGGGGCGTGGGAGTCCTGGGGCTCTGTCAGAGAGCTGGGGTATGGATAGGGGCCTGGGCAGTCAGGGGACAGGGAGCAGGGGGAGGGGTGGGTAGAAGGTGAGGTTCCAGGGGATGGTTGTGGGGGGGTGTCTCTGGAGGGGGCGGTCAGGGGACAAGGAGCAGGGGGGCTTAGATAGAGGGTGGGGTCTTGGGGGATGGTAGTTGGGGTGGGGGGGGGGTCTCAGGAAGAAGCAGTCAGGGAACGAGTGGAGGGGTTGGATGCATTGGGGATTCTGAGGGGGGGCAGTCAGGGGGTGGGAAGTGGGAGGGGGACGAATAGAGGGCAGGCCAAGCTGTCTGGGGAGGCATCCAAGATCACTAGTCACTTCTGAAAATATAGGAATCAAATTACAGTTACGAAAATAAGTGATTCAGATGTCTAACAACTAGCCACTTAGACCCAGTTCTCTGAAGCAACAGAATCTATTTACTTTGGGGAATTTACAACATGCCAGCATATGAGGCAGGGGTGGGCAAAGGTTTTGGCACAAGGGCCACATCTAGGTATGGAAACTGTCTAGAAGGTCATGAATGCTCATGAAATTGAGGTTGCAGATCAGGAGCGGGAGAGGGCTCTGGCTGGGAGTGCAGACTCTGGGGTGGGGCCAGAAGTGAGGCGTTCAGGGTGCAGAAGGGGGCTCTGGGCTGGGGCAGAGGGTTAGTGTGCAGGTGGGGCTTCAGCTGGAGGTGCGTGCTCTGTGGTGGGGCTGAGGTGTTTGAGATGCAGGAGATTGCTCCAGGCTGGGACTGAGGGGTTCGGAGGTTGGGAGTGGGATCAAGATTGGGACAGGAGGTTGGGGCACAGAAAGAGGTCAGGGGTGCAGGCTCTGGGTGGCACTTATCTCAAGCAGCTCCCAGAAGCAGCAGCATGTCCCTCTTCCAGCTCCTATGTGGAGGCGTGGCCAGGCAGCTCTGCAGACTGCCCTGTCTACAGTCTTTGCCCCTGCAACTCCCATTGGCCAGGAACTGCAGCCAATGGCAGCTGCAGGGAAAGCACCTTCCGACAGGGTAGGGTGCAGAGCCCCCTGGCTTCCCTTAAAGGTAGGAGCCAGATGGGGGACATTCTACCGCTTCTGGGAGCTGCAGCTCCTGGCTCCACTCCCCAGCCAAGCAAGCCCAAGACCCTGCTTGCCAGCAGCAGTTTGAGGACTGGATTCAAGTGGCTGCTGGGCCGGATGTGGCCCATAGGTCATAGTTTGCCCACCTCTGGTATAAGTATGCCCCTGTCCCTTCCAAGAACGGGGACAGAAAGAATATTGCTGACAGGAAAGTTAAGTACTTATCTTAAGAAAAGTAGAATGAAAATATTTTGAGCCACAAAACTACTTGTTTTTTCTGCCAAGCAATATTGTAACCAGGGTTTTAGCTGACTGAGTATTGAAATTTAAAGAATCACACATAAAACAAGATTGTAATTCTAAGTATAGTAAATAAAGTAAATGGAAGACACAGAAATCCCTCACCAATTCCCTTTGCTTCCTTTTACAAAAGTATTTCACCTACAAGGCTCTCTATCTTACAACACAATTAATTTGCACTTCTAGGGACAAGTTCTAGGTTAAACAAATGCCAATTGAACATAATGGGCCCTAACAGCTGAAATAGGAGGCTTTTGACACCTGCAACTTTGAAGCAGGGTTACTTTATAGATTCTTCCAGTATGTTGCAGCGGAATCAGTCAGCAACATTGCTTCCCACCTAGATTTATATAGAGACAGCTACACAATTCTGCTCTGCTACGAATCCCATTTACCATGAGAAATTTTCATCTTCCATTCCCTAAACTTTAAGGTAAATTTTCAAGTTAAAGTTTTCTATGGACAATAGGACAATGAGACTCAAGCAACCTCTTTCAAGAATTCTGGTATTTTTTCAAGTAATTCACAACAAACTTGCTAATATGCTCAGACATCAGAATTCTCATTTACTGTCCCTCCTAACTGAAGCTTCTAAGATGTCCGTACTGGTTCTTCTGATTTACAGAGTCTAGCACAGCTTTTTTTTTCTTTTGCTGTTCTACTTCTGTCATTTCCAGAAGACCTACACCTATGGAACCAACCCCAGAACAATAAAAAGATCCTATGGACACGGATGCCACTATTTTCTGTTACTCCTAAATATAGGAATCCCTACACTGCAATACAAGACCTATAGCAAGGCTATGGCTAACTTAGGCTTGGGCTGCGGGGCTATAAAACTGCAGTACAGATGTTTGGGTGTGGACTGGAGTCTGGGCTCTGAGTCTCTGCAATACGGAAGGGCCCAAGCCGGAACATCCACATTGCAGTTCTATAGCCCTGCAGCCAAAGCCCCATGAGCCCAAGTTAGCCATGGCGTTGCTACAGGTCTTGTATTGCAGTGTAGACATTCCTATATTTAGGAGTAACAGAAAATAGTGGCAACCGTGTAGACATTACCCAATGAGTTTCATACTTATAAAATAGTAGTTATAGTAGCTGGTCCATATGGAAATAAGCAACAACAAATCAAAGAGGAAACTGGAAAAGCAAATGTGAAGATATACACATTAAATGGTCATTTATGACAGTTGAAAGAATTACTTAAAATCTGATACTTTAGCCTCACGATTTTCTGGATAAACGTGGTTCACACTGACTCTAGTTTTCATAATTTAAAACTTGATGTCCCAATCCTACAATCGATAGCACCTAAGCAGATTACTGCATGACCACAATGCTTCAGTGAAGTCAGTGGGGCTCAACATGTGGGCAGACTGTTGTGCCATTCAATCAATTGCTGGATCATGGCCTTAAAAACACAGTTTAATTTAAAAAGGAATCTGCACATGCAAATCTTTTAAAACAGCAGTGGACTGAGTATTTAATGTTATTTAATAACTTGTGTGAAAATTTCAGAACCTGCCAGGTGGATAATTTATGCTCTTCAAACTCTCATACTTCATCAGAAAGAGGCTATGTCTACACTACCACTTATGTTAACAAAACTTATGTCGCTCAGGGGTGTGAATACTCCACCCCCCGGCACAAGATAAATTACACCAGCATAAGCACTAGTGTGCACAGCGCTACGTCAGAGGGAGAGCTTCTCCCACCGACATAGCTACGGCTGCTTGTTTGGGGTTGATCACTTATGTCGATGAGAGAGCTCTCTCCTGTCAGCATACAGCAGCTACACAAGAAATCTCACAGCAGCACAGCTGCATCACTACAGCAGCACTGCAAGATCTCTACTGTTGACATTGCCAGAAGCATGCCAAATTAAACATTTTAAAAACTGATAACATTTGTTTATAATTATTAAAAAAAACTTAAGTGAAAAAATAAAAAAGACTTGTATGCTGAAATGTTCAAGAAAACTTGTTAAAATTTCATGTCAATATACAGCACATTCTTTGTACTGAAAAAGCTCAGAAATCCATTTGCTTTTACATACTGTATATTTTCTATGAGACTGTTTCAATCTGAAGAACAGGATTAAAATGAGCTTTATGCTTTTTCACAATGTAAGTTATTTGAAAGCTAAAAAAAGGTTTTTGAGATGAAGTAACTGGTTACTATAGCAATTGCCCATAAAGATGTACATGCATAAGGAGATAAGTGCCTTTAACAAGAGCGCAAAGCTTGTAGCAAGCACCCTCTAAAGGGCCATACACATTCACACTGCTGAGACAGAAAACTTTAAAAAAGCGTGTGGGTACCTACCACCATCCATTTCCTTTCATTCATTCAGAAGCATGAAAAAAAACCTGAAGAAGTGGGGAAAAGGTGGTTGGGAAGTGTGGATCCATATAGGCAACCATCATGAATCTTTAACTTTCAGATAGCTGCATTTTGCTAGAATCCTATGACAGAACTTACTCACAAGACGCTTATAATTTTTTGTTAATTTGTTAAAATGTGAAATTGTAATTTCTATCTTCTATATAACCACAACTAATGGAGGTTTTAATTAAAATGGTTCAGTAACAGGTCTTGTATTTGATTAATATTTCAGTGGGAATTACTGAATAACATTTCCAAAATAAATGCCATGATCTATAACTGTAGAGATTCTCATTTAATATTATTCTGTAAATCTGTTACAGGCCTAGCCACACATGTGACAGTTTAAGACAGAGATCAGCCTTAAGGGTTAAATATAAGGAGTTGTAGGTCTTACCATAAGTTGCAAATGTTCTTCTCTGTTGTTCAAACATGAAATCATTGATGTGGGTTGGTTCTGCATATCCAGAAAGCATATTTCTAGGTGCCGCCATCTGCTGAGTCCTAAATGGGTTTTCTGGCCCAAACTGCATCAACAAAATTAAATGAAAGTATTTAAAGATTCTACACTATTCTAGAAGGAAGTAGTTTCTTGCTAAGTATTTTGTAATCATCTATACTGTTCTATAGGGCATGACCTGCGTGACTTTCCAGAAGAGTAGTACATAGTGGCTTTAGCTTACTTTCCCTTTATGGCTACTGTAACTGAATATATGTCAGAATAATATTTGTACATTATATTATGTACCAATTAGGAGTTTCTTTATGCATTAGGTAATTTTCATGGTGGAGCTTCTTGCCCATGGCACTGTTGGCAAGGATAATTCAATTAAAAAAAAAAGTTACTCCACATGCAAAACCTCCCATTAAATAGGTAAATAATGCAAACATACAAAAGAAAACAGGAAAGGGGGAAGGGGAAGCTAAAACCACATGGTATTATCCTTTTTGAAAGTCAAACCCTAGAGAACTGTTATAGCAATATGGAAATTGCCTTGTAAAATCTATATCACTCAAAAGAAAAAAATGTAGTAATATTTCAGCAGGAACAGCTGCACAACTGCAGAATATAGACAATTCGTACACAAATGAACCAGTTTTCTAAAGAAAGTGCAGTACTGCCCTATCTGAATGGATTTCCATGTAAGTCAATGAAAAAGTCAAAAAATGGAGAACAGAATATTTGAGTTGAGCGCCACTGTGTTGAGCAAAGAGGGAGAATTTAGCCATCGCCAGAGTAAAAATAACTGCCAACATTGACAAGCAGTGACACATGAATGTGTGCATAATAGTACATGTATCTATAATCTCTAAAGATTGCAGCCATTTGAGGGCTATGATCACACACTTGAGCAGGTCTGACATTCCATCCAGGAGAAGGCAATGGTACACATAGAGGACAGAAGTGCGTGTATGCACATACACGTCTGTGTTGCGTTCAATAAAAAGGCCTATTCTGGACTGGGTCAACAGCATGGAGCACAGGTAAGGCTAATCTTCATACATGGCAAGAGCACCAGTACTGAAATAGTGCAGAGCTGTTTCCCAGAACTGTAACATGTCACATTCATAGCACGCAGATGTCCCTTTCACGTTATTCACTCCTCCCCAAATCCCAAGGAGAAATTAGAAACTGAATATTTTATCTGTATTTACCAAAGCAATCTCTCAAACATTTTTTAAATGTATAATTGACCACCACACGTGATGCTACAGGTTTACTATGTTATTAGTCAATTAAACTAGAAACTATGGTTGTAACATTTAAGACATTAAACTATCATATCTTACAGAGGCTACATATTCTTGCCTCAGAACAGCTGATAAACCCTCTTTGATTCCGCTTCATTTTACCTCGGAGAACACAGACTATTACTTATTGGCCATACGTGCCAAAACTGGCTCAAGCTTTACAAAAAAAAACAAAACAACCAACAACTTGCAGCTCTGAGCAGCTGCAATTTCAAGACTATGACAGCTGCACGTATTAAAGCCAAGTATAATACCTTTGCTTATTACCCAAGGTGCTTTCCTGTACTAAACACCAATCTCAAGATTAAATTGTTTTAAAATGCAATAATTTGACACATTTTAGAGTACAGATAATAGAATTAACCAAACCTCCTCTTCCTTGAAGAAAGTTTCCTATTCTATCCCCTATTTTTCTCCTTATGAATTTCAGAAGGAGATAGAATCATTTAATCCATTAGATTGTTTTTGTATTTGTATACTCAATTCCCAGTCATACACCAGTCCAGAATTCAAGCACGGATCAACAGAAACACTTCTGATTCTGTACTTGCTTGCCCATACTAGATCAGGCTGTGAATCCAGTTTGTGTATTGTATTGTCTCCAGCAATACCTAATACCTGATCTTCAATGAAAAGAAAAAACACTCATAACTCACCAGCCAATTCCACAATAATTACATAGGAAGATAAAAAATTTCTTTCCTAACTCTTGGCAATGAGATTTTAAGCACTGAAGCATAAGATTTGATTATCCTTATCTTGAATATTACTAGTCATAAAATTATCCTGTCCTTTGAAGAAGAAAGGATGTAACCATAATATTTTGATCAGATTCAAAGATGCGTTTTGCATATGCAGCACCAAATCTACTCAACAGGATCTACGCATGCTGAATGCAGCTCAGGATCAGCCCCTTATACTTGATCTCCTGTGGCAGTGGATTCCCCAAGTTGACAATATATTGTGTAAAGAACTGTAATGGTTCTCAGTTTACTTCCCTACAATGCTCTTAGTCTCATCACGAAACAGGAGTTAACAATGAATGATTAATTTTCACTGTGATATTCCATTTTACATTTCCTGTCTTTCTAAAATTCTTGTTAGAGGCCTATAGCTCCATTCTGTCTATAACTGCAGGAAGGTAAGAGAACTGTGTAGACAGCTCTGTATCTCTCCGGTCTCATGGACTCCATTGGCAGTTGTCCTCATCTGTCCGCTCCCGCACCTTAATTTTCTTTTCCAAGATGATAAAGAAGTAGCTTTTCCTGAAGTCACCATGGACCAGGTAGAGAGAATTTATTTAATAGGTGCAAATCAAGTGCCACACATTAACTATGACTGCTGTGCTTGCTGACTCCAGTCACAAAACTTTGAACCTGTCCCACTTGAGACCACTTGGGTTTCTTAAATCAAACATCTATGCAAACCAACAGCCATAACTTGAGACAGTATTGTTGTCTATTTTGCCCACTTAAAGTGCAGATTGTGAGCTTTTGTTTAAAATAGTGTCTAGCTTACACGGTTGCACAATAAGTTTTCTAAACCAAGCATAACTGATGCAAAATTTATGCAGAGTTGTCTCCACTCTACCGACAGCCTTTATTTGTCTAAATGTGACATTAACTCTTATACTGGATCATAACACGAAGAGGTTTTCAAATAATTTATGAAACTACGTATAAGTAACTTGAAGGCTTAATCCGTCTATTTTAATTCTTCAGAGAAATAGTTTGCAGACTACTGAAAAATAGTTAAAATAGAAAAACAGTTCAAGTTGTTTTGAAAAAGGCTAATTTAGCCCAAAAAAATTTTATATGCTCCTACTGCATTCATTTTGAAAAAAAATGATTGAAAACACTTGAGTTAAATATCATGACATGAATACTGTTTCCATTGGTAATACCGGGTTTTAGTTTTATACTAAATTATACCCATTTTCTATAAACTATAGATCTATAGAACTTCTTGCAACTATCCCTACTGCTCGCTGATTAACATTATGAGTACGTATCAAAAGAACTGAGAAGACACAGGACACTTCAGGATGTTCAGCCAGGTAATCTCCTGTACTGGCTTTTTAACAGCACAAGGCTCCATGTTCTTTGATTTCCATCTTTCCTAGCTCTATAGTTTGTTAGAGGAGAGCTCTTACGACTCTTCTCTTAGAATAGCTTTAAAATACACCTGACCCTTGCTATAGCCCGTGTCGCTATAGCGCGGGTTCGCGTACAGCATGGTCGTTGCCATGGATTCCAAATTTAAATATTTAAATTGGGATCCATGACAATGCATCCCCTGCGTTAGCACGGGATTGTGCATGGATCCTGAACCCCTGGCTATAGCGAGGGTCCGGTTATATTCAAGTTATATTGCAAATGTACATGACATCCTCAGGGTACCTGTTTGTGTTACATGGTGTCTTTCACAGTTTGCTCAAGTTCTTATCTTTACTTTAAAATCCAGAAGCTTGAGGAATCCCTGAATCTAAGGAGAACTTGAGGAACTCTATACATTTATATTTGAAGAGGATAGGCATTGCAATGTCTAAATTTCACATTAGAACAACTTTAACATGACACATTGCTTTTAAGTCACATATGTTTGTCAGTGGAATGCCAATTAATTTGGAAGACTAACATTTCTGGTTTTAACAAAAATCTTCTTACCTCTGGTGCAAACATGGTGTCATAAGTGGGATTGTACTGAACTTCCTTGATAGCAGGATCGAGGTGGACTCCCGTCTCTACATCTTCCTGAAATACAACAGAAGTGCTACTGAAATGTAACCAAAACTTCTTATATAGAGCTAATCTAAAATATCAGATGCTAATTTGACTATGAGGCACAGTATGCTTTTTAAATTATACCAATTTTACTTTTAGTTCTGAAGAAAAAAAAATCAGGAAAGGCTTGGTGAGAATTCTTATTTATCAGTTAGATGAAGAACAAAAGTTTAACAAGTTTTTAATTAAGGCTCAACTTTACCGGTAAAGTTGTAAATGCAATTAAAAAAAAAACCACCACATTTTCTAACATTTGCCCCCATACACCGATTGGAGAAAAAGCAAAGAAGCTTGGGAAAAAAAACAAAACAGCAGGAGCCTGGGAAATGTTGTAGAAGATATTTATATAGATGCAGAGTTATTAGGAATTCCCTCAATCTCTGAATTCCCTTTCACATACACAAGCTTATAAATAGAACCCTATGCAAACTTTCTTCCCTTCCTGATGCAGATGTCTTTGTAAAGATGTCAGGAACCAAGGATCCCTATTAGTCACTGTGTTCCCTTATTTTCCCCTCACAACTGCAACTGCCAGGATTTTATGAAGTGACCAGTGATTTTCATGCACAATTCAACATATACTTTAAAGTGGCTCAGTTTTCACCCAATGCTCAACACCCATCCTCCAAAAATCTGACATCTCAGTCGGGCACCCATATATTGAGGCATTAAAATCATGTATCACTTTTGAAAATCTTGACCTCTGTCCTCAAATCCACTTTGCATCATTCCTCCAAAGTCAGTCAACATTGCTTTTGAGCCAACTGTGCTGGCTAGAGAGAGATTTTTTCACTCCTCCACATGAATGAAGTTATTCTATTTTATACAGGTACTACCCTCCTCACTGTAGTACCTGAGCTCCTTCCAGTAATGCATTTAGCAACACACCTAGCATATTTCATATATGGCTCATTCTTCATCCTCTCCCGAAGGGAAATGTGTATTCAGTGTAGTATTTTGTTAGGTTTAATTTGTATGCTTACATTAAAAACATAGCAATATGCACATATATAGAAAGGGATGGTAAAAGTAGTATGTGTTGCACTGGGATCAGAAGCTGAAGAGGCTGATAGTCCTTGATCCCTGTGAGTTCGTTCCACAATTTGGGACATGCCCCACCTAAAACTCCATCTTCCTGCACAGAGCAGCTTTTCCTTATGCTCCACTGAGCCTGAGAAATAAAGTCATTAACTGTGGTCCACATCCTGGGCTTTAGATGACATTATGTATTCTGGACTCAGGCCATTGAGAACGTTGTACATAAGGACCAAGACCTTCACAGCTTGTGGTAGCCCAGATTGCTGAGGAGATACTCTGTTATGTTTTGTACTAGTTAAAGTTTTCTAAGGCCTAATGGCTTCATGTCCAGATGTACCATATGCGTGCATTCCAGCTAGAAAGTGGCAAAGGCATGTATAAGCAAGGCCAGACGATCATCCATGAGCATGGAAGAAAGTCTCTTGCCAACCACAGGTGATAGAAAGCATTACCTGTAGATGCTGCTATGCTTCAACCAAAGAAAGATGTACCATAGCTGTAAGCTTTTGTTAAACTAGATACAAAATCAAATACTGAACACTACTACCCCTGTACGATAATGGATTATGCTATCAATGGACTGCTGGACCACCCTTCCTTACTGACATTCTTGTCAAGCCCATAACCTTCAGCGTCCTAAATGGCAGGCCAGTAACTAATATGACTAGGAAGCTTATCCATCCAGTGCTTTCGAGTACTCTGCCATTCACTCAGGAGTTTGGACAATGGGAAGATGCAAGGCAGACACCATATGGAACACACATGTCGCTGAACATGCTTCTGCTGCCACTGATGCACATTCTTCCCACTCTGAAGGCGTGCTGTAATATGTCTTCTCTCCTTGGAAATCTACATAGGGAAAGTTCTCATGTTCAAGGCAGAAATATATAAATATATATACCTCTTCCCTCACGTCCATTGGTCAGAACAAAAACGAATGCAACAGTCTGTATTTTTGCCCTAGATTATAGCATGTTTTTTCCAGTTTAGTTGAGGTCAGTTAGTATCAAGCTCACAGTCCACACACACTGTGTGGAAGCCTGATCATTTTGCCTCATCCTCCTTCTATTTAAATGGATCACCACTGACTCTGAAAGCATGGAATATTTCCACCATAAAATCTTGGAACCAGATCCAGCATGCTCATCTTTAGGACATCTGTGTAGGATGTGAGCATCCTGGATGGAGCTGCTGTTCAAGTGAGGCTTCTTAGTCAATGGGCTGCCTGGCACAAATGGTTATCACCAGCCATGGGAAGCACTTTTTGCTTAAAAAAAAAAAAAACCAACCCAAAACAACCTCTCTCTGTGGGTTGTTCTGATATGAAACTTCAGAACATAACTCTCTTCATGTCTTCTTTATCCTTTTAACAGTTTGCCTTTATCTTTCAAAACTAGATAAGCTGCCTTGGCCAGTGATCTATGTAAACCAAGACTAATACATTCTTATGAATTACAATGGGTCAAATTCAGCCTTGCCATAAAGACAGAGAGGCAGGTGCCACTTTGTCTTCAGTATGAGTTGCATCTACTTATATAAGCTGAATATCATCCAGTAAACATATCATACCTTTCTGATTCTTGGGCTAAAGGATAATAAAGTCAAAGTGACAACATAGCTTTCTCTACACTTTTAATGCTTTTCATTATGCTTACTTTTTAAGGAAATCAGAAATGAAATGTTTGTGACTAGTCCTCTAGATTCCCGTGGAACTATGAGAATGGAGATCTCTTAAGTTTTACACATTTTCCATCAGAGCATATACAGTTCTTCCAATGGATACTACCAACAAAAGATAGATTTCCCCTGAGAGCTATACCTAAGGTGTTTTGCAAAACCTATTCTTTCTGAATACTTTTTCCACTTTTGCCAGATTTGGATTTAGAAATAGAAATTATGTAGTTTAGCCTTTATAAATTGAAAATTATTTAACGTGAACTAGAATAATCATAGAATATCAGGGTTGGAAGGGACCTCAGGAGGCATATTGTACTCACAGATGACATCTGACCAAGTTGATGCACTTGATCAGTTACTCGTAGGCTTGGATGAGAGCACACTGGGATTGACTCAATCCAAGCTGAGATTAAACTGGAAGGTCTAGAGAAACAGCCTAAAGAAAGAGATTTAACATGAGTTCCCTCAACTGGAGAGGAGGGTATATGTGACAGGGAATATATCCATCTTGGTATATGCTTTTTTAAAGCATGAAATATTGTGCCTGTGCTCCAGAATCTGCACTGGCTTCCAATTAGTTTATGAATGCAATTTAAGATACCATTTCAAAGCTCTAAAGCAGGGGTAGGGAAGCCATGGCACGTGTGCCAAAGACAGCACATAAGCTGATTTTCAGTGGCACTCAAACTGCCCAGGTCCTGGCCACCAGTCGTGTGTGTGTGTGTGTGTGTGTGTGTGTGTGTGTGTGTGTGTGTGTGTGTGTGTGTGTGTGTGGAGTGGGGGGCTTTGCATTTTAATTTAATTTTAAATTAAGGCTTCTTAAACATTTTAAAAACCTTATTCACTTTTCATAAAACAACAGTTTAGTTCTATATTATAGACTTATAGAAAGAGACCTTCTAAAAACATTAAAATGTATTACTGGCCCGCGAAACCATAAATTAGAGTGACAAAATGAAGACTTGGCACACCACTTCTGAAAGGTTGCTAACCCCTGCTCTAAAGCCTTAAATGGCCATGACTGCTTCCAAGATCACTTCTTCCCACCCCTTTATGATTTTACTCTGGGATAATGTACACAGATAGACTTACATCAGCAAACCATAGCGGAATAATTATACTGATATAGCTGTGCTGGGAAATTTTCCTGTGTACACAAGCCTCTAAGAGCACATGAGCCCACAGGATCTAATGGGTGTAGTTAATAGAACAGAAAGAAATTTTAATTCTCCTTTATAAAAATCTATCTTCTATGAGATATGCAAAGTTTGCTCTTTCAAACTACAGAAGAACAATATAGAATATTTATGTAAAACTGCTCGCTATTCACCAGCATGTAATGCCCACCAGCATGTAATGCCCAAATTTAATAGCAGGTCAACTATAATGTATTTTTTTACATATTAACACTTAAAGGATTTAAAATCTAGTTCACTAAATCATGGAGGGAGGAGAGGGGAAAAATCAGCATCTGTTTATGAAAGTAATTTAAATAAAAAAAATCCAAATATTTTCCTAATCAGGCAAGTATTTCTATTGCACTGTCCAATACTGGAACTGGAAGCCCAAAAAGAAAGACTGTCTTTCATTAGACCTGCCTGATAAAAATAATTCATACACAATCATTCCATGGCTCCTGTTTGAGCAGGCAGTGTTGCACTCAGACTGACTGACCTCATTCCTTTAATCACATGACCTTCCCAATTCACTGGCCCTGGGTAACAACAGCTACTGGTGCATTTGCAAGCTGGAGTTTCATATCCCATGCTCTTGACTAGGAACAATATAATGGACACTAATCCACTTATTCAGCCACACACAAAGATACAAACAAAGCAACTATAATAGAACTGTACCAAAACAATTCCCTGAATGGTATTACTTACTTGCACATAGGATTAGGATTTTTCCCTTACAGTTCCATGACCTAAAGAAGTTTCTTACAGCCTTCTCAAACCATACCAAACAGTTTATGTTGACAGACCAGCAAGCATACTACAAGCACCCCATCTCAGTATTTCTTAGATGATTAGTATAATTTGTGTTATTTCCAAAGACAATTCAACAAACTGAACAAAACAAGACTTTCACAGTTAACTGTAACATTTGCAGACTTGTAATTACTTGATATTAAGCTGTCAGTTGCCTGTTATTCTTTAAATTGTAAGAGTCAAATAAGCCTTGCCTTAAAATATGCCAAGAATTCTTCAGTTCTATTATTTTTATCCCCTTTCTTCTACCTGTTAAGTTCTTCTCTCAGCTATAGAATAGCACACAATAGATTACAGATTGTAGTATGAAAGACGATCCTCAGGAGGCTGACTATAGCCACTTTGGTTCCAATTTACTGTTTGCTGAAGAGTGCTGAGTCATTTGAAGTAAATTCACTCCCATACCATGACATGTACATTCTTTGGATGCAAAAACTGCTGGTCCTTGAAACTGAAGCACATGTTGCATTCGTTACAGTTCCATATTTCAACATCTTCAGCTTTACTCATCATTCCATCAAGCAAACTATTCTTTTGTGCACTAAGTGATAACCAGCAAGTACACTGTTGAAGTCTGCCGGGTTTTCTCTCCATTAGTGCATTTCACTTTAAGCTTCCCATAAAGAAATTTGAAAATGTGTCCATAAGTCCCCTTTATTTCCTTCTAGTGGTCTATTGCAAGTGGGTTCTAGATCACATTAGCACATACACACTTAGTACAGAAGAATGTATGCTCTTGGTACAGTATATTCTGAAATTTATAACATGCAAATCTTGTGTTAGTTCTATGCTACACAATGCAAACTTACATCATTTGGTATTTTGTCAACATACTGTGCTGTATATTCTTTAATCTTCACAGCATCACCATGAGACTAGCAAGCAACAGGAGCATTAAGCGTTAGTCGGACTAAGACTGCCAACAATGCCTCCTCTCTCAGCCCTTCCACAGACTGTATTCTATTTACAGTGTGACTCCTGTATAATTGCCATCTTCCATAATGTGGTAGAGATGTGTCTGGTGAGACTAGACTAGCTTCTTCATTCCTGGGAGACTCTGGTGGCTGCATTACTCCGTGCTGTCAGCAAGGCGTCCTCCTTCTGACCCACCAGATGTGCTTGAAGCATATGGGCTAAAAATAGCAAAAGAAGCGGGTGCAGGGAAGGGATTCCAGGCTTTTTAGACATTAAATCACATCAACAGCCCAGGGGCTCCATTCACACTTCAGTGCCTTGCTGCTTCTACTTCTGCTTCTCTAGCAATGTCATAGTGACACATCACAAAACACTTAAACATTATAAACTATGAAAACAATGTAATAAATGATAACAATGGAACACAAATAATGTACTCTAAATGCTTAATTAAACATCACCACAACAAAAGAAAGTCTGCTGGATCTTCCATTCTCTGACGGGGACGTGAGACAGTGACAAAAAAATCCTCAAATTAAACATAGCCCATGCCTGTAGGAATTATTCAGGTATCACTCCCACCAAAATAAGCTAGCTTCAGTAAGGGCTGCAGGGTTGGGCTCAAAATTGGCTAAAGAACAGTATCAGAAGATAATATTTCAAGTGGTTTATACTAAGACTCCAAAATCCTTTGATCCAATAGGTTATAAAATTTTATCTTTAAATGCACAGTCTAATATTTGGGCCAAAATCTGTCATCAGATGTTAATGTGTGGCTCCCAGCGAATTTGAGGAGAGCTGTGCATGCCCATCTGAAAGCAGAATTTGTCCCTTAAGCAACTTCTTACTAGGTTCTGGGGTAAATTGTGCGTTGTCTCTACATTAAACACGTGGATTTGATTTAAATACAATTGATTGAAATCGCTAGTCAGGAAGACTTGATTTAATCATGGATTTCTACATAAAAGTGCATTCTTGTTGGTTGTTACCAACCTGAAGATTCTGCATGTTCCTTTAGAATCACAGAAACATAGAATATCAGAGATGGAGAGGACGTCAGGAGGTCATCTAGCCCAACCTCCTGCTCAAAGCAGGATCAATCCTCAACAAAATCATCCCAGCCAGGGCTTTGTCATGCCTAACCTTAAAAACCTCTAAGGAAGGAGATTCCACCACCTCCCTAGGTAACCCATTCCAGTGCTTCACCACCCTCCTGGTGAAAGAGTTTTCATAATATCCAACCTAAACCTCCCACACTGCAACTTGTGACCATTACTCCTTCTTCGGTCATCTGCTACCACTGAGAACAGTCTAGATCCATCCTCTTTGGAACCCCCTTTCAGGTAGTTGAAAGCAGCTATCAAATCCCCCTTCATTCTTCTCTTCTGCAGACTTAACAATCCCAGTTTCCTCAGCCTCTCCTCAGAAGTCATGTGCTCCAGCCCCCTAATAATTTTTGTTAACCTCTGCTGGACTCTTTCCAATTTTTCACATCCTTCTTGTAATGTGGGGCCCAAAACTGGACATAGGACTCCAGATGAGGCCTCACCAATACCAAATAGAGGGGAATGATCACGTCCCTCGATCAGCTGGCAATGCCCCTACTTATATAACCCAAAATGATGTTAGCCTTCTTGGCAACAAGGGGACGCTGTTGACTCATATCCAGCTTCTCGTCCACTGTAACCCCTCGGTCCTTTTCTGCTGCCTAGCCATTTGGTCCCTAGTTTGTAGCAGTACATGGGATTCTTCCGTCCTAAGTGCAGGATTCTGCACTTGCTTCTGTTGAACCTCATCAGATTTCTTTTGGCCCAATCCTCTAATTTGTCTAGGTCTCTCTGTATCCTATCCTGACTCTCCAACATATCTACCACTTCGCCACACTCAATGTCATCTGCAAACTTGCTGAGGATATAGTCCACACCATTGTCCATATCATTAATGAAGATATTGAACAAAACTGGACCCAGGACCGACCCTTGAGGCATTCCACTTAATATCTGCTGCCAACTATACATGGAGCCATTGATCACTACTTGTTGAGCCTGATAATCTAGCCAGCTTTCTATATCTCTTATATCCATTCATTCAGTCCATTTTTCTTTAACTTGCTGTCAAGAATACTGTGGGAGATAGTATCAAAAGCTTTGCTAAAGTCAAGGAATAACACATCCACTGCTTTCCCCTCATCCGCAGAGCCAATTATCTCATCATAGAAGGCAATTAGATTAAGTCAGGCATGACTTGTCCTTGCTGACTCCATGCTGACTGTTCCTGATCCCTTTCCTCTCCTTTAAGTGCTTCAGAATTGATTCCTTGAGGACCTGCTCCATAACTTTTTCAGGGATTGAGGTGAAGCTGAGTGGCCTGTAGTTCCCTGGATCCTCCTTTCCTTTTTTAAACATGCACACTAAATTAGCCTTTTTCCAGGAATCTGGGACCTCTCCCGATCACCACGAGTTTTCAAAGATAACGGCCAATGGTTCTGCAATCACATCTGCCAACTTCTTTAGCATCCTTGGATGCAGAACTACTAAAAATACACTAAAGCAGGGGTTGGCAACCTTTCAGAGGTGATGTACCAAGTCTTCATTTATTCACTCTAATATAAGGTTTCACGTGCCGGTAATACATGTTAATGTTTTTAGAAGGTCTCTTTCTACAAGTCTATAATATATAACTAAACTATTGTTGTGTGTAAAGTAAATAAGGCTTTTTAAAATGTTTAAGCAGCTTCACTTAAAATTAAATTAAAATGCAGAGCCCCCCGGTGGCCAGGGCCCGGGCAGTGTGAGTGCCACTGAAAATCAGCTCCCGTGCCACCTTTGGCATGCGTGCCAGAGGTTACCTACCCCTGCACTAAAGGATGACACTCCAAGAACTATTATTTCAAATAATAGTTACAACTCATTAGTGTAATTTGCATAGGTGCAAATGTCATTCTGAAATAAAGGGACAGTGCAGATGTATGATTCAGTTCAAAAGCAAAAATCTTGCCCTCTTTCAACATCAGCAAAGAACTATATATCTTGGAGTAACATCTTTGGGCAGTACTTGCTGCAATTCATAAAAAATACAAAAAGGGATGTGTCTAGTGCACTAGATGTCTGATAAATTACATACATCAAAAAGCTAGAACCAGCAACTAAGGCCAGTTCTACACTACCCACCGGATCGATGGGTAGCAATTGACCTTTTGGGGATCGATTTATCATGTCTAGATGAGATAAATCCATCCCTGAGCGCTCTCCCGTCAACTCCGGAACTCCACCACCATGAGGGGCGCAGGTAGAGTCAATAGGGGAGTGGCAGCAGTCAACTCAGCGCTGTGAAGATGCCACGGTAAGTTGATCTAAATATGTCGACTTCAGCTATGCTATTCCCGTAGCTGAAGTTGTGTATCTCAGGTCCATTTCCCCCTCTCCTCACCCAGTTTCGACCAGGGCTAAGTATTGTTATTGTAGGTGCTTAAGAATATATTCCCCTTTTAATATCTATGCATGTTTAAAGTCTTTCCTATTTCACAAAGATTACAAATCTAAACTAAGCAAGAAGCAATAACAGTTATTAAACTAGAAGCCAGACACCAAGCTACTCAAACCAGGCATTTCTTATTCCTCAGTCCAAAAACCCACTAGACACTAGAGAGGTGCATGGCTACAGTTCAGATCACAGGACTGCAATGCTCTCCCCAAGTGCCCTTCCCTTTCACAGAGCCAGATCTCCCATCTCTTTCTCCCATCCAAGCTCACCTCCGCAATACACGGCCAGCATATTGCTGCAGCCACTACCTACACCAGCTAGTGCAGCTGTTGTGTGTCAGCAGGCCAGTACCTTCTTGACTTTCTTCCTTGGTCAACTTACTGCTCCTCCAACACAGTAATGCCAGAATCATTGTACCATAAGCTCAAGACACATTTCATTCTATTTTGCAGATACAATTGCTCAATTTCGGTTAGAACTATCTGCCTCCATGGGATAAGAATATGTGCTAAACTACACAATGCCAAGTCTTCTCTGCTTGAGGTCAGGCCAGGGTCAATCTTTGATGATTTTGGAAGCACTTTGGCCATCAATTTGTGCTTAAAACCTGCATCCTTCCTGGATGGTGAAAGCACACAGGAAAGAACTGGGTACATTGTTAATACAAATTATCAATACCTCCTTGAAAGAGGGAAGTACCTTTTTCACTGAAAGAGGCACAAGTACATTCTGCACTCAAAAATCACTGCTTGTTACTTATTCTTTCCAGCTATCATGCCATTTTAAGTCTTCCAGTTTCAGTTAAGATTACTGAAAAGGCCTCACTTCTTTTCTACACTAGTTGCCAATGTGGATATAGCAGAGACAGCCCTGGTGGTATCGGGGGATAATCTCCTCCTGACAACAGATGAAGATCAAGTATCTATCCTGATATTATTATATCCAGTACCAGTCTTTGATACGGTTCACCATAATTGGATGTTGGCTTTTTTGCAAGCCATAGCATGGGTGAACAGCCCTATTCAAGTGGCATGTTGATGGGCACTCTTGTTCTGCAACATTCCATGTTGTCACTCCTTTTGTTAAATGCATATATGAGGCTATCAGGAGTTCTACATGGATCGGAAGGTCTTCAATATTCTGAAGACACTCAGCTTTATATCTTCATGAGCATGGCTGGAACTGCTAATGGAATTACTTGGTGTCTGGAAAAGGTAGAGGCACGCACGAGGGCAAGATGGCTAAGACTTAGTTTAGACAAGACAAAAGGGATGTTGATTGATAGGTTGTAGGAAGCAAGCTGGAAGATGTGACAAGGGTAATTTCTATGCATTAAATTGAGGGTGTGCATCTGCCTTTTGTTACGCAGGTTCGTAATCTTGGGATCTGATGAGGACTGTATGGGATGGGTGTGTGTTAATTTCTTATATTTGCGTTGTCACCTGAGTTTGATTTTAGGGTAACTAATGGATCTGTTTAGTTGTTAGTATATTTTAAAGACGTTGTCAAGGGTTATCAGATCATGGTGGAGATACTTTTATAGTAGAGCAGTAAAATCTAAATAAATAAAATTAAATAGCTTGCCTGCCAAATAACATAGTCCCATCTCTTTTTCACATTTAACACAAAATTCTACTCACTACTAAATGCGATGTTTTGGGATAGCTGAGTTAAATTTCATTATTTTCATCATTATCAACAAAAGGAGGACTGGTGAATAAGTCACCTCCATGAAAACACTTTTTGAATATATTATGATGAGAGTGCATTTCTCATAGGTTTCTAAATATTGACTCTTGCAGAAAATGTCCTTTCCTGGAAGTGTTAAAAAACCCATACCCTCTGTAACAGTGATAATGTAGTAGCCTCCAATCAGCTGAAAGTGGTCCACCAGTACATCAGTGGTTTAGGCTTTTAAGACTGGTGACTCTAAGCCAGGGGTCTCAAATGCAAATGACCACGAGGGCCACATGAGGACTAGTTCATTGGCCTGAGGGCCGCATCACTGACACACACCCCTCGTTGCCCCCGGCCCTGCTCTCACCCCACCCCTTCCATGAAGTCCCACCCCTGCCCCGCCTCCTCCCCTGAGCGAGCAGCTCCCCGCTCCTGCTCCTCCCCCTCCCTTCTGGAAAGTGCTAAGCGCCTGGAGGTAGGCAGGGAGGCGGCGGGGGGTGCACGGAGCTTGGCAGCTGCAGGAAATTAAGTGGGGGGAGAGAAGGGCCATGGGGAGCTTGGCTGGCTACAGAAAATAACCCCGCGGGTCACGTGTTTGAGACCCCTGCCTTAGGTGAACTACTCCATCACCTAACAAATCTGAGCCTCATACTCAGACTTAGTGTTACACATACAACGATACAAAAGTATAGTAAAAAATATTTTTCACGGTGCATCGAGTCGTAGCGTCGACACGTTATACTCCTTGGGAACAGCAATCGTTTGCTGACAAATAAGGCATTGAATTTTATCTTTTACCTCTGTGAAAAAATATTAATTCTCCCATTTGTCTTGGAAAACTCTCTTTTCTTCCATGAATGTTCTTTTTTTGATGAAGTCATTTCCAAGCAGTTTTAATAAAATATATTCACTTAATAATGCACCTCACTCAAAGGACCAAACAGGAACTTAGATTTACTTCTATTAAAGCCCCCTCCTGGACTGGGCTGCACTCACACTTCACTCTTGTTCCGTCTCTTCCAACCCCTTCCCTGTCCCCTTCAAACACCTTCCACAAAGTTCCCACCCCAACTCCGCCCCCTCCCAGCACCTAGTCCCACCCCCTCCCAAATCCCTGCCCCTTTTTCCCTCTCCTCCCCTGTGCACGAGGCTTCCTGCTCCTGGCCCCTCCTTCCCAGAAACCACTAAGCCGCCAGAGAACTGCCTGGTGGTAAGCGCAGCAGTGGGAAGCAGCGCACGGGTGAGAAGCACGTGGGGGGAGCGGGCCTCAGGGAGATTAGCGGGGGGGGCGCGGGGAGCTTGGCGGGGTTGGGGGGGCACGGGGAGGGCAGGGGGAGCATTGCAGGCCATAGGGAAGGGCTTGGTGGGCCACATATTCGAGACCCCTGCTCTAGGCATCACCTTTAAATTTATGTAAGGCTCTGATGGGTCTCAATGCATTGTCACTGCTACTTGTTATTTATCATTCCTGTTCAAAGCACTTTACAGATGTTAACTAATACTCCTGTCAAACTGTACACTAACATTCCAGAGAGATCAGGAACCCTAAAACTGGAGTGCGGTGGTGGCCAAGCATCATAGGATGTACAGATGAGTGTCAGATGGGCAGCAGCGATAACTGCCTTTAACTTGAGGCAGCGAAATGAAAAAAAAAATCCATTCATCTATTTGGCACTATGGAGTAGGATGCATTCAGTGGGGCAAGTGCTTGTGATGGTGCTACTGTGGTATTAACTTCGGCATAATTTATGGTTTCATTTTTTTAAAAGTGAATTGTTTCTAACCTTCTGTACTTTATGGTTCTGAAGATAATCTTCTAAAAGTGAACCAGTGCAATCTTGTCTTTCTGAGCTTACAAAATGAAATCATGCTGCTCATCGCTTCACCAAGAAGTACTAGACTGAAATGTATAAAGCACTGGACAGCCTTCACTGTTGCTAGTCACAGCACTGTAGGAGCAGCAATTAGAGTGTCAGGAATTATGTCAATTTTATTCTAGTTCTACTTGGGAAAGTTATATCGAAGATAATAGGGATACATCAAAACAAAAAAAAACAAAAAAGTGTAAAGATTAAACAGAAGGGACCAGTATCAAATTGAGCTTTTGTACCATATAGTTAATCCTCTAAATCAGGTCTTGGAACAATTAGCTAGAGAAGAGGATGAGATCCCTACAGTCTGAGGTGTGTATACAAATCAGAGGGGTGGGGGGAAGCAGCGAGGAGGACAGCATCCCAAAGGTCTGTGTGTCATACTCTGGTGTTAATCACCGCTCCATCCCCAAAAGCATGAGGAGCAAAGAATAGTTGGCTGAAGACACCGGTTAGTCAAACCAAGGAAGCCCAACTCCACCACAGAGGGAGTGGAGGGGGTCAGGAACAGCATCACGAACACCCTTCGCCTGCCTGGCTGCAGATAACTAGGTTAACATCCGAATATCACACTTTGGACTATCAGAGGTCTCCAAAGTACTGCCTGGGGGCCAGATCCGGCTCGCGGCTTAGATTTGTTCGGCCCTCCAGTTGAGCAGGCATGTGGAGAAGCTGCCGCTGCCCCCCACCCCGCCAGCTGTTGCCGGCGGCCCCATGTGCGGAGGGATGAGTGCCCCCGTGGCAGCGACAGGAGGAGTAAAGAGGATGGGTGGAGCGGGAGCAGCAGGAGGAGTAAAGGGAGGATTTTGCATATATTGAATTTTTTCAGTCATGTCGGCCCGCAAACCCCCTTAAAAAATCTAATATGGCCTTCGTCTCATAAAGTTTGGAGACCCCTAGCGGATTCGTTTTTCCCCACCTTTCTGCCAGTATTCCTTATGCACATTTCATATCACAGGCCCCTTCTCCCCTTCCTGACTAGAGATCTGATTGTTTCAAGACCTAATTTAGATAATCTACTACAAGGTCCAAGACTTCAGCCTGGTTAAATCGGTTAAACCTGGTTAAATCGGTGCAGCAGCCGAAGAGAGCTGACAGCCGAGAGAAAGAGCCAGCCCTATGCACCTGCAATGCAAGAGGCAGCTGGCCAGCCACCGAGTTATTAGGGGGCTCTGCATCCTCTACCAGCCCCGAACATCTTTCCAGCTGCTAGGCCCAGGACAGGCAGCCCGAGTCTCCACCCCAAATCCCCCAGCTGAGGGCGCCCGGACAGCAGGAGGCCTCCTCTGAAGCGCCCAAGCGAGACACACGGAAACGGGCAACCCTCCCGGGGCTGCTGCCGCCTGCCCGGCACAGGCCCACCAGCGCTACCCACGGGACTTCCCGTCCCAGCCCAGGCCGGAGGAAAGGGGATTCCGCTGCCTCTTCCGTTCCCGTCCCCGTGCAGCCGGACGCCCGGGACAGCACCTACCTTCACGGCCACCTCCGGGGCCGAGTCCACCGCCAAGGCCTGCGGGGCAGGGGACGGTGAAGCGAGATGCAGCACCGAGTCCCGGCTGGCTACTAGCGCCGAGCGGCGGGAGCTTCCCTCAGTGTCCGAGCCCGAGTCGGAGCCCGAATCGGAGACACCGTAGGACGCGAGCGCCGCGATAGCAGCCGACATCTTAGCGAGGAGGATCCACTGGAGCAATGACCCGGAATATACGGGTCCTGTCAGTTACATAACGATCCTTTACTATATTTATTTGTTTTTGCGCCTGAATGAAAATGACTCAAATACGACTTTTAAAAAAATAAAAATTATTTATAATTTTATGGGTCTCTAACGAAACTTTTCGAGAAGCAGAATTCCCCTGCCATGGAGCAAAAGGAGGGTTTAATCTTTCAGGACTCATAGCAAGGACTACAAGTCCCAGCGTGCAACGCGCCAGAGCCGGGCTGGTCTGATTTGAAGTGTCCTGCAGGGTCAAAGCAGGATTCTGTGGTTCTGAAAAGGAAAACGTTGTCTCTGCCACTTTCAGCAGAATGACACGATCTCTGCCTCTCTGACGAGTGACATATAACAAATATAATTATAAATGACTTAAAGACAGCACTCCATAACAAAAAAGAACCCCAAAACCCACCACCAAAAGAGAATGAGGCTAAAAAGAATGACCCCAGGGTGACATACTCCCAGTCATCAATAGAAGGTACTGTGGGATAGACATAAGCATTAAATCCTCAAACAGATACTGATTTTCTAAACCTACCAATTCAATGTTATCCATAGCTCAAATTTGTGATGAAATCATTTAAAAAAATTAAACTTAAATGACAGGTTTGGATGTTCGGGGCAACATTTTACATTTGCCTGTAAATTATAAACATACAATACAGTATTTCCATAACATGAACTCTACCCCTTATTCCATTGTAGCCAGGGAAATGGACAACACCATTTGTCTAATTTCAACCTCCAGCCACTGAACTGCATTCAGTCTAGTAGAGAAAGGTATAAAATGATACAACAGCTGGACATTGAAGCTAAACAAACTCAGACTGGAAATAAGGTGTAGTTTTAACAGTGAAAGTCATTAACTATTGGAACAATTTACCCAGTGTTGTGGTGGAGTCTCCCACACAGACAATTTTAAAATCAAGAGTAGATGTTTTTCTAAAAGATCTCCTCTAGGAATTATTTTGAGGAAGTTTATGGCCTGTGTTATACAGGTTGGACAACAGGTCAACTGTCCTTTCTGGTCTTGGAATTTATTAATCATCTGAGGTTGGTTGGGTCCTACAACCATCTTCTTCTGTCCAAGGCAGCACTAAAGTCCAGCTGCTTGTTTTCTTTGATGCAATCTAATCATCACTTCCTTGGTTTCAATATGAATGCTATGCAATGGATAATACTGTGTGCACTCTCAGGTCTTCCTAAACATATGGATTTCACAGTAGTTTGAATTAACATTCCCAGCACCATCTTCCCTGTGAGATAAGAATCAGAGGGGTAGCCGTGTTAGTCTGGAATTGCAGAAGTGACAAAGAGTCCTGTGGCACCTTAAAGACTAACTAAAGTTTTAGAGCATAAGCTTTCGTGGGCTAGTACCCACTTCGTCGGATGCATGCAGTGGACGTATCCAGGGGCAGGAATAAATAGGTAGGCAAGAACCAGGTGGGAGACAACAGGGTTAGTCCAATGAGGCTGAACCAGCTTGTTATCTCTAATCAGGGAGGGTGAGGTGTTCCTCTAGCAGCTGAACTGGAGGTGTGAATAGCGAGAGAAGAGAAGCTGCTTTTGTAGTTAGCTAGCCATTCGTAATCTTTGTTCAATCCTTGATTGATAGTATCAAATTTGCAAATGAATTGCAGCTCTGCAGTCTCTCTCTTTCACTCTCTTTCTCTCACTTTCACAGGCCTTGGGAGGCAGACCAGTCCTGGCCTACAGACAACCTGCCAACCTCAAGCATATTCTCACCAGCAACAGCACACTGCGCCATAATAACTCTAACTCAGGAACCAATCCATGCAACAAACCTCGATGCCAACTCTGCCCACACATCTACACCAGCAACACCATCACAGGACCAAACCAGATCAGCCACATCATTACTGGTTCATTCACCTGCACATCTACCAATGTAATATACACCATTATGTGCCAGCAATGTCCCTCTGCTATGTACTTCGGCCAAACTGGACAGTCCCTACGAAAAAGGATAAATGGACAGAAATCAGATATCAGAAATGGCAATATACAAAAACCTGTAGGAGGGCACTTCAACCTCGCTGGACACACTATACAAGATTTAAAGGTCAGCATTTTGCAGCAAAAAAACTTCAAGTCCAGACTACAAAGAGAGACTGCAGAGCTGCAATTCATTTGCAAATTTGATACTATCAATCAAGGATTGAACAAAGATTATGAATGGCTAGCTAACTACAAAAGCAGCTTCTCTTCTCTCGCTATTCACACCTCCAGTTCAGCTGCTAGAGGAACACCTCACCCTCCCTGATTAGAGATAACAAGCTGGTTCAGCCTCATTGGACTAACCCTGTTGTCTCCCACCTGGTTCTTGCCTACCTATTTATACCTGCCCCTGGATACGTCCACTGCATGCATCCGACAAAGTGGGTGCTAGCCCACGAAAGCTTATGCTCTAAAACTTTAGCTAGTCTTTAAGGTGCCACAGGACTCTTTGTCACTCCTGTGAGATAAGTAACTTTAACTGCCCTATTTCATACATGGGGAAACTGAGACATACATATATTCAGGGACTTGCTCCATGCAGCGCAAGGGCCTCAACAAAAACCTTACACCTGCGCACCAACCACTGGAACACGCGGCGCGAAATACAGCAGGACGAACCCAAAGCATCTCTGAAACAGCCCCGCCCACTCTCTTTGGAGAAGCCAGAAGCCCCGCCCACTTCCAGTCTAGCTCCTCCTCTCCCATTCTCATTGGCTGCCAGGAGCCGGCTTTAGAATACGTCACAATACCCGCGGCCCCTCCCGCTAGCTCGAGTAAATGAGAGAGCGAACTGGACTATACCACCTGCCATCTTGAGGGGGTGTGTGTAGAAATCGGGGCTCCCTGATCCTCAACTCCAGGGATGCTGTGAGGAGGCACCCACCTACTCCTTGGGGGAAGCGGCGACGGCCGGAGAGGTGGTGGGTAAACAGCCCCCGCGTGCCTGGAGAGGGAGTCCGGGCCGGAGGAGAAGCCCCTCCTCCCACGCGCGCACACACGCGCCGCTCTGTGTCTATTGTGAAGCCTTCGGGGTGCTCCGCGCCGCCGCCCCCCTCTCGCGCCGGGTTCGGGTCCTCCCGCTCCACAACGATTCTCTCCGGCGGGGAGAGGCCGTTGAAAGGAGCCGTTTGAACTTCGGATCCGCTCAGGCCAGGGGGCAGCGCGAGGCTCTGAGGCGCTCTGAGAGGGCGGGGCTGGTCGGCGGCATGAAGGTGTGAGAGGAGCAGCGCACGGAGCGGACAGAGTAAGTGCCCCGCAGCCTGCACCTCCTCTGCCGCGGCCCCCCTGTCCAGCCACCCACGGGGCGAGGAACTGCCCTTCATCGGGGGGGGGGAGAACGCCCCTATGCCGCCCCTCCATTCTTCCATTCCCGCCCCGAGTGACACCTTCGCCCCCGCGTCTCCTGTGGGGTGGAGGGAGCAATAGGGCTGTGCCAGTGCGCTTCCCCTCGCGCTGTCTTGCAGCTGGGGGCGAGCGCCGAGCCCCCTCCGGCTGTTGCAGGGACAGGTGTGTAAATTCCTCTCCCTGGCCGCTGCAGGGTATGGGGGAGGGGGTGGCACGGGAGCGTGCTCTTCACGCCCCCGTCTCCTGTGCAGTACCCAGTGCGGAGCCGCATTCAAAGGGCGGCGGGACCTTTTATTGTTGGGGTCAGTAATCGGGGCGGGGGGGTCGTTGGTTGTCACAAGGTGCTGCTACTATGTTGAGCTGAAGGGGGTGGAGTTACCCTGACCCCGCTTAATTTATGTAATGGGGACTGTAGAGGCCAGAGGTGGGGATGGATGATGGAGCTAGATGCGATTTGCCTTTTGAAGAGAAGCAGATTCGATCATGTTCACTGGAAATAGCTGCCCATTGAAAGATTGCTACCATTGTTCAGCTGTGGTGGAGATCTCGGCTGCCTGCGAGCAAAAGACCTTTAAATTGCAATCCTAAAAACATGTAGCGTCTGTCTTCTCCAAACACAAAAATATCCAGCCCCCTATGCCGATATAGCTTGTGGATACAATCATTATAAAACGTAATACCCCAAGTAATCTCCACTTGTATCTTAAGCATGTACAAAGTCCTTCTGGATCATTACACTTCATGTATCTATGATTTCGTTTCATTTAGTTTTGTGTTTGTAATCAGAAGTAAATACAGTAATTAGATGTTTTAGTTTGATTTGCAACATTCGGTTGTCAGTTATTCAAGTTTTAGCAAATCTTTCAGTTTTAAAGGAAACTGATTGCATTTCTATGAAGATATCAACAGAATAAAGAATAGCAAGAAGAAAATGCAGATAGTGAAACTTTTATTTTTTATTAAATGTTGTCTTTAGATTTTTTTTTAGTGGCCATTGCCATAAAGGAATTGTACATTCTAGAACCAAGGTGGCAAAAATAACATTGACATGAAAATAACTTTGCAAAAGCCATTTTAGGGGAAATTTTTCAGCATTCTGGATCTTTTTTGAAATTTTGTTTTGTTTTTTGAAGTGTACAAATTTTATTTCAGATTTATAAATGGCCTCTTTATCAGTGGTGAATTGCAATACAAGTTATGTGATTTACCTTACTTCCACACCTGATGTGAGTCACCCTGTATATGATTTATGCATTTTGAGAATGCAACTGTCATTGATTCACACACTGCCTGCCAGCAATTGTTAGGTGATTCTACAGAAGTGCATTTCTTATTTTCCTGGCATGCACTTATAGGGTGTTGTCTATAGTTGTACAGTGTGGTTGTTGAAAGGTAAAGTATTTCAAGGTCTGTTTGCGAAACCAAGCTTTAGTGTAACATTGCTATTTAAATATTGTATCTCAGCTATTATGCAAATGTTTCAATTTATGTAAAAGCAATATTTTATTATTGCCAAATCTCTAGATTTAATACACAGTTTGATTTCTCTCATACTATAATAGGGGAAATTACAGCTTTTGGTTAAACTCTGTTGTGCTCAGATATTATAATAATGTGTAATCATTTAAGGGTTTGGAGTGGGTTCACAGTGCAGCCTTTGGAATAATTTGCTAGTGTAAATTAGCTGTTGTCCATCTGCTAGGACTAGTGAGGTGTGTTCTTTAACACATTCTTTAGAATAATGGGTAGGTCTACACTTGTGGTGACTTGCAGAGTACAGCTGTTGCATGTCCAGCTGTGACAGGTATAAATAGTGGTATAGAACAGAAGTTCTCAACCAGAGGTCCAGGGCCTCCTGCCGGGCTGCGAGCAGGTTTCAGGGAATCTAGGAAAATAAACCAGAGAGAGAGAGACTGGTGTTAGACTTGCTGGGGCTGAGGGCAGAAAGCCAAAGCTTGAACTTTGCTGCTTGGGTCCGAAGCCAAAGCCCAAGCAACTTAGCTTTTTGGGGCCTTGGACAATTGCCCTGCTTGCTATCCCCTAATGCCAGACCTGGCTTTTAATGTAGTAGATATGCAAAAAAATGGTTATTGTGGCACAGGTGGGCAGTGGAATTTTGATAGCATGTTAGGGGCCTCAGTAAGAAAAAGACTGAGAACCCCTGATGTAGAAGGTGAGGCACATCTTATGTGGGTAGAAATATCGGGACCCTAGAATATGTACTCTACCTACATGACTCTCTACATGCCCAAGCCATGTCACCCACATGCGTTGAGAGGACCAAGTACCATCCCTGACAGATACTTGTCCAGCCCGTTCTTAAAAATCTCCAGAGACGGAGATTCCACAACCTTATTTGGAAGCCTATTTCAGTGCGTAAATATCCTTATAATTAGAATTTTCCCCCCTAATATCTAACCTAAATCTTCCTTGCTGCAGACTAAGCTGATTACTACTTGTCCTACTTTCAGTGGTCATGGAGAACCATTGATTATTGTCCTTTTTAGAGCAGCCCTTAGCATATTTGAAGACTTATCAAATCACCCCTCACACTTCACCCAGTTCTCCTCTGAGTGTCCTATACATATGCCTTTTCTTGGGATATGCTGACTGGGGCGGCTGGGGCAGTGGAAACTTCTGGTAGCAGTACCTGTTAGAGTGCTCATGCACTCCTCTCTCCTCAGTATTTGAGCATGTTCTTATCAGCGCCTAAACTATTATTGCCCATGTTGGATTCGTAGCACAAGTGATTCCATATGCCAGGTTCAACATTGGCTGTGAAGTACCTGCATGGACAGTATGCGAAGAATACTACTTGTTCTAAGAAAAATTAATCTGTCTCTGATGTGGTGGCTGAAACTACAGAATGTCCTCAACGGAGGTTGGTTCAATCCAGCTCCTCTTATGCTAAGAGTTACCACAGATGTGTTCATGATAGGTTGAGGAGCAAAACTCTACAGCCTTTTCATTTGAGATTTTTGGAGCTGCAGAGAATCCCATTGCACGTAAACACGTTAGAACTGACAGCGATCCATCTGGCTCTCAAAACATTTCTTCCCCAGGTGCAGCATGCAGTGGTTCAGATGGTTACGGACATGTCAGCAATTTATTATTTGAACAAACAGGAAGGAGCTCAATCATTTCAACTGCGAAACAAGGCAATAAAACTTTTGGACTGGTGTATCCTATCCAACATTTACACAATTGCCTTTCAGGAAGCAGCAGAATACAATGAGATTATGAGCAGGGACAACTGAGCAGGGACTCCTCACAGATATGAGTGGTCTCTAAAGACTCAGTGATTCAGAACATTTTCAGTCTTTGTTAGTTTCTGGACTGAGATTCATCACAAACACCCAATATGAAATGGCCCTGTTTTTGCTTCAGAGTGGGCTTAGACAGTCAATCATTGGTGGATACATTTCTGCTTGATTGAGGAAGGGGCCTGAGGTATGCATTTCCCCCATTCTCTCTGATCATAAAGTTGCTAAATAAATAAGACCGGATTCAATCAGGGTTGCTTTTAGTTGTTCCTGTATGGTGGAGGCAAAGTGTTACGCTTAGTTAATTCATTTATCCAATGGCAAATACAAGATGCTTCCAATAATAACAGACGTGCTGTCCAAGCAATAGGGGAAGTCTCCACCCAGATCTGCAATCCTTAGATCTGACAGCTTGGGCAATAGGCCTTTGACAGATTCAGAAAAATCATGCTCCTTTGAGATGCAGCAAGTTCTAATTAATGCTAGGAAACTATCTACTAGAAAAAGTTATAGTTTTAAGTGGAAAAGATTTGGTGTACAGGTATCTGGTAAGAATATTGGTCCAGCTTCAGTTCCTGTGCAACTTATTTTAGAATACTTGGTACATTAAAATCAATGAGTTTGTCTTTCTTCTCCATTAAGGTTCACTTAGTAGCTATAGCAGCATTCCATACTCACATTATGGAAAATAATTATTTTTCACATATATTGGTGAAAAACTGTTTTAAAAAAGACTTAGTGAACCTGTCTCTGTCATTACGGGACCTTGTCCCTTTGTGAAATTTGACCTTAGTTTTAATACAACTTATGTCTCCCCTGATTTGAACCTCTAGTGAGCTGCCCTTTTCTCATCTTTCTATAAGACAGCTTTTGTAATAGCAATCACTTCTGCAAAAAGAGTTAGTGAGCTACATGCCTTAATGGTGGGAGCTTCTTTCTTACTTTTTATAAGCACAGGGTGGTTCTTAGATTGCATCCCAAATTCCTTCCTAAAATAAATTTTGAATTTCATATAAATCAAAGTATTTGCCAGTATTCTTTTCAAAACCTCAGACATATACAGGGGAATCTGTTACATTCCTTAGTTGCAAAGAGAGCACATTTATATTATCTGTATAAAACTAAAAAGTTCAGGTCCTCTCCTAAATTATTTCTCTTATATGCAGGTAACTCTAAAGGTCAGGCCATTTCAGCACAGTTCCTTTCTAGATAATTTAGACAGTTTATTGAATAGTGTTATAAAGGAGCTTTACTCTGACCTCCTGTTCCTCTTCAAGCCCATTTTACAAGAGTGGTTGCTTCATCTGTAGCGTATGCTAAACATATTCTTTTTATTGAATTATACAAAGCTGCAGCATGGAGTTCACTTCACACTTATGAAGCATTATTCACTGGATCTGGCAGCCAGGTCTGATGAACAGTTTGGCAGAGCCATGGCCAAGTCATTGTTTAATTAGGACTCGACCTCTCTCCACCCTTCTTACTCTACTGTTTGCCAAACTCTCCCAAGAGTGGGAATATGCAAAGGACACTTGAAGAAATGAAGGTTACTTACATGTAACCATAGTTCTTTGAAGTGGACTCTACATGATCATAGTCTCTGCCTACCTTCCTCACTCCTACAGTCCTAATTTCAATATTACTTGGTATTTTTGTTAGCAGTGGAAAGAACTGAAGTGGCAACAGACTGTGACAGAGTAGCCTGCCCCTTGAGGGTTGTATTGCGTAGTGGTCAATCCTCCCCATCAGATGTCATGGTCCTCTTAAGAGTTTGGGAAGGCCTGATACTCAAAGGGCTGGTCCTCACTAGGGCGGGGGATCAACTGTAGATACGCAATTTCAGCTACGTTAATAACGTAGCTGAAATCGGCATATCTACAGCCGACTTACCTGCTGTCCTCACGTTGGCAGCGGTCGGCGGCGTGCTCCCCCGTCGACTCCAACTTGCGCCTTTTGGCGAGCTGGTGTTGTGGAGTCTACGGGTGCTGCTGGCGATCAATTTATCGCGTCTTGACGAGATGCGATAAATCGATTGCCGTAAGATCGATCTCTCCCTGCGCTAGTGAAGACAAGCCCAAAGACTGAAGAGACATGGGGAGAAAGGAAAGGGGTCTAGGATATAAGTAGCATTTAGAAGGAATCCTGTTATTTTGTCTTTAAGGGCCTGGGACTTGGAGCCTTGCAGAGATGGCAGGGCAACCAATAAGAAATGAGCTGGAAGAAGAGGCCACTACAAGTGCTGCCACTTTCTTCATAAGAGGGGAGATAGAAGGCATTTGTTGGGCCCTGACTTAGCAGGGAGAAGATAGCTGCAGGAGAAGATCTGTCTGTTGAAGCTTCCCAGCTTGAGGGTGGAGGGACAGAGGGAAAAAGGCCTGCTGAAGGAAAAGCTTCCTGAGGCTCTACAACTGGCTTAAAGTACAATTCCCGCTACAAGGAGGAGAGCTGGAAGGCTCTTGTCTTAAAGAGAGGGACAGTCTTTCCAAAGGCCAGCTCTCATCTCAGACCTGGATGAGGAAGCTGACCAGGACACTTATGTGGGCCCAAAGAGAGCAGCTAAATATTAAATGAGTTATTTTCTGCAGAATAAATAAATTAACCTCCCTTTTCAGGGACTAGTTTAACTAATCTCGTCTGGTAGTTGGCAAAAAAGTTCCGAAGGGTGCTGAGTGCAACATGCCTTCAGTTCACAACAAGCCATGCTGGAGATGCACGCTCACTGCATGGGTGACATATCCCCTTTTATAGAATGTTCTCAAACTATGAGGATGTGTGAGTGCTTTAAGAGGCCCTGCTGCCAGAAAGTTCCATCATCTGACTTGCATTGGTCAACACATACCAAGAGTGTAAATGTGCAGTATCCGTCTTGACGAGCTCTGGTAACAAGTAACTAACTTTCATTTTGTCTAAACTTTCTTCATAGGTAATGTTTATACTTTTTGTCATTTTTGTTGGGCTCCACTGGACTGTCTCAAATTTTCTTCAATTGTGGTGCCCGGAACTTGACACAGTACTGTAGCTGAGGCCTCACCAGTGCCCAATAGAGTGGAACAGTTGCCTCCCATGTCTTGCGTATGACATTCCTGTTAATACTAGGGCTGTCAAATGACTAACAAAATTAACTGCAATTAATCACACTGTTAAGCAATAATAGAACCCCATTTATTTAAATATTTTTGGATATGTTCTACATTTTCAAATTTATTGATTTCAACATTAAACACAGAATACAAAGTGTACAAGTGCTCACTTTATATTTTTATTACAAATATTTGTGCTGTAAAAACGAAATAAGTAGTATTTTTCCATTCGCCTCATACAAGCACTATAATGCAATATCTTTATGACGAAAGTGTAACTTACATATGTAGAATTATGTAAAAAAACTGCATTCAAAAATAAAACGATGTAAAACTTTAGAATCTACAAGTCCACTCAGTCAAGCACAGTTGTTTACATTAGCAGGAGATAATGCTGCCTGCTTTTGTTTACAATGTCACCTGAAAGTGAGAACAGGCATTCACGTGGCACTGTTGTAGCCGGCATCACAAGATATTTACGTGCCAGATGGACTATTTCTCTTCATGCTTCAACAACCATTCCGGAGGAACTGCGTCCATGCTGATGACAGGTTCTGCTCAATAACAATCCGAAGCAGTGCAGACCAATGCATATTCACTTTCATCATCTGAGTCAGATGCCACCAACAGAAAGTTGGTTTTCTTTTTTGGTGGTTCGGGTCCTATAGTTTTTGCATCAATGTGTTGCTCTTTTAAGACTTCTGAAAGCATACACCACATCTTGTCCTCTCAGATTTTGGAAGGCACTTCAGATGCTTAAACCTTGTGTTGAATGCTGTAGCTATCTTTAGAAATCTCACATCGATACCTTTGTGTTTTGTCAAATCTGCAGTGAAAGTGTTCTTAAAATGAACAAGATGTGCTGGGTCATCATCTGAGACTGCTATAACATGAAATATGTGACAGAATACGGGTAGAACAGAGCAGGAGACATACAATTCTCCCCCAAGGAGTTCACTCAAAATTTAATTAATGCAATTTTTTTTTTAAACGAGCGTCATCATCATGGACGTGTCCCTTCTGGAATGGTGGCCGAAGCATGAAGAGGTATACAAATGTTTAGCGCGTCTGCATATATTTGCATAGTTAATACCTTGCAATGCCAGCTACAAAAGTGCCATGTGAACGCCTATTCTCAATTTCAGGTGATGTAAATAAGAAGCCAGCAGGATGATCTCCCATAAGGTAAGCAAACTTGTTTGTCTTAACGATTGGCTGAACAAGAAGTAGGACTGAGTGGATTTGTAGGCGCTAAAGTTTTATATTGTTTGAGTGTAGTTAGTTATTAACACACACAAAAATCTACATTTGTAAGTTGCACTTTCATGATAAAGAGATTGCATTATGGTACTTGTATGAGGTGAACTGAATTTTTTTATTTTTACAGTGCAAATATTTGTAATAAAAATAAAATAAAGTGAGCAATGTATGCTTTGTATTCTGTGTTGTAATTGAAATCCATATATTTAAAAATGTAAAAACATCCAAAATATTTAATACAGTTAATTGGAATTCTATTGTTTAACAATGCAATTAAAACTGATTAATCACTATTAATTTTTAAATGGCAATTGATTTTTTGAGTTAATCGTGTGAGTTACCTGCAGTTAATTGACAGCCGTAGTTTAGACACCTGAGAATATTAGTCTTTTCCACAACTGTTATTATTACTTTATATTCAATTTTTGATCCACTATAACCCCCAGATCCTTTTCAGCAGTTCTGTTGCCTAACCAGTTATTCTCCATTTTGTGACTGTGCAGTTGACTTTTTTTTCTTTCCTAAGTGCAATAGTTTGCACTTGTCTGTCTTGAATTTCATCTTGTTGATTTCAGACCAATTCTCCAGTTTGTCAAGGTTGTTTTGAATTCTAAATCTTTTCCTCCAAATGTTAGCACCCCTTCCTCGCTGGGTGTCATCTACAAATTTTATAAACATACTCTTATCCAAGTCATTAGTGAAAATATTGAATAGTACTGGGCCCAGGACAGAACCATGTTGGAACCCCCTATATACATTCCCAAGTTTGACAGCAAACCATTGATAACTACTCTTTTGAGTATGGTCTTTCAATCATTTGTGCACCCACCTGGTAGTAATTTCCTCTAGACTACATTTCTCTGCTTTGCTTATAAGAATGTCATATGGACTATGTCAAAAGTCTTATTAAGTTTAAGATGTGTTGCATCTAAAGCTTCCTCCATTCACTAAGCCAGTAACCCTGTGAGAAAAATGGAAATTAGGTTGGTTTGATTGGTTCTTGATAAATCCATGTTGCTATTATTTATCACCCTATTATTCTCTAGTTGTGTACAAATTGATTGTTTAATAATTTGTTCCAGTATCTTTCCAGGTATTGAAGTTAGGCTGATTTATAGTTCCCAGGGACCTCTTAGTTCCCCCTTTTACATATAGGTACTATGTTTGCCCTTCTCCAGTCCTTTGAGGCCTTACTTATCCTCCATGAGTTCTCAAAGGTAATTACTAACGATTCAGAGGTTGCTTCAGTTAGTTCCTTAAGTGCCCTAGAGTGAATTTAATCAGACTCTGATGACTTGAATATATCCAACTTAGTTAAATATTCTTTAATGTGTTCTTTCCCTTATTTGGTTGTGTTCCTTCTCTCTTGTTAGTATTCATTTTTTTTAATTATTTGGTCAAAATTTACCTTTTTTGTAAAGAATGAAGTAAAATAGACATTAAACACCTCAGCCTTATTGATGTTGTCTGAAAGTATCTTTCCTTCATCTTTCTCTTGCTCCAAATGTTTTTTAAAAAACTTCTTAGTGCTTTTATGACCCTTGCAAGTTGTAACTGATTTTGTGCCTTAATCTTCCATACTTAGAAATTTGTCTATGTTTCCACTCTTTATAGGATTCCTTTTTGATCTTCACAGATTGTGATGAAGCCATGTTGGCCGCTTACTATTCTTCTTATCTATCCTGTGCATCAGGATAGTATGCTGTTGTCATTCATGTGTCAGAGAGCAGTTGCTGGGTATTGAGGTACTAACAATATTTGTGACAGAGTCCTGTGGCACCTTAAAGACTAACTAAAGTATTAGAGCATAAGCTTTCATGGGCTAATACCCACTTCGTCCTGTTAGCCCACGAAAGCTTATGCTCTAATACCTCAGTTAGTCTTTAAGGTGCCAAAGGACTCTTTGTCACTTCTGCAATTCCAGACTAACATGGCTACCTCTCTGATTCTTAACTGAATATTTGTAAATTAAAAAAAAAATGCTGCTTTGAATATAGTGTTTTTAAAATTCCTTTTGTTGGCTCCAGTACATTGAAATAAAAGCAAAAGTTTTGCCATTAAGGCTCAGAAAATATACCCAATTTTTCTTCATTTGATAACTAAGCCTATTATGAGGATACCTGGTTTCTATTCCTCACTCTTCCACTGACCTACTGTGTGACCTTAGGCAAGTTACTTCACCGCTCCTTGCCTCAGTTTTCCCAGCTATAAAATGGGAATGATATGTGTCTTCTTGGTAAAACACTTTGAGATCTACGGATGAAAAACAATTGTAAGAGCGAAGTATTATTATCATCATTGCTGTCCGGTGTGACAAAGTATGTGTGCCATTCTCCTTGCCTAAAGAAATAAAAAATGCTTGCATATGAGGGGCAGAGTTGTACTGTATGTAATGATAACATATTGTCAAACAGCTAAATTTCAAATACATTAAATAGTAACTTGACAACTGAAGAAATGAGAGAGAGAAAGAGTCATAAAGGATTGATGGACAGACCAAAAAAATAAAAATAAAAAAACCCAGGAAGCAAACGTACACTGAAAACAAAGGAAAAGATCTGTTGTAGAAAGAAACTGGAGTGAAGCAAGGAAGGGGCACAAGAAAAGTACTATCTTTTACTTTCTCTCTCTCTCATTTCTTCCTCTCGTACCCACTTGGTGTGCTTTACCTCCTTCTCCTCTATTTTCTGCTGTTTCTACTTCCCCTTATAAATAGTCATATTCTGCTTCTCTTTTTTCTTAACTTCCCTGTGAATCTGTCACACAGTTTCTCACCCCCATCTACTCCCTTGCTCTATCCACTTAGACCCTTATATCCCCTGCCTCAATCCAGAACTCCCTGCTTGCTGCAGAGATCGTGAAAGATCTTCCTCAGCCTTTGGTTTTGGACTGAGCTCTTCGGGGAGGAGAGACCAGTTAATTGTCTGACACAGATGATACTGTGCTTATATGCAGCACTGCTAAAGAGCAAAACATGTTGGAAAATTATATAAATTGTTTAAAGACACTTCTCAAAATGGAAGTTCTTCTGCATAGGTCCTCATTATTAGAGACCACGAGCCTTCCACTGCATCCCACTGAGGCTGCTCTAAGGGATTGATCCTGTGAGTTACTAAGCACCTCACAGGATCATGATCCAAAATCTAAAAATTTGGAACATTTCCTAAAGATGGCAAACACAAGCCTGGATAGAGGAGGTGACATTATACAGAGAGTGGTATAATCTTAAACTCTCAGTTCATTCATTTTCTTGGAATCATTGGAGAAGATCATTCTTAACTCTATTTTTCAAAAGCACGTGGCCTAGATTTACTCTTTCAGTGTGTTTTCTTGACCTTCTGAGCTTTCATTTTTAAAATCTACTGGGGACAATGTCAGATTAAAAATCATATTGCTAAAAATTAATATCTCTATCTGTTATCAGTAACAGATGAATATTACTGAAATTGTAAAATATTTTTTTTCCACCACTGAATGAAGTAGCTGAGCTGCTAGCACAAATACGCTACCTTGCATTAAAAATAGTTTCCGTACAAGAGTATTGAAAGCTAACAAATGTAACTATTTTTAAAAAGGCTGTGTGGGGATGATCGAAAGAATTCTAGACCAGTAAGCCTTACATCTTTAACGGTTAATTGAAGGGAAAAAATTATAGAATAAAATTCCTGAAATATCATGATCTGAGAGGGTCTAATCAGTGTTTTTTCAGCAAAGGAAAATTGTTTATCTATTAGAATTCTTAAATGGGTCAATGAAGTAGTGGATAAAGGAGAACCAATTGACATTTATATAGACTTTCAAAAGTCTTTTGATCGGGTCTCTCACAAGTTTAAATTCTGTGCTGCAGCTCTTAGAGGTGCAGCACAGAATCTCACTCAGGTTGCTCAGTCTTAAATTTATTTAGTGCTCATTGTGAGTGTCACATTTGTAAAGAGCTGCACTTGTTCATCTTCTTTGCTAATTTTTAAATGTAAACATATGTCCAGGTGCATCCTACTCTAGGTGCACATGAACCTCGTGCATAAAACTGGGGTCTTTTTGAATAGTGGTGTCCATTGGGGATATGCATGCACCTGTCTCTGCATGTGTTTGAGTATGAGGTCATAAAGGTCAGGGTGGCTGTGACCTTTTCTCCGTTACTGTGTATGGTGGTGAGACAGAACAAGTGTCTGGCCTGCTAGTTCTTAGCGCAAATGAAATCTCTCAGAACTTGTTCATCTGCACTGAAAGCTGATGGTCAGCTTTCCCTTCCCCCCCAGGATATATTCCTCCTTACTATCCTGCCCCCCAACATGAGGGATTCAAAACTTAAGGACTTCAAGCCCCACCTATTCTTTGATGGGTTCATCATCATCATCATGGCAAATCCTTAAGAGATGTGGCCCCCTTGAAGATCAAGTGCCTTCCAGATGGATCTCTGGCAAGATGGTGGTATATTCAGTTTGTGTCCACCAAAGCTTTTGAGGCCTATGTGATCTGTGGGCACATGGCAGTATTTCTTGGTAACTGTGCTTTGGAATTCATTGGTCTTTTGCTCTAATAATGATTATACTAAGAAAGTTGCTGTGATCAAATCAGTGATGACGGAGGTGATTGCTGGGTTTGCCTTTGTCTTTGAAGATTGTCATTTCTGATCTTTCCTGTCACTTGATATTGAGCAGCTGATGAAGACAATGAGAATCAAAAATGTCTCTCTGTTGTTCCTTGGCGCCCACATTTCACTTTCATACAGTAGATTTGGTATAACTGTGTGTAGCAGTGCGATGACTCAACAGTGTGACGCCTCCTGTCTGTTGTCCAGGGAATTAGCTCTTTCTAGCGTATGGAATGCCCTCTGTAGGCCAGGTGGCTCACCTGCCTCAGGCCCCGTGTCCCTCCCCAGCCCCGGTGCCCCTTTCCCTGGGGTTTTCCCCCTGACAGTGCTCCTTTGTTTTTGGGTTCTGCCCACTGCAATTCCCCCACTCTCTGGGTCTCCCCTCCCAGGGAACCCTAATCCCACCTTGCCTCAGTGGCTACTGCCAGTCATCATCTAGCACCCGCTCACTGGGGCAGACCGCAGTATGTAATGACCACTCATCATTGGCAAGGGGGGTAGGACCTGCTCCCTCTGCCTCGCCCCAGGCTGTACCTCTGCAACCCCAGTTCCTGTTTTAGGCCCAGCACAAGGCCCTGCAGCCTGGGGGTGGGGTTGGGGTTGCCAGGCTGGAGCTCCCCAGCTCCTCTTGCCTTCCCCCAACCCTTCTCTGCTCTAGGTATCCGAGCTCCCAGGCAGCCAGGCCCTTCTCTCGTCATAGCCAGAGAGAGACTGACTGAGCACAAGGCTCACAGCTCTTTTATAAGGGCCAGCTGTGGCCTGATTGGGGCATGGCCCACCTGTGGCTGCTTCCCCAATCAGCTTACCTGATTGGCTCCCCAGGGCTTCTTTTGACCCCTTCAGGGCTGGAGCGGGGTGGCCACCCCACTACACCATGGTTCTGTAGCTTCACAGCTTTGTAGCCAGCTTGAAGTCAAAATGTCCCAATAGAGCTGTTGAAGGGCCTGAAATATGTTGTTACATATGTATTCACATCTTGCGAGCATTCTCCACCACTATCTGTGACACTGCCCAAATATTTGACAGTTGCCACGTACTTGATTTGCCCACCCTCATCCAGACACATTAATACTGATCTGATTGCAATCTAGAGCTGAAGGCAATTTGATGATAATGGCTGGTGACTTTGTTTTATCTGGATTACAATGTGTGCTGCTTATTGTGAGATTAGCCATCAGATGCGGCGATTCACCAAATTGAGTCAGCAATGTCATTGGTATGTATGAGATCTCAAAGCAAAATGGTGTTCAACTTAAATCACTGATAGCTGCCTCCTCAAGCTTATCCATCAACCAGTCAGTGCCAGTACTGAACAACAGTGGTGACAGAATGCAGCATTCCAAACTCCTGTGGTCATAGGAAAGCATGTTATTGACTCAAACACAGGCTTTTGTTCCATTATAGAGCTCTTCTGTCAATGACATTGTCTTCCCAGGGATTCCGAGATGCATCAGATCCCACAAACTTGCTTGATGCTCTGAATCAAAGAGCTGACGGAAGCATCTAAAAAGTGCTGTGCATGGCCTATTAAATTCAGCCATGTTCTCAGAAAGTTGTTTCAAAATAAAGATCTAGCCTGTAGTGGAATGACCAGATCTAAAGCATTAATGTGGAAGCAGAGTTTCCTCAGGACTGATAAGAGCATAATACCTCAATAGTTACTACATTTGGCTTATCCCCTGCTCTCAACAGAGGCAGAACACCCTTCTTCCAGTATTCAGTGATGTTAGTGGATCAGATGGTCTGGAAGAGCCTGTGCTACCAGACTACAAAACACTATCACCTGTCTTCAGCAATTCTGTTATGATGTTACAAACCCCCGCTGCCTTCCCACACTTCAGCTTATGGACTGTGATGCATAATATGACATGAAAGCACCTTTTTAAAAAATAAATTTACTGAGAGTTGTGCTGGTTCACTGCAACATGTTAGACAAATCTGAGGGTAAAGGGGAACAGAGCAACAGAATGTATTGAAAATCATTCAGAAAAGACACTTTAACACTTCTGTCTATTTCAGGTGTTTAACTTTTTGAAGAGCAAATTTTAAATCTGAGCATGTTGTAGTGAATGTGTTAATTATCACAGAAGTGAAGATGGGATTTTGTAAGTGTAATTTTGTGCAAACCAGTTTAAAAAGTATAAATCTGTAAATCAAATGAGGCTAGCTTTAGTTGGGAAAGCATGAACAACCTACTATTATGTTTAGAACGTAAGGAACCTGGTGGGCTGGGGAATGACTGTGAGCATATATTGTGGTGTTGTGTGTGAGTATCTCATCATTATCCAACGTTGTTAAAAGTTTGTTTGATTAGTAAGCTTAAACATGTAAATGTTGCAAAATGGCATGCAAATATACTGCTGATTTTTTATTTGTGTAGTTTAGAAGTATTCTGTTTTAGAAAGTTTCCCATAAGTGACAACTATGTTGAAGATGGAAATACTTTACTGCCAGACACAGTACTGATATGCCTTGTTTAAGTTGTTTGTACGTAGATTGGATAGTTCAGGGATGGTAACTGTCTAGTTTGAATACACTCCGGGTTGGTAGTGGCTGAAAGTTGAAAATAGAGCTTTTTCATTCTCATTACAGTTCCAAGTGGATGAGTCTCCATGTTACAAAAACCTCCATCACAATTGGCACTAATTGTCGCCATTTGTCTTAGCAGAGAGGCTAAAGAGTGAATGAATACTGATGCTGAATTAGCCTCTTAGGCTCTGGCTACACTATGAGGCTTTTAGCGACATGGCTAAAAACCCCTCTAACTTTCCAGTTCATTTATGTCTTGTGTCATCTGCAATACAAGATTGCCCTTTAAAGTTATTTTGTCTTGTTATGGTTTGGTACTCTACAGTTTGTGAGCCTCTGTTGCACTGAATTCTGCTTAGGATAGTCTTATAGACCTTAAATCAGGGGTGGGCAAACTTTTGGCCTGAGAAATTGTATGGCAGGCCATGAATGCTCACAAAATTGGGATTGTGGGTGAGGGCTGTGGATGGGGGAATGGGCTCTTGAGTGGGGCTGGAGATGAGGCGTTTGGGGTGCAGGAAGGTGCTCTGGGTTGGGATCAAGGGGTTTGGAGAGTAGGAGGGGGATCAGCACTGGGGCAGGGGAGAGGCTCAGTGATACAGGCTCTGAGCAGCACTTACCTCAAGTGGCTCCCGGAAGCAGCAGCATGTCCCTTCTCCGGTTCCTGTGCAGAGGTGGGGCCTTTCCCACCACAGGCACTGCCCCAGCAGCTCCCATTGGAGTGCCGGAGAGGACTATCAGAGTGTGTAGGAGCCGGAATGGGGCCATGCCGCGGCTTCCAGGAGCCACGTGGAGTGGCCCCCAGCCCTGCACCCCATGTGGCTGCTTCTGGGAGCCACATGATGTCACCCCTGAACCTGCGCCCCAGCTGGAGTGCCGGAGTTGGACAAGCCCCAGAGTCTGCTCCCCAGCGGGAGCTTGCAGGTTGGCTTTAAATGACTCGCAGCCTGGATCTGGCCTGTGGGCTGTAGTTTGCCCACCCCTGCCTTAAAGGAATTAAATATCTAAAGAATCGCTCTGTGTAGCTTGAAAGCTTGTCTCTTTTACCAGCAGAAGTTGGTCCAATAAAAATATTACCTTACTCACCTTGTGTCTCTTAAACACAGCTTTACAGGTTCTAAGATGTTCACAACTTGAGCACTTGAATAGCTTCTGATGTTTATCTGTCAAATAGTTTTCTCATGTAATGGGAATAAATTGAAACTCTTTCTTATTCTGTTTCTGTGAACTTGTTGCTGCAGAAACTATAGATTCAGTTTAATGGAATATCTTAAACAGTGACTGGTTTAGTCAGAGGTTCAAATTTTTGATTTGTTTGCCTCTGCACATTACTAGATCTTTGATGAAGGCTGTTGAATATCAGTTTCATTACATAGTATTAAAAAACCCTATAGATTTATAGAATGTAGTTTCTAATATGAATTATCATTGTCTTAAAACAGCTTACTGGATAACTTGTCAGTTACACAGCATGATATTAAATACCTTGAATACTAAGTAGCGGTCAGGTAATTCCAGCGATCACACTGTGTAAGTGAACCTGAATAATGTCTATCATTGCCTGGGTTGACAGGGGAATGAAGATCATTGCCGCTTGGATTCATCAATATTTCAGGACCTTATACAGATTCTTCTTTCCCTGAGTTAGGGTGGATTTTGTTTCTCTGCCATTGTCATCCACCCTGTCCTCAATCCTGAATCCATAATATTACTTCTAAATGAGGGAGCCCAGTCCTCCGCCAACCAGTTTTCAGCTCATATTCATTGCTCCATCTGGGCCCCCTTTGAATAGGGTCCCGATCCCAAGGAGCCTGCCTTAATATGTACTTGTTGTTTAGATAGTGTTTGTTTTCAATCATTTTCAAGGGGTCAGATGCTTATATCCTGCATTAGCTTCAATTAAGGATTCTCGCTAAGATCCTATCTGAATACTTCAGACACTTTTGACAGTGGTTTTTTAATCTGGTAGAAGAAGGAAATGTCTAATGAGGTCTCATCAGATATTTGTCACTACATGCATATCAATAGCCACTCATGTCTTAGAATTTTTAATAACTTAATTGATCTTAACTGACTCTTGATATGGCTGTATTGATTGAATGAGATAACTCACTATTTATCAGATACCTTGAAATCTGTTTCGTGGTAGAGAAGAATTAGAGAGATGGCAACTGCAGCAAAGTGAGAGTGGAAAGTAAGTCCATGAGAGACTCCTCCCACATTTCTCCCTAGATCATCAAAGCTCTAGATATGTTCCTTATATTGCTAATAATTTTAGTCTTTTTGTTTTTAAAAATGTGCCTGTGGGCTGGAATTGAGATCCAGGGCTCAGATGGGAAGGGAATATTGAGGCGGAGGTAGAAGAAAAGAACAATTAATAAATTCCCTCAAGACAAAAAAACAAAAATTAGTACATTTTTCATATGAGTGCTTTACAAAGATGAGTAAATTGTATCTCTTCTTTACAGATAATGGAAATTGAGGCATAGAGTTGACTTGCTCAACCACATATATAAGTCAGTGACAGAGTGTCTGTTCATACTACACTTATCACTGTAAATCTGAGGCCACATTTATGCTACAGAGTTTTGCTGATGCAAGTTATATCAGCATACAGTCATTGCAATTAGTGTATCACTTGTGCATGTGCACACTTGGCTCCCCGCTTCAGCTCTGCACACCAGAAGTGCTTGTGTCGATGCACAGTGTAGTGCACCATGGGTAGGTGCTTATCCCAGTGTGCAACCCGCTGCTGTTCAGGACACTGTCTTTTGGTTAGTTTTGGCAATACACGGTGCTGCAGAACTGAGTCTTGAAGGAGTGACTGATAGCAAGGGGTGAACTTCCTGTACTGCAGTGTTCTCCACCCCATAATATCTCTGTCCCATAATGTTTAGGCTTATTTTCAATTTCCAAACTGCATGGGACTTGTTGCTGTCCGCCATCTCTCACAGAAGCATGGAGCCTGCACAACTGTGCACTGTTTTCATGAATGTTGCAAACACTCACGTTGCAAACATTTACAGAGCTGCAAGAAGAACTGTAGGGAACATGACAACTTCGAGGTGGCCAATTTGCTGTGAGACATAGTGAGAACCAATTCAAGGTGGTTGGTGGCTTTCACGGAGTAGCTGCCGATGATGGGGTGTCACTTCTGAGCCCAAGAAATGAACATTGACTTGTGGGATTGCATCATAATGCAGATTTGTGATGATGAGCAGTGGCTGCAGATCTTTTGGATGTGCAAGGCCACATTCCTGTAACTGCGTGTTACGCTCTCCCCAGCTATCCAAAACAGGGACATCAAACTGAGAGCTGGTGATCATACTTTGGAAATTTACACCACCAGATTGCCACTGGTCAGTGGGAAGTCATTCTGGTGTGGGGAAAATCCACTGTGGGGGCCATAATTATGCATGTGTGCAGGATCCTTAATAGCTTCCTGCTATGCAGAACTGTGATTCTTGGAAATGTGCAGGACCTGGTGAATGGCTTTGCTGCTTTGAGGTTCCTGAACTGCGGGGGAGCAATATACAGCACATACGTCCTTATTTTGGCCCCAGAGCACCTGGCCACAGAGAACATCCAAAGAAAGGGCTACTTTTCCATGATTGTGCAGATGGGTGGATCACTGGGGGTGCTTCACTGATGTCAACATTGGCTGGTCAGAGAAGATGCATGAGTCTTGCATATTTAAGAACGCAAGTCTGTTCAGAAGCCTATAAGCAGGGACCTTCTTTCACAACCAGTGGATTACCATTGGTGATGTTAAAATACCAAAAATGATTCTGGGGCATCCACCTACTCCTTACTCCCCTGGCTCATGAAGCTATACACTGGTCATCTTGACAGCAGTAAGGAGAGACTCAGCTACAGGCTCCACAGGTACAGAATGACAGTTGAATGTGCTTTTGATAGATTGACAGCATGTTGGCACTGTTTACTTACCGGATTGGATCTCAATGTGAAAAAAATCCTAATGGCTATAGCTGCCTGTTGTGTCCGGCATAGTATTTGTGAAGAAAAGGAGGGAAAATTGTTGTAGAGGTGGAGGGTGGAATGGAGTGGCTGTTTGCTGAGTTTGAACAAACAGACACAAGAGCTACCAGATGAACTCCACGAGGAACTATATGGCTTAGGGATGATTTGAAAGAGCACGTTAACAGTGAACCACAGTAATGTTCTATGGTGTACTGTGTTCAATATGGTGTTGCACTTTGGGGGGCCTGTTGAGAATTGTGTGGTGCTTGTTGCATATATCACTGACAGTGCAGCAAATAATGCTGGGATGCTTGTGTACATTTATGATGACTACACTACTTGGCACTGATCCTGTCGGTTATGAATGTACAAGACCACTACTTACACTGCCAGCCGGCATTATACACCATGTGTTGTAAACTAATAAAGATGACAAACTTTCAAAGCAAGAGTTTTCTTCAAATACGAAAACGGCTCAGAAAACCTTAAGAACTTTTAAAGTAAATAAATTTTAACTTAAAAAAATGTAGGAACCTTAGTAAATAAATAAAGAAACATTGATGTCCATTGTAGCTACACTTACATCAACCGTGGCTCTAACAAGTCAGTGTGTATGAAGCTGCAGTTGTCAATGCTTTCCCTGATGTGGAGTGGTAATGGCAGGCATGTGGTCTCTGAGGCAAAGTGGAATGCTGAGGGAGGGTGTAGGGAGACACTATGCTGCAGTTCTCTACCAAATGCAATTAGAGTGCCCAGATGTCTCGATATTTAACCCTTTGTCCCACGTCCTGATTGATGTATGATATGATCAAGTTGAGCAGTGAGTCAGTGGCAGGTGGGGGAGGGGTGCGAGGAGGCGAGCAGTTAACCAGTGGCAGGTGGGGTGTGTGCGCGAGGTGGAAAGCCAGCGGTGGGCGGTGCGAGGCAGCGGCAAGGAGTGGGGGAGGGTGTGCAAGGCGGTGAGCCAGCGGTGGGTGAGGGGGTTCACAAGGAGGTGAACAGCGAGCCAGTGGCAGGCGGGGGTTCTCAAGGCAGGCATGGGGCTTTCTGGATTGGGAGTGAGGAGGGGAGCGGCAGGTGGGGAGGGTCAGAGGAGGTGAGCGGTGAGGGGGCGGGACTGAGGAGGGGCACAGCAAGCTAGCGGTGGGTTGCGGGGATGAGGATGGGTGGGTGGAGGGCAAGACCCGGGGCAGAGAAGTCACCCTAAATGCAATGGCAATTGAACCTGCAGTTGTTGAACCTAGAAGTCCACAAGAGTCTGCAGCATCAGTCTTTGCTGATGGAGTAGCTACCTTATGTCCTGATATATCTCCTCCTCCTTTGCCTTTCCTCCTGTTCATCGTATTCTCCTCCATACAGTCTGCAGTATTCACCTTCAAGGCCCTCTGTTGAAGGTCTGATGCAGCACTGGCTTGCAGGATATCGCAAAAACTCTCCTCCTGTGCTCTCTTTTCCCCCCCTCCTTATCTCGGTCAGTCATTCTGCTGGTGTGAAAAGGGATGTGATTGCAATGGCTACAGCTATAGATAAAACACACAGAGGAACCATTGTCAGTATAGGAGGAATGGAAAGTGAAACTTAAGATTCAGGAAGTCTCCTCTTCCCTTGCTCCCCTAAAGTGTTAGACAAGACAGCTTATTGACATTTTTGCTTTGGAGTATTTGTTGCCACTCAGCACCAGCCATGAGGAGTATGATCTGCCAGGGATGAGGGAAAGGAGGAGGGAATTGCTTGGTTTCATGAAACTAAGTATAGGGCATTTGCACTGAATATTGGCTACATTTTCCACAGGTGGTGGTGGTTTTAGCTGCTATCTCGCTCCTGAGGGTACCAAAGACCCAGAGAGCACAGCTGCTACTGGCATCCTGAAGCCACCTGGGCCTGTAAGCCACTGCCCTGTTAATGGAAATGAAGCCTGCCAAAGTTATCACCGAATGTCATGAGAAAGTGTCCTACTACGGAGGAAGAAATAAGGTTGCCATCCCTAGAAACTTTGTGGAGAGGAGTGCAGTGTACATCCATGAAAGTTTCATTGAGCTCTCAGGAGGATTCATGGGACAACCCTGTGTACATAAACTGCTCCTCATGACCCCCTCTGCTTAGCTCCAGAGGGGAATGAAAAGCAGATAACAACTCTACCTCTTTTGGTTGTACCTCTACCTCTTCTAGTATGAGTAAATTAACGAAGATTCAATAGTTGTATCCTCTTAAGTTGGGGGTGACATTACCATAAAGGGAAATTTATTTACATGCTTACCCTAGGTTCCTATTTCTTCTTTGAGCTTGCTTGTGCTCAACCATAGGGACTGACTGGATTGTGGTGGAGTCAAAAACAGGTCCTGACTCAAGGCCCAGCTGGACACCCAACTCCCCATCACATGTCCCACATCCTCTTCCTCCTCCTTATTCACCTCCTTCCCACTGTTCATGGTAGGTACTTGTGAGCCCTTCCCCTGGTAGGGTTGAACACCTGGTCAAAAAGGATCCTGGCAGCTCTGGTCAGTACCACTGACTGGACCGTTAAAAGTCTGGTTGACGGTGCAGCGGGACTGGCAGGCACTGTGTGGCTTCCTGGGAAGCAGCCAGCATTCTGACTCCTAGGCAGAGGAGTGGCTAGGGAGGCTCCGTGTGTTGCCCCTCCCTACAGGTGTCACCCCGAGCGCTGGATCTGCAGCTCCCATTGGCCCAGGGACTGGGGGCAGTGCCCGTAGGTGGGGGCAGTGCATGGAGCCTCCTCACTGCACCTGCGCCTAGGAACCGGAGGGACGTGTCTCCACTTTGTGGGAGCCGCCTGATGTCAACGCCGCCCAGAGCCTGCACCTCAACCCTCTGCCCCAGCCTGGAGACCCCTCCCACTCTGAATTCCTTGGACCCATCCTGAAGCCCTCTTTTGCACTCCAGGTCCCTAATTCCCAGCCCACACCCCCAGCTGCAGCCCAGTTTGGAGTACAGACCAATCTGATTCCCTTCTCCGTATCTTTGGGATAACTGTAGGTCTCATTTTCACAGGCCTTTATCAACCTTTCCAGTTTGCACATGGGTACTTGACATTCTCAGAGGTTGCTTCCCCTCCAAACCTGTATATACCACTAAGAATGCAAACCTCATGGATTGGGGAGCCCACCTTGGTCTTCAGTGAGCTCTGGGTCTTTGGACCCCAGCGGAATGGAAGTTAAACCTCAGTTTTTTGGGTGCTGGTAAAGTGGAGTAATGATGTAAGTTTTGTTCTGAACTGTTGATGTCAGTATATTAAACTGTTTCGTACCCACGCCTGGGAAGCAAGAAATATTCCAGTTGCAGTCTTTTAGCAGAAGTAAATGATCAAAGTTTAACATTGTCAACAGACCATTTAAAACTCCAGACTGCTTTAATTTTAGATTAAGCATTTTGTATAGAAAAGTTATATTAAAAATATTATTTCATTTACTGTTAAAAATTGGGAGCTCTAATTTTCTTTCCTGCAGAGATCTCTTTAAACATATTAGGACAATAACAAGTCTAGCCATGTTTTAAATAATTTAGTTTTAAATAGTTTCCTTAGGAATGCTAGTAAAATAAACTGTGTACTATTGTGCTGTTTTTCTAAATAAGAATTTATTATATAGAAATTCATATAAGCCAGCAGAGAGATTATATTAAATAATAAGTGTTTTGGAAACAACACGACTTACAAGTTGTAGACAACAGTTAGAGAGAGCATGTTTTTAAATTGGGGTAGAAACATGGATGTTAGGGTGGAGGCATGTTTTGAACATTAATGTACAAAAATATAAAATGAATGCTTTCAAAACATTATTAATATTTGTAATGGTAAAGATTAAAACAACATGTAGAATCCTGGAAGATATGTAAAAAAAAAAAGTGCAAACTTGCCATATAGATTCCAAACTCCTATTCTCAATCACTTAACTTTTAGAATGAAATTTCTCATGTTTGAGTTGGCAAAAAAATATTCTGGGGTAAATTGCAAAAAATCTTTTTAGCAGAGAGATGTTTAAATGTTTTTTAAGGTATGTTGGAAACGTGAAATGGCTTTCTAAACTTAAACTTGGCATGAATTGCACAAACATTCTGACCATGCTCACATTGAAGTTAGTGACAGAATTACTATTGCCTTCAGGATACTATTGCCATAGTTCTGAATGTGAAATGTGTGCTTTTGTAATTGCAGTTTATTTTTATTAAAATTAAGAAATAGGCCCAGAACTTTAAAAACCCTCTTACCTGTGATGATTAGGAACAGTTCCCAGATGAGTGCAGTCACTTCTGCAGAATCTGAGATTTAAATATTTTTAAACTTGAGTTTTTGGCCCTTTTATGGTTTTGAAGAATATAAGCTTATGCACAGTGCTGTCTTTTGAATTTGCAGATAGACTGCTTTTCTTGCTGCTCATGGCTTTCTCAAGCTGTTCTAGTGAAAGCTGCCTAGAGTCTTGTAAGTTTTCTGTACTATTGTTCAGAACCTTGGGCAGCAGTGATACTGATATGAACCAGATCAGTTTCATGTTGATACATCTTAGCAAAGCTGTGAGCAGCAGAGATGCTAGTACTGGAGTTGTTCATTCAGGAGGATGCAAAATAACACTGCTGGAGTCAGGGTGGATTATCAGCAAGAACACAGTGCAACAGTTCCAGAGGTTCTTTAGGGATACTATTTAAAATTGTACTACTAACCTGAAGGGGAGTTTGGAATGATTTACCTGCCTCAGTCACTCTCTGGATACTACTAAATCGCTCCACTACATGTCATTTATCCCTATGCCTCAGAAAAACTGATTTTCAGAAATATTTTTGCATTTGGAATGAACTGGATTTCACAAAATAACAGGTATTCTTGAAATTGACTCCGAAGGGTACTGCTAGGTATCCTCCCTCTCCAACCCCATTTGAAATGTGTCGCAACAGTAATCTATATTTGCTGTTATTTTTAGAAATAATGTATAAATCCAACAAAGTATATCTTAATATATGTTTATTGCTCTGCGGTGCTGCCATCTTCCTTCACTAGAATTATTAGAAAATGTCTATCTGTTAAGATTTGGATTTTCTATTTAAAGAGGAACTGATCACAGAACTAAAAATTAACGGTAACTTAGATTCTGGTAATGAGGACTTGATGACATTTATAATATGCAAGCAGAATAAAGCCCAGACCAGTAACATATGTATTTGGTGCTTTAAAAAGGCCATTTTCAGCTTTGTGAAAACAATGAACCAGGTCAACTGGGAAGAACTTAATCAGAAGAATTGTGAATGATAGTTGGAAATTGTATGAGAACCATTTACTTTTACTACATTTCCTAAAAACCACATTTGAGAGAGAAGGCTACATTGATTCAAAAACTGGCCTGATTTAAAAGGAAAGTGAAGATTAGCTATAAAAAAAAATGTGAAAGTGTGTGTGTGTGTATATATATAATATAATATAACAAATGGAAAAAAGGGGAAGCTGATATCAGTGAATATAAATTGGAAGCTAGGAACTGTTAAAAATTGAAAAGGGGAAATAAAAGAACATAAGGAGAAATCTCTGGCTAGCAGAGTTAAGGACAATAAGAAAGAGTTTCTTAAGTATATTAAGAATCAGAGAGGTAGCTTTGTCAGTCTGGGTTTGCAGAAGCGAAAGAATCCTGTGGCACTTTAAAGATTAACAAAAGTATTGAAGCATAAGCTTTCTTGGGCTAATGCCCACTTCGTTGGATGCATGCAGTGGAAGTATCCAGAGGCAGGTATCAAACAGGCTGAACTACCTTATTATATTATTATTATTAATATATTATAATAAGGTGGTTCAGCCTGATTGAACTAACCTCGTTATCTCTAACCTGGTTCTTGCCTTTTTATTTATACCTGCGTCTGGATACTTCCACTGCATGCATCCAACAAAGTGGGTACTAGCCCATGAAAGCTTATGCTTCAATACTTTTGGTAATCTTTAAGGTGCCACAGGACTCTTTGTCACTTAAGTATATTAGAAACAAAGAGAGTCCTAACAATGGTAATGGTCCATTACTAGATGGAAATGGTAGAATTATCAATAATAATGTGGAAAAGGCAGAAGTATTGAATAAATATTTCTGTTCTGTATTTGGGGAAAAATACAGATGACATCATTATTTGATGATGATCTTTCCATTCTACTAGTACAGGGGTCGGCGACCTTTCAGAGGTCGTCTGCCAAGTCTTCATTTAGTCAGGGCTTCGCGTGCCAGTCCGGAAGGGGAGGGGCTGAGGGGGTCAGTCCGCCCCCTTTGGGGTTTTCCCCGCAGGCTACTCTCATCCTGGGTGAAGGCGCTGAGTGGGGCAGCCGGGGACCCTGGCTGGCAAGGGGCCAGCAGGGGGAACCCCAGGGTGGGGTAGGCTGAGTGGCTCACCCCACTGCTGCTTTGGGGTTTTCCACGCAAGCTCCTGTCAGCTGGGGTCCCACTGCCTGCCCCACTCAGCTCCTGCTGCCAGCCTGGTTGCAGAGAGCCCAGGCTGGCAGCAGGAGCTGAGACCCTGGCTGGCAGGAGCCTGCAGGGGAAATGCCAAAGCGGCGGCGGGCTGAGCGCTCAGCCTGCTACCGCTTTGGGGTTCCCCCCACTGGCGCCTTGCCAGTGGGGGTCCCACCACCTGCCCCAGTCAGTTCCTGCAGGGAACCAAGGCTGGCAGTGGGAGCTGAGTGGGGCAAGCAGTGGCTGACAAGGCGGCAGCGGGGGAAACTCCAAAGCTGTGGGGGGCTGAGCTCTCCCCGCATGCCAATGGAAATTGGCTCGCATGCCACATGTTGCCAACCCCTGTTAACGAGTATCTCAAAAAAATGTTAAACAGAAGCTACTAAAATTAGGCATTTTTAAATCAGCTGGTCTAAATAACTCTCATCCAAGAATTTTAACTGAGCTGGCTGAGGACTGTTAATGTTGATTTTTTCCCCCCAGTAATCTTGGAATACTGGGGAAGTTCCAGAAGACAGGAAGAAAGCTCAAGATGTGCCTCAAAAAAGGGTAAATAGGCCTGAGTCTGACATCAGTCAGAGGAAAGATAATGGAGGGTCTGATATTGGTCTTGATTAATGCCAATCAACATGTGTTTATGGAAGACATATCTTGTAAACTAATCTGATGTAATTTCATCAGAAAAAAGGATAAGTTTGGTTAATGAATGTGGTAGTGGTGTTAATCTAATATACTTAAGCTTCTGTAAGGCATTTGACTTGGTACCTAACGTCAGTTTGATTTCTAAAACTAGAACTATATAAAATAGCACACATTAAATGGATTAAAGCATGGCTAACCATGCATGGATTTGTTTGATAGGTGGGGGGAAGAAAGAAAACCATTAGTATACCTTCCAATAGTCCAGGACTGGCTAAGAAAAGAGCAGTCATTGTAAATCTATCACAGGAAACTTCTGTCTTGGTCAATGTCCCAGGAAGCTGTTCAGTGGACCCACTCTCTGAGTGCTGCTTTTTTGGCTGGAGGCAGCTTGTTCCTAGCTCTGAACCCTGGTGGCTGCTCTAGAACTGTATATAGGTCATCTTGATGAGTGAGTGAGGATGGAGGAGAGAGAGGTACCATTCTCAGTGTAGACGAAAAGAGGTCAGTCACTTGGAGGAGAATGGCCAAGTAACTTTGGAAGGAGAGCTGTGTTGTTTTATTTTAAGACTATTTTCAAATTGGCTGGTGGTTTAGGGACAACTGGGTGGTTTTTATTTGAATTCTAGTGAGATTAGGGTATGTTTCCTCTGGTTGTTTTTTCTCTTGCTTTCAAAGAATGCCTACAGAACTGCCCATTATCTGCTTACTAAGATCGTGATCCCACTGAAATCTGAAATCAAAAAGAATTTTGCTACTATGGTGCAGTATCAGACCTTAAGAAAATTGTATTTGGTAATATGTGTAAAGGTTGACAACTATGTACCGGAAAGAGACGAGGAGAAGACAGCAAAACCATGGAAGTGAACTAAGGAAAAAGTAATGCAGGGAACTGGAAGAGAGGGGAGGAAGGTAGGGGAGAGAGAACTTAGAGTAAGGGAATGTGGAGAGGGAAAAGGCTTTAGATGAGGAAAACTGGAGAAGAGAACTTTTACAGAAAGCAAAGGAAGATGATGGCTGTGTTTCTGGAGAGAATGGGAGAAAGGCAGTGATAAGAAGAAAACAAATGTGAACATAAAGATAAAAGCTAAAAATGAACGAACAAAACAAATGAGAGAGAATGGATTAACATAGGTGAGATGCAACATCACCACCAAAGATGTGGAGGGCCTAGGTGCAGATCCATCACTATTTGGAGCTTTGTGCCAGAAAGGCTGTGAAACATTGCTCTGAGTACACTCATATAAGGGAAAATATATGTTGAGAACTGTTGGCAATATTCAGCTGCTTCTTTACATGCTTCTCTAACAAAAATATTGCAGAAAAGAGTAAACACAAGCTACAGTACAACTCTCAGAAGAACACAGTACAAATCTTGGAGATGTGCACATACTAAGTTCAAACTTCAGTTAATGTTCTTTAGAAGTCATATTTGTAACCGCTAGACATTCGGTCTAAATAAGTGGCTGACCATAGTGATTGTTCCATAGTGATATAGAGGATATCAAGTGCCTTCTGGTATAAACCTTTTTCTTTAGGAAGTAGCAATGCAAGGTTTTGTGCAGCCAGTCATCCAACTGGTGGTGTGAGATTTCATAGCTTCAGTGTCTTATGGTAGGCTTGACTGAACTAGCTAGCTAACAGTCTGCACAAGGTCCCAGTAACATCTAATTGTGGGAATATTAGTAATTAAGTCTCAGCAATTCTAACTGCAGTTCAAGGCTGATATCTTTTACAAAATTGATATGTTATTGACACACTGAACTCGTGACAGGGACCATGTCTTCTTCTGTGACTTATATAGTAGTATTGGTCCTTAATGTATTATTCTTTTATAATTTCTAATCAGAGAGCATTTTTTAAATGTCTTTCATGATTTTCATACTCTTGGGCATTCTTAGAAAATGTGCTGGAGAGAGAGATCTCCAGTAAGTATCCTTCCTTTCTTGATGGAACAGCCTAGTGCTACACAGTAGTCAAAGATGAGTAAGAAAATAATGTATTAGTTTATGTTCAGAATGGTAAGAACAGAAATTAATGTTTTATTTTGGGGTGTTAGTTCAAGGAGATGAGGAGGGAGTTAGGGGTTTCTCAGCACTCTCTCTAAACTGTTTTATAGGCTACCCTGGACCAATTTGTATGCTTAGGTTATGCATTTAGAAGGAAGGAGGCATTAATTTAGAAACTTGCCTACAGGAAACATTTCCAGGAGATAGAGATTAGGGAGACTATCAGAATTGCTTCTCTGTCTTAGTTAGAGGTATTCCTGATAGTGGATTGTCCAAATTGCTGTAAGAGATCAACTATTTTGATTTTTTCCCCTTGAGATATAGTTATAATATATCCTCTTGCTCCTCAAAATCATGCTCTTCTACTGAAAAAAAATTCTGGCAAATAAGTGTTGCCCCAAAAGGGGAGAAGCTCTTTCAGGAGCTTCCTTAAATATCCTCCAAAACTCCAAGTGCTACCTTCTAGATTGAGAACCTTTACTTTTATTTATAAAAACCAGGGATTGAGTGAATCTAGAGTAAAGTAAATTACAGGTATGAAGGTTCTTATTGAAATGAGACATCATGCTGTAGCTGCTTGGGGTGGGTGGAAGAGATTGTTCTGAAATAAAACACAGTTTGCATCCTGGCAGCCCAATAATACAGTTAAATGTCAAGCAGCAATAAACACCAAGAAAGTGAACCTGACGTCCTTTTTTATTTCAGTTTTCCAGAAGAATGATATGCATAATTTTATATTTGTTAATTGAGTTTAAGTGAAAAAGGGACCTATTCTTAACACTCTGCTCACAAGGTAATCCTGTCTCTGTTACTATAGCCTCCAGTTTTGATTGTATTCAGTGAACAGATTATTCCTAGATGAAACCCATCTCTTCAGATGAAATGAATGTTTCTACCTCAAGACTAAGTCAGAACTTTCTTCTTTCTCCCCACTGAGGGAAGGGTTTCTTTGAAAGTTCTTAACTGATTATCATGCCACTAGGAAAGTGGACAGGCTGCATTCCTTTGGAACTGCCTCAATCTAATCCCTCCTCTAAAGATCCAAGGAGCTGTGTTGTCATTAAATTTACTCCTTTTTACCCTGATAGGCCCAGAATATTGTCCTGATCTCCATAAAGAGATACTTTTTCTTTCCTGTAGGCTCTGGTTAGTTATATTGGTTGCAGTTATAAGGAATAACCTCCATCTCTCTTCCACTGTCTTTGGTAGTCCAAACAAGCCCCAGAAAATATAATGAAGAATCTGAGTGAAAGTTTAGCACTGGAGTGTCTTACTAAAGGTCCGAAACAGGATGCATAGATTCCTAACTTAGAAAAATGAGAAGAAAAATGTCTAAATCTAAGCCCCAGTCTACACTGGCGGGGGTGTGTAGGTGGTTTGATTTAAGATACGCATTTTTAGCTACGAGAATAGCATAGCTGAAGTCGACATACTTAGATCGACTTACTGCGGCTTCTTCACGGCAGTGAGTCGACTGCTGCCGCTCTACCGTTGACTCCGCCTGTACCTCTTGTGGCAGTGGAGTACAGGAGTTAATGGGAGAGCGCTCGGAGATCCATTTATCACGCCTGGACTAGACATGATAAACTGACCTTCGATAGATTAATCTCACAGCGTCGATCCCCGTCGTAGTGTAGACCTGCCCTAATAGAAAATAGATCAGAGGGAAGAAGGTCCTGAGGGGAATTTTGCAGTAAGCTTCATTGAAAAAATTGATAGTTGCCTTTCCCCTTAGACCTCAGCTCTTCAAAACAGTAGTCCATGAGCTTGGACAGCTGGCTGGAATAAATTATTCAGGAAGAATATGCAGTAGAACCAAATCTTTCTCAAAACACTTGTCAAGTCTTCAGAAAGAAATAAGGGAAGCAATTTTCCCTACACAGAATGTAGGAATTATTAAAAATCTCTATAAGAGACTGGTTTTGTGGTCTACGTTCAGTGTTTATAGGATCTGGTGCCTGTAGGGCAGAACTGAGTCTCAAACTGCTGTTAAAAATACTCTTGAGTGTTTTAATCCTGTCATTCATCTTGCCCAGTGCAGCCTAAGGGGATAAAGGTTTGCCTCTGGAGTGTTGCAGTAGAGAAGAGCTACTTCTGACACATCAGACTGGACACTTAAGGAACAAAAAAAGGTTAAATCTTCAGAACTGTCAATGTGAAGATGATTTCATCTTATTCTCTGGCTGAGAAACACAAGGAGTGGGAGAGGGTAGGATGGAATGACCTTGCTTAAGAAAGGCGGTAGAGCAGTCTCATGGTAGAATTTTCAGAGGGAAGCTAAAGGAAATTAACAGATGTGGCAATTTTTTCTTTAGTGTATTACCTGCAAGTTTTTCCCGGTTTGAATACAGGACGTAGTCATACCCATTACGGTGGCCTGATTAGGAGAAACACAGTCAAATTTTCTGCTGGCATAACTCTACTTAATGGATTTATTCTAGCAGAGAATTTGGCCTGGAACCTCTACAGTCTGAACTCTGGTCCGTGTAGGCTTTAAAATATAGATTTTTACTCTACCTATAAATTGTAATTATTTGCAATGCAGCTGTACATGCATGTCTTCTATGATTTGAGATTTCAGGATTTGTTAATGAAGCATTTCAGTTAATCTATAATGGATCAGTGACTGTACATCAAGTATTCTAATTGTTTTCTTGAGACGTAATAACTGGAGGGTGGCAAATGTGATTTATCTAAATTGTGGGGAAAAATATCAGATTTGACTTTGTTGATTAGAACAGGTTATTGCTCACTAATTACTGAATGCCTCAAATTAAATTACTATCAAGTCCCTTCTTCTATAGCATTCCCCATGTAAAACCCAATTCCATTGTCTCAAAATCTTTCTCAAAACCTAGTCTGAATATTGCAGTTCTCGCTGCAATTTACAGCAAAGCAGTGATGGAAAAACATTCTGTGAATAAAAAGAATTAGGCAGGATCAGTTCTAAGTATGATTTTAACCTTTTTTTGTAATTATTTTATGACATTTTAAAATAATTTTTAAAACCCTACATAACTGAAACTAATCTCTTTTTCATAGAAACAAAGAGGATTGGAAAAATGTTTGAATTGCAAATATCAAATATGAAAGCTTTTGTAACAGTCCCTTCACACACCAAAGGATTCCAGGGTGACATTGAGGTCCTCGGCATATACACACCTACTCGAAAGGAAAAACGGGAAGTATTACTGGACACAAAGATCTAGATCGGGGTCGGCAACCTATGGCAACCTGTGCCAAAGGCGGCACGCAAGCTGCTTTTTAGTGGCATTCTGCCGCCAGCCAGAGTCCCCGCCAGCGGCCCTGCTCAGCTCCTGCCTGCCTGGAGGGATGGAAATTCAGGCTGGCAGTGGGCTGAGTGGGGCTGGTTGCCGGGACCTGGGCTGGCAGCAGGCTGAGCAGCTCAGCCTGCTGCTGGTCTGGGGTCCTGGCCGCTAGTCCCACTCAGCCCACTGCTGGGCTGGACGGATGGTACCCCGGGCCGGCAATGGGCTGAGTGGGGCCAGCGGCCGGAACCCCAGACCAGCAGTGGGCTACACGGAGCGGGTGGACAGAACCCCAGACTGACAGTGGGCTGAGCGGAGCCAGCAGAGCGTCTCAGTCCACTGCCGGTCTGTGGTTCCGGCCACCGGCCCCGCTCAGCCCGCTGCCTGCCTGGTGGATGGAACCCCAGGTATGAGTTTCCACATAACAATATGCAATACAGGAGTTTTCCCCAGATTTGTTCTGGGAACAGATCATTTCCAATACAAAATAGCCCCTTTGGACTATCTACGGCTCCATGGGTATTCTCAAAAGTCCTTGGTAGTGACAGCTCACCTCCAAAGACAAGGGGTCATAATATTCCCCTGTCTGGATTATTGTTTATTCAAAACCTCAACTCAAGAGGAGGCATTAGAAACTATCCAAAAGACAACAGCTCTCCTTGCACAGCTAGGTCTACAAATAGACAAAGATCAATATTCACAACTGTGCAGAGACTGGAGTTCATCGGGACCTATCTCAACTCTCTGGAAGCTATAGCCTCCCTACCCTGGCACAGATTTATCACTCTAGTTAATTTAATCGCTACAATGCATGCCAGCCCACATCATCAGCTAGGACCTGTCTCCAACTGTTAGGCCGCATGTCAGCAATGACATTTGTCATCAAACATGCCAGACTGCACATGTGATGCTGCAAGACTGGCTCAGGACAGTATATATCCCACAAAGACACAGTGTACACCAACATCTTATGATGCCAACCAAAGCAAAAATTCTCTGTATTGGTGGACTTAACCACATTTGCACAGGAGTACCCTTTGCACAGACCTCTCTATTTATGATACTCATTACAGATGCCTTTCTGGAGAGCACACTTGCACAACTACACAATCCAAGGCCACCGGTCCCCATCAGAATTGACACTACACATAAACCTACTGGAACTGAGGGCAGTCTGCCATGCATGCTCATATTTCCTACCCATGATCAGGGACAAAGCCATAAAGGTACTGATAGATAATGTTACTTTTTGTTTTGTATGTTCTATATAAACCACCAAGGAGGGGCACAGTCTCACTTCCCAGGCACAGAAGCCACCCTACTATGAAACTGGTGCATCCGCCACATCAACATCTCAGTCTCCTATCTATCAATACCAAAAACACCACTGCAGGTGCACTGAGCAGAAACTTTTCCCAGGACCACAAGTGGGAAATGGGCCCCAGGATATTGCAGAACATATGCAAACAATGAGGGTTCCTGACTATAGACCTATTTGCGACAAATCAGAACTCCAAGTGCCCACACTTGTGTTCCAGAGTGGGAGTGGGACCCCATTCTCTCTGACACTTTTCTCCTAAAATGGGATAGACATCTGCTGTATGCTTTCCCCCAAAACCCTCTCCTAGCCAGGGTCATAAACAAGATGAGGTCCAACAACTCCAGAATCATCTTGATAGCCCCCAAGTGTCCCAGACAAATGTGGTTTCCTCTTGAAGATGGCTGTGTGCCCACTACACACACTTCCACTTCTAATCTCATCTCCTGTCTCAGGATGTGGGTCAGATCTACCATGTGAACATGGCAAGAGTGCACTTGAAGGCATGGTTACTTCACGGTTCCGAGACAATGAAATGACCTGTTCAGAGGAGGTAAGGGACATTCTTTTAAATAGTAAAAGGTCTACTATATGGTATACCTATCTGCACAAATAGAAGAGATTCCATGGATGGTGCCAAAATAGGCAAATAATGACAATGGCCTCTCCTTTACCAATGGTATTGAACTGCATACTGGACCTCAAAAAATCTCGCTTCTTAGTGAGCTCGATCAGAATACACCTTATGGCAATCACGGCGTTTCACCATGAAGTGGACTAGTTCTTGATCTTTGCCCACCTTCCCATTAAACGCATCTTCAAGGGTCTTTGAAACTTTTAACCTGAAATACGGGTTCCTACCGTATCATGGGACCTCAGTCTGGTGCCCCTCCATCATAGGACCTTACATGGGCCCTTTTGAACCATTAGTGATGTGTTCACTTCTCCACCTTTTCAGTTAAGTTCGCCTTCCTCATTGCTATCACATCCACCTGACGAGTAGGAAGCTTGGGCGCCATACACAATATTTAAAAAAAAACAAAGTTACCCAAAGATGATACCCCAAATTCCTCCCTAAAATAGTTTCATCATTCCATTTGAATCAACCCATCCATCTCCCATCGTTTTTTCCAAAACCTCATGGGAACAAATGAGAAGCAATGCTTCATATCCTGGGCATCCGAAGGGCGCTTTTTACATTGAAAGGACAAAGTCTTTCATAAAGTCACCAACATTATTTCTCTCCATCACGAAACAATCTAAGGGAGATGCCATATCCAAACAGAGGCTATCGAAATGGATCTCTAGTTTCACTGACTTTTTGTTATTACCAGCAACAATTGCAACACTGAACCAGAGCACTGTCAGCCCACATCGATAACCTTCCTCAATAATGTACCTGTCATGGACATTTGCAGTGCAGCAGCCTGGGCGTCCACCCATATGTTCACACAGCACCATTCCATAGAGCAGCACTCGTCATCTTGGCAAGAGCTGGCACCTTGTCTGCCAGCGTCACAGCAATAACTCAAAGAAGAAAACATGGTTACTAATCTTTTGTAACTGTTGTTTGAAATGAGTTGTACGTGTCCTTTCCATAGCCTGCCCTTCTACCCCACTACACTGGAGTTTCTGGAAAGAAGGAACTGAGGGGACTTGGGATCGGCTGGGTCCTTTATACTGCAGCAGAGGGCATTTGAGCCACCCCAACAAGTACCAGCGAGGGGAAAAAATTCCGGTGACTGTGTGCAGAGCATACACACACTAAGGGTACGTGTGCAGCACAAAATTATGTCAGCTTTATAGAAGTCAGTTTTTCAGAAGAGATTGTATACAGTCGATTGTGTGTGTGTGTTCCCATTAAGCGTGTTAAGTTGGCACAGTGCATCCACAGTACCGTGGCTAGCATCGACTCTCGGAGCAGTGCACTGTGGGTAGCTATCCCACAGTTTCTGCAGTCTCCACTGCCCATAGGAATTCTAGGTTAAGCTCCCAAAGCATAGTGAGCCTTTGACTTTGTCACGGTTGGTTTTGGGTGCATGTCATCAATCGCCCCTACCTCCATGAAAGCAACAGCAGACAATTGTTTCATGCCTTTTTTTCTGCAGCAGACGGTGCAGTAGGACTGCTAGCCATCCTTGTACACCACTGCTTGTGCTGCAGTTCTGCTGTCCTGCTCTCATGCAGCAGATAATGCAGTATGACTGCTAGCCGTCCTCATAAATAGTGTATAGCTCCACTGCTTCTGCTGCAACTCTGCTCTGCTGCAACTCTGCTCTCCTGCTCTCTCCTACTCTGCTGTAGCAGATGATGCAATAGGACTGGTAGCTGCCTCATACACCATCGCTTCCACTGCAACTCTGCCACTCTGCGCTCTCCTGCTCTCCTTCGTTTCACACCTTTTTTTCCTGGCACGATAGCACAGCAAGCATGGAACCCGTTCAGCTCACTGCTGCAGTTGTGACCATTGTAAACGGCTCTCGCATTATCCAGCCGTATGCGCAGAACCTGAAAAACCAGGCGAGGAATCAACGACAATCACGATAGTGATGGGGATATGTATACAGACGTTCCTAGAAGCATGGCATGTGGTGATTGGGACATCACCACATGGCTTCCACAGCATTGGGCCAGGCTAATGCTGTGGAAGCCAGTTCTGGGCCCAGGAAACAAGCACAGACTTGTGGGGGCTGCATAGTGTTGCAGCCCTGGATGATTTCCAGTGGCTGTGAAACTTTAGCACGCATAGGGCCACTTTCATAGAACTTTGTGACTTGCTGTCCACTGCCCTGAAGCACAAAGATACCAAAATGAGAGCAGCCCTCTCAGTTAAGAAGCGAGTAGCGATAGCTCTGTGAAAGCTTGCAACGCCCAACAGCTACCGATCAGTTGGGAATCAATTTGGAGTGGGAAAATCTACTGTGGGGGCTGCTGTGATCCAAGTAGTCAACATAATCATTGTCCAACTGCTATCAAGGGTATCTGGGAAATGTGCAGGCCATTGTGGATGGCTTTAATGAGATGGCGTTCCCGAACTGTGGTGGGGCGATAGATGGAACACACATCCCTATCTTGGCATTGGACCACCAGGGCAGCCAGTACATAGACCGCAAGGGGTACTTCTCGATGGTGCTGCAAGCACTGATGAATCACAAGGAACGTTTCACCGATATCAACGTGGGATGGCCAGGAAAGGTGCATGATGCTTGCATCTTCAGGAACTCTGGTCTGTTTGAACAGCTGCAGGAAGGGACTTACTTCCTAGACCAGAAAATTACTGTCGGGGATGTTGAAATGCAAATAGTTATCCTTAGGGACCCAGCATACCCCTTAATGCCATGGTTCATGAAGCCATACACAGGCATCCTGGACAGTAGTAAGGAGCAGTTCAACTATAGGCTGAGCAAATGCAGAATGATGGTAGAGTGTGCATTTGGACATTTAAAAGCTTGCTGGCGCTATTTGCTGACTAGGTTAGATCTCAACAAAACCAATATTCCAATTGTAATTGCTGCTTGCTGTGTGCTCCACAATGTCTGTAAGAGTAAGGGGGGAGCCGTTTATGGTGGGGAGGTTGTTCCCCTTCCCCGCGGAATTGCATGCAGCTCATTGTAGAAGCGGCACATATGGGGCTATGACCCAGAGTGACTGTTTGTTTCTTTTGTCTTTTGGTAGGCTTTGCTGAGCTCCTTGACTTTCACATGACATCGCTGTGTGTCCCCGGGGTAGCCTCTTTCCATCGTGCCCCGGGAGATTTTCACATATATGTTTGCCTTCCTTTTTTTTTTTTTTTTTTTTTTTATGGAGTTCTGCCTGAACAGATTCTTCTCCCCATACAGCGATGAGATCTAGTACCTCCCGTTCAGTCCATGCTGGAGCTCGTTTGCGAATCTGGGACTGCATGGTCTCCTGCGCTGGTGGACTCTGCATGGTCACCTGTGCTGGTGGACTCTGCACGGTCACCTGTGCTATTGAGCTTGCCATTCTGGCCAAACAGGAAATGAAATTCAAAAGTTCTGAGGGTTTTCCTGACTACCCGTCTAGTGCATCTGAGTTGAAAGTGCTGTCCTGAGCGGTCACAATTGAGCATTCTGGGATAGCTTCCAGAGGCCAATACCATTGAATTGCTTCCACAGTACCTCAAATTCAGAACAGCGATGTCGATTTTACTGCTACTCCCCTTGCCGAGGAGGAGTACAAAAACCAGTTTTAAGAGCCCTTTGAGTTGAGAAAACTGGGTGGGTTGTGTGGACGGATTTAGTTTTAATTTGACAGAATGTGGCTAATTTTGACATAATTGCGTACTGTAGACCAGGCCGGAGAATGGAATAGACACGCACAACACATCTTTAAGAACAAAAGTTACAAAAGGTGACTTGCTCTTAGGGATTAGGGAATGTTTTTCATTGACCCTGAAGGGGGTGTGTTTACATCAAGCTCTGCACTCAGCTAGAAATATGGTGTCTACAATGTGGAGCCTTGGGAAGGAATTATAGATTTCCAGTGCACCAAACAGGAAGCCCAGGGATTTATCTGCTTTGTTTTTTTTCTCCTCCTGTCTATGGTAGTATCTGTTTATATCTTTCCATCTCTTCTTTCTGTCATTATTCTGCCATGAGCCAGGTAATTTAGGACTGGCCTCCCTGAAGGGCTCATAAGATCCAAAGAATTAATAGCACTGACAACAAGGTATACAGATTGGATTTGTGTGTCTCTTGGTTTGTGCCCCAGGAAAAACAAAAGTGTATTTATTTACATACAATTAATATACCTGCTGAAGACTGAACCCCTTCGTAAGCATTATAGCTCTGAAAACACCCTTTTCACAACTCTCTTTTTCAGTCACAAGAGAAGCAGGGGGAAGAAGAATGCATTCAAATGTATCAAACTATATTTGATTTGTTGCTTAGCAGCCTAGGCAAATTATGGAAATTGAAATCTCTGAGACAGATTGAATGTTGCTGTAGTGAAGGGGGTTCATTTTTCTTTGCATTCCTTTTTGTTTTATTAAAAAATATGATTTCTGTTCTGAAGTAATTTCACAACCCCACCCCACCCTGTTACTATTCCTATGATTTTGACTAAATGTATCAGAAATAACCTGTTTATAATATCACACTTCCATTTTAAAGCTGTTCCCTTGAAATCTCAACAGATAAGCACTTTAATTAGGTACATCAGTGAGAGAGCCCAGCAAATCCCCAGCATGGTGGTTTAGGGAATTCCCTTGATTCTGATTTAATTTACAAGTTATTTCACTATATAATTTCAAGTGTATAAAAATTACATTAAACCAGCCTCTTTTTTTTAAGTTATAGGCAATTGAATTTCATATTGCACAATTGAAAAATCAGTTCTTTATTTTAATTTTTTATCATTTGGACTTAATCTCTAGTTACTCTATATATGTAGCTGGATGCAAAATATTCAGATTAGAACAGAAAATGTTAACAAAATCATTAAGCATGCACAATGTTTCTCTCTACCTTTCACTTCACTTAGTTACATCCATTACTTACTCACAGTCACAAGGGAGAGCTACAGTGGATCTATTTTAAAAACAGGCTCATAATTATGGGGGTTTTGGTAATTAAATAAATGCAAACATATATTATTACATTTAAAAGGGCTGCCATATATTATAGCGTTAGCCAAAAGCTGTAATATAACAAAATGTTAGTAGTTAGGCTTGCAAAACTGTCACTATAACCTTCTTTTTCATATACACAGGATATTATGGAAAAAAATTCCCTTTAGTCTCAAGGTTTCTATGCTTGGCCTCAACCCAAGTGTGATTTAAAAAAAAAAAAAGAGGAAAAGATGTGGAAACTTCCATTCAGCCAAATTTTGGTGTTTGGCATGGATTGTCTATCCATTTTCAGTTAATTTAAATACCTTTGTTCCTAGTTACAACAAAACCAGCTGATGACTAAAACTTGAAATTTCTCATGTAAAGAAATGACCAAGGAGAAGAGTCATTGATAAGCTTGGAGGGGGGTCAAAATAAGTTTGAGATAGAGAAATCACTTCTGAACATGCTCAGTAGGTATCTGCTATGATTTTTAGCAAAGCCTAATGAACTCTTTGTGACCTCACATATCTGGCAGAGAGAATCCCTGTACTGTCCATTTTCTTTCTCCAGCAGGAGAGATTCAAGATATGTAGCTCTCAGGCTCTTCAGGAGTGATATTGTTTTTACTCTCTTTCTCACCTGGGTCTGGAGGCTTGTTGTCTACAAACCTCTCCTTATTTAAGACACTTCTCACACCTCTTTAAAATACCTTTCCTGGATTAAACGATTAATCCTGTAATGTGTGGGAAGCATCATTTTGAATGTGGATTTTCATGCATATGTAAATGCTACAAATTGATATTGAATATGTATGAAAGGATTGTTAAAAGAACAGAACATTTATTATCCTCACTCTTACAGTGAAAACCCAGTATAGAGAAATGAGAAATGCTGAAAATGTGCATGTCTTTGACACCAAACTTAATAAGCAATTATACAAAACAAATGGAAACAAACATTCAGGTTTTACTGTAACTGGCTTACAATGCCAACTCACAATGTTCCTACAGATTCTTCAGTCTTCCACAGAATTCTGTGTTTCTATAGCATCTTTTATCTAAAGATCTCTGAGCACCTCACGAACATTACTAATTAAACCTAATAAAACACTTGTGACCTAGGGAAAGTACTTATCCCCATTTTACAGATTAGGGAGCTAGGGCCAGAGATGTTTAGAAGGCCAGGATAAGAACCCAGGTCTTTTGACTTCTAGTATCCTAATCATAAAACTGTTCTTTTTATTTTCTGTCTAAGAGAATTTGATCTCAGATCCTTCTTTCAGGGGGCTGCAAGGTTCTAGGTTATGGAATAGTGCTGATCTGAATATTAGTTCTGTGGAGAAGACGTTCTCATAGTGGTGAGATCCACCCAGTTAGCTGGATTCAGGAAAGGAGCATTTATCTACTGGGATTTCTGGCAGGATCAGATTTCATGCACATAGTCTCAAATACAATCTCAATTTCTGTCACAGGAGGAATTGTTGTAAAGGGAACAGGGAACAGCTCCTGCTGTCCCATTAGATATAAAATCATCATCGAAGTTACAGCTGAAGAGGGAACATTGGAGGAGCATTTCATGAGAACAGAAAGGTTTGTTTTACGACTGATACTAACCTAAAGATGTAAAGTCTACATATAAGCAATTGGATGACCCATCAGAAATCATTAAGAACATAAGAATGACCATACTGGGTCAGACAAGTGGTCCATCTAGCCCAGTAACCTGTCTTCTGACTCACCAGTGCCACATGCTTCAGAGGGAATGAACAGGCAATCAGTGAGTGATCCATCCCCTGTCGTCCATTCCCAGCTTTTGGCAAACAGAGGCTAGGAACACGCAGAGCATGGAGTTGCATCCCTGACCATCCTGGCTAATAGCTTTTAATTAATCTATTTTCTGTGATCTTATCTAGTTCTTGTTTGAACTTTGTTATACTTTTGGTCTTCAGAACATCCTCTGGCAATGAGTTTTACAGGTTGACTTTGTGTTGTGTGAAGAAGTATTTCCTTCTGTTTGTTTTAAACCTGCTGCCTATTAATTTCTTTGAGTGACCCCTGATTCATCTTTGAGTGGAGTCCCTGACTGTGTGCCCTGCACCTCCTAGTCAGAAAATTTCGACAGCTGTACCTGGTTGGGCCACACATGCACTCTCCCCAAATCACACCTGCAGTCGCAATTAACTATCCCTTCCCTCTTCCTTCTCAACCATCGTTCCTTCTCAACCATCCTTGGTCTGAGTCAGAGCTCCAGCAGTGCGCTTGCTCGCTTTGCCTGAGATTTAGTTTAGTTAGATTAGTCAAATAGTTTAGTGTAGTTAGGTTAGTTGGTTAAAAACCCATTATTTCATTTCCTCCCATTTTAAAAAAACAAAACAAAAACCCCACCCTTTCTTCATTTTGTCCCCTTAATGGACGTTGTTATTCTCAGAATGCCAGGGTCGTCTGGCTTTAAATGCTGCCTCTCCTGTTGCGAGGCAATTCCACGTTCTGACAGACACTTACAATGTGTCTGGTGCCTGTGGGAAATCCATGTGCCCCAGAAGTGTACCCATTGCCACTTATCCTAATGGAGAAGTTCCTCCATCCCACCTCAGACCCGGGCTTGCAAGCTTCTCCTGCTACCCTATCACCACAAGTGGCTTCCGACAGCCCTCCCCTCTTTCCCCAAAAGGAAGGGACCTGTCTCCTAAAGGACGTGGAAAGAGGAGAGCTAATACTCCCTCTATCAAGACCACATCAAAGAGGAAATGTTCCCTGACTCTGTCCACCACATTGGTACCAACTGTGCTATGGTTTAGTACCTATGAGTCGGTAGGGACCTCTGGTACCAGCAGTCCCTACACAGTCACAGACTCCTACGTGGGCAGGCTCTAAGAAAGAGGGCAGGCAGAAGACCGCCTCCTTCACCTCAGCCACAGCGACAAAGCGCACAGTGCAGAGCAACTCTGCAGTACGAGATGCAACAACGCCACCTGCTGGCCCTTTGCTGAATAGCAGACACTGCACCATAGATTGCCATGCTGTCCTTGGCATGCTCTCTGTTGACACCTTTTCTACCAGTACCATAAGTTCCCCTGGTACCTCCACAATACCGCCTTTCACACAAGTACCACCATCAGTACTACTGCCTCAACAGTTTCTTACTCCGAAAGGACCTGAAAATCACCTCTCCTCGGTACCGATACTGCTTCGGCACTTTCGCTACCACTCGCTCCACCAACTACAACCGCTCCTCCTTTCTCTAGCGAGGAGGATGAAGATGAATAAGGGAAGGCTTTCTCCTCCCAATACTCTTCACTTATCCAAGGCAGTGTTCAGTCTGTGAATCAGGAGCACCCCAAGCCTCTTCCAAGGTCTGAATTTCAAGGAGATTTGGTCACCCTTGGGGGCTCCACACCTATGCTCTTCCCACACCAATGGGCATTCTGGGATCCATGGGCAGCTTATAGACAGGTTTGCTCCAGACTCCTAAGTGGCACCGCAGAGGTATACAGGCACTCTTCACCAGGATCCACAGTACCACCAGCTGCCTGTCCCGAACATAGCGTTAAGGAGACAGAAGTTTTAGCTCAGGAGTAACAGAGAGTCCTGTGGCACCTTAAAGACTAACTAAAGTATTAGAGCATAAGCTTTCGTGGGCTAATACCCACTTCGTCGGATGCATGCAGTGGAAGTATCCAGGGGCAGGTATAAATAGGTAGGCAAGAACCAGGTT